>JBBBDQ010001127.1:9222500-9847500 GCA_037127315.1 Ascarosepion bandense | reverse complement strand
TCCCAGATCTACACAGAAAACAACTATGCAAACTGTAATAACGAACTTGGATCAGAAACTATACAAAATAATTTATGTAATAAACCAGCATATCTAATAACTGATTAAAGGAAAAAAAAATGTGCATCAACTCCTTTGTACCCAAACTATCACTGATCCACATATAGCATTCAGCTATCACCAAAACAACCATGATTTAAAATCTTTATATGGTTTTAAATAACCCTATAGTGGTTAATAAGCTTTTAAGCAGAAACAAAACTGAACCACCCTTGATACACTAACCATATATACTTGTATTCTGTGAGTTTTTATAACCAATTTTTTTTTTATGCAAAAAAGAGGTAAATTTTTTGATGCATCTAATTTTTTTGAAGAGGTTAAAAATCATGCATTTTTGGTGACCAGTTACACTAGACACAGGATATTTTTTTTTAATCTGTTTGTACAAGTGTGTGTGTGGATCTAGATAAGGTTTTTTTTTTTTTCCAGGGGATTTGCCATACTAACCTTGATTGACAATGCAGGTTGATGAAGACTCTTTAAATTATAGTCAGTTTGCTTGTGTAGGTGGTTGTTGGCTCATAGCAGCTCTTCCACCCTTTGACAGATCTTGTTTTTTGTCCTGCAGGGTGCCTATACCACCTTCCTCACTGAGCTTGCAACCAGCAGGGGTACCAGTTTAGTTGCTGACAACCCAACTCATGGTAGGTAGTACTGGGTTGTGTGTGTGTGTGTGTGTGTGTGTATCCAGATTTTCACTATATTGGGCGTGTTTATACACGCTAAAAAGCCTGCCTTCTTCTGCCAGACGCTCGTGGCCTTGGGGTAGAATTGCCGACTGATGCCGACTCGGTCGGGTTTCAATCCTGGGTTAGGAAGCGAACGGAGTCTAAGCCATACTGATGAGCGAAACAGATCTGTCTGCAGATGCCTATATATATATTAGTGAAAATCTGGATGTAGACAATTGGAGACAATATGCTAAGGTGTTGCAGGCACAGACTTGACCAAATTAAAATTAAAAATATTGAAACAAAAAATTTTGCATCAGTAATAAAAAAAGAGTAAAACTTAACATTGAAACAATGATAGTGAAAATGCTTGAATTAAAGAGTTCACAAAAATGAAACTCACTTATTACTATGTGATGCAGTGGGGAAACAAAGCTAGTTAAGGGAATTGGGGAGGAAGGAGGAGAAGAACGATATCAGATTGTACACGGCTTAATCCTTCAGGCTTCTGTAGTTGAAATGGTTAAGACGGCATCCATAGAAAATAAGTATCCAAAGTTGTGGGATGTGGGTTCAAGTTCTGTCAGAAACTATTATGTTATTTCATACTGTGTCGCCTGTGTCAAAGAGTATATCAACCCAGGCTGTTAATATTAAAATTGTGCTTTAGCAGCTATTATGGCATCTATCGTGTTGTTTATTTATTTTTAATCATTTTTTGTTTTCATTCTTTGGTCATATTTCTGTATGCATTTGCTACAAATTTATAAAGAAAATGAAAAAGAGCAACTTGCTATGGATTAGTGGTTCATAAGTTAGTCTCTTCACACTTATAGGAAGTTCAATCCTCACTGGGTATCCTTGTACTGTATCCTGCAAAAGCTTAATAAATATTGGTACAGTATTACAAGATATATAATAAAGATAAATTATAAAGAAAAATGATAATTTTCAGAATTAAATTTTACTCGTTTAAGTTTCATGTCTCCTCAGGACATAAGCAGTTATGATTCTACACAGTTTTCTTTTAATATGTAAATTTTGCATTGACATGGTTGTTGTTGGAAAAGAAAGTAATGATTCATTCTTCCCTTTTTCATAGATTTGAATTCATAAATGTCTTTTTCCTAGATTAGTTGGCCTTGAGAGCTCAGTCTGCCCAGTTTTTGTTGGGAGAAGAGATCAGTTCTTGCCTTTCCCAAGAGCATTTGTGTGAAGCAAACATTAACTATCTCAGCTGGAATTTGAACCCTGCATACCAATGTCACTTTTTATTTTCCACACTGTTAACTGTTTTGTTCACCTGTATAAGATTTTACTTGAACTTTTCCAAATAATCAAAATAAGGTCAAGTCATAACTCTGTTCAGTGTATTTAATTTCTTTTATGTTTATCAATGTATGTTGTAGACATGCATTGTGGTGCAATGGATATTGGCTCAGAATGAGAAATCAGAGAGCCGAGTTCAAAAGCTTGTTTAATTCGTTACATGCACTTAGTGCAAATACCCTTGGGAAAGGTATGGATCCATCTCTTCTTCCTCTAGCTATGAATTGAATAGCAGCACAGGTTAGATTCTATACTTTTGGTTGGTGACTAGTCTACTGCAGAAAGAAATGGCAACCTACTGCGGGAAAATCTTCTGCTTAGTCATGTCTTTTTTGAGACATTATTACCCAAGTGTGTATCATGTATGACACTTGACTGATATTTATCAGTAAGTGGGTCTTTGCTTAATTATTTTTTAAAATTTTATGTAACAAAAAAAAACAGTTGTATTAATGTATCAATTATTTACATGTCATGGAAGAACAGTGGAGTAATAGATATTGGCTTGGATTGAATTGGAGAGCCAAATTCAAATTCCATTTGAGTTTGTTTCATTAACTTGTGTGCAAATACATTTTCGAAAAGTATGAATCTATCCTTTCACCTCCACAGCCATGGGTAAATAGTAGAACAGATTGGGTTCTATAGCTATGGATAGCAATTAGTCTAGCAGTAGGATAACACTGAATTCTAAACCTCTCACTAAGGATTAAATAACCTCATGAACCTGCAATTATTGTCCAGGTGTGGTGAGTCTTGAAAGACAGCCAATCAAAGGAGGCTTCCTTTGAGGAGTTCTACTGGATCTGTTTTAGTGAGCATTCATCCCTTGTTCCTTGAATAATCCTCATTCCGTTTATATTTCATTGCTAAGCAAAAAGTTCCATTTAGACAGTTTTTTTTTTTTTTTTCTCTGAGGACAGCTACATTGTGGACCAGACTGCAGTTTACTACAATATTAACTTCTTCAAGTCTAGGGTCAACTGTTATCTATCTTACATATCCTCATAATCTGTACTTATGTCCATACAACCTCATTCATTAACCCTCATGGTGTTTACTGAAATCCAAGTCATAGTGCAACTTTCACCCAGAACTGGAAGTCTACTTCAAATCTCATTCTACTGAGAACTATGATTTCTTTTTAGTTTGCTTTGGGTTTGTAGTATTTCACAGCTGTAGTTGGTTTAAGAAATATTTTCCTTTTATGTTAGCTTAACTGAAGTAAGTATATAAATTTATTTTATTTCCTTCAGGCCTGCAATATTATTTTGGTTTCATTGCAAAAACAAACATTTTTATGTGAAATTCACATGTAATTAGGAAACTGGGTCTTGTTACTTGGAAGTTAATTTAACATTTTTCACTTAGTTAAATTAATATTTTTTATGAAATTTCTATTCATAAGAGCAAATACATTGATCAACTTTATTTTTGTGTAATCTGTATTTCTGTTTGTAACAAATGAAAATGTATGCTGAAGTTTTTATTTATTATATTGAAAGGTAACATTTTACTTTTACATGATTTAAAGATATAATTTATTTTTTTCTTGTCTTACTTAGAAATGTTAGTTTCTACCCATGAAAGTTAATTTTAGTAATGTTTTAATTTTTAAGAATTTTTTTCCGAAGACATTTTTATTTTCATACTGCTATTATTTGTTACAAGAGTTAATTTAATATTTTTCTCTATGATATTGTGATTCATGACAGCAAATATATTTATAAAATTTAATTTTTTTGAGTGATTTGTTTTTCTTTTTAAAAGGTATCTAAAAAAAGTAAGTTTTAGATTACCATTAGAAAACAAAAAATAGGAGTAAATATATTTTACACTACAAAATTAATGAATAAGCCATTTATTAAGAACATTGTAATATAAAGTTCATGTCATAATTAAATTCAATAAATTTAATCTGATATTTTTAGATATTGTAAACAATATGTACAAAATGTTAACCATAACTGCTGCTAAGCTAGGCTTTTTTCAATTTTTTCTACTTCTATAATCATAAAAATGTATATTTATGACATAATAATTTGGCATAATAGTTACTTTACTTTTTAAAAAATGACGTAAATAAAATAAAGTTTGTTTTCTGACCTGTTTTTGTTTCAGAATTCCTAGTTTCAATGTGGATTTTGTTTTAACATGTATAATTAATTCAAAAAATAAAATCCATATAATATTTTGCTCACCCTTTTTAATGGGGTGGGTGATGATGGATTCAAATTCCTACTAAATTATGTTAAGATTTTAGTAAAAAAAAAAAAATACTATGATAAAATTAATTTTTGAGCCAAATTATGCTCTTAATCTCTACTTTTTCCTTGAATTTCTTAGGCTGATTACAGCAACCAACTACCACAAACCAAAACTAAAAATCTTTGCACCCCCCCCCCCCCCCGGTGACTAATGAAATTTAAGATAGTTCTCCAATTCAGGGCAATAGTTGTACTATGGCTTGGCCTTTCGTAAAGAACACCATGGTAACCATATACTTTGAGAGGGTTCGTGAGCCTTGTATTGTGTGAATGTTTAGAAGAAAATGTGTCAGAATTGAAAAGTTTTATTTTGCTATTCTTTCAAGGCAAATTATTTATACATTGTGTTGTGGTGCAGTGGATATTGGCTCAAAATAAATTGGAGATCCAAGTTCTAATTCCAGTTAATTTGTTGCTTTCACATACAAGCAAATACCCTTGGGAAAGGTATTAATCCATAACTTTTCCTTCCAGCTATGGGTTGAATAGCAAAATAGATTGGTTTTATAGCCTTGGTTGGCAGCCAGTCTATTGCAGAAAGTAATCACAACCTACTGCGAGAAAACTTCTGCTCAGTCAGTCATGTCTCTTTTGAGACATGATTGCTCAAACATGTATCACTTAACTGACTGACTGAGAATTGAGGAAGTTCATTTTTGCTTTTGTAGCATCAGGAAATATTGATCATTGGATTAAAAATGGTGAACTTGACATCTGTAGTTCAGATCTTTTGTACTGATTATGATAAGCTGGTTAACCGAGGAGAATGAAATCTTTGATTGCAAAAGCAAGATAAGTGGATTTGTTTAACCTTAAATATATCACACTAAATCAAATTTTTAGAAAAATAGTAATTCACTAATAATAAAAATTGCATTTTAAACTAGAATAAAGGCTTCCTGTCTGAATTTCTGGGATGAGGAGTTATCATTATTTACATGCAAACTGGTCCTCGTCTTTGTTATCAGTTGGATTAGTGTTGATTTGTGAATTTGAGGACATAGTAATTGTGAGCTCAGTTCTTTAGCCAGGCAATATTTTTTTTTTTTTTTTTTTTTTTTTTTTTTTTTTAATCATCTCACCCCAAGCAAGGCATTCCACTGCCACTATTGCGCATGGGGCTACATAGAGGAAGGTAAAGAGAAGGAGTGGTTAGACATAGGGAATGTCAGGAGGAAGGTGACAGATGAGTAAGGATAGTGAGGATGAGGGTTGGGCAGATGGGAAGAGTGTTTGATAGAATGGGAGCAGGTTAGTGTGTTAGGAGGTGTCTATTGACCTTACATTTAAACTCCTGGAGATTGTAGCTGTTGGGGAAGCAATCGTTTGGAAGAGAATTCCACAGTCTGGAAGTGCGGGGAACTTGAACAGTGGAAACAAGGTGAGCAATAACTAAACGGCATTAAAAATAAGAGTGAGATGAGATGAGATGTCCCTAAACATGAGCAGTGGAGGCAGGAACAACCAATCCTCATAGTTTAAATAAGGGGTTCAGTTTATTATTTCCTGTACGTTACTCAGATCAATACATACCCAATAAAGGTTGAAGGCACAGCAGCCAAAATATTGTGAAAGCAAAGATGAGATACATACCTCTACAAAAGTGTGATACCTAACATTTAAAATTAATTTTTAATAATGAATAATCTTTTAGTTTTAATTTCAAGCTGATAGATTAAATTAATATTTCCAATAAACAAAATGTTATACTGTATTTCAAAACTAATTTAAATTGATTGGAAGGAGTTTTCATTTTGAAACTTCTAAAATTTTTGATTTAGTGCCATTTTTAGCAAACTGTTATAAAAATGTAAAGCTCTTTATTAAAAAGAAATCTTCCAAAAATTAAATGTACTTTTCTCAAACTTGATTTGAGAAATGTTGGCTGATCTTGGGTATTATTAATCTGATTTGTAACAACTATTATTTACTTTAAGTTTAAAATCTCACAGAAATGCATTTTTTAACATGACAGCTGTTTATGTTAACCACTTTAATAGATAGATTTTTATCTAATGTTGTTCTAGGTGGGGCTTTATCATAATTGAGGAATATAACTAGCACTGTTTTAAGAACTCAATAATCTTGAAAATTTAGGAAAATATTCTCTAATGTTTTATTGAATTTTAAAGAATTTCAGCTCTAGATTTACTACAGTTATCGCACTTATTTTCTGATAATATCTAAAAATTTGCACATTTGACAATATCTATAAAAATTTGCACATTTATACACTATCTATAAAAATTTGCACATTTATACACTTACAAAAAAGAATTCAAAATTTTTTAATATTTAGGATCATCAGATTATAATAAGCTTTACGATATGTGATTGGTAAATATAGTTTTACTTAATAACAGTATTCTAAGAGTTACGGGATTGAAATGGAATTTTAAGATTTTAAAATATATTTCTCATTAAACTTGTAAAAAATTTTTCTTAAGACAATATTGTCTTTTAATATATATTATTCATAAAAGCAATTAAGACTTTCTAATTAGATAATGTCTTAGTTTTATTGCATTTTTATTTTATGATTCAGAACAGATTTTCAGTTAATTTAAGGGGAAAAAAATGATTTTAACTTTTTTAAAGAGTTCTGTTTTTAACTAATACAGTCACTAAAAATTATTTTGCTGAATTTCTTTTCATAAAATTAAGAAAAAGAAGAAATTACCAAGATTTTCTTAAATAAAATGTATTTCTAAAATTTGATTTATTTGTGAATACATTTCATTCACATCCAACATTTTGATTTTTGCAAGAATTTCTAAATTAATGTTACTTTCATCACAAAAAAGATAATAAAATTTATTCTAATTTCTAGTACATTCACCGATGCAAAAAAACAAGATTTTTTTAAGCAAAATTTTGAATGTTTTAAAAAGTATTAAAAAATTTTATTAAATATTAAAAAAAAAAATACTTTGATCTGATATCTTAATAACAAAGCTTTGACAAAACTTTGTTTTCATTAATCATTAAGTTTGAGCAATTTTTCATCATGGTATGCTTGTTTTTAATGTTATATTTGTCAAATTTATCATTGTTTTCAAGGGAAAATTTTATATCTGCCTGTTCTGTAGCATCACAAATACTTAGCATAAGTGATTCTCCCGAGAATCAAGGTAATGTCACTCAGTAACTTAAAGTGACTTTTAAATCAAACAACTCCTTACAGATTACAATCCAAATATAGTATACTTGCAGGAGATCTTTCCCAAAATAACTGACAATATCTCCTTTAAAGGATATGAAACTTATCAGAAATAGAGAATATGCCAAGTGTGAATGCTTCAATATTGGTTAAAAAATCAATATCCCATGAAAAACTACAAATAAATACAAATCTACAGACTATGGCAGTAAAAGCTTCAATTCATTAAACAATAATCATATGTTCCAAGCACAGACTGAATAAGGCTGAAATAGAAAGGCTAATTGACCAACTTCCCACTCCCTTTCTAATAATGGGAAATTTTAATGCATACAGCAGAATGGGGGCTGTAGGAACACCAATGAAACTGGTAAAATTATAGAATCTCTACGAGACTCATCTGATCTATGTATCCTAAAAACCAAATGAGCACATATACCTACACCCAGGTACTAGATTAACATCAGCTATCAATCTAATCATATGCTTCTCATGAATTTTTATGGGTTTTCAATGAAAAGTTCATGATGATCGATGTGGTAGTGACCATTCACCTATTTTCCTAAACATAAGCAAGTCTATACCAGAAGAAAAGACTTCAAAATGGCAACTACACAAAGCTAACTTGCTAAAATTTAATGAACTCTGCTCATCTCAAATCAACATGGAAATTCTCAATGAACCAGAACAAATATTCTCCTTTACAAACAATACACAAATCTTCCTTTAAATCTCATACTAACTCAAAACCTTGGTTTCCATTCGGTTTAATTGCTTCTCTGCATTCTAAGAAAAAAAATGCTGAAGATATTCTTACACAGCCCAATCACAATCAATCTACAAAACTACAAGCAATCTTGAGCAAAAGCACACAGTATAATTAAAAAATCCAGAAGAGAATTTTGGCAAAACTACTTCCCCGGATGAAATAAAAAAAAAAACACCAATAAATAAAACATGGGAAATTGGAAAATTAACAAAAAAACATCAGAAATTGCAACAGTTCACTTAAGAAAAAAAAATGGTGATAAATGTATGGAAAAAAAGAGATAGGAAATTTAATAGCAACAGAATTTCAAAGAAACTTTTCAACAGATCACTATACTCCTAAATTAAAAAAAAAAATATAAAAACCTTATGAAACAAGAAAAATTTCCATTCAAGTCAAACAATAAAGAATACAATATTTTTACTATGACAGAACAAAAAGACTCCATAAACAAAAGTAAAACCTCTGCAACCAGTCCAGAGGAAATGAATTTCCAATTTTTAAAACACCTTCCAGAAAAGTGTCTTTTCATACTTCTACTGATTTTCAATTGATATATGGTGTTCTAAACAAATTTCTAAATATTGAACCAAACACATAAAATGGAAACATATCAGTTACACATCAGCAGGTGGTAGCAGTACGTCAAGGTAGTGTTTTATGAGTTAGATTATTCTCAAAATCAGTGGTATTAATAAAACCAATAATATAGGAATTGAAAAATCCCTTTATGTAGATGATCTCTCAATATCCTACTCATCACCAAACGTCTTCCCTTGAAAGATTTATAAAAACTTTAAATAAAATAGAAAAATGGACAAATGAAAATAGATCTGCTTTTTTTTAAATTTTTAATACAAAATTGTTTGCATTTCTGCAAAAAACACGCCTACCACCTTGAGCCAGAATTAGAATTAAATGTACAATTAATTCCTATAGTTCAACAAATAAAATATCTAGAAATCATACTAGATAGCAGACTTAACTTCAAGGTACACATTGATTACCTTAAATGAAAATGCCAGAAGGCTTTGTTGAAGCTTCTACATATCTAGATAAAAAAATCCTAGATAGATTAGGTTCATCAGCCACAAGTAAATTTGTAAGCAAATCAGGCTACCAAATATTGCATTCATCTATACAGCTGAACTACAAGCCATTAAAATGGCACTTAAAACTCAAAAGATAAGGAGTCTGAGAATATTATAAACTTCTTATCTAGTTTTACAGCAATTAAAGAAAAGAACACAAACCATCCTTATATTCGAGAATTCCTAGAAACTTGTCATCAGTTAATAAAACAAAAGAAATAACGTTGGCTTGGATTCCTAGCCATATAGGCATCAAGGAAAATTATGAAGTTGACACACTGGCATAAAAGGCAATGAAAATAACTCCTATGTACAGATTATAAAAACCAAATTACACAACCCATCAAAAGAAAATGAAGGACAATTTAGGACACTTTTCCAAACAGTAAAGTTTATGAACATCAATTGACAATAGGCACAGAGGATCTAGACCATAGGTTCCCAACCTTTTTGCTGCAATTACCCCAAAATACAATTTCACTATGAAATGAATTAATACCCGTAATATAGGAAAAGAAGTAATTATATTTTTATACATCAAAAGCAGACAAAGTTAATGGAAATTATTCAATACAATAGTACCAATAATCTGTAATAATCAGAGGTATAGTAGCCATAACCTAGCCATGATTCTTAATGTGAGTGTTGAGCTTGTATTGCCTGTGCCAGTGCCAGTTTATTCTTGGCTTTGTGACTGAAGGGGCTATTCAAGCGTCTTTTGCCTTGTTGAGTCTGCTATATTTCTTGGTCTTCATTCCAAGGACACAGTGTAAAATTATAAGCTGATTACCTCTTTCCAAACCAAACATCCATTACCCCCAAAATATGGGCTCATTACCCCACTGGGGTAATTTACCCCGGGGTTGGGAACCATGGATCTAGACAATACATACATGCTCAATAGAATTAGAATTAGAGACACTTACTCACTCACAAGGCAGACACTACAACTCAGTGTACCCATTGCAACCAACTTCTCACTGTCAATCATATCTTGATAGAATGTAAGAATCATAAAAAATATACAGCAACTATTATCAAGCAGAAAATCTTAACAAGTTCCTACCCTTTTACTCTGAAAACAATCAAGTATAACCACAAATTCTACTCTCACAGCTTCTTTTCTCGCACTTCCTCCCTGTGGAACTCCCTTTTGTATTCTTGTTTCACTAATAGCTACAATCTCAAGTGCTTAAATGCAATGTCAACTGTCATCTCTTATCTCCTTGATTCCCATCATTCTTCTCATTTTACACTTTGCTCTTACACAGCTCTCTTCACACCAATGTACCCGTCTTTCTCTTACCCATTCTCCGACACCTACTGTGACCTGTTTTCCTCCCTTTTCACTCTCCTATTATGCAACCTCCTGTGCACCAGTGGCAGTACTGCTCTGCTTGGGGTGAGATGATTATTAAAAAAATGCTCTACAAAAATGTACCTACTGTGCAAATAAGAGGATATCTGAAGAAAATAAAATGCTTTCATCTTATATAGAAAATAGAGCTTGGACTTTGAACCATACACCTTGGGTTTTTAAAATTTCCCCATTGTTCATTGCTTGTTAATTTTAACATCATTCTCTTTTTCTGAAAATCTTAATTGATTCTTGATAGATTATAAATTTTTAGTGATCTAAAATCTTATATGTAAAAACATGGAAGCACAGTGTTATTTCAATTGCAAGAAATATTAATTTAGTTAAATTTAAATTTAAATATTTACATCTTTAAATGCAGGTATTATACTAGGAAATAATATATTTTTATGGCGTTTTAAAGTGAAGTCGGGTTTCAGACATTTCAAACTTGGATATGTATTTCGATTCCTGTAGCTACTATATCTATTTTTAGCTTTATGGCTGCCTTTTCAAGCTTTTAAACCGTTCTTCATAAGAGTTTTCTCAGTGTCAGTATAATATGTGGCATACCTCTTTGATTCTGGTATAGTATATGGCCTGTCTGGTTTGAATGTGTTCTATCACAGTAAGAGTATATTTATACATATAAGTATTTGGCTATTGATTGCAACTAATTATTTCCCTAACCATATAATAATTCCTTATAATACGTTTTCTTTTTAAAGTAGGTCGCATACTATACTCACACTGTTTTCTCTTGTTCCAAGTTGGCCAAATCTGAATTAGCTTGATCTTCTAAAGGACGAATCTAATTATTGTGATTTATAGACCATTGCTATCAACTCACTCTAAAAGAAAACCACTAGAAAATACCGTTTTTCTCCTTTGGCAATGAAAATATTCCTGAAATATCAAGGTGTGATCTACGATGTGATGTAATTGCTGGGACATTGAACATATCTGTTTAATTGGTTTATTGGCACTCTCTCATTAGAGTAAAAATTGACAAGGTAGAAAAAAGTGCACAATCCAGGACTAATCTTATATACAAACAACATATAACATTTAAGTTTAATTACCTTTAAGCTCACCAACCACCTTTTATTTATAGAATGATGGTTAGTAGATTTTAATCTATATTTATTCCAAAACCTTCAGGTTCACTGTAAATTGATGCATACTGAAGCCAAAACAAAATGTTCCATACCTAAAATGTAAAAAAAACAAAAAAAAACAAAATTGAAATTCATAATCTAGAAATCAATTTTCATATTGAATATACTCAGGTATAAGTTGATTTCATGTATATTGTGACCACTAAAATTTTCTTTTTCTTTTTTTTTTCTCCCCTATGTATTTTAACTACTCCAGAAAAAATTACCTTAGTGTAGTGCAATAGTCACCAAAAATGAATGATTTTTAACCTCTTCAAAAAAAAAAATAAACTCTGCATAGTACGCCCCCCGCCATTTTATGTGCATTTGGTATGTATTAATGTAAGTAAAAAGGAGAAAAACCAAAAAATCCTTTTCATTATAATAAAGGCCAGTGTGTGTGTTTATTTATATATATATAAAAAAAATCTCCCTCTTGTCACACTCATGGAGAGATAATAGCAAGACAATATCAGCTCAGTTCATTAGAGACACAATAGCGAGGCAGTGTCAGCTCAGTTCAATCTCTTTACTGCCAGTTATTAAACTTTGTTACCAGTTTCCACCCACATCTATTGAACAGGTGAAGAGGCTCATCCCTTGTTTCTTGTTTAGGATGCGGTTTCCGGTTTTCTCTTTTCCAATCTTTTCACTCCTATGTAGCCCCCTGCACATCAGTGACGTTACCGCCTTGCTTGGGGGCGATATGATTTATAAAAAAAATACAGATTTCTTCTTAACCCAAAGTCCTCATTGGGGAAGAGGAAATATTTGTCTGAATATTGTCTAACCAAAATAGATTTTTGAACTCTTATTCTATACTATGAAACTAAGTTTTGTTTTTTTGTAAAAGCATTATAAATGACTTATTGTTCTGGCCTAGTTTTCAAACTTTATAACACTAATTAAAGTTCTCACTAAAAGTTCTGAGCATTTTTCTCTCATGTATATCCTTTTCCTGGTTAAAATTGCCAAAAAAGAAAATGAGGAAGTTTTAATTTTTTTTTATTGACTTCATTTTTTAAAAATATTGATCAAAAACTGAAATCCATTTCTTGCAAGCAGCAGTACAGATTGAACTCTGGTTATTAAAAGCGTGTGTGCATGTTTTATTATTTTTTTCCTTTTCATTTTTAGCCATTTCAAATGAATTTAGCTGTATACAACACTAAAAAACAAAAATCATTAACTCGCTTTAAAAGCAGTCATAGAGTGCATCCAAGTGTATTTTTCCTCCTTTCAATGTCATTTTGGGGGTATTTTAATTTAGGAGTGAATCGCAGCTGCTTTTTGAGATGCTTATCCAATACTTTCTTCAACTGTGAAGAGATATCTACCTGTTTGTGTTGTATAGATTTATGGGATGTGATAGATGCAATCAAGGAGTAAATACTTGGAATGACTTCTTTTTAGCTGCAGAATATTAGTTGTACCATTCCGTAAAGCAGTTTTATCAAACTATAGTTTGCTAGATTAGTTTTCCTACATTTGAATGTTGGTTCCTAGACTCTGGTTGCACTGTTTGATGTGCTGTATTCTGGAGATGTAGGAACTAAGCAGACAGATTTTGTCTTAGCTCAGATTCACCTGGTTTTATGACCTTTTATATTAAAATAGGTTTAAGCAATTATATCAAATCATACAGTAACAGCTTGAGAAATGAACAAATTTTTAATTGTTCATTGTTTGATACTCATTGATTTCCTTGGCGTTTTATGATGTCTTATTCAGCTTGTGATATCACAGGTAGAATTTATTGAGCAAATACAGCAAAATTGTTCGAATGATTATAAAATAGCAGATACTATATGCATATAGAAAGGCGTTAGAAAGTTTTTAACCTAATCTGCATCTCAAAATGATCAAACATTTTCCTATTTTTCTTTTTCTTGCTTGAGCCAAAGTATCTTATAAATGAAGTAAACAATGAATGTTTAGTGTGTGAACTGATATAGTGAATTAAAAAAGCAGAAAAAGTCTTTCTGTGTAAAATCAACAAGTGTCTGACCATCGCCAGCACAGATTTTTTTCCCCAAATTTGGTATACCTATAGACCTTCATGATAGAAATTGAATGGTACTTATTTTACATCTCTAGGTAAAAGTGTTCCTGAGACTTGACAAATGTCTAAGTTGTCAGAAAGTTTAAATATCAATATCTTAGTTATACCATTTTAATTTTGTGATCTGTTTTTTTTTTTTTTTTTTTTTTTGCTTAAAGGTAAAATAAAATAATTTGACCTTTAATTTCTCAAAAAGCATATTTTTCATTTTTTTGTAAAAATTTGACAACTAATTTATTAGTCTTAATGCAAGATAGGTACAAAGTATTGTCGTGATCTTTTAACTGTGGCTTGAGTTACAAGGGTTTTAGTGAGTCCTGCCAAATTCAACTAGCGGATTTTAGTATTTGCCACTATATTTTTCAAATCTTCCAATATGGCATTCTGATTAATATAAGAATTATGATTATAAAATTTGTATTATTTGTGGTTAAATGTTGACCAATTCAGTGGAAAATGAAAAACCTTATTTTTGGTTTTGTTTACATTTTCATTATATAATGAATAGAAAATATATATGAAATATACTCACTACAATTAATGACAGGAGCAGCAGCGAAAGAGGACCATTCATTTAAAGGCACGATCTAGCAGTGGACAACTTGAAACCAAGCTCTTCTATGATTCTGAAGATGAGATTCTGATCTCGAAATATTTTTTTTTTCATCATTGGTTACACCCAATGGTGTGTAAGGCAGCAACAAAGCTTCTCCACCTCTGCTTATCTTGGGCCAGACTAGTCAATGAACCCCAAGAGTACTGCATGGCTTTCATCTCGTTCTCCACCGTACTTCTCCATGTCGTTCTTGGTCTTCCTCTGTTTATTTTGCCATCTGGAGTCCAGTGCAGTGCTGTTCTTGTGATTGACTGTGGATCTTTCTGGAGCACATGCCCAATCCATCTCCACCACCTTCTTGTAATGATGGTGCCCATGTTCTCTTGCTTGCATGTCTTCATTGGAGATCTTCTCTGGCCAAAATATTCTCAGTGTTTGTCAGAGGCATATGTTGTGAAAGGATCGAAGTTTCGCAAGATCCACCTTAGTCATTCTCCAGCACTCGGATCCGTAGAGGAGAGTAGATACAACACAGCTCTGGTTTAGCTTGAGCTTGGTGTTGGTGCTGTACTGTGTTGATCTCCAGATGTTGTTCATTTCCTTAAACACACTTCTGGACTTGCCCAGTCTGCTTTGAATATCCTCTTTCATGCCACCTTCGGGTCTGATGATACTGCCCAGGTAAGTGAACCTGTCTGTACGACGTAGATCTTCTCCATTCACTTTGACAGGAGCAGGCCTGTTCACATTCAATGATATCATTTCAGTCTTCTTGGTGCTAATCTGCAACCCTATCTGCTGCTCAGTCTGCTGGTCTTGTCCTGTATATGTTGGTGAGTATGGGACAGCAGCACCAGCTCATCGGTAAAATCCAGATCTTCGAAGGTTGAGAACAGGCTTCAGCGGATCCCTCTCGGAAGGTCCCCCATTGTTCTTCTCATGACCCAGTCAATGGCCAAGTTGAAGAAGACTGCTGACATCACGCATCCTTGTCTGACTCTAGTTTTTATGTCAAAGAGGGTGTTGTTATGTCCTACTGAGCATCTGAAGTTGTTGTAAAAGCTCTTGATCAGAAGAGCCAATTTGGATAGGATGCCATAATGTTGAAGGATGCCCCAAAGGCTATCTCTGTGAATGCTGTCGAAAGCCTTTTCGAAGTCCACAATGTTCACATACAACTGTCTTTGCCATTCTGTACACTGTTCTATGATGTTTCGGAGTGCAAAGATCTGATCAGCACATCCTCATTGCTTCCTAAACCCTGCTTGTTCTTTTCTGAGTGTTTCATCCATCGTGTCAGATATTATTTGTATGATGACCTTGGCACGGATAGAAGGGTGATCCCTCTTCAGTTGTTGCAGTCATTCAGGGCATCTTTCTTTTGTATCCTGACAATCACACCTTTAGTCCAGTCATCAGGTACTCTTTCTTCCTCCCATATAGCTGTGAACAGCAGTTACAGGATGGTGGCTGCTAGTTCGGGGTCTGCCTTGAACATTTCTGCATCAAGGTTGTCCTGACCTGGTGACTTGCCATTCTTGAGGGTCTTGATGGCAGCTATTTTCTCTTCTTTTGTTGGCGGTTTGGTGTCAGTGTCCAGGTCTTCTTCAGCTTCCGGGATATCTGCTGTCTCCTCGGGTGATGGTCTGTTGAGGACTTCATGGAAGTGTTCAGCCCACCACTCTTCTTGCTCCTTCTCTGCTGTCAGCAATTTTCCTTGCTTGTCCTTGACAGGCCCTCTCATGTTCCCTCTGAATTTGCTGCTCACCTGTTTTGTGATCCTGTATAGCCTCCCTTGCTCACCTCGTGCTGCCGCCTCCTCTGCCTCAGTTGCCAGTTGTTCCATTACCTCTCTTGTCACAGAGTGCTAGTCTCTTCACTTTCTTGTCGGCCTCTCTTTTTTTCTTTATTTTGTCTGCAGCATCTTCTTCTTGATCTCTCTTCTCTCCCCTATGGCATCCAAGGTTTCTTGTTGGATCCAGTCTTTGTTTATTTCCTTCTTATGATGACCTATCTTCTTCTTGCTGCTTTCGCTATATAGTGAAGCGATTTTTTTCCATTGTTTGTCAACATATGTTTCCTCATGTTTGTCTGAAATATCCTGTAGAATCTGGAATCTGTTCCTCAGATCACTGATGAAAGCAGCCTTAACAGTGTCGTCCCTCAGTCACTGGATGTCAAAGTGTGTCTGTGTGACTGGTCTAGCTTCGGTCTCTTTGAGCTTGGTCTGGATGAGTACCGTCACAAGGTGATGGTCACTGCCAATGTCTGCACTTCACTTGACCTTCACGTCCAGGAGGGAGCGTTGCCACATACTGTTGATCATCAAGTGGTCAAACTGGTTCCTCTCTTTTCCATTCGGTGAGTTCCAGGTCAGCTTGTGGATGTCACGATGCGTGAAGAGGGTCCCTCCTATCACCATATTGTTCATGTCGCAGAACCCCAACAGTCTCTCACCATCGTCATTCCTGGTTTCCACCCCATGCTTTCCCATCACTCTTTCACAGTCAGTGTTGTCATTCCCGACCTTAGCGTTGAGGTCTTCCATGAAAACAAGGTCATGCTGAGGGGTTTTTCCTGTCTCAGTTTGCAATTGGCTGTAGAAGTCATCTTTGTCCTCCTCACAACTGTTGTTGGTTGGTGCATAGCATTGGATAATACCAATGTTGATGTACCTTCCTTTCAGTCTAGTGCTCATCAGTCTACTGTTCACGAGCTTCCATTCAAGCAAGCTTCACTCTACACCTTTCTTGAAGATGATGGCAACTCCCTTGTAGTGCAGGCCATCGTCTCTTCCAGAGTAGAGGACAGTTTCTCCGGTGGTGGTTCTTATTCTGCCAGATCCAGTCCATCTGCTCTCACTTGCTCCTAAGACATGGAGGTTGAATTGTCTCATCTCTGATGTTACTTGTGCCAGCTTGCCCATCTCGTACATCAGTCTTACATTCCAATGTCCTAGTCTGATCTTGGTTTTGGTGGTGTTCAGGTCCTTCCTTCTCCTACTGGTAACATCCTTGCATCTTTGGCCACCAGCATTCATACAAGCCTCACTGGACTTGGAAAGGCCCTCCCACAGAGAAGTAGTTTTTCTCTGTTGCTGTTTCCATAACAAACTGTTTTTTATGGGGCAGGGTTGAAATATTAATGAATGATAAATAGTTAATACCCCACACCTTCTTTATCTTCCTTTATTATACTAAACGCATTGTAATAACCTTCAAATACATACCCATACAAATGCCTTATTGTTTTCGAGATCTATTTTGTCCCATTTTATAATTTTAACTAATTTTCTTTCATCCTCAGTCGACACAGGAATAAAACTACCTAGTTTTTGAGTTCATGTAATTGGTGAGACATTTTTAAATCTGTTTTCTAAGATTTCTGTTTCATTTGTTCATTCATTTGTTAAAGAATACAAAATATTTTTCTGGCATAATCAAACAATTTTTTTGGTGTGATTGTTTGTTCATTATGGGGTCACTGCCAACTTTTGCTGTTAATCATGAGAAGTAGCAAAAATGTGACACTCTGCATCAATCCCAAAGTCAGCTTTATAGTTTCACAAATTGATAAAATTTTTATAATGTGAAGCAATAGCATCAGAGAAATAGATATTTAAAAAAAAAATTGAATTAAAAAAAAATTTTTTTTCAGTACTTCTGTAAGTTTTCTTTAGAACAAATGAACAGCTACTGCATAATGCGTGAGACAATCTGATATAATTACAATATTAATATTCTCCAGCTCTTTGTTATTTCTGTAATAAGAAAACATAAAAGGATGTATGGCTTGATTAATATTATTCCAGTGGAAGCCTTCTGCAGCATCTTGTAAAAATAAATGAATAAATCTCAACAAAATCTGCAATAACTATGGCTCCATCATTCATCAAAGAACATTTCTTATTAGAAGAAAATCTTGATTGTTCTTTAGCAATGAAATTATTCTTTTTCAAGGTTTGAAGGCTTGCACAAAATGTTTCAATAAATTCTTCTGATACAATTTGCAGTGGGGTTCTATCAGTTCATAACCACTCTTTGTAGATAAGGTCATCTATTAAATTTTTCTTTACAATTGCTTCTATATACAAGACAAAACCCTCCATCAAATTACTACATGTTGAGCAGTCACCCAAGTTGCAGTTAGATGTTGCTTCATTGCCTGTAACAACAGCTATGCATAGATGGTAATCTGTTCAATGATATTGTTCATCTTGTGTCTGAGTACCAAGACAAGCCACTACAATCATCAGATTCTTTTTTTCAGTGTATTGTACGAGCACAGATACAGTGTGTTTCAGCACCACCTACTTGGATACAGTCTTTTGGTCTGAACTCAGCAAGTTTTTAAAAACTAATTCTGCTTGGATATTTTATTTAAATAATTATTATGCCTCTTTCATGTTACAAAGTACATTGTGCAGGCTGTTGTCCTCATTTTTATTGCCGTGTTTACAATGTTTAGGCTATTCTTCAGATGCTAGGAATTTCTAACGGAACCCTTTATTTCAATCACTGGAGTGTATCATTCTCATTCCATGTGCGATACTACTTCTGGATGCCATGTTGTTATCTCCCTTGAACTCAACTCTCTAAGCTATTTGTTTACCACTGTTGTAGCCAGGTATTGAACTCACAACTCTTTGGGTCAAGTACTAAAGTAATTTTGGGTCAAGAACTAACCAATGTCTATATCCAGTGGGCTTTATCATTCTCATTCTTCATTTACAAGGGGATACTGGAATGGTTTGGCATGGTTGTCAACATACAGTTATACAGTGGATGTGCTGATGATGAGCTCTGTTTGCAACTCTGGACAAAAAATTACCAGACTTGTTTCAATTTAGTGAGCCTCTGATTTGAAAGTGAACTCTAGCCGTAGTAGCAGCAGCTGGTCAACAACAAAAGTAAACCCCCTGTTTGCGAACCTTGGTGAAAAATTACTTTTATTCTTATTCGAACACAAACTCAAGCTATTGCACTTGTACAGCATTAATTTATCAAATGTTTGTAAACACTTTTCATTTCAACTTGGCTAAACTTATCAAAAGGGTGGGGGGAAAGGTTGGTTGCACTGGAAAAGTGTAGAGTTGTGGCAAGTTTTTTGCCTTATCAAGAAGGTAATGTTCATAAACTATGAAATGTACATTGTATTCCCTCTACAGTTCTATACATTGTTCTTTGATGCATACAAAATGTTTGATATTTGATTATAGAAGTACTACTTTACTATAACTTTTGAATCATTAGAAAATGTTCTCTGCAAACTCTTAAGATTTGGAAACAGTAAATAGATGGAGCAAGATCTGGTTTGATGATCTATACACTTAATCCCACCAGGTTTTTAAAATGTGCATTGTCCTCTTGGCTGGCTATCAGTCTACCGCAAAAAGTAATGGCAACCTGCTGCATTATAATCTTCTGTCCAGTCAGTCATGTCTCTTTTGAGACATGCTCGTCCAAGTGTGTATCACGTATGGCACTTGACTGACTGACTACTCCCACTCAACTCCTAAAATGTAACCTTTCTTGTTGAATTTGGGTTTTCAATTTTTGGGATCATGGACTGTTGTTTGGTCTCTGGATCATATTGGTGTAACAATGTTCCATTATTGGTGGCAAGTTATGACCAGACTGTTTAGTATGACACAACTTAATATGTCCAAAGTAAAACTGGCAGCTGCTCTCAAAAATGACCTCCAATGAGTTGTTAACTGGGGCAAGGAATGGAATTGTGAATTTTAATGCTTTCAAAATGAAACTGCACTCTTTTAATCATCAGAGAACCTTTTTTGCTTTCCATCAACATGGCTGATGCTAACCTCCCTCCAGGAGGGCAACTTTTTGCACTCTTGGTGTCATGTTTTCCACTGACATGAAGTAGGGTCATTATATTGATAGAGGTCTGCTGTTAGGAAATTTGGTTCACTGTTGTGGCAGAGTCCATCTTAGACATTTTAAAATCTTCCATCCATTGTATATTGCTAACCCTATCAGGTCTGGTGCTCTTGATATATATCTTGAGTTTCTTCACAAAATTCAAAGAAGGATCTGTAATGTAATGACTCAGCATCACAACATCAATCACTTTCCTACCACCATAATGTTGTCCTACTGTTACATATCTCGAGATTCTCAAAAAGTGTTGGTAATACAATTAGTCCTGACCCATAATCTCAACTTCAGTTACTTTCCCACTGCTGTGACATGGCTTCCCTCTGTCTTTTCTATAAATATTTTCTCAACAATTATTCTAATGATCTTTACTCCTTGGTACCTCAATCACATAAATTTAAGCATACTGCTAGAATAGCATCTAGGTCTCAACATTTTACTGTTAAATTAGGTAGATGCAATCACAAGTTTTATTCTAATAGTTTTTCCTCTGATTTCTTGTCTCTGTAACTCTCTTCCAGTTTCTTGCTTCCCTACCACTTAGAACCTTCAATTATTTAAATGCAATGTCAATTACTATCTTCTGTCTTCCAGAAACCTGTTCTTTTATTTGTCCTTTCTCTTCACTAAAGTTTTCTAATTCTCTTTAACTCCTATTAACTTCTTGTGTCTTAATGGCATTATTGCCTTGCTTGGGGTGAAATTAACTCTAGATTGCTCAAAATGCTCGTTTTGACAATTATTTTGACCATGTTTCTGAGAAGCTTAGGAATATGATCAACAGTTTGAAGAGTTGATATTGTTGAAGACCTTTTATACACTGTGCAGTATCTTGGGTCTCAAAGTCTTTGCACTGCAAGTTGACAAACAACATTTTTAAAGTTGAGTGTAATAGGCATTTGTCACTCAATGTTCATGGATTTTCCTTTTATATGTTCTGCAGGAACAGTAACTTCAAAATGTAACTCAGAATTTCACGTTTGCAAATGGAACACTTTCCATTTCAATTATTCTATCAATGATCAAAAACAAGTTTTTAAAAAGTAAATGCAAAGAATTTGCAAATTGTCATTTTAGAATCTGAAAGGACTCTTTTTCAGCTATACTGCTAAAATAATGATCCTATTTTGGTAAGTGGGTTAGGCTGAGTACTTTTCAGTACTACCTTGTATGTACATATATAGGACACTATCACCTCCTTGAGTAGGCACCTTACGTGTTGCTTATCAAACCAGTGCCATAAAAAAAACATTTATTAACCCATAATTTACAAGAACTCTTAAGGAAAATTCTGATCAAAACACAAGAAACACAATATCAAAAACATCTTGCTATTCGAGAGGCCTTATATACCAGACATTTCTCTCAACCTGACATTATTTAATAGTGGAAATGGAGTGTTGAAAGATTTTTTTTCAAATAGATGCTCATGCAAATTCCAGTCATGCACAACTTGTGAGGGCTTGAAATAAATGCTCCTTTTTCAGAAACAACACATGAATTACTATGTAACAGTCAAAACATGAGTAAAAATAACAACACAACATACAAAAAACATCCTTGAAAATGGTTATAGAAGTGGCTTGGGACAATAAAAATTATGGACAATTTTTATATTTCTTTACCTCTTACAAAATTGAAAAGGGTTAGGCTGCTGGAAAAACTTAATAAAAATTAATTATATTTTCCTTGTCAACTACAGATCAAAACTCAACTGATTTGGTATCAGTTTGAGAGTTTACACCTAAACTATTGGCAGATGGCTGAGAAGCCACCAAGACTCAAGGGACGACTGAGCATGAGAGGAACTGAGAACAATAAAAAAAATTATTAAAGCAGACAGAAGGTAACAATTGATGTATTTAAATTTTTTTGAAGATTGTAGTTTATAGGAAAATAACAAAAAACAAAACTATACAGTTGGCTGATTTAGTTGAATCATTTTCTACAGCTAATCTGTCAAGTTAAAAAAAAAAAAGAAAATTAATGATTTCTTTATGCTGTTAACATTTGTAACTACTTAAATACAGAAAGATTATGAAAATTTGTTTTTAACTTGTATGGGGGGTTAGTTGGATGTACAAGTAATTGATATCAATGTAAAATTAGTAAGCTGTGTTGAAATTCTAGGCTAGTTATTGTATTAACTTTTGCACTAGTGCTCTTGGGAAAAGCATTAATCCCTCTTTTCCCAACTATCATGGTAGACTGACTCTCTAGATTTAGGTAATAACAAATCAAAGAGAATGAATATTGAATTCTAAACTATGGTGTAGGCAATGGGAAACCACTCAACTATCTTTCCCAAGAATTCATGACAATTCGCAGATAATAAAGAAAAAGGAAAAGAGTGAAGAGCCATGGTTGTTTATGTTCTGAAGGGATTTAACATTTAAAACAGTTTTTAGTATCAGCTGTATTTGGAACATTTTGTTTCTTTGTGATACCAAACAATTTAATTTGTATATTAACATGATTCATATAATAGAAGCATTAAGTTTCTCTCTTCAACTGAGAAGCAATTTTCTTTTCATTAGTATCTATATGAAAGCAAAAATAGGAACCAACTCAGGAGGTTGCTTAGTCAATTATAGATGCTAAAAGAATGGGTACTGATTGATTAATAACCTATTTTTCATTGATTTGTTATTGGTAATGATACTCTAAGGAGACCAGTGTACAGATTTTGGAGCATCATTCAAAAATTAAATCTTGGATGCTTTTCTTAATTTCTTTCTTTTTTTTAAATTGTATTTTTAATAATATTCACTGTCTTTTAATTAAATGCCGAATTGATGTTTTGTTCAGTCGCAAAAATGAAATGGAAATTCATTACCATGCAAATTTTCGTTTATACATTCGATTGAGACTTTTGTATTTGCTACAAATTGCTTCAGATACATTGAATGATCTTCTCACATAACAAATGTTTGGAGTAATTGTTCTAATGCAAAAATACTATATAAGAAGATTAAATATAAATGAAAAATAGAAAATGATATCATTTGTAATCATTGGTCTCCTGGAAGTATCAAGGAAAGTAATCATGATATTCATGATATCTGTTAGGGATTGGGGCATTACTGTTACACATAATGATCTAATTGGAGTAGATAGAGTAAACTATCGCCTGGTTCACACTCCACCCACATCTATTGAATGGGTGAAGAGGCTCATCCCTTGTTTCCTGTTTAGGATGTGGTTTCCAGCTTTCTCTTCTCCAATCTTTTCACTCTTACGTAGCCCCCTGCACATCAGTGGCGTTACCGCCTTGCTTGGGGTGATATGATTAAAAAAAAAAATCATTCAGCCTGAATATTCACCCAAAATATTATCAATATGTATGTATATATACAGGGTCCGATAGGTAAATTATCGCAATTTTATATTTTTAATTTTGCACATACTCATTGTTTGTTTTTAATTTTGTCAACTGCACAGTTTTATTAGTGTCTGTGAGAAAAAGAACACAATGATACAATTCACTCCACCAGAAAATTTGGAAACTGCATGCTGTACTGCTTGCCATTTGTGCTGAAGCTGCAGTATGAACATTTCAGCATTTGAGTGCCAATCTGAGGACAGAGCAGAGAATTTGGAAAGAGTTGAATGAGTCTAATGGTGATTACAAAGGTACATCAACTCAGAAAACTCGCTCTGATCGTTCTAGTAAGAAAAAAAGTGGATTTGTTGTTGAGGGCCTTAGAATCAACATGGAGGCCTACATCAAGTGCTTTCAAGAGATAGTGCACCCCTGGGTCAAGAGGCTGGCTTCTGAAAGACCCTATGTATGGCAAGTAAGAGAAACCAGTCATAGCTGTCAATTTCTGTGACCACATCACCCCTTACATCTGGCCACGTAACTCCCAAACTGCAACCTCTTGATTATTCTGTGTGAGATGCAGTTGAGCAAGAGACCAATAAAACTCCTTGTAATACAAAAGTTAAACTAAAGGTAAGGATTATACTAACATTCACCAACTTAAACAAGGAGGCTATCCAGAAGAGTTGCAGGTGATTCTAAAGTTGCCTTGAGGCCATGCAATGAAGCCAATGGTGATTTATTTATTTTTTAAAATTTTTTTTCTTATTAAATTTACTCTCTAGTTTTCCAAGATATTTTTGTATATTTTGATAAATATATCTGTTAAAATAAGATTTCAGTATCATTTTCATTTTTGTGTAATTTAGATGACAATTTATCCATCGTATCCTTTATATATACCAACATGGGCAGACACAAAAAGACTTACTGCTATATCTTGTTGAATTGCCAGTTCTTGTATGATCACTAAAGTTAAGTAGTCAACCTGGTCAGTACTGAGATGAGTATTATTTGCTTGGGAATACCAGGAATTGTAAGCTTAGATGTGCAGATGGCGCAATGGATAATGGCTTGGGATCGGAAATCAGAGAGCTAAGTTCCAATTACAGTTCGGTTCATTGTATTAACTTACACGCAAATAGCCTTGGGAAAGGTGTAAATCCACCTTCTCTCAGATATGGCTCAATCAGTAGAACTTCTATTATTAAAAATCATTATCATCTCCAGAAATTTCTCACAGTTTAAAAATATTTTCTGGATTTAAATAACCTGTAAATGGTTGGTAAGCTGTTAAAAGAAAGCTTGGTAGTAAGATGTTAGAACTTTTGGCAGGTGTACATATGGATCAGGTAGATTCGTTTTCTAAATAGCCAGACATTATTTATGTTCCTGAGAGAAATAACTCTCATATGTTGTATTGGTAATTTTTTTTGTCTCTGAATTGAGTACCAGATGATTTGGTGCCCAACAATACTACCAAATATCATAATCTCTTTCTTAGATCCTGTTTCCCTTTAAAATACCTCTGTACCACATATCATCAAATATTGCTGAATAAATGGTGCAAACAATTAAAATGGAGTTAAGAATGTAGTTCACTACGCAGAATTTTTTGCTTTCTTTATTACTCAATTGCAATATAACTCCTTGTGAAATGCCTTGAATATATTTACAGAATAATAACCTAGTGGATTAAAGCATTGATTCATGGATCTACTAACATGGTAATTATGAGGTCAATCCTTGGGCTACAAAGAGCAGTGAAAATAGTGAGCAATAACTGAACAGTACTAAATATAAGAACTCAATGAGACATCCCTACAACTGTACAGTGGAACAAGAACAGTATTCCATTGTAAATTAAATAAGTGGTTCAGTTTAGAATTCCCCGATGAAGGTTGACAGGCACAACAATCGAAACATTGACAAAGATGAGGAAAATAATCCATGTGTAAACAGTGTAAATGATAATTCTTCTTTCCAGAAAAAAAAAACTTTAACCTTATCAAGTTTTTATTTTAAGCTGATTTAATTCAAATTTTGATGATCTTTGCAGTTTGTTTTTTCCTAAACTTTTTAGTTACATGATCAAGATTTAACAGTACCAACCATGGATAAGCTAGGGATTTGTAAGATGAGGTTTTTCATCTGTGTAAAGGTTCTCTGAATAAATGAGATGTTGCATTAAGCTCTTGGAAGTACTATATGGATGCCAATGGCTTTCTTGCACAAAAGTAGATTATTAAATGTCATTTACACTTGAAATGATTTTTCTTTTGTTTCCTCTCAAGGATTCTATTCATCTGTCTTGAGAATGAGTTCTCAAAATTACCTTATTTTACAATTTTTAATATCTCTAATTCTAATTTGCAATTAGACAAAATGTTTCTGCAAAGAGATTGGTCATTGATTATTTGTTCCTAGAGTTGATTAAAGAAAGCTCTCTTAACTGAGACCTGATGATAGCGTCCATGAATTTTCAATTTATAGTAGAATAAAGCCTCAGTTAGACAAAGCTTGAAGTTCTATATGCAAATGTAGATGGTGAATTGTATTTTAAAAGATTTGGAACAATCTTGAAAGCTGATATTAATCAAATTTGCAGCATTAGACATATTAAAATGATTATGAAAGACTTGAGTAATTTGATAAACAAGAAATTTAAAAGATATTGTATTTATAGCATTCCATAAAGCAGCATTTTTCCAACTTTTTTTTTCTATTGCAACCCCTGATATCTATGGGTAATAAATCAGTCATACTCTGTTTTTAGTCACGAGGTTCATCAATTTAGCATTGACAATTTATATGTATATTTCTTCTGATCTTCACATAATTGAATTGCATGTGTCTATTTGTATTATGTTTGTATGAATATAAAATTGATTTTAGAAAAATAAGTTAAAAAAAAAAAAATGCATGTTCTTAAATTTTGCTGAAACAACTTGCTGAAAATTCCAAGACTTCAAATGAACGCAGCACATCATCTTATTGCTGCAGAAAGAATGTAACAATACTCAACTTCAATATTGAATCCAGAAATTCACTTTAGAATTATTCGGCTTACGGTTCTAGCTCAATCACCAAAGTTAAGCAACATTGAGCCTGGTCAGTACTTAGATGGGTGACCGCTTGGGAATACCAGGTGCTGTAAGTGTTCAATGACGGATGTGCGTTGTGGTGCAGTGGATATTGGCTCGGAAAGAGAAATCGGTGAGCCGAGTTCGAATTCCAGTTGAATACCCTGCATTCACTTCAGCACTGGTACCCTAAATAACAGGGTGGGACTTGGGGACCCTGCCCTTAAAAAGAAATCCGAATGAATCTTGATACTCGAAAAGAAAAAAGTATTAGATACAAAACTGATATAAAAACAACAATAAATTGTTGAAAGAAAAAGGTATTACCAGCAATAAATAAATAAAAAATTTAGTTGGCAATAAATGACCCGCCAAGGTTGATATGCCATAAAAACAAAACAACCAACAACCAGAATTATTCAATGATCTTAATGGCTTTCACTGGCCACAAAGACAAATACACTGCACACCTTCACAGCCAAGTTTTGATGCAAGGCTTCTGTTTGCAACAAGTTTGACAAACAAGATAGACTCATTGAGAACAGACATTTTTTTTTTTTTTTTTTTTTTTTAAATCATATCACCCCAAGCAAGGTATTCCACTGCCACTATAGTGCAGGGGGTTACATAGAGTGATTGGATATAGGAAATGTCAGAAGGAGGGTGATAGGCGAGTAAGGAGGTATTTATAATACAAGCTTAACTTGGTTAAAGAATAGTAATGATTTATGAGTACAACATTTAGAGTTGTTTATATACTGCACTTTATTCTCACTTGTGTTGTTTTGTTGTTTGTTTGTTTTTTAAATCATTATCAATTATTTATCCTGTGATCCATGGAAGAGTCAGGGCTCTCAGTTGTAATAAAAAGGTTGCTATAAAGCATTTCTTGTTTAATACACTATATACCATAAGGATTTGAAGAAATGTAATCAAAATATAGGCTTTTTATAAAAGTTGGAAAAGTTTTAATATTTATCAACAGAATTTTATTAAACTTAAAAGAAAAAAGTTCTAAAATGTAGCTACCCGCTAATGAATCCATATGACATGCCATTATTACTTGCATTACAGTATCACCTCATTGTTGATGTTACTGAGATTACTGGGATGAACCAGTGACACCAAAATATTACTCTATTGTCCCCAGTTTCTTTTGTGAAAATATTACTGAATAAACATGTTAAATTTGGGATCACTTTCCTAATCCTCCATTTAGTTGTACCATTAAGGTTTAAAAAAAAAAAAGAAATTCAAAAACCTCTTTCAGATGCAGGCAAAAACTTTTAAAAAAACAAGTTATGTGGAAGCAGCTATTAATGGAAGTGCATTATAAATCTTTCTCCTTTTTTAAAGAGCACAAATAGATCTTAAAAAAACCCTGGTTTAATACAACATATGTACTGTACATTTTTTGGGCCGGGGGTATGAGAGAAAAGTGCAAGACTGGTATTATACGGTATGAGATGCTAAGAGTTTATTTCTTTTAAACTAGTGACAGTTTTTTTTTCTCTGATGAGTCTTTGTGTTATTCACATGTATAAAACATTGTATCCCCTCCTACACACAATTTTTAAAAAAGTTTTAAAAAACTCAACCATAATGCCTTGTCTGTGATTTTTAATGAAACCTGCATAAGAGAGAGATTGTTGCGCTTATATATATATATATATATATATATATATATATAACATTTTGGAGGGGAAAGAGTGCTCAATGTCAGGGGTAAAGCATTCAAATATTGAGCTGGTCTGATGGTCACCTTGAGGATTAAACTGACAGGAATCAACAGTTCATAGTGACTATGTTCACATGATATATAATGCAGGGATGTAGATATTACTGATCCAATTTTCATATCATTATATTTACTTTTCTCAACAAAATCCTGTATTCTAGATAGACTGAACTATCACCCGGTTCACACTCCACCCATGTCTATTGAACAAGTGTAGAGGCTCATCCCTTGTTCCCTGTTTAGGATGTGGTTTCTGGCTTTCTCTTTTCCAATCTTTTCACTCTTACATAGCCCCCTGCACACCAGTGGCCTTACCGCTTTGCCCGGAGTGATATGATTTAAAAAAAAAAAAAATTCTATATTTGGCACATTTGATAGTAGTTTGGATATGTCTATACTGTAACTGATAATTAATTATTTTTTTTTTTTTTGTGTAACAATGATGTTCACCCTGTACAAGGCCACTCAAAGTAGACAGTTACAGAGTAAGAGGCACCATCCTATATAGGATGATACGCTAAATAAAGTTTAAAATTTCATTATCACCTCCTCTTCATGTGCATATGTAGTTACTTCACTGTAAAACACATCAGTTTTTCCAGTCTGTCATTAATTTTTAAAATATGAGAATTTGGAAAACAGTATTAACAAAAAATCAGCATGAATAATCTTGACTCTTTTTGATGCACCTCTTTAATGAATCTGCTGTTAACATCGATGGCTCTTTCATTATAAGGTATGAAACATTACCATGACCAAATCAGATATCCTTTATCTATTTTGGACATTGTGCTAGTATTATGAGTGAATTAATTGACTTACTGGAGTTCTTATCAATAATATTCTGCACCTTTTGTACATTTTTAAATGTTCCGATGGTGTTAGAACTGTTTGCAGGCATTTTACTTTGGGCTACTGCTGTAGAATCACTGTTGACAGCTTCCAGCTTTTTGTGAACTTTGATAAGAAACAACCATACAACTTTCAGGAAGCTAGCTATCTCTAAATCACTATGCACTACTTTTAAAGCAATTATTACAGCATGCTTTTTCATTTTGCTTGATGTTTTTCATCTTTTATCTGAAATGAAATGATAAAACAAAAAATGAGTTATTAAAACACATGTACTCAAAAAAATGAGCAACCCTTTCTCTACAATTTTTTTTTATTGCACAAAGCTCTGATTTAGGCAGAAGCACTGAGGGGCAGTACTTTGACCCTCAATAGAAGTGCTGATCTATGTGTAATTAATCTTGTTCTTAAAATTTTTATTTAAGTTTTAATTTGAAAGTTAAATGATTAAATTTACTATTTCCGGTAAGCAAAATATTCTGGTGTGTTCCAAACAGAAATTGTATTGATTGGAATGTAAAAGTTTAAGATTTTTTTAAATTTTGCAGTTTTTCGGCCATTTTTGAGTGGTTGACACATTTGTAAACAAAAGTTAATTCACGGTTTTAAAAATTTTACAAAAATAAAATATACATCTGTTACACATTTTTGGAAAATTAGCAAATTTAATGTTAAATTAATCTGATTTACACAAGTATTACTTAATTATATCATGAAATTTAGAATAAAACTATTTTTAAACACAGCTGATTTTTCTAACTTTTCACCATAATTGAAATGTGTTGATAGATGCAAGATAAGTGTATGGTGAACACAAGTGGCATAATTGTACAAATTGTTTTCCAGTAAGGGGAAGAAACCCTGAAACACACAAACTTTTAGTGTACACAAAAATTACCATACAAAAAAAAACAAAACCTCAAATACACTCAAAAATTAAAAATTATTTTAAAAATAGGAAGGCATGATTTGTATTAAACTTTTTAATTTTTGATTAGTAAATATAATTTTCACTCAATAAGTTTTTAAACTAATCCCACCAAATCTTTGAAGTATTTTTAAAATATTTTTGAAACTTTATAAATTATAATAATTAAAAAGAAAAAAAAAAAGAAAATAATTTTTTTAAAATTTCATTATTAATCGAAAGAAAAAAATTTTTTTCAGACTATAATGTCCTTAATTTATATTATTTATTCAAGCAATTAAAAGCTGATCTAATTGAATAATGTCATACTCATATTGCATTTTTTATTTTCTTATTGGGAGCAGATTTTTACAGATAAAAAGTTTCAAAAATTTTTTTTTACCAAGACTTTTTAAAAATAATAATTCCAAAATTAATTTCATTCATTTATGAATAAGTTCTGAAAGTTTTATTAAAATCCAACTGTTATTTGATTTTTGCAAGAATTTTGAAATTAATGTATTTGTCATTGGAAAAAAAAACTGAGTTTACATTTTCCATTGTAAACTCTTGTAATGATTTGATTACTTGCTGACTAAAATCAAAACAAGATTGTTTACAAAAATTTCGAGTGCGTTAGACGAAATTAAAAACATTTTTATAAAATAATTAGAAAATACTTTGATCTTTGTTCTTAAACATTTTGATGGAAAAAAAAGTTTGTTTTAATTAAGTATGGGGCCTATGCTGCCTTTTTATATATATATATATATATATATATATATATATAAAAAACTCAGTAAATAAATGATTTTAATTTCATTGAACCCTCTGGCTGGATCAGTTTTAATATTTAATTTTTAATTATTAATAGGATCTCCTTTGGGGTTTTACCATCAAGTTGCTTCCTTTTGCGTGAAGTGTTATGCTAAAAGTTCATGACTCTTTTAATAGCATTAGTGAAGAATTAAAATAATGTCAGTCATTCTAAATGCAAATATTTCTAAATTTTCTGTCTCATCTCTTATTTATTTGGTGATTAAATTTCTATGAACTACATCCTCTTTTCAGTTGATTGTCTACAAACTGTAAAATTCATGAGGCAAAAAATTGGTCCAAACCCAAACTCTGTTTCATCAGTAAGACAGGTATACTCTTGAAAAATTGATATTTTTGTCTGAAAATATCTAGGTGTTCAAAATTAATTTGTTCAATGCATTTGTGAAAGGGAGTGGGAAGTTAATAACTAAAAGGTTTGGAAAATTATTTTATTCTGTAAATTTAAACAAAGATGAAAATATACATGAAAAAGTGTCTTTACATTCAATTTAGGTTCAGTATTGTAGCTGAAGAGAAAATTAAATGTACTGGGTATGTTGATAAACTATATCTGACAGCAAGGACTCTGATCAAGAGATTAGTGGTTTGAAGGAGCATGGAACCACCTTAATGGCTGGTGATTCCAGGTCTACCCTAACCCGAGGTTGTAGCACCTGTTAGTCCCAGCTATGGGCAAGTAATCTAAGAGATATTCTAAGTATGATGTTAAACCGCTTAAGCTGGGTAAAAGTCTTTAGCTTTGGATAGGAACTTGTCTAAGAAAAGGAAATCTCTGAAATAAAAACCTCTACACTTACTCTGTATAGAAGAGGGTAGGCTGAACTCTTTAACCTTGGTAGGTAATCTTCCTAGAGATAAAAATACTGAGTTTCCAGTCTCCTAAATTGGTTGGTGTTAGTAAGGGCATACAGCTGTAAAACTTGCTCCAATATTTCATGATGGTTCAATTATACACAATAGGTAGACCTTGTAAAACATGGACCCAGCTTATCAAATATTATTTAATGAAATTGAGATTACATAAAACTGAGCTGCCTGGAAAAGAGTCATGACGAAAACCCTTTCCAACTCATGCTAGCATGGAAACAAAGATGATGATGCCAGTTGTAGGGATTGAGTTCACAACCTCTAGTGAATCAGCTAGAGACTTCTGCTTTTAAAGCAGATGTCATCCCTTGTTGACTGGAATAAGATCACTCAGTGGAGCTCCATAAAAGCCAAGGCTTTTTTTTCTTTTCTTTTTTTTTTGGTCTGTTGCCTGGAGAACCTTTGTCACTCAGCTTTAACCCCCACCCAGCATCTCTTTTTTTTCAGTTGCGCAGTTGGTTGATTGCAGATAGATAAAGTCAAGCGAAGAGGGGAAGAAAAGAGAAAATGAGGAAGGAAGAGGGGAAGAAAAGAGAAAATGAGGAAGGAAGAGGGGAAGAAAAGAGAAAATGAGGAAGTCAAAACAAGCAGAGACTATAAGAGTAAAAACGATTACTTTAAGCTGCATAAATAAGCTGTTTTCATTAGGAATTATTCTTGTTAAAAATTCTTTTAATTTTCTATTCTAAAATTGCTTTTGAATCTTATTTAAAATATGTAGATTACTATTATTAAATAAAACAAAATGAGTATCAAAAGGTCAATTGTTTGACACAGAATCATTTTTGTCAACTTAGTGATGGACTCTATCATTCACTTTCAGTTGATGCTAAATGAATGCTGATGATTTTTAGGGTTTTCTGCTCTATTTGATTTTCTTAAAAGACTATCAACATTCTATGTTTAGCATTTTAAATGGAATTTGTAATTACAGTCCCTTAAAAACCTTTTGAGATAGCCAATCAAACATCTTGGCAAAGGAACAATAAAACATTGCACATTCCTCTTACTATGTATAGCTACCATTAGTCATTGGGTTGCAGTGTATAACACCTGTCAGGTGTTGAAGAGTTTTAAGTTGCTATTTGCTTCCCACTTATTTGCACTGGAAGAGGAGATTTGTTAGAATGTGTTTAGAAGCAGAACACAAGAATGTATAATATTTCAGTGTGTTAGTTCTAATGTTGATTTGCCAAAATCAAGAGCTATGTTTGTGGCCAATACTTTTTCAGTAACCTGTAAATTAATCCTGTTCCTGAATATTAATTTCTAAAATAGAAATGTCTAACACTTAGAAATGTTCCTCTCCCATTTATTTTTCTTATCTGTTCTGGAATAGGGAAAGAGGTCAATGCTCATTGTTTAGGGAAACTTAGAATTAAGTGTTAGTGGAGCCATGACTATAATCTTATGATATTTATATTAATGTTCACCCTGTACAAGGCCAAAGAGCCACTCAAGGTAGAGGATTACTGAATGAGGTTGTTATATGAACATAAGAAGAGGAAGTAAGTAGTGCAGTTTATGTGATTTTAGATAAAGCTAAAAATTCTCCATTAAATCTGTTGTGGGATGTGTGTTGTGGATGTTGACTCCAACCAAAAAATCAGGGAGCTGAGTTTAAATTTCTCTTGAATTCTTTGCAGTCACCCACCCAAGCGCAAATACTCTTTGTAAAGGTATTAATCCGTTGCTTCTCTCTCCAGCTATGGGTTAAATCGCAGGACAGATTGGGTTCTATAGCTTTGGTTGGGAACCAGCCTACCACAGAAAGTAATGACAACCCACTGGGGAAAATCTTCTGCCTATTCAGTCATGTCTATTTTGAGAAATGATCACCCAAGCGTGTATCATATATGTCACTTAACTGATTAAATCCATAAGCCTTTTTCAGTAAAAAGAAATTCCTGTTGACATTTGTTTTATGGCTCCACTCTGCTTGTCAGTTGTCATCTTATCTGGTGTCTTTTCTAGACTAGGTAATAATGGCTTGTCACAACTTCTTATCTTTTGTTGCTCTAAGTAACTTTTAACCCTTAAATAATCCCTAATTATCCCTGCCCTACCAACTATTAAAACCAGGTTCTCAAATTTCTTTTTGGTATATTTAACAGGTATACTGCTGTCTTTGTTCATTTTAACACTAAATTAGGAATATGTGTAAGCAAGTACTCTTCCATTTTTCTGGCAACCAACAGTCTTGCATCTCTTTTAATTTTGACAGAATTGTGAGCAAACATTTTAATTTCACATGATTGACAAATTCACCTGGCATCATTCTTTAATAATAATAGTAGGTTTCTAATAGGCTATGATGACTTTGTAAAGATAAGAAAGTATATAATTAATATGTCAAACATGTATTATTGAATTGTTATTGCATAACTTCTGTTGGCCTGACAAAATGTATAATCTGGAACCAAGGATGCTGGAATTGATAGTGCAAATTTGAAGGAGAAATTGAATTTGATAGATTATTTTATAAATTTAATTCCTTCCAGAAGGAAAAAAAAGTATTTCTTACTTCATGAATTTAATAATGTCTGTATGAATAAAAATAACATTTAAATTTAACAATTACCTTGAGAAATTTGTAAATTGCAATATTTTTTAATTTTCTCCTAACATTTAATATTTATATATATTTATATATATCAGATTTTAGTTTATGATCATTTCTGCCATAAAACAGAATGGAAACCAACTTGTTAATAGGCTTAAGACATAATTCACAATGCTAATTATGAAGGATGCATATGAAACCTGGAAATTAAAAAAAAAAAAAAAAAAAAAATTGCTTCCCAAACAGAAAAACACATTGGATAGAGTAATACGAGGAATAACTTCAACAAATAGAGATCAACATGGATCAATCAATAGAGCTAGACAAGTGATTAAACACCAAAAATTGGGATAGAAAGGACAGATAGCAAAAATAAATGATAACAGGTGAAGCAAAAGATGGATATCAAATGAAAAGATGGGAAAATTAAATAGAGGGGTTTGCTGGTAAGACACTGCAGAGAATAATAGTCATGGAAGAATTTGGAGAATGTTTTTTTTTAACCTTGTTTTGGAAGAAAAACATTTTCTGCTGTTGATAACATAAATTTACCAATTTTTCAGTAAATTGTTTTATAAAATGGGTATCAATTAACACAACTTGCATTTAAAATTTATTAACACTGACAGAAGCACTTGGTTGCTACACTCAGCTAACTTTTAGAAATGACTTTTCCTCAAAAATCATTCCTGAAAAAACTGGTTCTTTGCCAGACTGCATGCATTTGCTCTCTGGCCTTTTCCATTCTATTGTTTATTTACTCCCTTTTTTTCCCCCTCTTTTTCTTTTCTTTTTTAATCATTTCACTCCAAGCAAGGTACTAAGACCCAAGTAGTTACTCAGTGTGAAAGAGAATAAGAAGACTTTAGTGAGGGGAACTATACAATAAAAACAGGGTCCAGGAAGATTGATATTACATTTAAATTTTTGAAGATTGTAGGTGGCCGGAAAACAAGAAACAGGAAGAGTTTCACAGGTGAGAGGTCTAAGAAAAGAAACTATTAAAATAAAACTTATGATTACATCTAGCTAGAAAATGTGTTTTAATCCTCATTAGTTATTATTGTGACCTAAAAAGTTACTGATGTGTTGCGGTATCACATAGTTGTACTGTCTTCAATCTTGGTATGTTACTTCTGTTACTCATGGATTTGTAGTAATAGTTATTATAAGGTGATATTCTAGTATCTTGCTAATAGTGTTTAATATAGGGTATTTTCATGGTCACGTGATCCCAGTGGAATAATCCATTATAGTTTTATTTGTTATCAGGTGATCAGTGTTCAACCACGTGTCAGTGTTGACACTTCTTTTTACATGACAAAATGATGCAACCTAGTTGTACTTAAATTCATATGGTCAAGATACCTAGGAGGAAAGCTCATTAAAACAATCATCATGAAAATATTTATAGAAAAGACGTAGAAGCCCCATCATGGTGGTAGGAAAGTAACTGAAGTTGTGATGCTAGGTCAGGACCAATTATATTACAGACCCTTCTTGTTGAGAATCTTGATATTTAGATATGGCAGCATTATTCAATGCATGGATGAATGGTAGTTATAAATGTGTAAGATGGATTTTATCTAATCATTTTAACTTTGAGCGTTCAAAATTATCTTTATATTCATATTATATTTGTGTGTCTTGTTATTTATTTAACATTTGGATGGTTAATATTATCAATCAATTCAACTTTTGACAAAATGGTGACAGTACCTCTAGTACAATCTGGTAGATAAATTAATTACTATTAAAAAGGGCAATGGAGGAAGTGGTTATAAAAATGCCAAAGTTATTGTTTTCCAGCACCATCAAAATTGCATTACATGACAGTTTTAATACTATCTCTATTAACAGAGTGCCTCATTTGTAAACTTACGACTACTTCATGTTTAAACTCCAGTTCCGGTATAATCACTGAAGTCGAGTGATGTCAAGCCTGGTTAGTGCTTAGATGGTTGACCACTTGGGAATACTGGGTGGTTTAATGGATAATGGCTTGAAATTGTTAATCAGAGAGCAGAGATCAAATTCAAGTTCTGTTTTCCACCTGCTCAGGCCTTCAAATATGTTATCCGCTGCTTTCCCCTGTCTCTTTTTCCCCCTCTATCTGGCCTGGTATTAGGTTCTCCAAGCCCTCCTTCCTCATTGCATGTCCCAGGAAATTTAGCTGTTTCTTCCTGATGCTCAGTATTTTCTTTACGTTTCTATTCTTTCCAAAACCTCATCATTGCTCACATCTTTCTGTAGAACCACATTTCAGTTGCTTCAAGTTTTTCCTTCATTTCCGATGATATTGTCCATCATTCACTGCTATATTGAAGAACTGACATCATGTAGCAATCTAGAACTCTCTTTTTTATTTCTAGTGAAATTTTCATGTCTCTTAATACTCTACTCAGCTTCTGGAATGTGTCCCTGGCCAAATTTTATAAAATTGGTGAAAAAGTGTTTTCCAGTATGTATAACAATAGAAAAGAAATGTGGGAAGATGGCTTAATAATATCACTTATTGGAATGATGATATACATGGTAAAAGAAAAAAAAAATGGGAACATAAAAGGTATTATAATCAGTTGAAGAAAAGGTTTACTGAAGAAGAGCCCAAAAGAATGGAAGAACCTATGAAATTACTTTGTTTTTGATGTGCCTACACCTAAAAATTACGATTTCCAGAAAAAGGAAACATGAAAAAATTAGTTTGATCCAAAACATAAAAAATACAAAGATAAGTATGTTGGCAAACTCATCAGAAAGTGGTGGGTGTGATCATTAATAAATTAATCAATTTTATTAATAAAAGAAATTTTAAAAGAAGAGATGCTGTGGAGTAAACCCCCCCCCCCCCCCAAGAAAGAAAGAAACTAGTCTAGAAGCTTAAATAATAATAAAAAAAAAAACTCCAAATGAGTCTTAAAAACTGTTGTAGTAAGTCTTTTCTTACATCACAGTGAGTGCCTAAGCCTAAACATTCTAACTGGTAAAACATGTGTAGCAAAGAATTGCTGCACCCTCCCCAGTATCATACACAGGAATGAATTTGTGATGGGTTTCTCTCTTTTTGAGAAAGTCTCATCAAAGAGACACTGGACTATGTTTTCAAGAAGAATCTCTTGAAATCAGTTTGGATAATCCACTTGGATTGCAACCCTCACTGATTACCACTAAACTTGCCAAAATTGGAACAGTTTTGTTATGTCATGTGTAAAACCTGTACTTGATTGTTTTAAGCTTTACTCAGTTGGTTTACACATGCAATTTACTGTATATATGATACTTTTATCCTATTATCATAAATCAAACTCATGACTGTCTTGCAAACAGTTTGGTTTTATCAATAACAGAGACAAGCTTGAAGCTTGTTGGATTAAATCGAGCACAAGGCCACATTTGTAATTCTATAAAGAATGAATTGGCAGGTTTGATCAGCTTTATGTAATAAAAGTTATCCTGAATGGCCACTTATCTTGATCCTTTCATACTAGCAACGATGCACTCTCAGGGCTCTATCCTTTGTCCTACACTGTTTTTACTTTTCATTAATGACCTTAGTGATGCCATCAGCTCTTAACTTGGCATCTATGCTGACAACACAACCATTTATTCTTGATTGCCGCAATAGTAAAGCTGATCAATATGACAAACTGGAAATAGAAACTGATGTTCAAAACGACCTCAAGACTATCATTAAATGGGGCAAAAGATATCTTGTCACTTTTAACACCTCCAAAACTAAACTTCTCTTCATTAATAATCTGAGAGACCTTTATCTGCTTTCTATTAGCATGGCTAATGCTAACCTCTAGGAAAGTGACTTGTTGCACTTTCTCAGGCTAACATTCTCAGTAGACTTGAAGTGGAAAGACTACATTGAACCCATTGCTAGGTCAGCTGCTTAGAAAGTCTGTTCACCGTGTTGGGCAAAGACAGCTTTTCTCTCCAGAAGCTCTTACATATGTATAAGTCTACCATGCTTACAATATTGCTGCCACATATGGTCCGGTGCTCCTGCTATTTATCTTGAGCTCCTTGATATGATTTAAAGAAGAATCAGCAGTATTATTGGTCCTGATATGGCAGCTCAGCTTCTGTCACTTACCTACCACTGTATGGTTGCCTTTTTGTCCCCCCCCTTTTTTTCGTAAATACTTTCATAGAAATTGTTTGGATGAGCTCTTTGCTTTGGTATCTAGACTTTTTGGATTTAAATGCAATACTAGACTGACGTCGAGATCTTATCAATTCACAGTTGATTTGGCTAAATGTAACCCTAAGTTCTATGCTGTTTTATTTCCTGCACTTATCACTTGTGGAACTCACTTCTGATTCTATCTTCCCAGCCAAGATTAATTTGAAAAAATTTAAATGCAATGTCAATTGCTATCTACTGTCCTCTTGATTACTTTTTTCTTTTTCTGCTCACTTTGTTCCTAATTTTTTTCTCACCCTCCTTAAGGCTTGTGGCTTACTGCCTTGTGTGGAGTGATACTGATTTAAAAAAAAAAGTGCAGCTGTTTCAATCAGTTTTTGTATTTTCAATTCAGTTTAGATTGTGTATCTTGGATCAAAAATCTGTGTTATTGGTACAGAGAATGAAAAAATGAAACTGAGGAACCAGGTTCAAATTTTGGCTTAATATGTTGTGTTTGATTTTCAACAATTACCTTCTGGCAAGCATCCCTTCTCCTTTAATTAAAAACAAGTTTGACAAGATTTCTAGCCTTGGGTGGCAGCCAAGAAATATGAAGAAGAAATGGACCATAACAAGGATAATTAAGGGCAATAGTAGCTGGAGTATCAACACTTTCTGGCAACTTCACTCCCTAAGTTGGTGTAGTTTTCAAATCAGCTTTTTTCAACTTTAATCATCAGAAACTGCCATGCCAATAAGTAGATAATTCCATGTTTTGTTTTCAATACAATGTCAGTTGTTATCTATTGTCCTCTTGATTACTCTTTTCTCTTTCTGCTCACTATTAATGTTTTTATTTTTAATTCTTCCATATCTCTTAAATTCATGTTTTAGTGGCTTTATTACCTTGCTTGGGGTAAAACTAATTAAAAAAAAAATGCTATAATGGCTGTTTCAAAATCATTTACTAATGACGGAATCAAATTTTATGACTTGTATGATGCTGTGTAGAAAATGTGACAATTATGTTGACAGAATAATGTCATTTTTATCATTTTTACTTCTTCCTCTTAATGCTAAAGCTAAGTTTATTTAGCTTTTCCTCTTCTTTTTATCTATTCAGTTTGTTTCTTTTTCTATATAGGCTTATGGCCATATCATGTTAACACCAGTTCTCATATAATCACTAAAGTTAAGCTATGTCAGACCTGGTCAGTATCTAGACATGCGACCACTTAGGAATACCAGGTGCTAGAAGCGTGTATATGCAGTTGGTGTAATTGATAACTGCTCTGAACTGGAGCAGAGCTGAGTTCCAATTACAGTTCAGTATATTCACTTATGCACAAATAACTTGGGGAAAGATATGAATTCTTCTCTTCCCCCTCTGGCTGTGGATTAATTAGCAGGACTTATCATTAAAAAATATTATCTTAAATTCTAGTCTAATATATTTTCTGGTTTTAAATAACCTACAAAAAGTTGATAAGCCATAAAAAAATCAATTTTATATATATATGTGTGTGTGTGTGTATATATATATATATATATATATATTGAATTTTTTTATTTTCAGCTTATCAACCTTTTGCAGGTTATTTAAAGCCATAAAATATTTTGGATTGTAAGAATTTAGGGCAAGATAATGATTTATTCATACAGCTCTTATTTAATCTATAGCTAAAGAGAAGAGATGAATTCACACCTTTTCCGAGTTTATTTGCATGTAAGTGAATATAACAAACACAACTAGAACTAGAACCCGACTCTCTGATTTCCAACGCCTAGCTATTATCCATTACCCCACTCACACACCTAAGCTTACAGTATCTGGTATTCTCAATAAACAGAACAATATTCTATTCAGCATTGTATAATTGTGAAGTTTTATTTAACACAGGTTGAAGTTGATGGCTTCTCTATGGGTTCGCCAAGGTTGGATCATTTGTGTTGAACAAAAGAGGGATAGTGGGGGAAGAAGAAAAAACGAAAAACTAAATTATTGATAAAGACCCATCGAGGGAGAAAAAAACATTCAATCATGGGTATATTTTAATTTCTTTTCTTTAGAATTTAAATAACATATTCGTATATATTTTGATGTATTTTTTAAAATAAATGCTTAAACATTTCTGTTTAAATAAAATTGTTGACTGTATAGAATTTTTGCAATTATTTTGTTTTCAAATCATTAAAAGTAAAAAAAAAAAACAAAGAAGGCTGCCATAAAATGAATGAAATGAAAATGTATTAACAATCTGTTTTCATTGTTGAAATAACACAAGGCATTCACATAGCTGTGTTGCTCTAACAAAAGAATATCTTGTTATCTCAGATGGCAGAGGTCCTAGTATGATGGCAAACTGCATCCGGCAGCAAGGCCTCTAATTGGGAGGTTGTGAGGAGCATGGTACCACTTCTTAATTGCTGTTGTTCCCAGGTCCACCCTGACCCAGAGTGGGAGCACCTGTTAGGGGGTCCTAGCTGGACTCAAAACACTATGAAAGTATAAAAATAGACTTTTATAGAAATATATCCATAAAAATAGACTTTTATAGAAAAATATAGTTTTGAAGGAAAAATATTAACGCCAATACTATTTTGAAAGAAAAAAAAAATTCCATAATGCATTTTTGAAAGAAAAAAATTATTACCAGCAATACATTTTTGAATACAAAACTAAAAGACATCTTCAGTTTTCTAAAATAAAAAAAATTTTTTTCATCCGAATCTGATTAAATCAACCTTTTCACTATAACTGAATATTAAAAAACAATACTTTTAATGCCAAAATAGTGGGGTTTTAATGACCCACAGAGGTTGATATGCTGTTACACAAAACTCAGCTTGACCAGGAAAGCTTTAATGTTTTTCAGCAGCATCCATCATGGTGTTTTCATGACCTTTTACTGCATCATTTGGCCAAAAATATCTGCCAAGTAGGCTAAGCTGTCAATTAATTGTCAAATTGTTCTGAGAGAGACCCCCCCCCCCAAAAAAAAAAGTAACTTCTGCTCTCATTTCCTAACAAAACTTATGAAATCAACAATTTTTGATGCTTGTAAACCAGACTTCCTTCAGAACAGCTGGCAGTCTTCAATGCCAAAGCAGAAAGCGATGACCTGAGGAGTTTCTTTCTTCACTAAAACAGTAAAACCAGATGTGTTGCTAAGCATTGCTGGTGCTTCGTCTGTTCACAGACTACCAAGATTTTTCTTCCAATTGAAATTATTGGCAAAGAATCTATCCACAATTTTTAAAATGTCGATGACCTTTGTAGTTTCCAAAAAGGGTTAACAATGCAGAAATTCTTTGATGGTATCAGCATTCACATAACAAATGAAAAATAACTGGCTACACTGAAATATTGCTGAATGTAAATGGTGTAGCTACCAATTCTTCCTTTACCTGATCCAGGATATTAGAAGACATGTCAACAATTCAGGAGTGAATGACATTGTTTGACAAAGACACTTTCAACTTTTCTTTCCTCTGCTTCAATCCACAGACCAACTCTACCATTTCCAGGGCATGTCTTTATCAAGGTCTTTCCAATCATCTGTGGCTTCTTTCGCTTGGCAATGCAATAAGCTGCCTTGTAGGATGCTTTGAGGCAAGGCATTTGTGTGGGGGCAAATCTAATTTTTGGTAAAGTTCTTGCTTTCTTAAATTGCATCACCTTCTCATGAACACAGGAAACCCCATGGCTTTTTTTTATGTCCCATCTCATTCAGCTATAAAAGTAAAAGCAAAGGATAAGTAATATTCATTGTACTTCCTCTTCTTTGACATTTCTAGATTGAACTAGCCCTTCACAGACAGACAAGTAGATGCTTCTGATTGGTTTTTCACAATACTAATACATGCATTTCTCCGTACAGCACTGTCATGTGCATTGTGCACACATCACTTTTCAGCCAACCACACTTGAAAGTGTTAGTCCTCACTAGTATATAAGCAAAGCTGTAGTAAACCATGAAAAATAAGAATTACCACTTGCTCTTATAGAGTGGCAAAAGATGATTGTTGTGCAGAGAATGATGGCATATATTTAAATGGTAAACATAGACCTAACAAGTCAAATAACATCTAGATGTTGGCACTGTAAATAGTGGCTGAGTGCATTTTCTTTTTATTTCTTTCAGCGGGGAAATGTTGATTGGAACAAGAGCTATATAAAAAAAAATATGATTTAAACATTAATTATATATTAATATATTATCTGATTCTTACAGCCCTAAATAATGGGAAAAAAAATCATTTGATCCTGTGTGTGGAAATTTGATTTTTATAATGAAATTAGTTTGAGCAGAATTTGATTAGGTTTGAAGAGAAGTGTGTGTGTGTGTGTGTAATCCAATGCATAATGGCTGTGTAGTTACTGAGTTTTTTTCTTTCAAGCAATGGCCAGTTTCTCTCTTTTTTTTTTTTTCTTTTCAATGAGTAATCATTGATGTGTTAATTTTTATCTAATCCTCATGGACCCCAGATTAAGCAGCACCGCTCTACAAGTAACATGACACAACCATTACATAGTATCAATAACAGGGAAAAAACCCTTGACATGTTATGTTCTTCTTCTTCTTTTAAATGCTAGTGACAAAACCTTAATGTCTGAAAGTGAAACTTACTGTAGAAAGAGGCGTATTCATACCTTTTCCTCATGATGGCCTAACAAAGGGAACACCTGATTCTTCAGCAGAAATTTTAACTTGGTTTGCTGATAACTTTCACTCCATCTCCCACTTCCATTGCATGTCTCTACCTATCTTCTTTTTAATGTTTATAGTGCTTGGACAGATAAGCATTTAAAAGGTCAAGGGTTCAAGAATAAGCTTTTAATCTTGGTTTGAAATTTTATATGAATATTGTTGCATGTAGATCAGTTACTATTAGAACCATTTCTCTCTCTCTCTCTCTTTTTTTTAATGTTTCCCTTATCATCATCCTTTGACCAGCCAATGGTTGGTCAGAGATCCCATGGTCTTTATTTAGCTGATACAGAAATGGATTGCCAGTCTTACATCTGGGTGAATGGTGAATAATATATTTTCCCAGACTAGGTTGCCAATTCTTACTGTGGTAGACTATTTGCCAACCAAGGCTATAGAACCAAGTCTGTCCTGTTATTTACCCATGGAGAGAGAAGAGATGGATTCATACCTTTTCCAAGGTTATTAGTATATAAGTGTTCGTAATGAATTTGACTGGAATTCAAACACAGCTGTCTGATTCTTTACTCCACCATGCCTGTTTTTTTTTGTTTTTTTTTTATAACAGTATAGCTAAGATATGAATATATTTTATTATTTAACACATTCATATATAATATTATTGAATATATTTTACTCATATCTCCAGTTTCATTAGAATATTTTATTAAAAATTATAATTAAGAAATAACTTACTTCCTTATCAAGATTTCTAAATTCACTAGTGAATTCATGTCAAGAGTAGCAACAGGAGAAATGGCCTAAAAACAATACTGGCATTCATTCGTTTTTTTTACTATCCTGCAAAGAAGTGCAGACATTTTTGGATTCATTTGGAAACAAAGGAATTTAAATAAATCAACTGTTCTGCACTCTTGGACAGCAGCATTATTATTATTATTATTATTATTACATTGTTGATGTGCTTGTCCTTGTTAGAAATGTCTCTCTTGGCATCATTGTCTCCACTTGCACAGTTTCATATCTTTTGTCTAACCTTGGGCAAGACAATTCAGAAGTACATGTACTGGCTGGCTTGTTGCCATGTTGACGTGTGGATGCTGCTACTATTTTTGTCTTTTCTTGTGTGCATTTATAACAACAAGCCCTCACAGTTGAAGTTACAAGAATCAGTGTGTGCAATGGTAGTGTTTCTACTTTGAAATATCTGGATTGATCTTGACCCAAAACTGTGCTAGCTAAAATTTTAGATCAAGGAGTTTAAAATATGTTGATTTACTGCCACTAAAATAAAAAAAACAAAACAAAAAAGAAAATTCTAAAGCATGAAATACGATTTAGTTTTTACTGAATAAAAAAAATAATTTTTAAGTAACAAGGAAATAACTACACTTGCTTAAAAATTAGTAAAATTTATGTAACATTTTCCTTTAAACTTTGATACTAAATCTTTTTTTTTCCCTCCTCTGTGACCTTTTATCTCCTTTAGCTGCTTGATAATGTATTTAAGGATTCTTCCATATTTGATTAGACATAGAAAAATTTTAAAGTGCAACTGACTGTAAAAAATGATTTCGCTCTGCTTAAAGTGGGTATATTTTTTGGTCACACAAACTGATAATTTATCACACTGAATCATTTTCATTGTTTTCTTGCAAACAAGATATGCTCATTAATAACTGAATATCTAACTGCAGTCACACACACACACACACATATATATATATATATATATATACTTTTATTTTTATTTAAAATTTTTTTTTAATTGTATCACCTCAAGCAAGGTGGTAAAGCCACTGATGTGCAGGGGACTATATAATAGTGAGAAGATTGGAAAAGAGAAAGCCGGAAACCACATCCTAAACAAAGAACAGGGGATGAGCCTCTTAACCTGTTCAATAGACAAGGGTGGAGTGAAAACCGGGCGATAGAAAGATCTATCTAGTCAAAGTAAATTTCATTTGTAAATTCAGATTTACATTTAGGGAATAGCTATTTCAACATGCCTATTAGAGACATGCATTGTTTAACCCCAGTCAAATGTAGAATGAAAAACTTCTAGTATATTGGAAGTAAAGATTAGTAAAGGAAGGGGTGAGGAAGGTTGATCAGGAAAAGGTTAAGAGGAAGAGAGAGGGAAAATAATAGTCCTCTTTTGACTGATATTACTAGGATCCATTGGGATTATTTGCCAATCTTCTGGATTTTTTTACTGCTATATATATATATATATATATAATTTCTGGCACAGTGATTGACTACTACTGCCAGTTTCATGCCTTCACATAATTGTCATGAAACTAACAATAGTGTACCAGAAATTTAATTTGTAATATAATTTATTAAAGCTCTACAATTTATATATGGCATGGATCACTTATTTTCTGTGTGTATTTTAGAATATATATATATATATATATATATATATATATAAAACTTAACTCAGATTCATGCACTTGAATCTCCAAGTTGTGCTTCAGATGTAAGATATGTACTCTACCGACCTTAAGTTTGGGACCACTTAGATTTATTCTCTAAGAGAAAGAAATAACAAATTTTATGTCTTACAAGAATAAATATAAATATATTTCATTATTGCTCACAATTGTGCAATAATTAAAACCAAAATTAACATAGAGTAATTTCAAATTTAATTAAAGTTAATTCATATTTTCTTTTCATCAAAGAAACCACCACAAGCCTTTATTACTGCAGAGCAAATCCTTGGCATTCTTTCTAATAACTTATAAAAATAAGTTGGTGAAAATGATTTCCAAGCATCCTGCAAGCATTTAAACAACATTTGTTCATTTTTAGGAAGTTCATTTCGAACTATATGATCAATTTTATCCTTTATTGTCTTTCTTTAATAGTGGTTTCTTAACTGCTACACAGCCTTTAAGCCCAGTAGAATGAAGTCGTCTCTTAACAGTAGTAACAGATACTGGATGTTGCCAAGTAGAATTCATTTCCATTGTTAATTCCAGAGTGATTTTTCTTCTATTCCTCTTGCTAGATATGATCAAGGTCCTACCCTCTACAATAGATGTTACTCTGGGCCTACCAGATCTTTTTCTGTCAATATTTAACTCGGTTTCATGAAGTCGTTGAAGGCAATAATGCACACCATTTTTTGATAGGCTTAATTTTTTTAGCGATAACACGTTCAGAATATCCTTCTTTTGAAAGAATTTCAATCTGAGCTCTTTTTCAATGCTAATCTGTTTCTTCCTTGCCATTTATACCATAGTAATATGGTTTACAAAAATAAATTATACTGTAATTATAAAATCTGAATAAATCTGAATTTTTGGCAAAAACTTGATCCCAATAAGAGGAGTCAAGTAGCAAACTGAGTAAATGTTTACTTTAAAGTTGAAAAGAATACTTTTTTTTTTTACTTGTCATCTGCAAAAGAATAACAAAAAATATAAACTCAGTGAATTTGATTCTGCTAAAAATTTGAGTGGTCCCAAACTTATGGTCGGTAGTGTATATTTATTAAGATATACTTCATAGCTCTGTTACAGTGCATCAAGCACTGTTTTATTAACACTGAAAAAATTATATATGTGTACCTGTCTGTGTGTATGTATATATATAAAATACTCAAGTAAAAGGTTTGTCACTTAGCTGTATCCTGGATCAAGAGTTTCATAGCTAGACTCTCTTGGAATAACTCTATCCACTCATCATGGGTGTGAGTTATCAGCAATTTAGCTGTTTATACTTCTCAATTTTTCTTTTTTATATTCACTCTTCATTAGTGCAAGTTTCTTTTTTTTTTTTTTTTTTTTTTTTTTTGTATGTGTTTGGCTGATTGCGTGTACATGTAGAATGTTGTGGTTATTTGTCCTTTTCATTATGTTTTTTTTTTTTTAATTTTGTACTTGCTCTTTATAGGATTACTATAAATAAAATTTGTCAATTAAATATTATATTCACGACCTCAACTCCAGAATTTTGTAGAGAAAAACTTTGCTGTAAGTTCTGGGATGGATCATTTTCATTAGGGCACATGTTTGTCTTAAAACACTTAACTAATGTATTGACCCAATCCATTGAGATTAAGACAAGAATCTTAATATGTAGAAAATTGGTGTGTACCAGATTCATGTTCAAGGACATATGCCCCAGTGGATAAAAGTGTTGGTTTATATATTAGTGACTTGAACCAAAGAGTTGTAAGTTCAATACCTGGTGACAGTAGTGGTGAACAAAAAAAAAAAAAAAAAAAAAAAAATTGTGTGTACATATATATATATATATATATATATATATATATATATATATATATATATATATACACACACTTATCTCCATTTAGCTCAACTCGCTAATTCATCTGGAAGTGGCATGGTCCATGGAACAAGAACAGTCTATCCCAATGATTGAAGTAAAGAGTTCAGTTAAAAATTCAAGTCACCTGAAGAAGACTGGAGTGTACAATGGCCAAAACATTTTGAATAGAACAATAAAATTGATGACAATGCAATGTAATTTTTTAAATAATTATATAGCCTAAAGCAAGGTATTTTACTACCACTGTCTTGCAGGGGGTTACATTGGAGGAAAGTTATGAGAAAATGTAACAGGTTATGGGGGGTGTCAGGAAGTGGGTATGAGAAGGATGAGAATGCTGATGAGAGTGGAGTGGACGGAGAAAGGAGCATGAGGATGCAGGTTAGTGAGATAGGAGATGTCTATTGACTTGACATTTAAATTCTTAGAGACTGTAGCTGTCGGGGAAGCAAGTAAATGGAAGGGAATTCCACAAGCAGAAAGTGCGAGAAAAGAAGCTGCTGGAGTAGAATTTGCATTTACAATTTATTGGTTTCACAGTAAAAGGGTGGGACCTAGTTGCTAGTCTTATGGCTCAAGTAAATTCATGTATAGGGGGCACCAGTGAGCAGAAGCCATGAAAGTGTTTGTAGAAGAGACACAGGGAAGCCACATTGAGCTGGTGAGAAAGTGACTGTATCTGAGCTGCAAAGTCGATTTAACTTTGTGCAATGATTGATAACGCTTCTATTTCTCAAATGTATATATATACATATATATATATATATATATATTTGTACACACTGGTTTATATAGAGTTGCAAAAAAAGTTTTGTGAGTTAAATTCTAGTGCTGAAATGTAGATATTTTTATGACATTTAAGTCATAATCTCTAAATAAAAAAAATGTAGGATTTTCAAGTTAAGGTTGTAATAAACATTTTGGGGCTTTTACTTTCCAATTCCTAGTTAACATTGATGTCAAGGTTTTATTCTCCTTTTACCATTTTTTTTTTTCTAAAGAGAGTATTTGATTGCAAAATGAATTGACACTTATACAAAAAGCATATTAATTAATATCCTTTTACTTTGTGTTTCTTTCACTTTTCTAAGGCCATATCACTTTGAAATATTGGTTCTCATATGATCACTGAAGTTAATCAACATTGAACCCGGTCAGTACCAAGATAGGTGACTGCTTGTGTGCTGTAAGCAGGTGGTGTCATGGATTACAGCTTCGATTTAGAAATCAGATAGTAGCATTCTAATTCCAGTTGGGTTCATTATATTCACTAACACAGAGAAGGTATGATTCAACCGGTTGTTTCTCCAGCTGTGGGTTAACTAGTAGGGCTTCTATCAGTAAATTATTATGATCTAAAAATACTTTCTGGCTTTAAATAACCTGCAAAGGGTTGATAAGCCATAAAAAATCACTTTTCTGTACACTCCTAGCTTTCTTCAATATCCTTTTTGGGTTTCATTTATTTTTTTGTCTTATTGCAATATTTGATTTAAGTCTTTGACTTAAGTTTTGTGGTTTGTTTTTTTTTGTTTTGTTTTTTGTTGTTGTTTTCTTGGTATTTTTTGTGACAGTTCTTTTAAGACACAATCAACATGTATCATCAAGTATACCTCTGACTTGATAATAATATTGGAAGGTGTATGAGAATTATTTTTTTTTTTAATTATGGCTGAAACACCAAAATAAGAATTAAAATATTGTGATGGTTTCATAATGTCTTAGTAAATATTTTTGTGTTGTTTTAACTTCCTCTTTTGGCCATTCTATACTGCTTAGACACAATTTAAAAAAAAAAAAAAAATGACATTATCCCGCAACAGAAGTCTGTCATTTCAGAATTTGGTCATAAACTGTAGACTTATGCTCAGTATTATGTAGTCTTGGTTATGTTGATAAACTATATTTGATAGCAAGGCCTCTGATTGTGAAATTGGAGGTTTTGAGGAGTATAGAACCACCTTTTAATTGCTGTTTCCAGATCCATCCCTGTTGTGTAAATAATCAACCGACAAAGAAAAACAAAACACTATGAAAGTATACAAAACATTTTTATAGTAAAAATACCAGCAATACATTAGCAAAATGGCCAACATACACATCTGTAGTTGAAGGCATAAAATTGTACTCAAAGTAATTTAAATTTTGGCATAAAATGACAACAGAAGTTGATATGTCATTAAACTAATTCAATATGCTGTTGTATTATCTATGAGGATGTCAGTAGTATTTATATCAATTTTTGGTATTTGTAGATTTTATGATGGCACATTATTATCATGGCTTTGTACAAATAAATGGGTATCTTTTTTATTTTTTTTGTTTTTAAATAATTTTCTTATATTTTTCCGCAGCTTACTGAACATCAAATTATCAAAATCCAATATGTATGTCTGTCTATATATAATGTATGTGTTTATGTCATTCTAAATCCATATCTTTTTTGGAATTGATGTGGGGTGCTCTAGTATTTATCTTGACACAGATTTGCAGTTTATGAATGTATGCTGACGGAACCACTAAATATGCCTTGGAGTGTAAGCTGAACACACACATATTGATGTTATGCCAACCATCTTAATACATTTATAGAGATACAGAGAAGCTTGTAGTGGAAAGTAAGGTTAACCACCTGTACGGTGCCAGCCAGGTCTAAGGTTCATTGGTTTCTGTCTCTCTCTTTTTCTCAAAAAATTATACACGATACAAATGTGCTCTCTTCTAACCAATTCAAACTGGAAATATCCATTGTGCCATCTCATATTTAATGATCTCTTTTGAAATTATCTCATTTTATTATGCTTGTTATTATTCGATCAACTAACTGTGATTTGTATGATAGTTAATTTTTGTTAAGCATATCGTAATGAGACAAGTAACGAGGAATTGATTAGCCATAAAAAAACAAAATAACCAACCCTTCAAAAAGTAACAAGGACTAAATTGCTGTGCTGCTGATAATAATGTAGTCTCTGTTCATGATTAGGAGAACATCAAAGCCAAATTTTTTTTTTTTATATGTTAAAATTAAAAGTTAAGGCAGCCAAGGCAACTTGTATCACATCTAGGTAATTGGGCACACCATCAAATAGGAGACTAGTCTACCTGTGGAGGAAGTATTTCTAACTTGGCCTCACCTGCAAGGTTATATACTGTTTTTATCATAATCTGTAACCATATCATTGGCATTTGACTGTGATGAACATACCTGGTATACTCTTATCAGGCTGGGTCTCATGATAGGCATATTGGGTTACATGATTTTTCTACCACAGCATCACTTAATAATAATTTGTTCTTGGTCTTAACATCCCAGCTACTGGTGGTGATGGATGAAGCCAGTTATCTTTTTATTTCTCATGTTAAAAAAGATGAAAACACTGACTAAAAATGAACCCTCCTAAAAACAGTTTAAATACATTTCCTGGTAATTCAATTGTTTAATAAGTAGTGAATTTACTTTGTGTTGATTTTCATTTTTAGTATTAATGTTTTAATACGGTCAATGATATTGAAATAATTCTATACATAGGTGGTTCTTTTCCCATATTTTAATATGTATTTTTCTTGAGAAATATTTCAAAATTTAATCTAATACTTTTCTTTTAAAGATCTTACTTTAAGATAAGTGATAAAGATTTTTTACTATTTTGTTCTAAATGCCTATAAGAGTAACCTTCAAGCCTTTTTTTTTTTTTTTTTTTTTTTTTTTTGTGATATTAGATTTCATTGCCTGTAGTCTTGCTTTCAAAAAAATCTACAACTCTCCCAGCCAAGAGTATGTTATAACAATAGAAATTTTCTAATTTCAAGAATGTTTAGTTAGGATACGGACAGCAAACTAAAAAGGGATGAGATTTTTAATGTAGATTTTGCTTGAAAGCAACTTTTGAACAAATTATCTATCCAGTTGTTATGTTTTATAAATAATGTTAACATTTATTTCAATTTCTTGATAGTTATTGTTAAGAAGGGGTGTCAGAGAATGGGTCAGAGAAGGATGAGAACACTGGCGTGAAGAGGACTGCATGAGGGTAGAGTGGAAAGGGAGAAAAACATGATGCAAGGGTTGTCAGGGAAAGGATGCAAGTCAAGGAAATAAGAGATGGCATATCAGATTTATAGCACAAGATTTTACTGTGGGCAATAATAGGTTGAAACTGATTCTCAAACCGGTGGTATCTGGCTTGTGAGGGAGAAATCATTAACTAAGTCATAACTAATAGTAAATATTTGGAAAAAAAAATTTTAATTCAAATTGGGAATGGAATTTTCACAACCTGGGTTCATAAGAAAAAAGTAATCCTCAGAACCACTGTTTATAATTAATCAAATTTTTTATTCTAATTTTTATAATTCGAGATTTTATGATGATCATTAATGAATTAATACATTATTATGTAATTGTTGCTACAGGTTTTGAAAACTATTTTTGAGTGTAATATCTATATTTCAAGATATTATCAAGTATGAAAATGAATCAAGAGCAACATTTGTTAGCTACATTCAGTAAATTCTAACAAGGTGTAGAAATCCTGTATCATTTCAAATAGTGTGTGAGAAATCTTCTCAGAATGTTGTATAGCTCTAAAAAATTCCCCAGCGATTATTGTACACATTGCTTATATGCTTCTGCCATTATACACTTCAACTGTTTTTAACAATAACTATCTGAGTTCAGGAGTGTTCTGTGTTGACATATACTGTAACAATTCATTTCTTGGTGAAAATAACTTTCAACCCCAAAGCTTATATTTTTTCTTCTGAAAATGATACACTCTGCTATATTATGTTAAGAGTAATCACAAATAAGGTAATAACTGATCAGGGCTCTTGTTATTTTGCTTTTAAAATTTTTTTTTTTTTTATTAATCATATCACCCCGAGCAAGGCGGTAACGCCACTGATGCACAGGGGGCTACGTAAGGGTAAAAAGAATGGAAAAGAGAAAGCCAGAAACCACATCCTAAACAGGAAACAAGGGACAAGCCTCTTCACCTGTTCAATAGATGTGGGTGGAGTGTGAACCGGGCAATAGTTTAGTCTATCTACTCCAATTGAAAAAAAATAAAATAAAATAAAAAAAATAATAAAGGAAAAGAGTGAAAAGATTGGAAAAGAGAAAACCGGAAACTGCATCCTAAACAGGAAACAAGGGATGAGCCTCTTCACCTGTTCAATAGATGTGGGTGGAGTGATACTGCCATATTTTAATCAAAAAGTGTGATTGAATGTCACAAAAGTGATTTGTATTTGTAAAAAAAGCTTTAAAATCTATTTTAAAGGATAATATCTTCAATTCAGATTTGACTAGAATTTTTCTTGGTATAAGCACTCAGGTTCTTGGCTCAACTCACTTTAAAAATATTTGAGTAAATGATTTAACATCAGAATTTTTGTGTCAAGAACATTTAAGCACTCTCTTGAAAAATAAATCGCTGTTTTAATGAGATTTTAAAACATATTAGCAATTTATCTTAAATAACTAGATGCAATGTAGTTTTAACCTGCCCCCACCTACAAACATGTTAATAAAATGAAAGAAAACGCAAATGAGTTTATAGTGGTGAAGGCTTGTATTGGACGAGTCACACTTTGATGAGCTTGGTTGGCTTGCCAGTTTAGTCTCTGGCAACTAGTGTATGTGACAGGTACAACTGGGTTACATGCTGCCAGTAGCACTTGAGGGCAACCTGGCATATATGTCACATATTATGTATGTATGTGTCTTTGCCCATATTTTTTTATATAGTTATGAAACTTAGACTCCTATTTAAGTCTTATAATAAAGTATTTTTTACTTGTTGAATAGAATCCTGTGATTACTGGCTTTGCTTATTGAACATATAGAACTAGCTTACCGGTACAATATTCTGGTGTGTAATCTTTAAAAAAAAAAAAAAATTATACATCTTAACGAACAATTTCATGTGTACCCTCTTGTCCTTTTCAATCCTGATTTGATACGCTACAGTGTGATAACACATTGGTAAGGGGGTCACGGCAAAAGATGCAATGGCTTAAGAGGTTCTGTTATTTTGGTTATATGTATGCAATTGTGAAAAGTTTCATGAAAATATGCTTTAATACAGTTTACTAAAAGTTGGTAACAAACACAGTCTGAGAAGTTTTATTTTTTTTGTTGTGTTTATATTTGTTCCATTTTGAGTTTCTTTTATTTCATAAATAATGATTGACTTACAGCCACATCAAATTGAAATGCCGGTTTTTGTACAATCACTGAAGTTAAGCATCATTGAGTGTGGACACTATCTAGATGGGTGACCACTTTGGAATTCCAGGTGCTGTAAGCTTGGATGTGTAGGTATTGTAATGTATAATGGCTCAGAATAGTTAATCGAAGAGCCAAGTTCCAATTTCAGTTGGCTTTGTTATATTTACTTAATGCAAATATCTTTAGTAAAGGTATGAATCCACCTCTTCTCACCCAGCTGTGGGTTAATTAGTAAAACTTTTATCATTTAAATGATTATCTCCCAAAAAATATTTTTACCTAAATTCAAAAATTTTCTTACATCCTCCACCCTCACAAATTCTTATAATCTATAAAAAAAAATATTTTCTAGATTTAAATAACCTTCAAAGGGTTGATAAGCCATAAAAAAACTGAAGCAACCAATCAATTGGTCAAATTCAAAATGGCAGATTTTGGTATTTTCCACTATATGCTAACATGTTCATATCTCCCAACATGGTCAAGTTGTATATCTTTAGTGTACCATATCAACAAAATTTGTCAACCATTAACATTATATGTTGCATATTTTCATACATTATCTTATTAATTCATGGCACTTTTTAAAATTATTTTCATTATATTACTTTTTCATTTCAAAATCTATTTGTTGTATAATAAAAATGTAAACAAAACCAAATGTAAGGGTTTTTTTTTTTTCATTGAATTCATTAACATTTAACCACAAATTCTATTGATTTTATAATCATAGTTCTTATGTGAATTTTAATCAGCATTCAAAGAGCTTTCGAAAAACAGGCAAACTTGACCATATTGGAAGATATGAAAATGTTAGCATATAGTGGCAAATACCAAAACCTGCCATTCTGAATTAGGTCCAACTCAGTAAAACCTTTACAAATCAGGCTACAGTCAAGCCTGTAACAAAATTTTGTACATATTGTGTCATAAAGCAGACAAAAATTAAAACGGGGGGGGGGGGGTTTGAGAAATTAAAAATCAAAGGTTAAGGTTATGGTCCAATTACCTTATTTGGCCTTTAAACAAAAAAAAATATGTAGATCACCTTTTAGATCTACCAAAGTACTTTAAACTAGTATATAATTTAGCTTTGTGGGTGAAAAACAACTTAAGATATTGATATTTGAACTGTGACTATTTTACAAAAGTCACCTTTTTGTTAAAGAGTCATATTCCAGGAACCCTTTGACCTAGAAATGTGAATTGGGTACCATTCAATTCATATCATGAAACTAAGTGTATCAAATTTGAAAAAATATATATATTTGTGTCGATGATGGTTAGACCCTTGTTGAGATTTAACATGGAATAACTCTCTATTTTAAAACTTTATATTTTGATGGCCATTGATGCAGTACCACTTAAAGTAAACAAAGTTCAAAGAATTAAAACAAATCTGATTTGTAGAAAAAATGTTATTCAAAGAAGCAAATAAGCAAAGAACCAAACTTTCAGAATCATTTGCATATTCTCTCACTGTCATATGAGCATTTAATTTGGCCCTACCTGAAATTTAGATCCTGGACATTCTATGATAAAACACTGAATATTGTATTGTCACTTGTCTTCAATTTACTCTGAACATTGATTTTTTTTTTTTTTGTTTTTTTCTTTCATACAATTCTAACTTCCATTTATTTTCTAAAACCATTGTGTCACAAATTGGGTCTAAACATAGAAGACGTCAAAGAGAAGATTGTTCATACAGATTTCCAGATGTACTTACTTGTATTATATCAGTAATAGAGCAGAAAAATAGTAATAATAGTAGTCTTGTGATTTCATCTCACCTACTAAAAAATTGAGTCTTTCTATTACATTCACTCACACACGTCTAAAGACAAAAGTCTGCTTTCAGATGATGAATATAATAGGCTCTGGTAATGTCTAGCTGTCTATTCTGATTTTAAACCAGCGTGATATCTCTGTTCCTTTTATAAGGCTTAAAGTGCATACATAACCTTGGTTCTCTTTAAAAATAAGAGTTATCCAAAAAAAAAAAAAATATATATTATTCATATTATTTTTAATAAGTAATTTTTTTTTTTTTTGTTAGCAATATGCATTATTTAGAGAAACTTCTTTTAATGCATTTAGTCAGGATACAAAAAAATGATGGCTGCATAAGGCTTGTATAATTCTCACAATTTTACTGAGATATATATATATATATATATATATATATATATATATATATATATATACTAGCTGTATAGCCTGGCATTGCTCGAGCGTAATGAAAGCTTTAAAACTAATCCATGGTCCTGGAGCTCAGACTCTTTGGACATTGGCACAAAAGGCTAAAAAGCAATAGTTGTTTCCAGTTAAAGTGAAACCGTAGGCTGAAAGAAAAATGAATGGATGTAAGTCAAATTTTGATTTCCTGGTATTGATATCAAATAAGTTTTTTTCGTTGTAAACTGAATTTTGAAGGTTAAATAAGTCCTCTGAGTAAATGGTATCATGGCTGAGACTAAGAACTACAATTATATCTAATTAGAGCCAAACCCGAAGCAAAAACTAAAATAAAAGGGTTGAAAAAATACAAACATACAGGCAGATAAATGGACACACACACAAACATCTTGCCTTATATATATATATATATATATATATATATATATATCGATTTTCTGCACTATTGTAAGAACTGCAACCTTGAAACTTCTGAATATCGTTTCTTATGTCTTTGTCTATGAGTGTATCAAATTTGATTAAAATCGGACCACTCCTTCTGTAACCTGATTTTTTTTCAATTATCGATTTTCAATATTTATCAGGGGGTATATATATATATAAATCTAAACTTATTTATAAATGGAACTTTGTCTCTGTGTGTGTCCGTTACCTATAGACTCCGAAACGGCTGAACTGATTTTCTTGAAAATTTACACAGTTGTATTATAAGCGTCTGTGAGTGTTCTTAGCTAGGTTCTGTATCGAGGTACCCCCGATAAATATCGAAAATCGGTAATATTGCTTACAGTCATATCACGTTGAATACACTGGTTCTCACTCGATCACCAAAGTTAAGCAACGTTGAGCCTGGTCAGTACTAGATGGGTGACCGTTTGGAAATACCAGGTGCTGTAAGCGATTATTGATGGATGTGCATTGTGGTGCAGTGGATATCGGTTTGGAAAGAGAAATCGGTGAGCTGAGTTCGATTTCCAGTCCAATATGCTGCATTCACTTACGCACTGGTACCCTTGGGAAAGGTATTAATCCATCCTTTCCTTCCAGTTATGGGTTAAATATCTGAAGTCTGCTGTTCATGTGATCCGTGGCAAACTTCCGCACCGATTGTTATCAGCAGTTCCAAAAAGTGTGGATGGTGCTACACAAGCCTTCACCACTCTAAACAATTCTCTGTGTGGCAGTCTGAGTTAGACACTCAAACGTCGAAATCGATAGAGTCCATAATATATATATATATATATATATATATATATATATATATATATATAACATAACCATTTTTAACTACTTGATGAGGCAGTTTTTTTCAATGTCGAAACAGAATGTATAATTTTGTAGTAATTATTCACATGTTCAATGTAAAAGTTGTATAATAAATATTGCTCTATTTTTATACTGAGCACTGTTCTAAATTACTGTTTTAAATGTTGCAATTTTATTCTTCATTCTTTTACATTTGTGTCATAAATAATATTCCAGGTGAAGGGAACTAACAGTTTTAGAATTCAGAGTTCTCTGGCATTTACTTTTTTTAAAAAGTGCTCAATACAACATATATTGTAGAGCATAATGTAATTATAATTAAATTTGCTTCTTATTTGAAATGAATTTAATTGACATTGCAACCTGAGAATTTGTAGGTTTCAAAATTTTACCAGTTCATCAGGCAATGTTGACTTATTTTTGTGAAAATGATTTACATTTGAATGCATAAAACAATATGCTTGTTATTTAAAGAGTTGTTATGGATGGGGGAAGACAGAAAAATTTGTGTGTGTTTAACTTATTAAAATGAAGTTTAACTTTCAAAATTTGAAAATATATATTTTTGGGAAATACAGGTTTTCTTTCAACCTTAACAAGAGAAGTGTCAGTCAATTGAGCCACCATCTAGACCAGGGGTTTTCAAACTTTTTGACTTACGGACCCCTTTTTTTTGACTTATGGACCCCTTTATATTTCAAGTTTTAGTCTAGGGACCCACTATAAACGCTTATGAAATTTATACATAAATTTTTACTAAAAATAGCTTAACACATCATAAAAACTGGTTTTAAGCTTACTTTAAATTGATAAATTTAAGTTTTCATTTGATAACATTAATAAGTTAAAATAAATATTCAGACATTGAAAATTTATACTTTGAATTTCATGTGATGAGTTAATCCACGAACCCCCTATTTTATCCTTGCAGACTCCCTGTGATCCGGACCACAATTTGAAAACCCCTGGTCTAGATTGCTCTCTTCCAGTGCGATGTATCCATTCTTGTTAAAAGATTATTGATTTAGCTTTCTCTGTATCCCAGGATTTTTTAAAAAGAAGAAAAAATATTTTTAATCTAACTTAAAGGGACATTTGAGTGTAATTATACTATTTTTTTATTTCAGTTCAGTGTGTTTTTTTTTCTCCCCTAATTTCTTCCTAAACTCTTAATGCTCATAGATGTGGGCATGTACCTGCCTACACATGTAGAATGTCATAATTATTTCTTTTTTTTTTCTTTCTTGGATCTTTATACTTTTTGTTTGTATATGATAAAAATAGTTTTAAGTTATACTATATTTATGGGTTTGGATATGCATTGTGGAGCAGTGGATATCAGCTTGGAATGAAAGATCAGAGAGATGTTTTAATTCCAGTTGAATTCATTGCATCCTGTACAAAAGTATTAATCCATGTCTTCTTTTTCCAGCTATGGGTTAAATAGCTTTGGTTGGCAACCCATCTACTGTAGAAAGTAATGACAACCTACTGCAGGAAAATCTTCAGCCCAGTCAGTCATATCTCTTTCAAGACATGATTGCTCAAGCATGTATCATCTTATGGTACTTAACTGACTGACTAATATTTATGGGTTAAAGTGCCCAATATTGGGGATAAAGCATATGTGAATATAAAAGTGGAAATTGATGTCAGCACCCAGTAGCAAGTTTGTTTCATGGTTAAACATTCAAGCAATGCTTGCCTTTAAACAATGTTGTAACTGGGTGTTAACCTCAATAATGTCCACTTGTATATAGCTCCATAGACATTTTCTATTCATCCAATTTTAATGATTAACATCAAAATGAATAGTTTCTGTTAGTATACACGCAATGAGCTTGAATGTTTATTCATTTGATATACGTGTTAAAATTCTTCTGTTTAAGGTTTTAAAACTGTTCATTGATATTTTTTTTTCTCTCTCTCTCTCTCTCTTTGAAAGGTTTACAAATGTGAGTATTATAGAAAGTGGGAAGAGATGGTGAAAAAATTAGAAAGGTTAAAATTGACTAGAAATTGAGAGAAAAACAGCTACTGACAATTGTAGGGATGAATTTCTCTTACTGTAATTCTACCCTGTCTTTCTAAAGCTTTCAAATTATAAAGTGTAGTTCTATAAAGACTGGAATAATGGCCGATAGAAAATGAACATTATTTTCCCTTAAAAACTGCACATATGGACACATCTAATATTCAGTGCCTGTTATAGTTTGATATTTGTAACATTGTAGAGATTTTTTTTTCTTTGTGAATATTATTGGTGAAAGTATAAACAAAAAATGCTGCTCATACTGTTCACTATTGTTGCTAAGTAATGTTTATATTGGGTTTGTGTACATATACATAGATATACACAGGGTGTGATGGATGAATTGTCATCTAAATTACACAAAAATGAAAATAACACAGACATCTCATTTTAACGGATATATTTACCAAAATGACACAAAAAATATCTTGAAATACTCTAAATATTAAAAAAAAAGAATTGTTTCTGTCTAATTGGGAACACATGTTGCTGTGAACAGTTTGCATAGGTAAGTATAGCATAGAATTCACCTGAATGTCCTTACAAACTGGATTTTGTCTTTGGAATCCAGGATTTTATAGATGAAAGATATTAAACTGGATGATGGTCACTAATCTGAAAGGACTAAATATAGATAGGTGAATCAGCAAGTTCATATCCTAATGATGGGGTGCAGTGTAAGCATTTATTTTGCATAGAGATTTTTCAATAATCTCTTTTCTTGAATCGGTGATCAGTTGGTCAGAAATTGTTTGGAGTTCATTTTGGAAGAAAAGTACAGAAAATATGGTTCAAGCTCTTGACTTTGACATACTTGTAACAGCTTATTTTAATAAGCTGTTAGAATTACATGATGGCATTTTGATATTATTTGTGATAAAACAAACAATGCCAAAATACTAGCAAAATCAAATAGTAAAATTAAACTTCTGATCCTTGAAGCAATACTCATGCAACAAAAACAACCATCAATAAATAAAAACAAATAGCCCGCATCCTTAAATGTATATATAAAAAACAACTACAGATCACAACTTGCTTATTTTCCAACACTTGTTAGTTCTATGAGTTTAGATTCCAAAATGCGCTTTACACATTTTCATCACAAGACAACACAAAAAAGAACAAAAATTAGTGGATGAGAATGAGAAGCAGTCCATTTTTATTTCAGATGAACCCTTAAAGTTTTTTCTTTTTTCTTTAACATGTTAATCAAAGAAATTATTCTCTTATTCACTGCCAAAGAATGAGGAAATAACAAGATTGTGAAGAAAGATTTGATAAATTGACATAATATATATTTCTCATTATAATGGACATTATTTTTAGTGGGTTAATGCATTTCAGTTGCTATTCCTGTTTTATTTTTTGAAATTGGGGTATTAATAACATGTATACCAAATAAAAATAACATTTGTAGTAATGAGAAATAATGTCAATTAAAATAAGTCATATCTCTCTCTATATATATATATATATAATTACTTTTTGGTCATAATTAAATTAGACCAGTACACAGTTGTATTAAAAAGTGTTCAATACAGTTATATTGTAGAACTTTAAAATATTTTTCATTTAGAAGTTGGTTATTTCTGCGAACTAGGTTTCAACCTTTTGGTATCTTCAGGTGATTTATAATAACTAATTTTACTGTTTTTCCAAATGCTTGAACAGGGATTTTTTTTTTTTTACCAACACACAACTGAATTTTTTTAAACAAATAAAAAAAATTTAAATATTTGGGAACAGTTATCTTAGAACACTTTTATCCATGCTTGTATGATCCTAGTGGGTATCATATGAGCATACAAGGATCATGCCTATCAAGCTAGGTTAATTTCTGCCTACTTTGTTCTTAACGAAGTATTTTAAAGTAATGTTGAATTTACTTTTTTTTCTAAAGCATTAATGTATTAAATTTTGAAATTGTCAAAAACTTCCTTATTGCTAGAGTTGGTACGTGAATGAAATTGGGTGGATTTATGTAGTTTGGGTTGTTAACAATTCTATAGGGGTGATTTGATTCTATGTTGTGTCATAGGACAATATGTATATTTGATAATATATATAGCTGTGTTCATGCTACATTGAGCACTGTTTTATTAACACCTAAATGATATACGTGTGTGTGTGTGTGTGCCCTTATATATATATATATATATATATATATATATATATATAAAAATTAGAAAAAGTAGCAACTTCAATATTTAGCACCAAATAGCATGAAAAGTACCAACATGTAATCCATTAATATGCTTTCTCTCTAAACTGTACTTGAGTCTACTTTCACTTTCAGTCAAAAAGAGATAAAACTGAGCTGTAGCTTTCAAACACAGTCTAGTGACATAACTCTTCTTTGTGTTTGGGTCAACAAAAATAGTCTTTTGTTCTTATTGTTTTGACCCCTTTTTTATTTTTATTTTTTTAATGTTACATTTTTTGTTTAGATTCTAAGTACAAGATTATATGACTGTATATCATGATTAATACCTCACACTTGGTATTATGCATATATTTGGATGGTGTTATACAATGGGCACAGTGACCAGAAATCTTTTTTCAAAATTCTTTTTTTATATTATTATCTTCAGATCACAAATATAAAAAAAAACTAAAATTTTATTAAACTTAATAATAAGTTAATCTAGTTATATAAATTCATTTTAAATTTTCTCAAGAGTACAAAATTTTATTAATAAAAACAGACATAAAAAAAGAACAAAAGATATATTGGTAATACTGAAATATTCAAAACTGCTAGATTGGTTCATCGGCACTCTCTCATTAGAGTAAAAATTGACAAGGTGGGAAAAAAGTGCACAATCCAGGACTAATCTTATATACAAACAACATATAACATTTAAGTTTAATTACCTTTAAGCTCACCAACCACCTTTTATTTATAGAATGATGGTTAGTAGATTTTAATCTATATTTATTCCAAAACCTTCAGGTTCACTGTAAATTGATGCATACTGAAGCCAAAACAAAATGTTCCATACCTAAAATGTAACAAAACAAAATTGAAATTCATAATCTAGAAATCCATTTTCATATTGAATATACTCGGGTATAAGTTGATTTTATATATTGTGACCACTGAAATTTTCTTTTTCTTTTTTTTTCCTCCCCTATGTATTTTAACTACTCCAGAAAAAATTACCTTAGTGTAGTGCAATAGTCACCAAAAATGAATGATTTTTAACCCCTTCAAAAAAATAAACTCTGTATAGTATGCCCTCCGTCATTTTATGTGCATTTGGTTTGTATTAATGTAAGTAAAAAGGAGAAAAAACAAAAAATCCTTTTCATTATAATAAAGGCCAGTGTGTATGTGTGTATATATATATATATATATATATATATATATATATCTCCATCCTCGCTTATTCAATAAAGTTCATTGTGTGTGTGTGTGTGTGTGTGTATATATATATCCCTCCTGTCACGCTCAGGGATTTGGATTATTTTGTTTTCTTTTTCTTAATGTAACATACTCAACAGCAGGTACATCAATATAAATATTTTGCTGTCATTCTTATGGCATGGGCCCACTCATTAGTAAATAAATTCTTTATCAATGTATTGGTACCACCTGTGTTCAAGTAAAATACGATTAGCAAAAGTTCCGATTTATTTATTTTTTTCTTTATTAGTAACTGAATAAAATTACTATTAAAATTGTTTATGAAATATTTATTTTGATCCATTCAAACTTTAATCATTAAGGCTTTGGTAATGAAAAAAGTTAAAATATTAGTTATAAAAATAAATACAAGAACAAAGTAAACTTTACTGTGATTTTTTTATAACAATCACAACTTAATTTTTATTTAGATATTTGTTTAATCTTGAATAATTTTACACAAATGTTTTTACTAATTTTCATGCTAAGAGTAATTTTTATCAGATTTTAAGAATTGTGATCTGTACATTCATATTCTGTATAAATAATATCAGCCCATTCTAACTTTCCACAATCAAAAAATTCTTTATCCAAAAATTTTTATTTACAATTACTTGCCTCATGTCATGGATAAATTTTCCGTTTGTTTTTTATTTTGTAAATTCTCCCTTGTATTTTCCATTTAGTTTACGATAATCAAAAAACATAGCATATGAGTATTGTTTGTTAATGGTTCAAATATTTTAACCAAAAATAGGCAGATAATTTTCATGCTTTGTTTATTAAAGTAAAATTTGTTCTTATAATTAGATCCAAATATTTTTCATATTTAGAAATAAATAATATAAATAACTAAGTTTAAGTCCTTCAGCCTTCATTTTGGTTTTCATTCTTCTTCTTTTATGTACTCTGTCCTTTCAGGACGTAGGCGATCATGGCTTTCTGCATCTCCGTATCCCTGGTGGCTTATAGCACACTTTCTCCTGTTACACCATGCACTCCTTGTTCTGTCATCCACCTGCTCAGGTCCTTCAAATATGTTATCTGCTGCTTTCTTGTGTCTCTTTTTCCCTCTATCTGGCCTGTTAGTATCAGGTTCTCCAAGCTCTCCTTCCTCATTACAGGAACGTTAGCTGTCTCTTCCTGATGCCCAGTATTAATTTCCTTTTCATTTCCATCCTTTCCAAAAACTCATCATTGCTCACATGCTCGATCCATGATATCCGCAGCATCCTTCTGTAGAACCACATTTCAGTTGCTTCAAGTTTTTCCTTCATCTTTAATGACATTGTTCAGCATTCACTGCCGTATTGAAGAGCTGACGTCACATAGCAATCCAGTACTCTCTTCTTTGTTTCTAGTGAAATTGTCTTGTTTCTTAATACTTTACTCAACTTCTGGAATGATTCCTTCGCTATACCAGTTCGCCTTCAGATCTCTGTGTCATACGTTCCCTCTTCTGTTAGAACACTTCCCAGATATTTTGATTTTAGTATCCCCTACCTGTATTTGGCATTTTGAGCTGCCCTTTTTGCTGATGACCATGCATTTGGTTTTCTTGCAGTTTATTTGTAGTCCTTTCTTGTCACTCTCTTCAGCTACCTCCTTCTGTAGGAGGTCTTGTAGTTTCCTTTCCCTGTCTGCTATCAGCACTTTATCATCTGCATACCTTATATAGTTTAAAATGTGGCCTCTGATGACAAATCCTGGCATAACTTCTGGGGTTCTCAGAATAGTCTCGCTGTACAAGTTGAACAGATCCAGTGAAAAGACACATTCTTGTCTTATGCTCCTTTCAATCTTTGTATATCTGCTGAATTTGTTACCTGTCCGTATGCAGGTGGTTTGCTACCAGTAGAGATTCTTGATTACACTTAGGTCTTTCCTAAATATGTCGTGGCTGCCAAGCATCTCCATCAATTCTTTGTGGCGTATTTTGTCAAATGTCTTTTCATAATCAATAAAAAATAGGTACAAGTCCTTCTTTATTTGTATTGCCTTTTCAGAGAGCATTCTAATAATAAATATGGTGTTCCTTGTTCCAGTGTCTTTGATGAAACCGCACTGTTCTTGTCCTATCTCTGGCCTGATTCTGCTTGTTGCTCTATTCATCAGGATTTGGGCGACTAGTTTTGTTATATGGCTCATTAAACTGATGGTTCTGTGGAGTTTGCACTCGACTTAGGCAGTGCTATGAAGATCGACTTGCTGAGGTCATCTGCTATTACACCACTATTATAAATTTCATTTATTATTTCTGTAATTTTCTCTATCATTCACCAGTTTAAAAAGAACCTTCTTTTTTTATTAAAACTTTAAAAGCCTGTCATTTTTTTTTTTAATTTTAAAAAATGAGTTGCTGTGAGAATAAATATAATAGAATTTTAATTAAAAATATTGTATTGTCCTGGCATCATTCTAGGACAATGTGACAGTTAATTTTGAACCCTGCCTGTTAGTAATATGAAAAAAAGGCTTTTAATATTACTGGAAACCTGATGGTATTTTAATAAAATTAGTGTATGATCCTGGAGATTTACTTGATCAGCTGTTGCCTATTGTTGGAATCTGAGATAACTAAATCAACATTGTTGATAATACCCTGTCATAGTGCGATGCTTTTAAGCACTTGGAAAATATGAGAGCAATATGAAACAATCTTTATGAAACCTTATCTAATTAATCTCTCATGCACATGTACAGATATCAGAGTGGACACAGCTTGTATGTGTGCATACAATATATATATATATATATATATATATATATATATATGAACTTTTATTTTGAAATTGCACGTGGCCCCTTTTTTACGCACTGCTATTTTATATCATTTCTATTCATCTCATAAAATTAAAACAATCATATATATTGCTTCAAATTTCACTATAGGGGACAGTTTGTATTTTAAATGAGATGGGCACATTTTTATTTTATTAAACAGTGTGCTGAAGAAATCCTAGCAGAGAAAAAAATGTTTCCAGGAAGAGAAAAGTGGACACGTGTTCAATCCCTGTCATAGAAAATTTTTTTTTCCATTTTACTAGAATTTGTCAGGCCCAATAGATGTGATACACACTGTGTAATTACTGTTTAATAATAACCGATTTCAGAAACATAATTTAGTTCTTGAAAAATAATAAACTGTAGAAATGATTAGTTTTTGATTAGTCAAAATACGAGCCTTGAGCATGTACGCACTTCTACCATTGATCAATGAGATTATTTATTCCTCATTGAGAAAGTTATTTGGTGTGATGCAACCAGATCTTTGAAAGTTGATTCCATCTCTGGTTTGGACCTAAGTTTTACCATTTAAGAAAAAATGATTAGGAAAATATGGAGGATGTGGTAAACTCTCTTCTCCCAAGTTTGAGTTTTTGCAGTGTCATTCTTGCAATATGTGGCTACACATTATTGTGGAGTAGAATTGGGCCATGTTGATTCACCAATGCAGGTCTCCTTTTCTTTTCTTTTCTTTTCTTTTTTCCAGGTGTGCGTGCATTTAGCAAGTTGATTGCAGTAAAGCTCTGTATTAATGCTCTAATTGGCTTCCAGAAAGCTGTAGTAGATAACAATTGCAGACCACCAGACAGCCATCATAATCTTTTGCTGATGCAACTTTGGCTTTGGGAAATGTTTGGGAGATTCCTCAAGATCAAGCTATTAACCTGATCATTTACACTTATAATAAAGGCTCCACTTTTCATCACAAGTAACTATTCAGTCAAGAAAAAGATTATCGATGTTACAAGCAAAATTCAAAACGCCTAAGTTTTTTATTTTCATTGAGATCATGAGGAACCAATTTATTGAGCTTTTTCACCTTGCCAATAGTCTGCAAATGGTCTGAGACTATTGCAGTGCTGATACTAAGCATCCGAGACATTTCTCTGGCATTTTCATGTGGGTTTTGCTCAACAACTGCCTGCAATTATTCATTGTCAAGACTGCATGACCATCCTCTATCTTCAAGCTTCTCATCACCAATATGGAATTTCTGGAACCACCTTCGTACTGCCCGATCACTTGTGGGCCCCCCCCCGGCTCTGTTGATATTGGCAGATGTTTGGGAGGCACTTTGACCAAGTTTGAACTAATGCTAGAAAAGTAAATGAAGATCGTGATTTGTCATTTTCATAATTAAGGGCTTTTATGCTTCAAGAATATTTCTGTCTGAAAATAAGGTAAAAATTATTAAAGAGCACACATGAATAATTATGTATACCAAAATTCACCTAATATATACCATGAATACTATGTTAAAATGGCTTTTAAAAATACAACACTTTGAGCAGCCATTATTTTTGTAACAACCTAATACTTGATGTTGTATTAAAAGTAATTCCTTCAGAACTTTTGAAAGGCACCTGTAAGGATTTATTAAAAAAAAAAATGAATGTACATGATGAAAAAATGTCCAAAACTTTCTAAAAACAAAGTTTTATCATTATAAAAATCATTATTATTATTTTGACAATAGTCAAAATCATTATTATTTAGAGGAAAGAGCAAAGGAATTTTTGATTATTAAATTATTTTTTAATTCTTTTTAGAACCTTCAAAATTAGCTCAGTGCATATGCTAATTTTATATCTTTTGTATGATGTGACCCTCTTAAAATTAGCTTCAAAATTAGATCTTTAAAAATTGCATGACACAAAAGTATATCTGGGGCAATTTTTTCCTCACCAGTTTCATGCACAATGCAATCGTTTTCAATCAGCACTAAACGATTACATTGTGCTATCAGTTGGGGGGAGATTTATATTTATTAATATAAATTATATCTCTATTATTATCTATCAAGCACTATTTTATTAGCACTAGCATTCAATGTTTCAGCATTTTATATTCATTTTCTCTCTTTCTCTCTCCTTAATTGGTTCTAGAGTTTTGTAGCCGAACCTTTTTGTAATTGCTCAGTCCACTCATCAGTAGGTATCAGCAAATCTCTGCTAATTTCATCGTTTTTGTTATTTTTATACTAAGTTAAGACAAATTTATACACTTTTTATTAGTGTTAGGTTGATTTTTTTTTCTCTGTGTGTGTGTGTGTTGCTGAGATTTCCTGTCCACAAAACTAGTGGGGATGTGGGATGTTGAAGGTAACAACAATTAACTAAGTGACAAACCTTTTCTATTGATTTTCTCTCACACCCATGGGGGGGGGGGGGGCGAGAGTGTGTTTTTACTTTGTGGTATATTTATGTCCATACTTATATAAGTGTGAGTCATATTTTATATGTAACGTGCTTGTCAGCGCATGTATTTCTATTTGTATGTTTATGTGGGTGCATTTCTCTAAGTGCTTGTCTTTTGAATAAATAGCTATTGAACTGAACCTGACTGCACACTTTACCCTTCAGTTATTGAACAATTTATTAAAAATGCACAATGAAATGAAATGAGAGCAATTCATAAAACCCCCAAAGTATTTAAAACCCCCAAAGTATTTAACAAAGTATTTATTTTGGTCTACCATTGCATGTAAAACCATTTACAGTTAATATTACAGTATTGAGAAATTAGGCTACTACAAGTACAGGGTATAACAGAAATACCTTCCACATAATAATAAGACATTAGCTAGTTAATAATCTTACCGTTATGTGGGAGGTATTTCTTCTGCACCCTTTATTATGGTGTCTGAATATCCATTTAGCAGATACCTCAATTTTGCCTATAAGACCTAAGAGATTTTGTTTTTGCTGGTATTTTTACAGGGCATTAAATATGGTAATTGTTTTTTATTCATCCATTTTCCATTTATCCAAAAAGAACAATTTTAAAGAAATATTCATATATGTATAGCAATTAAATTTAGTCTGGCACAAGGTCACAGCTAACAACACCATTAAATCAAGATGTGCAACAAATTTAAATGCACTCATGGGCCTTAGTAGAGATTTACTTGGTTTAATCTAGTGTAAGGCAACTCAACTAGCACTGGCTTCCAAGACAAATTTGCTAGTCACTGTCCTACAGTAGGTGTTTTTAATAGAAATTTACTTAGCTTAGTCTGGCATAAGGCCACAATAGTAGAGTACCTATCAATGATCAAACTCAAACTTACAAACTGAACTACAAGACAACATGTATGTTACCCTTAGCACAAATTGTATAATCACCAAAATTAGAGGATGTTTGTTCAGCTTTATTTTTCCTTTTTTTTATCTTTGTCTTGCTTTTTTAGTCATTGACTTCCCCTTTTTTTTCCTGAAGCAAATAAACAGGCATAATCTATGAACAATACTTACTTAATAGCTGAACATTCTGGTTTCATGATATACACTCATTTAAAGTGAGTTCTTTTTCTTCCAAGATTAAATAGAAGAAAAATTATGTAATATGTAAATCAGTCTGCAGTAAGTGCTTGCTGGTCTGAATTAATTATGAAAGGTAACATGGTTCCATCAAGAGAGCTGGTACAGTTGAAACAATGGAAATGATTATAAAACTCTAACATGGAGTATTACAAAAGATGTTTCGTGTCCCTTGTTAACTATGTTTTAAATTCAGTGTAATGAAAGCATGTGTCAAATTTAAACTGTCTGGATAAAGTTCTCAAATACTTTGAAAATAGAAAATGCACAACAAAACAAATAAGTAGAACCAGAATCTGCTGAATGAAATGGAGATTTATGTTTTGAAAAGTCAAATGAAAATTAGCAAGGGGAGAAAAATGTTTACTGTGGATTACAGAGAAGCAATCATGAGAGTGCGGTTGAAGGTGATATTCAGTGATGAATCACAAACCTACACTGGCTAATATGATGCTTGACTTTTGTTGTCGGGAGCTGTTACAAGGAAACGGATAATGGTGCTTATTGAAAGAAAGCATGCAAATTTATTTACTCATTTTTAATATTGTTACATATTAGTGGAAATGGTAGTCGTTTTCTCAGCAGTCAATGCACATGTTTACTTAGAAATTCTGAACACTTTTCTCATTCTCGTGTTAGAAAATAGGTTTGGTTATGAAATCATATTTCAAGATGACAATACATCTTCCTAAAGAATAGATTCTAACATTTTTTCTTTATAGAAAGCCATCTTAAAATTTGTCAAAACTGATCCATACACCAAGTCATTATACCTTACATAAAAAAGAACCAGTTGGAATTTCTAGGGCACATAATAAAGTAAGATGGCTTGAAAAATTTGATACTCGCAGGATAAGTTGAAGGCAAAGAGACAGAGGAAAACAACTATAACCTACGTAGCACGTATATGTAAATGGATTGCAGAACAGGGTTTTAAGAGAGATAACAAAGACAATTTAAAAGCTACAAAAGACAGGAAATTGTGGAGAATCATGACACACAGAATAATAATAATAATCACCAAATTCATTTTAAAATTTATGTTAAGGCATAGCAGTATCATCATTGGAAAGTATGCTAATATTTTCGCATATCGCTTGCAGAAAAATGTGTGAAAAACTGCTTACTTTTATTCTCCTAACTCTGATTAAAAATTTGTAGAACTAAAATAAAAACTGATTCATGAAAAGCCTTCATTTTGTAAATCAGATCTGTCAATAATTATTTGATAAATTTAAATCCAGAAGAACGGAGGAAATTGTTTTTCATTAGTCCATGCTTCAAATGTCTTATGCTTTTATGATCGAGTACTAATTATAAACTTTCTGTGTCCCCCCCCCCCCTGGAGTGATTACATAATTTATTCTTCTACTTGATCTGGTGAAAAAACGTGCCATTAATGGAAATAATATTGTTCTGCCTTCCTAGTACGCATACACATTTGTTTCATCCCTGTACATACCTCAAGACATCCCGATAAACACCTTAAGGCAATTAAGACTTAAAATACGAAGTCCTTTTCATTGGCAAGTTTATTAAAAGCCAAAAGGGTAAAAACTAAAAAAAAAAGATGTCAATACATATATAAGACTTGTTTAGTCTGAATAACAAAGAAAAAGGAATATGAGAAAAGCAGCTGGAGGCTTGAAGCAAGACCATTTGTCTGAATGAGTAAAGGAAAGTAGTAAATACTTTGCTTATGAATATGTAATGTTGCTTTGATAAGTTCTCAGTAAAGAAGAAAGTTATATAAAAATTACATTTTGGAACAGTGTGTAAACAGTATGGTGAAAAGGCTTCTACATCAAGAGATACAAATGTATTAATGGTGGCTCCATTACATAAATTTTCAAATTATAATGTCATTAAATGAGACCAGTGTAGAGAGCAAAAGTTTGAAGGATTACATTTTGGTGATGCTATTGGTCAGGGTAAGATTTAGAGTTAACAAGAAGTGGTAAAATATGGGGGATGGGGACTAACCTAAAATGTAATTAAACTAAGAAAAGGGTGGGGCATAAAACAATACAGGTGTGTACTGTGGTTGGTTGATTTTTGTTTAGTGGTATATCAACCTCTAAAGGTTATTTAATGCCAAAATCAAAATATTTTAAATACAGTTTTATAGCTTCAACTGAATATATTTTAAACAATTGTTTACCTTCAATTACAGATGAAATGTATTATTGGTCATTTTGCTTTGAAAATGTACTAATATTATCTACATTGGTATTGTGGGTCATTTCTACTATATACATTAGTATTACTAGTATTTTTACTATAAAAATGCAATTTTATACTTTCATAGTGTTTTGTTTTTGTTTGAGTGGCGGGGTTCACTATTTACCCATAGCTGGGCTCCTAACAAACACTGTGGACTTGGGAGTAACATCAATTAAAAGGTGGTTTCATGCTCTTTAAAACCTCTTATTTCCTTGCTGCTGAATATAGTTATCATGCCCAGGACTGTGTTAAGAGAACAAATATATGTATGTTACATAAAGCCAGAATGTTCAGCTATGAAACTGTTTTATGTCATGAATTGTTTCATGTAAATTAAAAAACAAAAACAAACAAAAAGCTTAGTGAACATCTGAAGTGTAGTAGTTTCATATTTGTGGCCAGGACTTCTGTGAATTCAAGAAACTTTAATTTATGCATGCATATCAGTAATTCCTGCATTGAGAAATGAATTCTTTGCCCTTTTTCAGCATGGCTGATGCTAACCTCCAGGAGAGTGGCTCCTTGAACTGTCTCTGGCTAACATTTTCTGCTGACATGAAGTAGAAATATTATATTGAATCAATTAAAGGCCAGTGTGTGTGTGTGTGTGTGTGTGTGTGTGTGTTTGTTTATATATATATAAAATCTCCCTCTTGTCACACTCATGGAGAGATAATAGCAAGACAATATCAGCTCCGTTCATTAGAGACACAATTGACAGGCAGTGTCAGCTCAGTTCAATCTCTTTACTGCCAGTTATTAAACTTTGTTACCAGTTTCCACCTACGTCTATTGAACAGGTGAAGAGGCTCATCCCTTGTTTCTTGCTTAGGATGCGGTTTCCGGTTTTCTCTTTTCCAATCTTTTCACTCCTATGTAGCCCCCTGCACATCAGTGGCATTACCACCTTGCTCGGAGTGATATGATTTATAAAAAAAAAAAAAAAAAGTTCTGCTGCGATGAAAGCTGGTTCACTGAATCATGCTAGACATTTTTTTCCCCCCCCCAGAATCTTACATATAAGTACCATTCATTCATGCATTGAAGATTACTGCCACATCTGGTTTGGTGCTTCTGCTATATATTTAAGATGATGTGATAAAAAGAATATACAATATTATTGGTCCTCACCTGGCATCACAGCTTCAGTCACTTCCCACCGACATAGCTTCACTGTGTCTTTTCTATAAATATATTCACAATAATTCTTCTGATGAGTTTTCCTTTTTGGTACCTCATTATTTTTTTTTCTTAATTCCTATTCTTCTAGTGTTCTCTCCCCTTCTATTGTTTTCTCTTACTATTTTTCTTATATTCTCTCACATTCAGTAACCTTCCTTGCACATCAGTGGCTTTATTGCCTTTCTTTGGGGTGAAATGATTTTAAAAAAAAAAGCTAATAATTTCAGAACACTGACTATTCTTTTCTTCTTGATTTTCTGGGTATAACATGCAGATTTTATGCTAAAACAATATTTTAAAAATAAAATTGAAACCTTTCGTGTTTTATAGTTTGTTTTTCTTACACCCCCACCTCCGAATCAAAAATAGGCTATATAGGCTATTAGAGATTCATATGATGATTGTGGGTGTTCACCTTTGTACTTGGTATTTGGCATAGGACTTCATGCAGAACATAGTTAAGTATTAAATGGACACTTTTGAATTAAGATAATATTTTCTGTTATTTACATTCTTTGGACTATAGTTATCATCTTTATTGCCATATTCACAACGTGCCAATCAATTGAAGAAGGCTGGCACATACAACAGCCAAAACATTGTGAATATGGCAAGAAAGATGAGGACAACAGTACAATGTTGTTTCATAAGTATAAACAAATATTTTCTATATCTATTCATACGCTCAGTCTGCTTTCAAATTCAGACATCTGCTTATTCAGGATTTTTTTTTTTTTCATACACACAATGCACACAGACTCTAATTATTAAAGATAGTAAATGTATTGATGTGTTTAACAACCAACTGGTGATATTATGGCTTATATAATGTGTATGCATGTTCATCTAGACATATTTCTGTGAATTCCAGAATTCTTTGAATGTTATAACTTCTCTGCTTTCATAGTGATTTACTAAGCATTGCTTAGATGTGGCACATGAAGAACCCAGTGAGGGTCAAATTCACTACTCTCTCATAATTGATCTAGTGAGATGATCTTATTAGCCATTACACATAGTTATAAGTAGTCTATTTGTTTTCAAATTGACTCAGAATAAGAAATTGAAGAGTGAAGAGCCGTGTTCGAATTCCAGTCAACTTTGTTTTATTCACTTACGCACAAATACCCTTGGGAAATGTATTAATCCATCTCCTCTCCTCCTAGCTATGGGTTGAATAGCAGGACAAAATGGGTTCTATAGCCTTGTTTGGCAACCAGTCTACTGCAGAAAGTAATGGCAACTTACTCCGGGAAAATCTTCTGCCTAGTTAATCATGTCTCTTTTGAGACATGATTGCCCAAGTATGTATCACATATGGCAGTTAACTGACTGAAATGGAGATGAAGAAAGCTCAAGAAAATGAAAAGAAAAGCTGGCAAAAATAAAAGGAGAGATGATGATGAAAATGAAAGCAAAACATATAATCTCACCATTGTCAGTTTAAAACATCTGCCTGGGGAGATGATCCCAGCATGCATCAACATTAGGAAATGCCTGAAAACCATATTAAGTGTTGGCTTGTGAGTGGAATTAGGAAACAAAAACGAAAGAGGCCTTGGTAACTTTGATACTCACATGAGAGACTGAAAGCAAGAGGGACAGAGGAAAACGCATAACTTACCTAGTGAGGGAATGGTTGGCAGTACAGGCTTTAGGAGAGATAACAAAAAGATAAAATTTATTAAGATTTACAAAGAACAGGAAATTGTGGAGAGACATGATTGCCAACATCTTGAAGGGATGTAGCACTTGTAGTCCAAACATCTCTTGGAATGACTGGATATATTAAAACCATCACTTTTGTATTATTTAAAGGCTGAAATCTTAAAATCCCCCTTTTTTTTTTCTCTGTTGCTTCAAGTTAATTATTTTCACTTTCTACTTTTGCTATTTATGTACATAGTGTTCAAAGTTATAGACATTGGTCTTTGTAAAGATGAATGTTTTAATATTAATGAAGGTTACCTATTTATTTTGATGTTTTTGGTTATTTAATATATGCAAAATAATGTAGCTGGAACATTACCTGTGTTACATTTATACAAGGAATTTTGTATGTATAAATGTTTGTAATCAAACCAGACTCAGTTAAATTTTTAAAATCATGCTAAATTCTTTGGTTCACAGTTTCTTGTACTAAAAATTTTGATATTTTATTCTTCACCCATACCACAAAAAAATACTGTCAATATTTAAGCTTTCTTGCAACTGCATTGTACTTATGAAAATATCAAATACTTTTTAGTAAATTTTTACAAAACATGATAGTTTATCTCTACTACATCACCAGTAGATTCCACCACACAGGTGTTCTGGGCATGGCAGTAAACTGCATCCGGTAGCAAGGCCTTTGATTGGGAGGTTGTGAGGAACATGGAACCACCTCTTAATTGCTGTTGTTCCCAGGTACACCCTGACCCGAAGTGGTAGCACCTGTTAGGGTCCCAACTATGGGCAAATAGTTAACCTCCAAACTGGGTTCAAAACACTATAAAAGTGTAAAAATACACTTTTTATAGAAATATATACATAAAAATAGACTTTTAATATTCATTTTTTAAGAAAACATAATTACCATAACATTTTTTTTAAGGAAAAAATTGTCAGCAAAACATTTTTGAATACAAAACTAAGAGACATTTTTAGTTTTGTAAAATAAAAAAAATAAAAACAAAAAATTTTCATTAAAATCTGACTAAATCAACCTTCTCACTATAACCAAACATTTAAAAATAAATACCTTAAGCCCCCACCTTTTTGGCATTAAATAACCCACAGAAGTTGACATGCTGTTAAACAAAACTCAAACTCAAATCCATCACACAGAGAGAGATAATTGTGTCACCAGAAAAATGATGTCAGGTCTTTTTTTGCTACTTTTAGTGAGGGTGAAGTTGAAAAAGCTCCTGTCAGACTTTGTTTGCATCTAGGTGTAACTGGTTCACTTTGGATCCAATTTAAAACAAAAAAACAAACACCTTGTCTAAGCAATTTATCATGTTTTAAGCAGAAACCTGGGTTACCTCAACTATTTACAAAAGCATGCAGTTATAAATCAAAGTTCAGCATCAATAATTTAAATATTTACATTAGTTTTATATAACAGTTTAGGCAATCCTATGGCACTTTTCCATTTGCTTTTGAAATGTCCCAACTGCATCATATACATTAAACTAAAGTCTCAGTGTCTTGTAAAGTCCATTTTGTATGTTGGTTGAAAGTACCTCTTGTGTTGCCCAGTTGAACTTCAGCTGTTAAATGTGAGAAGTCAAGCTTGGTGAATTTCTGTCATCCAGTCATTGTAACCAAAAGTTATCCAGTGCAGTGCTCAGTGTAAAATCACCTATTGCCTGGAGATCTATTATCCTTTTATGATTCGCATGTACACTGATTACGCCATTTTTCAGGACAAGAACTATTAGTATTGTCCAGTCTGAATACTGCACTGGAGCACATGGCTCAAGATAACTTTTATCACCATTGTCTCATAAATGTCCTGAAGTCAAAATGTTGTTTTGTAATTTTATCTTTTATTGTTGTTAGTAGTGTAATAAAAACACCATTCAAATGGTTAGGAAATAAATAAGTAAATAAATATAGAAATTTCAAAAATGAATACAAAATTTTTACTGAAATTTAAAAAATGAATTAAAAAAAAAACAGATTTTACTGAAATGTTTTTTATAAGAATCATAGCTTTTATTTAAACAATTCAGTTAAATTGCCTTAAGCAATTTTACACAAAAAAAAGGTTCTTATTAATTCACTTTCATGCTGAGAGTAACTTATCTTTCTTTAAGAATTGTACTCTGTATTCATTTTCTGTTTAAAGAATATTAGCACATTCCAGTTATTTACAATTGAAAAAAGACTTTATGTGAAAGTTTACACCTTACTAAATTTACTTCATGATTTTAAAAAAACAAAAAAAATTTCCCTTGTGCTTTCAATTTGTTTATGATAGGCAGAAACATAACACAAATTTTGTTTGTTAATGGTTCATCCAATTTCATTAAGAAAAAATTGAGAGAGAAAAAAAACAAAAACAATTTTCTTTGCTGATTAAAGCAGAATTCTTACAATTAGATCCAAATGTTTTTCACATTTAGAGATAAATAATACAAATTTTGTTTCAAGTCTTTTGGCATTTTAATGGATGTGATTTCATTTTTTTTTTATATATACCAAAAGATTTAACTTGAAACAATGTAATTGATGTCTATATCTGTCTGCTATTCACTTTCTATTTCTTCTGTATCTTTTCCTTTCCTCTTTCTTTTCCTTTTTCTTGATTTCCCATTTTATTTTCTGATCTTTTCTTCCCTCTTTCTTTTCCCTCACTTTTTAATATCTTATTAGCTTGTCAAAAAGAAAAAAAAATTCCAAAAATAAATGGAAGTGGTGTTTTTCAATTTTTTTTATTTATTTATTTTTTTTTTCAATAAAATGTTTATTACCATCATTATTAATTATCTGATGAGACATTGTTCTTTCAATGTCAAAACAAAATGTACAATTTTGTAGTAGTTTGTACATGTTCTACAGTAATAATATATTTATATGTAAATATATATGCTATTACGATAAAAACCGTTGTTTATTGTTGTCATTTGAGGTGGCATATTGATATATTTTGCTGTCAATTTTGATGACATGAGCCCACTTGTAAAAAGAAAATGTGTAAATTCACTGTCATCTTGGCTTTATTACAATTCTTTTTTTTTTTTTTTTTTTTTTTTTTTTGCCATAAAGGTTCACGTTTGCTCTTAATTGTATTCTCCAAAGTTAAATCTTTTAGATAACAATTTCTTTTCAGTGATAACATCTCAAATATCATGCACTTGTATCTCTAATCATCTTTCAGCATGGCTCAAAAATGACTTCATCTACTTGTATTTCTTCCATGCCATTGTTTCTCATGATAAAACAATATCTTTTCATCTGTTCATTTGGTTAAGGATGTAATTGCCTTTCTAAAGCATTTTTCATTAAATTGTTTCTGTTAGAAACTATATAGGCTTCTTGTCATCTATCAATGTATGCAGCTAAAAGAAAACAGATAATTTCATATTAGGTAATCCACTAATGTGAAGTACCTAAGGTTTAAAATGAATTTAAAAAATTGAAAAGCTTTTTTGAAATTTTCATTTTAGCTTTAATTGAAAGCTAAATGATTAAATTTACTACTTCCTGTAAGCCAAAAATAAAATATACTTTTCTGAAACTTTGAGGAATATTAGCTGATTTAATCTGATTAAAAAAAATAAGTTTAAAATAATGCAGAAATGGATTTTTAAAACAAAACAGTAGTGGTGATTATATACTTGTTACGTGATTGACTAACAATAACAAGTATAAATAAAGAAATGGCAATTTTAAGTTTTATTGTTGTTCTACAGAGATTTTTGTTGAGACATAATTTAAAAAAGTAAATGCCTTTTTCATATAATTCTTAAGTACTTAGTCATCTTAAAAATGTTGGAAAATATTCTCCATAATTTAATTTTAGTAATTTTCACTTTACTTTTACTATAGTCAGTGATCTTATTTTTCAATAATTTGGTGTATGGTCACCCATGCCTTCAAAATGGGCATGTTTTATTAAAAATTAAATTTTAGTGCATGATGAGTTGTATTAATCTTTTCAATTTTTGATTAGTAAATATAGCTTTCACTTAACAACCTAATCTGATCAGTTTTGAAGAATTTTTAAGATTTTTGAAATTATAAATTGTTATAAGAAAAAAAATGAAAACAATTCTTGTAAAAACTCATTACTCATTGAATTTTCTTTTCTTAAGACTGTAATGTCCTTAATATATATGTTATTCATAAAAGCAATTAAAAGTTTTCATTGTTTTAATGCATTTTTAGTTTTGCTGTTCAGAGCAGATTTACTGTGAAAACAGTATCTGTTTGGGGGGGGGGATGGATAATTTACATTCTCCAAAGAATCCTTCTATGAAAACAAAGTTTGCAATCAGAATTAATTCATCAAAATTTTATGAAATTAAGTAAATGGAGGAGAAAAGATGGAAATAAAAAATTTTTCACCAAAATTTTTCTAAAAATAATAATTTAAAAAAATTTAATTCATGTATGAATAAGTCCTGAAAGTTCCATTAAAATCCAACAATTACTTGAATTTTGCAAGAATTTTCAAATTAATGCATTATTTTACCCTAAAAAGTTTGCTGAAATTTTCATAGTCAGCTTTGTTACAATGCTGATGCAAAAAAAAAAAAAAAAAAGAAAACATCTGGAACATGTTAGAAAGAATTTAAAAAATACTTTGGTATTTCTTAATAGCATAAACATTTTGATGATAAAACTTTTTAGGGCTTTTTTTTCCTCATGCTATGCTGTTTTTACATTGAAAATTTGGAGGTATCTATTTCATTCAAAATCATCAATGTTAATTTTGTTTTTTAAATTGTTCTCATGTTACCATTTTAAATTGTACTCCAAACACTTCTCCTCAAATGTCACTTTAATCTCTGATAAAGTTATCCAGTAAATCAAGCTGCACAAGGTTACCAATATTATGCATAAAGCAAACGAAAATCTTTAGGACTGTTTTGTTGCTTTTATTGATAGTCAAGCTCAGAAACTACCTTCAGACTTGCTTCACTTCAGATCCACTACAAAAAGTACTTTCTTCTTGTCTGGAGTGCAATTTATCAAAATCCCAGTAGGAGTTTGGGTCATCTTTGACAATTACATAAAATGTATGTAAATAAACACAATTTGACACTGGCTATTTAAATGTTTTTGCACCAGTTTAAATTCAAAATGGCAAAAATGGTAGTATTAGTCTCTACAGCTAATCAGGTTGATTTTATCACATACACAAGTGATGTAATTGCAAATTTATGTCCTTTCTATTGAAATTAAGAGAATTAAACACTATTACTAATACTAATGATTATTTACAGAAGATAATACACATTTTAAGAAATCAGTTTATGAAATAATTGTACTTCTACATTTTACATCTGGGATTACTAAAATGAACAGTACTGCTCCTTTTGGGGCAGTGTAAACATCCAGAGTTACAGTAAAAAAAGTTAAGCAGTAGAGGAGTCAAAAAAAAAAAAAAACAAAAAAACAAAATTAGAACAAAAATTGCTATATTTACAATGTTTCAGCAGTTGTATGCTCTGGCCTTCTTCAAGTGCTAAGAATTTTGAACCGAACCCTTTATTTCGATCACTAGGGTATATCATTCTTGTTCCATGTGCAATGCCACTTCTGGTAGCCATGTAGTTATCCCCCTTTAACTTAACTCTCTAAGTTATTTGTTCACCATTACTGTAGCTTGGTACTGAACTCACAACTCGGTGATCGAAGAGTTTGGTTCTAAATTCCCAATCCCCGAAAAGGGCTGGAGTGTACAACAGCAAAAATGTCATAAGCAAGGCAATAAAGGTGAAGACAATAGTCTGAAGAATGTAAATACTATCTCATCTCAGAAATATAGATAAATACTAAAACAAAAATAAGCGGTAGGCGGTGTTTGCGTAGCATTAAAACCAAGTAATGATTTACACCTAAAAAACATGGATGTTTTACAAAGAATAAAATTGTTATATGCATGGTTTAATTTTCTTTTTTTCTTTTCTGAAGTTAAAAGGTTCAAACATTTGTTTGTATCTTGGTAATATTATTAGGACAATGTGTGCCACAGACCAACTGATCAGACAGCCAATGTTTGCAAGAGCAATGCTCTTGGTTAGTAGGCGCAGTGATGTCGCCATGGATGTTCATTTGGTGTTAGAGTAGATGTTTTTGAGTTTGTAATGCAACTAAAACCTTGACAGGAGTATCTTCATATGGGTGTATGTGGGAACCAAGGAAGTGCCAGCTAGAAATGTTTGGGGACTCATGGTTTACACTAATTGCAATGTCTATCATTTTATTCAATAAAGATAATTCAGCTTTGATTCTCTCTCTTCTTTCCCTTTCATTCCCTCTCTACTTGTGTGCTTTATTTTTTATTTTTTGTAAACAATTCGCACCAAACAAGCAATAATACCAATAAGCTGCAAGGGGCCTATTGTGAGTAAAAGAGAATGAAAAGACTTTAGAAAGAATCCGAAACCCAATCCAAAATGAAACAAGATAAACTTCTACCCCTGTTCAAAAAATAAAGAAATAGTAAATAAAATTTGAGTTTAGGCAGAGATGTTAGAATTTTAACTTTAGAAGTGTTGATTTCAATCACTAGGCATTGTCTTGCATATTTGTTTGCTTAGTAATATTTTGACCTGTTCTTTTACTTTCTTTTGTTATTGTTTATTGCAAACATTGTTAATTCTGTTTGTTGGGCCTTTCTGCCAATTAATCTACAAGAAAGAACTGGAAATGGTGTCCCACAGGGCTCTATCCTGGGCTCAACGCTCTTCCTTATTTTTGTCAATGACCTCTCAGATGAGATCAGTTCCCAAGTAGGCATCTATGCAGACAACACCACAATATACTCCTGCACCAGTAAGAAACCTGTCGTGGTGGACAGATATAATCTCGCTGCTGACATTGAACGGGATCTATACTCTTTAGTGAATTGGGGCAAGAAGTGGCTTGTCAACTTCAATGACCAAGCTGTTGTCTGTTAACCATCAGAGGTAACCTCTCCTGCCTCCCATAAGCATGGACCAAGCGATTCTCCCTGAGAGCAACACACTATGCCTCCTCGGCCTTACCCTCTCCTCAGACCTCAAATGGAACCACTATATTGATTCCATAGCTAAATCTACTGCTAAGAAGGTTGGGTCACTATGCCGATCCAGGATGTTTTTTCCCACATGAATCCATTCTGCATATATACAAGTCAACCATCCATCCGTGCATAGAGTACTGCTGCCACTTATGGTCAGGCACCCCAGCCGTTCTCCTCAGCGTTCTCAACAGGCTCCAAAGGAGAGTCTGTAATGTAATAGGTACTGATCTGGCGGCTTGACTGCAGCCACTTCCCCACCGCCGAAATGTGGCCTTCCTTTGTCTGTTCTATACTTTCATGGCTTCTACTTGGACGAACTTAAGTCACTGGTGCCTCCTCAACAGGTGTTTACTCGTGCAACCAGACTGGCAACTGGGTCCCACCCATTCACAGTCAGGTTAGTCAAATGCAGACGACAATTCTACTCCTGCAGCTTCTTCTCTCGCACTTCCCGCCTGTGGAACTTGCTCCCATATTCTTGCTTTCCTGACGGTTACAACCTCCAGAAATTTAAATGCAATGTCAATACTCATCTATTAACCACTGGACTCTAGCTCTCTCCCCATCCCCGTATATCATTCCCTTTCTCTCCACCTTTGTATCTGTCATCGCACCTGCATTCTCAGCTTCTTATTGCTTTTTTCTAACTAGTTTGTACTCCTCACTTTTTTCTAATTAATCTTTTTACAGTTATGTAGCCCCCAGCTCATCAGTGGCATTTCTGCCTTGCTCAGAGTGAAATGATTAAAAAAAAAAAAAAAAAATCCAATCCTAAATAGGGAAACAAGGTATAAACCTCTACTCCTCTTCAAAAGACTGAGCAGGTGTGTAAATTGGACAATAGGCAAATTTATCTGCACCAGTTTAATAAGGAACACTTGTTTATAAATAAAAGAATGGTGTGGTCATTGTGAAAACTATTCTGACCCTCTCCATCATATTTCGTCTCTTCTCTATAAAGTCTTGTTGAAATATATATATATATATATATTTAGCACCTTTGACAGGGGGTTTAGAATCATACTGCTGCAGCCAATTAACCATTTATCAATCTTACAAGCTTAAGCCTATACTTTTAAATGAGTTATATGAATAAATTCACTCAATTTTATATCTCGAAGTACAAATAGGATGGAATTAGTTTCCTCATCGATCAATATCTCTAGTCTCTTAAACCAGTGGTCCCTAACAACCAGACCACAGACCTATAGTGAGCCAAACTGAAAGAATAAGAACTTTTTTCCCCATCTTATTGACTATCATGGTGCTTTATATTTTTTCTTTTTTAATTGTGTCACCCCAAGCAAGGCATTCCACTGCCACTATAGCGCAGGGGGTTACATAGAGCGATTGGGTATAGGAAATGTCAGAAGGAGGGTGATAGACAACTTAGGATGTACATAGAGGGAGTTGGAGAGAGTGGGTGTGAGTTAGTGTGTTAGGAGGGTGTCTATTGACCTTATATTTAAACTCTTGGAAATTGTAGCCGTCGGGGAAGCAAGCATGCGGTAGGGAATTCCACAGGCGGGAGGTGCGAGGAAAGAAGCTGTTGGAGTAGAAATTGCGGTTACATTTCATCGGTTTCGCTGTAAAAGGGTGAGACCTAGTTGCCAATCTAGTATCTCGTGCAAATTCACATCTAGGGGGCACCAGTGATTTAAGTTCATCAGCCATGAAAGTATTTATAGAAGAAGCACAGGGAAGCCACGTCACGCCGGTGAGGGAGATACTGCAGGTGGTCAGCCAAATCAGTATCAATCACATTACAGATTCTTTGCTGTATTTTGTCAAGAACCCCGAGGAGAATAGAAGGGGCACCCGACCAGATGTGGCAGCAGTACTCAATACACGGGCAGATGGTGGATTTATATAATTGCAGGATAGATTCGGGCGGAAAGAATTTCCGGGCCCTGCACAGAGAGCCGACTTTCATAGCTGCAGATTTAGCAATGGATTCGACGTAGTCATTCCACTTGAGGTCCGCTGAGAGTGTCAGGCCAAGCAGGCATAGTAATTTACTCTCTGGGAGGCAAGCCTGTTCCATGCTAATGAGAGGGAAGTGTGGTTGTCTGTGGTGGTTAATTGACAGCAGCTTATATATATAGTGTTTTGTTATGCATGTGAGAATGTTCCCTCCATCTAAGTCTGTGGAAAAATGTGTCTTGCATGACACTGATCTGTGGCACAAAAAGTTTGGAAACTACTGTGTTAAATGATGTTTTGTCCTTCCTAGAATTTACCTTTCATTTTTTCTTCCACTTTTACAAGGAATGCCAACAACCAACTTCATAATCTTCTTCTGTACCATCTCTTATCAGGATGTTGGCAATCCTGGCTCTCTACAATTTCCTGTTCTGTTTAGTATTTAAGAAATTTTATCTTTGCTATATCTTTCCTAGAACTTCTTTCATTGTTTACTTAAGTTCACTAGGTGAGTTATATAGCGAGACCAATTTTCTGTTTTTTTTTTTTCCCTTGTTTTTGGTATAGAACTGTTTTTTGCTTCATTATATATTTAGTTAGAAAGTGCAACAATATATAAATGTAGGTACTCCTAGTTTTCGATACCTAAGTTTTAAAATGAATTTGTAAAAATGTTAAAACTTTCTTGAAGCTTTTATTTCAACCTTAATTGAAAGCTAAAGGTAGAACTTTTATTGGGAGTTATTTATATTAGATACTTCCTAAACATTAGATAAAAAAATGATCATATATGGTAAAAACAATCCCCATATTTAATAAAAATGTTTTATTGTGAAAAGCTTTAAAGTCCAATTAAAGCTAAAATGAAAGCTTTTTAATTTTTTTTTTTTTAATATATAAATTCATCTTTTTTTAAACCTTGGGTATCACAAATTAGTGGATGTACCTACATTCACAATTTAAAAAATTAGTAAATTAGGAATTAACAACAAAAAGAATAAAACTTTTGAAGGGATGATTTGCAATGACTGTTGAAATTTGAAACATATGAAATGCCATACTTTAAAAAAAAAAAAAAACATTTCACATAAAAAAAAAATAATCTTGGTGCATAAATATTTGTATTACGCTTTTCAAGTTTTGATTAGTAAATATAGTCTTCACTTAATAACCTAACCACATGATGGCTTTGAAGAATTTTTAAGAGACTTTTGAACCTTTATAAATTATTATAATTAAAAAAGAAAACAATTTTGTAAAAATTCATTATTCATTGAAAAAAACTTTCTTCAGACTATAATGTCTTTAATATATATTGTTTATAAAAATAATTAAAAGCTTATCTAATATAAATAATGTCATAGTCTTATTGAATCTTTTATTTTACTATTTGGAACACATTTTCAGGAAAGTTGTAACTGATTCGAGAGGGGGAGAAAAAAAAAGATTTACATTCCCCAAGGAGTCCTGCATTTAACTAATAAAAAAAGTTTTGAACCAGTATTGAATTTCTAGAAATTTCATGAAATTAGATTGTGGTAAAAAAAATTACCAAGATTTTCTAAAAATAATAATTTCAAAAAAATAATTTAACTCATTTGTGAATAAGTCATGAAAGTTTTATTAAAATCTGACAGTTATTTCATTTTTGCAAGAATTTACAAATTAATGTGTTTTTCTCTGGGGGTGGAGGAGGTGTTAAAATATCCATAATAACCTTTTGTCCTCTGCTGAGGAGGAAAAAAATATTTCAAATGTGTTAGAAAAGGATTAAAAAATAATTAAAAATACTTTGGTCTTTCCTCTTAATAATAAAAAACATTTTGATGATAAAACTGTTTTTATTAAGTTTTGGTCTTTTTGCATCATGCTATACTTTTTTTTTAGCAGATTAGTAGAGGTACCTATAGTTGATTAAAATGGCAGTTGGCAAATACTGTAAGAAATGAAAAAGTTAATATCAAAATTGCAATTTGATTTCTGTTTCAAGGTCGTCATTCCTTTTTCACAAGAAAATAAGTCCTCTAGTCTTTCATTTTCTTCCCTTGTCTTGCCTTCAATCTGTTCTGTCAGTATCATATTTCCCAAAACCTTCCTTCCACTTGATGTGCCCTAGAAATTTAAACTCTTTTCTGATATTAAGAATAACTGTCCTTTTTGTTTCCATTTCCTCTAAAACTTTCTTGTTGCTCACATGTTCAGTTCATGGTAGTCTCAGTATCCTTCTGCAGAACCACATTTGCTAATTCAAATCTCTTCTTTATCTGTCCAGCAACCTCAAAGACTACTAAAGTAATTTTATTGATGATTTACTAAATTATTGAAATGTCTTATTTGCTCATCTACAAATATGGCCTTACTTTAGTTCTAAATTTTTGATTGCCGTTGTGGTGGTTGGGATTGATTTGTTGTAGAAATACTTTCACGGCTTCTGCTCTGACGAACTTAGCTCTACATGAAATTTACTCAAGCTACTAGACTAGCAACTAGGTCCCACTTTTTTACAGTAAAACCAATAAAACGTTACCACAACTTCTACTCTAACGGCTTTTTTTTTTTTCACACTTCCTGCCTGTGGAATTCCCTTACGTATACTTGCTTCCCTGACAGCTACAATCTCCAAGAATTTAAATGTAAGGTCAATTGTCATCTTCTATCTCTCTGACTTGCATCCCTTCCCTCATGTTATTTTCTCCACTCTACTCTCATCACACCAGTATTCTCATCCTTCTCTTACACATTCTCTGACAACCCCTGTAATTTGTTCCTCTTTCTTATCACTTTCATCCCATGTAAACCCCTGCACTCCAGTAAAACTACCTTGCTTGGGGTGAAATGATTAAAAAATAAATAAAAAATAACTTTAATCTGGCTGTATGCACACATCCTGGTAACTGCTGACATCATTCATATTTGTAGATATATTTAATGTATTTGCCATTTCATAATGTAAAAGTGATTCAACTTTGTTATAATAGCATTCTGTTGCTACCTATTTTGCTGTTTAATTCTTTTTGTACAAGTCTACCCCAAACTCACAGTTATAGCAATCAAGTAGTTCAAGACACAATTGATTTTAATAGAACAAGCATTTTAGCTTACATATGTATATATTTAGACTTAATTGATCCCCTGCCAAAAACTAGGCAGATCACAGCCAGAAATATAAGGTCATCTATTTATAATATTAGCATTGTCAAAAGGATTCTCTTAACAATTGCTAAAAGTAATTGAACTGATTGGTATGGCTGTGAATTTGTCTCTCACTACTGTTAACTTTATCTAATTTGTTTATAGTCTCTGCATAGAAGTATTTATTATTTAGTCTGTTTAATCTTAACATGGTTGAGTTGCATCTTTCTCCTTCTAATGATTTTTACATGTTAAATATCATAAAGCTTTTTAGAACTATAGTCTTGAAGTTGTCTAAGTTCTCATTCAGACTGCCTTCTTTTAAAGACCAAAGAATATAATAAAATATTGTGATAAAAATGGTAACATTTAATGAAAAAAGAAAAACTGGTTCAAATTAATAACACCCTAAACCTAAAGAAATATTTTGGTTGCATCTGAAAACATTTTCAATAGAATAAGTTTACTGTGTAGAATGGTGAGATTTTACTGATATTAAAATATTTGGAAGTCTGCTGTCCTAGCTTGAATTCATAAAAAACCTCACCAACCTAGTAACTGAATTAAAACCTAAATCATTCTATATCAAATCAACAAGTGTCCGACTATCGCCAACAGACTTTTTATTCAAATTTGATACTTATACAAATTGAATGATACCTATTTTATATCACTAGGTCAAAGGGTTCCCAAGATATGACCCTTTGACCTTTACCAAAAAGGTGCATTTTGGAAAATAGTCAAAAAGTTTAAATATCACTATCTGTTTGTTTGTTTGTTTTTTTTTTTCACCTACAAAGCTAAGTGATATACCATATTAAAATACTTGGATAGATCAAAAAAGTGATCTATTTATTGTTTAAATGAGATAATGACTTTTAATTTCACAAAAAGTGTATCTTAATCTTTTTTTTTTTTTTTTTTAATTTGACAACAAATTTGTCTGTCTTCTGACAAGGTATGTAAAAAAAATTCTGTGGTATCATTTTGACTGTGGCCTGAGTTACAAGACTTTTACTGAATTGGACCAAATTCAAAATGAGAGATTTTGGTATTTGTCACTAGATGCTAACATTTTCATATCTTGTAATATGGTCAAGTTTTATATCTTTAGAAAGCTCTTTGAAGCTGATTAATATGAGAAAAGAATTTGTGTTATTTACAGTTTAATGTTGACAAATTTGATGCAAAATAAACCTTATTTTTGTTTTTGTTTACATTTTTATTATACAACAAATAGATTTTTATATGAAAAGGTGATATAATGAAAATATTTTTAAAAAGTGTTGTGAATTAATGTTGATAGCATAATTAATATGAACATTAAAAAAAAAAAAAAAAAAAAAAAAAAGGAACCTCAACATGACTTTACATTGGCACCTATAAGCTTCATCACTGAAACAAGTCACTTATTCTCCAGACTGTAAAGATACTGGTGGTTTTTCATAGTAGTTTATATTTTACCAATACAGAGAACCCAAAACAGTTGTAATAAGTAATTTTTAATTTCATATATTATATATATATATATATATATATATATCCAGGTGAAGAGGATCCAACATAAGGTATTTAAATGTAAATCATTTTCCCAACCAACATCCAACATTGCCTGATGACAAGATTCTATCTTGAAACATAGAAATTTCCCTGTTGCAATGCACATTTAATTCATAATTAAGAGGACTCAAGGTTTTACTATTTTGAGTGTCCCAGCATTTATTTTATTATAAACAGTGCTCAACATAATAAATATTATGGAGCTGAATAGAATCATTGCGACACGGAAATTTCTATGTTTCGAGAGAGATTCTTTTCCCCAGGCAATGTTGGATGTTAGTTGTGCAAATGATTTACATCTAAATACAAAAACCTTCAGTTTACTGTTTATGTATGCGGGAAAATATAAAATTTACGTGTGTGTTCCTTTTAACTAATCAGAGCAAAGATTCATTTTGGAATTTGGCCCCAAAAATATATACTTCTTCTTTTTTTTTTTTTTTTTTTCTTCCTTTTATGGAGCTCAATATACACACTGAAATTATCAGCCAATCACTGCTTACAGAATAGACTTGCCTGTAACAGAATGGAATCTCCCAGGTTGTTATTTAAACCACCTACCAATTTGCCCTGGTGGTTTTTTGGTCAGTTAGATTCAGCTTCCATTCTAGTTGATTACTGGCTGGTTGTTCTATAAGATTCTTACAAGACTCAAGATGAACAATATCATTGAACAGATTACCATCTATGCATAGCTGTTGTTACAGGCAATGAAGCAACATCTAACTGCAGCTTGTAGTAATTTGATGGAGGGTTTTGTCTTGTATATAGAAGCAAGTGTAAAGAAAAATTTAATAGATGATCTTATCTACAAAGAGTGGCTATGAACTGATAGAACCCCACTGCAAATTGTATCAGAAGAATTTATTGAAACGTTTTGTGCAAGCCTTCAAACTTTGAAAAAGCATGATTTCATTGCCAAAGAAATGACAACCAAATCAAAACATTGAGAATAATCCACATTACAGAATGCGGGAATTGGCAGAAACACTAAATTTATCAAAATCAACCATCCATTGGCCTTTATTAAAACTTAGGTACTCAAATCGCTACGATATTTGAGTATCATTTGATTTGAGTGAAAAGAAACTTTTTGGATAAGATTTCTATCTGATTTGCTGTATAAACAATGTTCAGCAAAAAAGATCTTGGGGTAAGTGACATGAGCTAACTTTTAGTCAGTCAGTTGTCGTATGTGATACACACTTAGGCAATCATGTCTCGAAAGAGACTTGACTGATTAGGTAAAGAATTTTACCACTGTAGGTTGCCATTACTTTCTGCAGTAAACCGGTTACCAACCAAGGTTATAGAAACTAATCTGTCGTATTATTCAACCCATAGCTGGAGGAAGAAGAGGATTAATACCTTTCCCAAGGTTATTTGTGTGTAAGTGAATTAAATAAATTTGACTGGAATTCTAACTCGGCTCTCCAATTTCTCATTAGGAGCTGATATCCATTTCACTTCAGCAAACATCAAGCCAACTTTAGCCACCCCAAAAGAAGGTATTCATTATAAGAAAGTCATGCTGTGCATCTAGTGGGATTAAAAAAGAATCCTATACTATGACAAGTGACCAGTCAATTGATTCTGAAAAGTACTGCTTTGCAAACGGACGAATTAAAGGCAGCAATTCAAGAAAAATACCCAGAATTGGTGAACAGGAAAGGTGTTGTTTTCCATCAGAGTACCAGGCCTCATGTTTCTTTGGTGATCTGACAAAAATTGTTGCCGCTTAGCTCAGATGTGATGCCCCATCTGCCATGTTCACAGAACATTGCTTCTTCAGATTTTCGTTTATTCAGGTCCTTGCAAAATACAATGGTAAAAATTCTAATGTTTTGGATGACATTAAGTACTTTAAAAAATGGAATATAATTTTGCTTTGTAACTTAAAAAAAAAAAAACAACTGAGATATTGATATTTAATGCTTGACTAGTTTCCAAAATTCACCTTTTTGGCAAATGTTAAGGGTCATATCTTGGGAACTCTTTGTATCATGAAGCTCTATAATTATAACAAATCTGAAAAAAAATCTGTGATGGTCAGAACCCAAGTGACTCCATAGAGATAATCTGTTTTTCACATTGGAGTTTCTTTTTTTTTTTTGTTCATCAATTTACTTCATACAAGGTGATAATGCCACTAAGATGACAGGGTCTACTGGGAGTGAAAGATAATGAAAATACACTATTTACATTATTCAGACAATAGTCCAAATGATGTAAGTAGTGTAAATACTACCTCTTCTCAGAAATATAGACAAATAATGAAAGTACTTTAGAAGGAAATGGAAACCAATCTTAAACAGGATACTAGAGACAAATCTCTACTCCTGTTCAAAAGACCAGGAAAGAGGATGAACTGGAAAATAGACAAACATATCTACTCCTAAGAAAAATAAATAAGTAGCAAATAAAAATTCAGTGTTCAGACAGAAATGTTAGCCTTGAAGTAGACTTTAGAAGCAACTGGAACCCCAATTCTAAATGTGGAAGCCCTGGGTGGAGTGTGAACTGGAAAATAAGTGAAGCTATCTACTAATATAAAATGAACATAGAAATGTATTTGGCTTCAAGAACCCTTAAGATATGTAAGATTAAAAATTTTCACAGTTCTGTCTTCCCTTTATGTCGAATGAGTTGAAAATAGTTAATTGCGTAATCCAGTAATTAACTTTACAGTGGCTATCATAACTGAAGGTATTAAAATGTTTCAAAGAATTGTTCCAGTACCCCAAAGAATTAGGAATTTGTCTCCAGATATCAGTCAGTTAAGTGCCATACATGATACATGCTTGGATGATCATGTCTCGAAAGAGGCATGACTGACTGGGTAGAAGATTATCCCGCAGTAGGTTGCCATTGCTTTCTGCGGTAGACTGGTTGCTGACCAAGGCTATAGAACCCAATCCGTCCTGTTATTTAACCCATAACTAGAAGGAATAGATGGATTAATACCTTTCCCAAGGGTATTTGTGCATAAGTGAAGGCAATGAATTCAGCTGGAATTCGATTTTGGCTTCCTGATTTCTCGTTCCGAGCCAATATCCACTGTACCACAAAGTGAACGTTTTATATATTATGTCAATATTGTTTTACTCCTTGTCTAACTATTTTGCATATACTATATAGTCTTTATTAGACTATATAGTGTATATTACTAGCAGTATAGCCCAGTGTTGCTCAGGTGTAATGAACGCTTTAAAACTAATCCATGGTCCTGGAGTTCAGACTCAGCCTAAAGAATATTTGTGTGAAGTTTGGTGAGAATCGGATAAAAATTGTGGATTTGTATAAAGGACATACAGACACATAAACAGACACACGCACAAACATCTTGCCTTTTATATATATATATATATATATTATTATATATTACCAGTTTTCTGCACTATTGTAAGAACTACAACCTTGAAACTTCTGAATATCGTTTCTTATGTCTTTGTCTATGAGTGTATCAAATTTGATTAAAATCGGACCACTCCTTCTATAAACAGATTTATTCAATTTTTGATATTTATCGGGGGTACCTCGACACAAAACCTAGCTAAGAACACTCGCAGATGCTTATAGTACAACTGTGAATTTTCAAGAAAATCGGTTCAGCCGTTTTGAAGTCTATAGGTAATGGATACACACACACAGACAAAGTTCCATTTATAAATAAGTTTAGATTATTTTATTATGTCAGTATTGTTTACTCATCGTCCTTTTTTTATGAACAGAAGCTTTTTGTTTGGTTAACTTTTGTTTAAGAGGAAAATAATTTTAAACTGTATCTGAATTTTATTTCTTTCTCACAATTTTTTTTTTTTTTTTTTTGTCAGAAATGAGAAAAGCTTTTCAAAGAAAGATGTTACTTAACTGTTAACCAAAACACTTGGCTAAGTGCTCTATGAAAATAGAATATATTCAGGGCTTCATGATAAAGGAAGTGCCACCAATTTGGGTTTTCTTTCTTTTATCCGTTCTTTGCTAACTTTACTCACCATTATCCATGCACAGAGATGTTAAATTTAAAGACCAATTATAGAAAAACTGCAATGCACATTTTTACTTTAAATGATCACTTTTTAATCTGAAATAAGTCTCTCAAGAAGTTTTTTCTTTGGAGTCCTGATTTAAAATTTTCTAATCATTGCCAGGACTTGTTTACTTTGCATATCTGTTAATTATTGACTGACCTTTGGTATTAATATTCAATTTAGATTTGTTTAAATCAAATGGCAGTTAACTATTGTGCAAATGTTGTAATTTTGATTTAATGCTATTAAGACCTCTAAATTTCATTAATGTCAGTTCCTTATAAAATTTAAGTGTGACTACATCTGAGACAAGTTTATTCTTTTGCCTGAAATAAACCATGAAAAATATCTTTAATTCTAATATTCTTTTAGGACATTTCTCTTGCATATAACTTAAACTGAGCTTTCATTTTATCTAAATTTTAATTTTTTTTTTTTTTGCTGTGTTTAGTGTTTATTTTTCATTTCCACATTAAATTACTGTCAAAATTGTTTACTATTTAAGATAAGATCAAACGGTCTCTGCACCGCCCCCAAAATACATATTTTTGATTTTCATTTACTAATCAAAAAAATTAACTTTAATTTCAGTTTTAAATTATATTAAAAATCTGACAGGCATTTACTTACAGTCTTATTTGATTTTAATTAGTTCTATTTATGCTTATAGTTAACAATCTTTACCAGTTTATGCTTCTTTTGTCAGTTGCTTGGCATATTCAACATTTTACCTCTCTATTTAAACGGTACTTTGTTTCTATCTTGTTTGTTTGTTTCATATTCTCTTAATATTTCCATCTAAAGCACAGATGTAAAGAATATTTGTACCATTCTAAAAAAATGGCTGCTGTATATTTGTCATTCTTGTATGATGCTGAGGTTTGAAAAGATGTCAAGCATACATATGCATAGAAATCCTAATAGAGAGTATAAAAATTTTCCTTCCATAATGCTTCTTCAGAATATATACAATTTTACAGGTGTAGCTCTTACAAGTTTTGCATAAACAACTCAACTCATAAAAATATATATAAGTTAAATATATATGGATTGAAATCTGACAAGATGAATAGAATAAGTAAAGAACATGGAGGAAAAATATGTCTTTAATCTAACGTTTCACTTTAATAAGCTGCTTCAGCGTTTTAAGTCGAATGATTTAAAAGTTTTTAAAAAAAAGCCAAACCTTAATCAACATACTATCTCTTCAGATTTAAAAAAAATTTTTTTTTTTTAGAATTTTTAAATTGTTTTAACAGATGTCTGAAGAAGCTTATTAAAGTGAAACAAGTTAGATTAAAGTCACTCTTTCTTTACTTATATATATTATAAATACGAATCAGAATCCAACAGAATCATAAAATAAATAGGAAATTTTTATTAATCTAACATGTTTCACTTTTACTAAAACTTCATTAGAAACTGAGGTATGAAGAAAAAAGTAATTTTAATATTTTTATTTTTGTGTTTGATTTTCATTGGTCAGTCATGTTTCACATGCATTCAACTCTTTTAAACTTATATGTACCATAAAAGAAATAAGATACGGAGAAGTAAAGGAACAAGACCAACTAAATTTTATAGTGAACAAAAAAGATTTTTAATTTTAGTCCTTTTTTTTTGTCAGTGGTGAAAAAGGATAACCAAACAAAGGTTTAACAAAAATAATTTAGAAATGCCTCAAAACAACTTCAGTTGGGAATTACTGGGATTTGTAGTATAGTTTATGTCAGGTCAGTAGTAATGGACTGCTCTGAAGCAGATGTTTGCAACAAGTAACTTCAGTTTAATTTTGACACCAACAAATGAATATGAATACCCTGATGAAAGACCTCCATTTTGTAAGATTATCCAACTGCATCAAAGAGTTCTTAGAAATCTTTGATCTTTGATCTCAATGACCCAGAGCTCAGAAGGTTTATTCATAAAAATAGATTTTCTTAACACCAACGGTAGTATAATTTGTGGCATTCTAAAATTTAATTTCTTGAAACATCTGGTGAACACATCATCTCCTCTTTTACCTTTGTTATGTATCTGCGATTCTGTGTTTGGTGTATTGATTGGCATCTTTTTTAAGAGACTTTGTACTGAAGTTGACTTCATACAGTGGTATATATGATAGGTACATTTATTGAATTAAGTTAAAATGACTCTGGTCATATATTTGATGATGATTCCAACTATGACTTTATTCCTTTTTCACTTCTATTAACCAATCTCTTTTTTTAATCGATTTAGCACTGGATGACTTGCTATATCAAATTTTGATGGCATGTATGGCCTCTTCCCCTGTCTTTCTGCCAAATTAGCAATACTCCCTACCAAATATTGGTTTAACTGTATCTCTTGTATTGTAGATGTGAAGTTGAGTATCTAGTGACCTAATGTTTACACATATATGTATAATATTAAATGGGAGTGGGTTCTGATATACCATTTAATAGGGTAATCGAATACTTAATTTTGATGATATAAGTAATAGTTAGCTATATGGTTTGTAACAACAAAATTAATTTTATTTTATTAATGAAGTTGATATACTTTTTTTATTTAAGTAAATAAGGGAGATGTCTGGTTATTGTAACAAAACATGGGATTGGTGATCTAAGTTCAAATTTTGGTCTTGGACATGGCAGTAACGAAAAAGTTACTGAAAAGAACCCAAATTACTGCACACGATTCAGGGGATACATATACACACACACACATATATATATATATATATATATATATATATAGTGTGTATTTTGGCAGCATTTTTTCATTAATACAGGTTTCATTGAATAATATAGACAATAATTGTTGATTTTTTTTTTAATCAACAATTATTGCGATTTCTTGTCATCTTTCCATGACAACACTATCAAGCTAATCAGATCATACGAACAGATCTTACACAAAATAAATAGGCAGAACTTGTCTATATTATTCAATGAAACCTGTATTTATATATATATATATATATATATATTAAGGAAATAAAACGTTTTCAATGGTATGTCCAATTGTATTTTCAATTATTTTTAAGAATTATGTTTATCTAGTTTCCTGATTTATTTTGATTTTTTTTTTTTAATGTAAAATGAACATAATTTCCTAGCAGAATGATAGATGATAAAGTATCAATTTTTTATCTGATCTCTTAACAATTACATATTTTTTGCATCATTTGTTATTCAATTAAATAAGCAATTTTTCCATTTTTTTTAATCACCCATCTGATAACATCAATGAAAATAGCATTTAGATATCTTTCCTGTTTGAAAATACCTAAAAATGTTTTTTATTATTACTACTACTACTGTTGTTCATATTTTCATCTCTGTTTGGCCATGGAATTTCAAATTGAGCAACATACCTGAGTTAAAAATTTTTATGCTATCTAATTTTTCAGAAAGAGACAAAGAATAGACTATAAAAACTTAAAAATCAACCTAAAAGCTGTTGTGATTTTTATCAGTTTTGAAAGGGAATAGGTTTGGGGTAATTTGAATTTCAGTGAGAATATATTTGTGTGTTAAAAAAAAAAAAAAATGATGCTTTCAGTCATACTTATATAGTCATAATCTGCAGAACTTTATACAAATTCATATGAATTTCAAATTCTGTTCTCATTAATTATTAAAGCAAAAACAGTCCAGCTCAAGCTTGGATGTCATGTTAGAAATATTTAACCTGTCTTCAATGATACACCTTGGCAATCATCCTAAAACCAAAAAATTCTTATTACATGTTTAAACATAATGGACTCTCTACTAAGCTTTCCATGACTGTTCAAGGATTATTCCACATTACATTCCAATTCTTTATTTTATAGGAATGTACCAAAAGCTGGGAAAAGGCATGATGCATGCTCACAAGATACCATAACGAAAGACAAACTCCATGTCAAGAAATAAGAACGTGAACCCTATCTCCCATATATGTAAATATTTTATGCAGGGATTTGTCTGCTCATCACCTTAGGTGATACTTAGGACAATTTCTGCTATGTTAGTTTAACAGCTCAGCTCTACCCTCACCAACTCTCCACTAACCAACTTCTTTCCCTTCTACTCATTCCTATATGGTGGCTGACAATATGAAATGGATGTCACAACAATCATGTGATGGACATGTCAGTCTTTTGCCAAGAATTTCCTGGAACTCATCTCAATTCCAAACATGGTTGTTAAAATAAACTAACACCTGGATATACTCTATTTCCAGTTTTGTCACCATTTTATCTTAAATAACCCCTGATTTCCCTCCCCTTACTTTCCATTCCCCTTTGGTTAAAGTGGATGCCACTTAGAAGACTGAATTTCAAAAGGAACTATTTGCTGGTCTCCCAAACAGAAATAATTTAGATCGTGATAAAACACTTCTTTTTCAACATGGACTTCCATAGTATCACACAAGTGTATGACTATAGTATCTTCATAGTTTCACACAATTTCCAAAAGGAATTGGCCTTTTCTCTCTCACATCTCTAGTGTTATTTATGCGTAATTACCCTTGGCAAGATATGAATCCATCTCTTCCTACCAGTTATGGGATAAACAGTAAGATTTGTATTTGGAAATTATCATTATTCTCAAACAACTGTTAATGCAATATTGACTTGCAAAAAAAAAAAAAAAAATCTTGTAATCTAAAATACAGTTTAATTTATCTGCACAAGGTTGATAAGTCTTAAAAAATGTCCAGTTCTATTTCCAATTACATCAATCCCTTTGCTATCTGCTTCTTGAAAAGTAGAGCCAAAACACAAAACTGTTAAGCAAATTCATTTTAACCTTGGCAAAGCCAAACATCATTTTGTTCTCAGCAACTGTTCCTACTATTGAAACATGTCTAATATATTCCTTCAGTGACTTCTCTGCTTGGATGACTTTTGTTTTTCTTTTTTATCGGTAATAAATTTATGCATTCCTCTTATTTAATTTAATCTGCAATAAACATAATTGCATTTCTCTGATAATTGAGATAAATTTGTTGTTATAGTCAGGTATATGTGTGCATGCCTGTATACCTACTTCATACACAAAATATGTGTGTACTGTATGCTTGGGTATATCTGACCCTTATATTTTCCTCTTGAAAATTAAGGTCATTAATTGTATAGAGTTTGAGTTTGAATTTTGTTTAATGGCATATCAACCTCTGTGGGTTATTTAATGCCAAAAAATTGGGGTTTTAAGTTTTTTTTTTTTTATGTTCGGTTATAGTGAAATGGTTGATTTAGTCAGATTTTGATGAAAAAGTTTTTATTTTTGCATTTTAGAAAACTGAACATGTCTTTTAGTTTTGTATTAAAAAATGTGTTGCTGGTAATAATTTTTTTCTTCAAAAATGTATTATGGCAATTTTTTTCCTTCAAAAATATATATTTTTCCATAAAAGTTTATTTTTATACTTTCATAGTAATTTGACCACAGTTTGGGGGTTAACTATTTGCCCATAGCTGGGACCCTAACAGGTGCGACCACTCTGGGTCAGGGTGGACCTGTGAACAATAGCAATTAAGAGGTGGTTCCATTCTTCTCACGACCCTCCAATCAGAGGCCTTGCTGCTGGTTGCAGTTTACTGTCATACCTAGGACCTGTATAGAGTTAAGTCATTTTCTATAGCCACATAACTGAAACATTAAAGATATTTTCTTTTGGCTCTTACTGTCTGTGTACACACCATCAACCTCAGTCGAGTTCACAGGCCACAATCTAGAACTAGTAAATACAATCCCATACAGCTGCCATCAGGGAAGATTATTCAAATTGCTTCTCCTGCCACAAAGATAAGCTCTCCGAGAGGACAAGTGATGCAATGACCTCATTCTCTGCTATGTGACAGTGACCCACAAATTGAACCCCCCTCCTATCGTTATTATTTTTTATTTTCACAATGGTTCATGTGCTCAGTTTTTTCTTTTTTTTAGCTTTACTGTACTCAGTTACCAGATGAGTCAGTCTGTTTTCTTACATTTTACTCAATTTATTGTTTTCCAAAGTTATGTGGTTATACAAATTAGTAGAAAACTAATTAACATTTAGCATAAGTATTTCATCCTCATCCATTGTGTATAAGTGGCCAGTAGCTGCAGTAGTATCATCTTCAATTTTCAGTTAATCATTTTCCTGTTGCTTTAGTAGGATATGACAGCACTAGCACAAAATTCAACCCCCTTATTGTCAAATAATCAGAATTGCATGCAGTCGCTGTACAAGGATCTTATTTGACAAATGAAGTCACCTGTGTACAGAGTGCTGAAGGATTTTAAAGTATTACCAGTTTTGCTGTCATTATTACAGTTATAAAAAAAAAAAGTTATGTTTTCTGACAGGTAATAAATAAATTAGATAAATTTTATTACACACAGACTTTATCCCCTCCTCACCACTTCTGCAGATGTAGCAGTTTTGAAATAAAAATTGATACTGGATTTTTTATTTTATATATCAGGTTGCTCCAAGCAAGGTGCTAATGCCACTAAAATGCAAGGGGCTACTGGAAGTGAAAGAGGAGAAATTAGAATAAATAAATGGGAAAGTGAGCTGCTGTCTAGACTGCTTTTTTTCTGGTGTGATGTATTGTTACAAGTTTATTGTCTTAGTTTTCTCTGTATCCCAACATTTTCTAAAAACAAAAAAGAAAGAAATCATTTTATATTTTTGTTCTGACTTAAATGGACCTTTGAGTATGATTATACTATTTTTAATTTCAGTTCAGAGTGCATTTTCCCCCCCAATTTTTCATGACTCTCAATTTGTAAAAACTTTAATATCTGTTTAATGAATATTATATCATAATACAAAACAAATTATTGGATATATGTAAGTTAATGGATATTCTTTTATGAAGAATTTTTTAACCATATTCTGAGGTGAGCATTTTGCAATGTTTACTTATGACATTTATTTCATTACGTTTATTTGATAAATTTTTATTAATTTCAAACATACACACCGTAGTGGGGGCGCTAGAGGGTGTCGTCAGTGATGTCTTTGTGTGGATCACTAGGGGGGTTTCAGGTCTCTCAACATCATAACCCCCTCTCACCACGCCGACCCGACTAGAGATGATCAGTCTTTGGTCCACCTTCAATAAGTGCTTTCAGACACTGGAAAAATTTTATAACATTTAGGCTTGGTACGAAGTCTTGCAAACACTTCTGATTGGCAACAGTCAGAGCCATTAAGAGGCGAACCGTACATGAACTCGTCCGAAACTTGTCGAACGGCTATTAAAAAAAAACCCAAAAAACTTTCGACTAAGAATTAATCACGATTCGTTTTAATAATAAATAAATATCTACAAATATAATTTTTAAGTCATTTCTAAAAAGATATGAGGATAAAAAAAACAAAAAGTCTAAGAATTTATCAAAAGAAAAAAATCCGTTTAAAAAAATATATACAAGTATCTACAAATATGTATAAATTTAAAATCGTTCCCCAAAAATTATATATATATATATATAAGTATATAAGTACTTACAAATCTTTTTAAAACCACACATAAATATATAATAAATTATGTACATGTAAAAACCTTAATTACAATTAAATACATTAATTTAAAAACTTATTTATGCATTTTATCCTATTTACGAATACTAAAAAGAAATAATGAAGAGAAATTAGAAATGCAGAACTTCGGGGGAATTTAACTAACAGAAATATATATATATATATATATATATATATATAAAAACAAAAAAACTGGTGGGAGTATGAAGAAGTTGATGGTTTAATATTGAATTTTAGATTTTTTTTTTTTTAAGTTTGTTTTACCAAATTTTGGCATTGTTTCTTCATGTTGTGCATTGAAAATAACGGAGAAAAGATTTACTAATAGTATTGCTGGTAGTTATATAGATGCATAAAGTAGTGTAATTATAAGTTGGTGACTATTATTTATTTAACTCTCACATGCTTTTAAAATTTGAATTTTAGTTACTGAAATGCTTTTAGAATGTTATTGATGACATTTTATTATTGATTATCTTGTAATATTTGCATTGGTTTCTTTCCAGTTACCCAACATGTCCTGTGACTCCCACAGTCTAGGAGACATACCTGGAGAAAATACTACAATAACATTACAGTCCATCTTAGTACCCAGCACCAACATAGATGATGTTGATACAGATGAATTGTCATGGAGCTTTGATTCCATGTTACCAGTGCACATGACAGAGGTTGGTCAACCTGTTCTTTTCATTTTTTTTTTAAGGGTTCAGATGAGAATTGCTAGAATAGAAAATTAGATTTTTTTACTAATAATTTCACCCCAATCAAGGAAGGTGCGCAAGGGGTTACAGTGAAAGAAAAAAAACAGGGTACAGGGGATGTTGAAGAAAGGATGACAGGTAGATGGGAATTAGGGAGGCAGAAGATGATAATTGATATTGTTACGGGGATACTCTTAAAAATCTCTCACTCTCTCATACATACATGTGTGTGTGTGTACACACACACACACACACACAAATATATTATATAAACAGAGAGATATCCATTAATAATATAAAGGAATGATTTTAATGGGTTATAAGGAAAATAAAAGTAAAATCATCTGAAAATTACTTAATACAAGCTAAGAAAAAGAAATTTTATAAAGGTGAAATTATTTGAAAATATTTATTTCATACAAAGCTTTGATTCCATTTTACCAGTGCACACAACAATTTTCATTCTTTGAGGGATCAAATGAGACTATAGACATGTTCTTAATACTTACCTATTTAACAGTTAATACAAGTTAGCTATCATTAATCCGACCTTATTAAAGCTTGTCAGACACCAGATTAATGATTTTACAATATCACAGGTTGTTATGTTCATTAAAAAAAAAAAACAAAAAAACCCTTAATCCAATAACACTCTCATCCTTCTTGCTAAATTAAAAATTATGTTAAGCTGTTAAGCAGTTCAGTCAACTGGATTATGCAATCAGTAGAGATTCTTTATTTTTTATGTTTAGCCTTCATTATTTTTGTTGCAATCCCTTCTAACTTTAATAGTTTTCCTATATAGACTTCTTTCTTTAATTTACTCTAAGAACTGGAGAAATTCCTGATGTTCAGTTCACACAATCTTTTGAACAGAAATAGGTTTATCTCTTATTTCAGGGTTAGGATTGGGTTTCCTTCTGAAGTCTACTTCAGTTCTATATTTCTAACATCCCTACATACATTTTGAATCTTTTCTTTTTCTTTTTTTCTTTTTCTTTTCTTTTTCTTTTCCTTTTTCTTTTCCTTTTCTTTTTTCTTTTCTTTTCTTTTTTCTTTTTCTTTTCTTTTTTCTTTTCTTTTTTCTTTTTCTTTTCTTTTCTTTTTCTTTTTTTCTTTTTCTTTTCTTTTTTCTTTTCTTTTTTCTTTTTCTTTTCTTCTTTTTTCTTTTCTTTTTTTCTTTTTTCTTTTCTTTTTTCTTTTCTTTTTTCTTTTTTCTTTTCTTTTTCTTTTTCTTTTCCTTTCTTTCTTTCTTGACTTTTAATAAGAGTAAATAGGTTTCTCTATTGTCTAGTTCATACCCCTAATATTCCTTGTTTCAATTTTCTTTCATTTCTACCACTCTGTTGTGGGTGTGTAGTTGTTTCACAAAAATTTAATCTTAACCCTTATAGATAATTTATGGATTTTGTAGGTTGCACTAAAAGAGTTGGTTTATTTATTCTAACAATGATGACCAGAGGGTTTAAATGAGGTTAAATATGAACAAAGTATGAAAAAATACAAAAAAAAAATTAGGAATTCAATCATTTTGTTTTTGAGTCCATACTAGTTCTGGATTTACTGACATTGCTTTACTTAAATATGACATCGCAATACATTGTCAGAAACTAAATTACTATCAAGACTAATACTAACTTACTTGCAAACCCCTAAGTACTTAATAGTATATTTCTTTCTGTGACATCATAACAATTATTAGTGGTGTAGCAATAAGAAATTAACTGCAAAAAATAAGCTCACTTTGAAAAATTACAAAATGTTATATATCCACAGTGTAAACCTTATTGCTGGAATGTTAAATCTTTCATTATGTGGTCTGTATAATCCTATACCCGCTGGTGTACATGTGAAAGATTTTCTGGTATTAGCAGAATGGTAGGTTGGAGATTTTGTATATCGATTGCCCACATTGACATTCGATAGAATGATAGCTTTGTAGAAAGTGAGGCAGGTGTTTGAATTAAATGCAACATGTGTTTGGGTTTTGTCCTGTTATCAATCTTTTTTTCTTTTTTCTCTGTAACTTGCCAAAGTTGTGTGTTCACTTAGTGTTTAAGCTGTCTTCATGTCCTGGCTTGGATATGTATTTTTTCTTTTTTAAATTTTGTCATTCCACTCTCATCTATTGAACAGGTGTAGCTGCTCATCTCTTGTTCCATGTTTAGGATGTGGTTTCCGGCTTTCTCTTTTCCAATCTTTTTAACTTTTCCTTTTTTTTTTTTTCTTCTTTTTTTTCTTTTATTTATTTATTTTTTTCTTTTCAATTGGAGTAGATAGTTTAGTCTATCGCCTGGTTCACACTCCACCCTCGTCTATTGAACAGGTGTAGAGGCTCATCTCTTGTTCCCTGTTTAGGATGTGGTTTCCGGCTTTCTCTTTTCCAATCTTTTCACTTTTCCTTTTTTTTTTTCTTCTTTTTTTTTCTTTTATTTATTTATTTATTTTTTTCTTTTCAATTGGAGTAGATAGTTTAGTCTATCGCCTGGTTCACACTCCACCCTCGTCTATTGAACAGGTGTAGAGGCTCATCTCTTGTTCCCTGTTTAGGATGTGGTTTCCGGCTTTCTCTTTTCCAATCTTTTCACTTTTCCTTTTTTTTTTCTTCTTCTTCTTTTTTTTATTTATTTATTTTTTTCTTTTCAATTGGAGTAGATAGACTAAACTATCGCCTGGTTCACACTCCACCCTCGTCTATTGAACAGGTGTAGAGGCTCATCCCTTGTTCCCTGTTTAGGATGTGGTTCCGGGCCTTCTCTTTTCTAATCTTTTCACTCTTACGTAGCCCCCTGCACATCAGTGGTGTTACCCCCTTGCTTGGGGTGATATGATTAAAAAAAAAAAAAAAAAGATATTATGGATTTTAGAAGAAAGTACTCTTTACCAAAACTTAAAATCGTTTCCAGTTTCAGCTGCATGGGCATTTTATTCATAGCATTATAGCATTATTATTATATAGGTGTGGGCTCAAGTGGTTAGAATGTTTGCTTTCTGGCCATGAAGCCCAGGCTTAAATCTCACCATTACTGAATTGTCAGGTGATTTCTTGATATCAGTCTAAAGGAGTTAATATCAGCATGCAGCTCCTTTGACTGAAAAGCATACCATTGGTTAACCCAAGCCTTGTGAGTGAAATTGGGTAGACAGAACCTTTTGGGAGCTGTTGATGGTCGCGCTAGCACAAAGTCACAAGTCATTGTGACCGAGGGTTTGGGCATCCAGCCTTGTCCAGACTGCTGTTCACACTAGATAACACACACACACACACTCTCTCTCTCAGAAACTGTAACTAAGATCTGCTGAGTATAGTTGCAGTATAAACCACAGGTTTGTTCTGTAAGTTGAACAAACGCAAATGTGCCTGAACAGTTTTCTGCAATAGGTATTAGCTAGCCACCCTAGTAGACAGTTGTTCTTGGACACGAGAGGCCAGCCATACAATCTTATTTAACTTTGTGTAAGAAATTTCCGAAACTTCCAATCCTTTTAGAACTTAGAGAAAACAATAAATTAATAAGCATGTAAAATTTGATTTCATAAGTCTCCTTTGTTCTGTTAAGCATTTTCTTCGTGCATATGTATAATTCTGAAGTGTCAGATTTTATTATACAAGTCGATGTTCTCAATAAAATAAGTGAGGCTGGTAAATGTTTGAGGGCATGCTTAGATTTGTTATATGATGTAAATTTCAGTTTATAGTATCAGTCTTTATTTTTAAATAAAATATGGGTCACTTATTTTTGGCATGATGGTTTTTGTTATGCAAAATACAACATAATTTTTTATTTGTAAATAAATCCAAAAGCTATAAGTCATAAAAACATTTAATAACCTCAATATTCCATATTTCGGAATAAAGTCTTTTATATGTTAACATGGGATCCTTGACATTCTTGAAGCTTCATCAGTCATTCTTAAAATTACTTGCAGCAATTTTTATTGCGTCCCTGAACAACCTGAACCACTCAAAAGCCTGATCTCAGAACTTGAAATAAAAAAAACGAAAAAAATTGTCAATAGTATAAACTGCTACAACTTCTAAATCTCATACTATGAAGTTGCTGAGCCCATAAGAGCCACCTAGTTTCTCCAGGTTTCAGTCTTGGCAGAGTGTCAGGACATCTTCCATTGCCAGATTAATCTGTGGCAAATGTTATCTACAATGAATAAAAAAAAAAATCTGCATTGTTTAATCCTTGACTTATATTACTGTATATAAAAGCTAGCATTTACAGGGTATGATGGGTAAATTCTCATTTTAAATTTTGCCCATGCGTGTTGTTTTTGATTTTTGTCGACTATATAATAGTGTCAGTTGGGCACCGTCTGAGAAAAAGAGCACCGTCACACAATTCACTCTGTCAGAAGATTGGAAATTGCTTGCCATACTGCTTGGTATTCACACCAGCAGCTCTAATACGAATATTTTAGAGTGTTCAGGTGTTGATCTAAAGGCAGTGCAGAGGATTTGGAAAGAGTTGGGTGAGGCTAATGGTGAGGATGAACGTATGACAGCTTGGAAAACTGACTGATCATTCTGATTTATCAAAGAACTACTGAATTTGTTGATGAGAACCTTAGAGTCAAGTGCTTTGCGGAAGTACTGCTGTCCTAGGCCAAGAGGGCGGCTACTAGAAGACCCTATATCTGGCAACAGGACTCTGTACACAAGCAGAAGAACTCAGTTATGGCTGTTTCATGACAATTTCTGTGACCGCATCCCCCACTTAGATGTGGCCACATAACTCACCAGACTGTAACTTCTGTGATTATTGTGTAGTAGTATCAAAGATGAACTAAAGGCAAGGATTATTGCAACATTCACCATCTTAAACAAGGCGACCATCTAGAAAAGATTCAGGAGATTCTGAAGTTGTCTGGAGGCCAATAGCAATTTTTGAAGTTGTTGAAGCCAATAGCAATTTTTTTTTTTGCTTTGTTCATGATATTTTTGTATATTTTTGGTAAATATATCTGTTAAAATGTGATGTCAATGTTATTTTTGCATAATTTAGACGACAATTTATCCATCGCATTTTGTACATTGTTTAATCTGTGGCTTATTATATTGTATATAAAAGTTAGCATCCACAATGCAATAAGCCAAGGATTAAACAAGGCTGAGCTTTTTAATCTTTAAGTGTGTAATTGTAAAAATAAGTTTTTGAACAGAAATTGATAATGTTCTGCTAAATTGTAAACTTGGACAAGACAATATCTATAATAAAATAAAACTTGAAACATTAGAGAATTTTTTTTTAACTTAAAATTAGCTTATAGCCATATCACATTGAAACACTGGTTCCAGTATAATTATGTTGAGTCAAGATGGTGACCACTTGGGAATACTGTAAGTTTTGATGTGTGAGTGGTGCAATGGATAATGGCTCAGAATTGTTAATTAGAGAACTGAATTCCAATTCCACTTGGGTTCATTATCTTTACTTAAGTTGTAAACGTATGAATCTGCTTCTTCTCTCCCCGCTCTATATGTTAATTAGTAAGGCTTGTAAATCATAATATCTCAAAGAAAAATCTTATCTATAAATATTTTCAGGCTTTAAATAATCTACAAAAGGTTGATAAGCCTTAGAAAATCCAATTACTCAATTAATTTACTTAAAATTTTATACACAGTACATTTGTAAAGTTGACTAGCTTTCTTTTGTTGAGCCATTCATATTTTACAAAAAAAAAAAAAAAAATCAGCTGAGTAGGCTCTGCAACTAGAAATTAACAATTTTCAATTTACTTTTTTTTATATTACTATAAATTAAGCACACCTGACCACAAATGACTTTGAAATATAAAAATATAAATGTAAGTTAATAGGGGTTTCTAGTTTGCTATGTAAATTGATCTCCCTACACAAGCCAAAACAAATATGCTTATATGATGTATTTTAAAGGACTAAACATTAATGACAAGGAGACAGAATGCACAGTTGTCAGATAAATGAACAACTCAAAATGCAAATTAGACCTACCAAAACCAAACAACTACAATAATTTAAATATCTTGGAAGTGTTTTAACAGAGGACAGAAAGTGCAACACAGAAATCTAAAGGTACAGTGGGATAGCAAAAGAGGTTTTTCAAAAGCTAAACAAATTATTAAGAAACAAAAATTTTGTTAGGAACAAAGAAAAAAAATACTCATCTATTACTTAATATCAGTTCTCTTATATGTTAGTGAATGATGGATAGTCTCCTCACAGATGAAAAAGAGACTTAAAGTAACAAATGTGTTTCTACAGGAGGATGCTGAAAATATCATGAGCTGGACTGAACATGTGAGCTATGTAGAAGCAAAAAAGACACTTATACTTAACATCAAAAAGAGAAAGTTCGAATTTTTAGGGTGTATAATGAGGAAAGAGGGTGTGAAAAATTTGACACCAAGTGGACATATTAAAAGCAAGAGGGACAAGAAAACCTTGCATAGCCTACCTATTGAACTTGTGTAAATGGAAAGCAAAACATGATCTAGGGCCTCCTGGGTCTGATGATAAACTGCATCTGGCAGCAAGGCCTCTAATTTGGAAGTTTTGAGAAACATGGAACCACCTCTTAATTGCTTTTGTTCTCAGGTTCACAGGGAGGCAAATAGTTAACCACCCCCTAAAAATAAATTTTTATAGTGTAAATTTGAACAATACATTTTTGAAGAAGAAGAAAAATTAACAGTAATTCATTTTTGAAGAAAAAATATATGTACCAGTAATACATCTAACTCATGACAAAAACCCTCTTCACAAAAATATCAATAAAACTTGATATACAAACTGATATCTTACAAATAATACATATTCTTTCATATGAATTTATTCTAAAAATCTTGTTGGCATTAAATAACCCACTGAGGTTAATATGCCATAAAACAAACCAAACTAAACCAAGGTTTAGAAGAGATGGCAAAAAGACAAAATTTATTGAGAGCTACAATTGATATAAAATTGTCGCGAGCCATGATCACCAACATCCTGAAGTGATATGGCACATAAACATTCCTGGTTGTTGTTGTTCTAATTGATAGTAATATATGGGGAAAAAAAAGAACTCCAGATTAAGAATTTCAAATTTTGTTACCTTTTTAAGAAATCATATAAAATTAGGTACCTCCACTTATTTTTGATACTTAAATTTCAACTGAATTTTTAAAAATAGAAAGGTTTCTTGAAGCTTTAATTTTAGCTTCAATTGAAAGCAAAGAGATTAAATTTACTAATTCCAGTAAGCAAAATACTCTGGTGTATTTCAAACCCAAATAATATTGATTGGAATCTAAATTTTTTCTAATTTAAAAAAGATTTCAATTTTTTTCCCCCCATTTTTTAATTTTTTTTTTTTTATTGATCATCACATTTTGTAAACAGAAGCCAATTCTCAGTTCTAAAGAAATCTTGCAAAAATAAAATATACCTCACTGAAATGTTATTTTATTCAAATTAGCAAATTTAAACTTACCGTAATCTGATTTTAAACAAGTATTACTTGCTTACTGCCAGAAATATGCTATAAAAGCATTCCTTAATTACAGTGGTCTTGTTATCGGGGATTTATCGTGTTGTCAAAGTTGATAATTGACATGATAGATGGAAACCATTAAAAAGCTAAATATAGAAAACGAATTTGACATAATTTAATGTTGGCTTAATTGTATGCTACATTTTTTGATTTTTAACGATAAACTAGAATTAAAGATTTAACTATTTTCTGCAATTAACCAATATTTTAAAGAATTTTAGTTAGTTTAGCTTTATAGCCTTATGTTTGAAGATGTTTTGAAAAATAAAAATTAAAATATGGAACTTAAAATAATTTTACAATTTAATAACAATGAAATTATATGACAGGTAACTCAATGATTTAAGAAATGTTATCATATTTATTAATTTTTATTTTTAATAATAATTTTTCATATTATTTTTAGGTACTTTGACAAATTGTGAATTTCGTAATTACCTTATATATATATATATATATATATATATATAGTGTGTATTTTGGCAGCTTTTTTTCATTAATACAGGTTTCATTGAATAATATAGACAAGTTCTGCCTATTTATTTTGTGTAAGATCCGTTCGTATGATCTGATTAGCTTGATAGTGTTGTAATTATTGTGACTGTTCAATGCCTATAATCAACGGCGAAAGGTCATAGTTATTATACTTACCCCCTACACCATAGTAGCAGCAGTTCCCAGACCAATCCCTCATGCCACTATACACTCAATTGAACAAAGAACCCACTACCACCATTCCTTCTAGGTCTACAGCCATGTGTGACACAAAAAATGGACCTGTCTAATTTTCTCTGTATAACTCCACTCCGTTAATAATAATTTAAATGTTCTATGTTCACTGAACATTAAATGTTCATCCTTTGATAATGGCTTATGTAAGCCGAAAGCTCAGACCTGATAAAAAAATCAACAATTATTACGATTTCTTGTCGTCTTTCCATGACAACACTATCAAGCTAATCATACGAATGGATCTTACACAAAATAAATAGACAGAACTTGTCTATATTATTCAATGAAACCTGTATTAATATATATATATATATATATATATATATATATATATATATATTTTAATCATATCACCCCAAGCAAGGTGGTAACGCGACTGATGTGCAGGGAGCTATGTAATAGTGAAAGATTGGAAAAGATAAAGCCAGAAACCACTTCCTAAACAGGGAACAAGGGATGAGCCTCTACACCTGTTTAATAGACATGGGTGGAGTGTGAACCGGGAGATAGATCGATCTATCTACTCTAATTGAAAAAAAAAAAAAAAAAAAGAAAAGTGAGAAGATTGGAAAAGAGAAAGCCAGAAACCACATCCTAAACAGGGAACAAGGGATGAGCCTCTTAACCTGTTCAATAGGCGTGGGTGGGGTGTGAACCAGGCATATATATATATATATATAACAAAATTAGGAAACTAAGAATTAAAATATAAAACTTACTTTAAATTTTGAAGGGATGATTTGCAAAGCCCATTGAATGTAGAAACACAGAACATAGGAAACATAGAAGCAAGATGAAAGAATGTTTATATAATTTTGTCCCCCACCTCTCTGTAAGGAGCGCAACCTTTGAAATGCATGACCTTTTAATTAGATATATAAAAATAATTGTATGGCCACAAATATAGGTCATCATAGGAACACAATTAAAATGTTTAATTTTTTTATAAATTGAATGGCTTGATTATTTGTATTATGCTTTTCAATTTTCAATTAGTAAATATAGTCTTCATGCATTAACAGAACAACAATGAAAGGAAATTTTAAATGCTTTTTGAAACTTTATAAATTATTTTAATAAAAGATAATAAAAATGAATTAAAAAAAAAAAAAACCCTCCTAAACAGTTGGTTTCCTTTTAGATTTTATAATAAGATTATTTATGCCTTTGTTTTATTTGATTTTATCATATGTCTTGCTGGTTAACAACCATCTTTACAATATTTTCTATATTTTCATGTTTAATTGCACAAATGACATAAAGGTACATTGATTATCAATAAAAGCATAGTTAAGCAAGCCATTTCTCTACTCTTTTCACATTCCATTCCTTTATATTTTTTTGGCAGGCACAGAATAAGGACTGATCTTCCATATTTTCTGTAGTGCAATACTGACTAATTTATATCTATTTACATAGTTTGTACAGTTGTCCTCATTTTTACTGTCACATTCACAATGTTTCAGACATTGTATTACATTGGTCTTTCTTTTTCAGTTGATATTTGTTGGAAAGGAAGAAGGTCTGAGTGTACAATGGTTGAAACACTGTGAATGCTAAAGATAACGACAACAGCTCAAACAATCTAAATAATTACAATACCTCATCTCAGAAATATAGACAGATGATTAATTTGTTGTAATATTTCTTGTAATTATCGAAGCTTTCTTTTACATCATAACTAAGAGCCATAATTAAATTTGAGCTCTTGAATTGATTTTTGTTGTTACGTATTGTCAGTATTATGTTTAACTTCTTTTTCTCTCTCTCTTGTTTAGTCTTATGCTTAATGGACTACACTCGTTTTACTTATAAATGTAAAGTATAATATTATTTATCCCAGATTGTCAAATCATCTTCATTGGTTGTCTAATCTATATAAATAAAACTGTGTGTGTGTGTGTGTCCTCACTGATTTCCATTAGCACAAACATTTTTCATCCAATTTGTTTAACAACTTAGATACCCCTTGCAAACTTATTATTCTACACAAGAAATTGCTTGTGTCTCCTCAGTTTAACATTTGTTTTAATTTCTTATTTTCAAGTATTTTTTTTTTTTAAATTAAGTTCAACACAGTAACTTTTACATGGAGAATGACTCTTTAAAAAATTACAAGAGTTATCTCCCATATTTAATGTCTGCAGATGTGGGTTGTATAAAAAGGGGAATTCTTACTCTTCCCATCATATGCAACACTGGGTATTTACTGCTAGTTATCAATATAGTGACTCTCATTTTTTCAATCATACTTAAAATTTTTCTGAGGATTTGATTCTTCAATTAATCCCCCTCTCCCAGGCCATGCAGGTCTTGTATGATCGTTGCATTTCAGTCTTTCTTTATAAACCAATATAAAATATCTCCATTTAAATTAATCTGCTACTCTGAAAAACTCAACTTGCTCTTTCTTATCAGTGTCAGGTACTGACTACCATTTAGCCATTTTGTCTTTCTCTCATTTCTCAGTGCCATTGTATCAAATGTCCAAAGCCATCAACTACAAATTTTTAAGCCAATCTGCTGTAAACTTTTACCTTTATTTAATATACTTCTCTATTCGTTTTTTTTTTTTTTTTTTTAACTCTCTCATTGCCTTTATTATTATTTTATTTTGTTTGTATCTATTTCCTTCTGGGTTTTATCTCTCCGTCTCCTTTTTGTAACTTGGCAAATATGGATAAGTGTGCTTGCAATATGATGATGTTTGAAAAGGATGGTTTCCTCTATGACACTTCATTCTTTTTTAACTACATTCACTCTTTGGCAATGTTTGTTTTTTAAAAAGCAATGATTAAAAATCATAAAATCTAAATATATGAAAGTTAAGATACATTTTCTTTGTTCTTGAGAATTGATAGCAAAAATAATAAACACTATTAGATTGTTTATTTACACTATTTATTTATTGGAATGATTGGCAAAACATTGGCCAATTGCCAGTTGATCCAAATTTTACAAAATATCAAATAATAACTGTTTCTTGGTTCACATTTTAATAATTTAGTAAATGTATATATATTTATGAATAAAAATTTTCATTCATTTCCTTAGAAATCGCTAAATAATAAATATTGCATAAGTATGAATATAAAATTATTCTAGATTAAGAATCTAATAAATAAATATTAATATTTTTGTTGTAAATTCACTTTCATCATGTGCTTAGGTTTTATTCTAATTGCAATAATCACTTTTTAAAAGTGGATACTACGTCTTGTTGTAGGTACATTTATCCATGTTTGCTGTAACTTTTTATCTTCACTTTCCTCTACCAGTTTTAATGGTTCTTTCTCGGTTTGGTGGGTGGGGATAATTCTTTCTTGATTTCATAGGATTAATTCCAGGTGTTGTGTGAACTTGTTGGCAAGATAGTTTTATAAAACTAATTTTGAATTTCTTCACTCACTCAATCATCCCCCATTCCACAGTGACTGTTTAAATTGATTTTATAGATTTCATATTAGAAAATGGTGAGTTTTGGATGTTAGAAATATTTTAAATATGATGACATTTTCTAATTAAAGTTTAAATCTTTTCTTTCATTCACGCAGCATTGTTTCACCATTATTTTTCTATTAGATCAGTGGTAATACAGTCATGTGGATGTGCAAGTGGTGTGATAAATTGTGGCTCAGAATGAGAAATTGAAAGGCCAAGTTCAAACTCTAGCCAAGCTCATTACATTCACTTATGTGCAAATAACTGGTATTAATCCATCTCTTCTCTTAGCTATGGGTGAAATAGCAGATCATATTGAGTTTTATAGCCTTGGTTGCAACCATTCTAGAGATGGTGACTCCATAAAATCATCCATTTTATTTTATTTTTTATTTTTTTTAATTGTATCACCCCAAGCAAGGCGGTAACGCCACTGATGTGCAGGGAGCTACGTAATAGTGAGAAGATTCGAAAAGAGAAAGCCGGGAAACCACATCCTAAACAGGGAGCAAGGGATGAGCCTCTTAAACTGTTCAATAGACATGGGTGGAGTGTGAACCAGGCGATAGATCTATCTACTCCAATTTACCAGTAGCCTGGGCTATTTATCATGATGCAGTAATCCATGAAAATGCACAATAACTTAAATTCTTCAATAGTGTGGGTTGCACGTCTACTGCAGATAGAGAAAGTGTTTCTTTTGATACCAATCAAATACTTCTATTTGTGGTCATTTTCTGTGAGAACATTATAATACTTAAATATTTTATCTTAAAAAGCTTTTATCGAAAAACAATTTTGTATGATCATCATTGTGAAATTAAGATAATTACTTGCATCCTGTTTTGGCTGAAGGTTTGTGGTTAGCAGTTTAAATCTTCAGCCAATATTTAAACCTTTCCATTATTGGCATTGAATAAAATGAAAAATTATTTTATTTTACTTAAGATGTAGGTAGTCTGAACATATTTTGAATATTGTTTCTTTATTTAATTGTATGTCTTTATGGTGCTATTAGAATAAGTGTGTTTGCTGAAATTGGCAAATTTGTAAATAACTTTCTTTAAATAACTTATTTACACAGGAGATATGAAAAATTAAAAGTACACTTTATAATTCATTGTCAAAATTACTTAATCCTCTAGGCACACTGTAAGTACTTATAGTCAATAGGCAAAATATTTTTTTTTTTTTTACACACTTATTACAGCTTGTATTTCAGTTTCATGTGAAAATACCTCATAAAAATATTGACTCTATCAGTTTCATATTTCATCACTTTACAGCATTATTGTTGAAGTTAAAAATAACAATATAGTAAAAGCAAATGTAAATAAATTTGAAGTCAAGGAATGAGGGGAAAAAATTAGTTCAGATTTTTGTTCTCAATTTAATTTAGTGGATTCTCCAAAAATAATGCTTCCTCTTCATTTCCTTGGAACTAAAATGTAACCAAAGAGTACTATAATATTGGATAAAACAGGTTTTTTCATCTACAAAACACTATTTTTCTGCATCATCAGCACTATTGGCTTATATATTTTAGCCAGTAATAAGAAAACCAAGTATTGATAGCTATGCTAGATCACCTACAATGTAGCATGTGATGAACATGGCTGTTGTAACTTCTGAAACACACTGCCAATTGTTGTTTCCTCATTGTAAATGTTCAGTAAATGTCAAAGAATATCAGTAGGTGCAATTTTGACAACAGATGCCACTTTTGCAGACTGCTAATCAGCTACTATCTATAACAAAAGCAAAAAATAAAAATATGTAGGTTATTGGTGGGAACATTCAACTTCTACTGCTATACTGACAAGATGTTAAAATAGAAGGTATTACTTTTGGAATAGTCCTTATTTTTCACATAATTTTGTAAATTTAAATATTAAAGCAAGTAAGAGCTGGATTGATTTTCATGTCAGATGCCATTTTTGCAGACTACCAATCGGCTATTAGCAAAAAAAAAATGGCTTGGTGGAACGGTTTAACTTCTACTGCTATACTGACAAGATGTTAAAATAAAAGACATTACTTTTGGAATGATCCTTGTTTTGTTTTTTTTGTTTTTTTGTACACACTTTTATGAATTTCAATATTTAAATTTTATGAATTTAAATATTGCTAAAACAAAGAACTGGATTAATTAAATTCTTTTTATTTAAACTCATGATTTTAAGGTTCTTTTATTTTCACTTCAATATTGACATGAACTATATTTATCCATTATATTCCACTATTTCTTTACATTTTTCTGTATATTGATTTGTGTCTTTTCTTATATAGGATGATTTGCGAGGCCTGGCTAGTGTGGCAGTCACCGACCATGCCTATGCTATCCCGGCAGGTCGGGAGCCAAGGGATCGTTCCTCCCCGTTGATGACCAGCAGAAGTGTCCAGACTCCTTTTGAACATAGTGATGATGATCAGTCGAGCCAAACAGGCCAGGAAATTGCTTGTGCTGATCCTGATGCTGCTGCAACCATTGCTGCCTTGGTGGCTGGCGTTCCTGAAGAGACGTTCACTACCTATTCCATTTATGTGCCGAACAATGACCATACTATTCATAATGTCACTGAAGCAATGTTGTCATCACTCCAACAGCAGCAGGAAGAGGAAGATGAAGAACCACCATTATCACCATCTCCAGAACCAGAGCCTACAAAAAAAGAAATCACACCTGCTGTTACACCTACCAGTATTCGGTAAGTTTTTCTTTGTTGTAGACATTGGCACATTTTTGTTCCCTTTTGAGGACATAGTTGCTAAACATGACTAATTCTTTTATAACCAGAACACAGTAATACCTATATAGGATTCAGCTCAATAAGTATGAGTTCTTGCTTGTCATATGCCTTCTTCCTATTTATCATCTAATTTGTTTTAACGTTTCATTGACATGAAATTTTGACAAAGTCAGGTATTAAACCATCTCTTCTCCCTCCAACTATGGGTTAAATAGCAGGACAGATTGCATTCTATAGCCTTGGTTGGCAACCAGTCTACCTCACTTTGAGGATAAAGGGGTTTGTATAGTGTCAACACCTCTACCTATAAAAAAGACATAGAAGCATTGACAACCCCCTTGTTGATTGCTTATGCTCCATTGGAAGCAATAGAGTTTAGGTTTTTATTCTCATATTTGTTATCATCTAAAAGATGTTGTGACTAAAGCAGTTAGATTTTTTTTTTTCTTTTTTGTTTTTCTTTTTTTTTTTTGTTTTTTGTTTTTTAAGTTAAGATAAAATTCTGAGTAATAACAGTTATTAGGTTTCTGAAAACTTCCCTTAAAGATTAATTTCAAACAATTGAAGTAGATTTGTGGTAAATATTGTCTGAAATTCTAAGATAATTATTGTTATTTTAAAGGGTTTATGTCAGAATTTCTGGGATGAGGAATTATCATTATTTGTGTTTGGACTATTGTTTAAATCTTTGTTGTTAGTACAAGATTTTGGCAGCTGTGTCCTCCAGCCTTCTTCAGGCAACCATCAAACATGAAAATGTCAAACTGATCCCTTTTTTTAATCTATAAGGATAGATTTTTTGGTACTTACGTATTATCGGGAGGACCTTTAAAAAAACGACTCAAAAATTAAAGTAAATTATTTATTGAAAGGTTAAAACAATAAAATAACATTACATTTGTAATTCCGGAGGCCAGAACGTCGCAATTGCTTCCAAAAGTGACTCAAAGACATCAGTACAGGCAACATGCTTCCGCCACATGAATTCGGCCAAATACGACTCCAAATGGTGACGTGCAGTGCCACAGTGCTTCTTGTTTCGCCACTTTGTCGATCCCCATAGGCATTCCACTGTCTGCGTATGAGCCCCGGTGTTCGAATCCACAAAGTTGTACTTGTGGTTGACGTTGAGGTGATGAAAGCCTGATTTTTCCAGTTCCTTGGTGTTATAAGCGGGCTTATAACACCTTGTTATCAAAGGTCCTCCCGATAATACGTAAGGACCGATTTTTTTTTGTTCCATTGACTATGTTTAGGGATATTTCATCTTGTTCTTATTTAGTACTGTTTAATTATTACTCACTCAGTTTCCACTGAGTCAGTCTGTACTGCCTAGCCCAGAAATTGAACTCCATTATTGCATCACCAAATTAAGGAAACAACACTTTAATCTACCAGGTTAATTCAAAGTTCCATGAAATTTACTCAGATAGACACACATGAGGAAGGCTAGAGTGCACAATGGCCGAAACATTGAGGCAACAAAGTTAAATGACAATAGCCCAGATGTAAATAGTTGTCTAATTGTTTAATCTTTTCAAGTCTAGGGTTAATCATTATCTTCCTGTCTTATTCGTATAAACAGCCTCTTAAAATGATTGTTTATCTCGAGTTGCCCCCAGGCTTTGTACAGGGTGAACCTTACTGTAAAACCAAAAAAAAAAAAAAAAACTATTGTTCTTTTTCTGCTAACCATATCTAGGAAAATCTCGTCTTGTTTTTATTTAGTACTGCTCAGTTATTACTCAACCAGTTTCCATTTGGTCTAATCTGTTCTACCCAGCCCATCGTAATCATTATTAATATCCATTTCTTGCTATCATGTGTCGGATAGGGATTTTTTTGATGGTTCTTTTTCAGGCTGCCCACTGTTGTGTAATCTCAATTTCATTAAATTATCATTAATAAACTGGGTCCATGTTTTACATACTCTACCTATCCCCCTTTGGCCATCGACCTCAGTAAACCTACAACTGCTGACTGGATTTTCTATGTCCATTCTCTCAACATGCCCAAACCATCTAAGTCTTGCTTGACGCATAGCATCTGTTATATTGGCAATACCCAGCCTATTTCTTAACTCCTCTGATGATTTTTTACCCATAAGACTGACATTGCACATCCACTGTATCATTTGCATGTTGGTTCGAACAATTCTGCTCGTATCAACTTCCTTAAGTAGTCCAATTTCTCTAGCATAACACTTCTAACACAACCACAAAGATTGAAATCTTAATTATTCTTACTAAATTCACAAATACTTTAATTTGATAGGCTATTGTATTGTTGGCTTATGAATTTGGTGATATAGTAATTGTGAGTTCAATCTATGACATGGGTGGTACAGACTGGCAATTTTTATAATAATATCTGGCTACCCATTTATGAATATGCCTGTTTGATGGCTAACCATCCCTGTTGTAGACACCTGATCAGTCACATTTGCATTTGTTCACATTCGTTTGTTGTGGAGCCTAACTTTGTTTTATGCTGCATTATTATGCTGAACAGACCTTGGAGTTTCTGGGAGAGTGTGCTTCATCTGGCATTATCAACAGTTTGAACAAGGCTTCAGATAGAATGACTTGTGACTTTAAATTTTAATATAGGTTTAGTAAACGTCCTGACTTGATTAATACTAAGTGTTAAAAGTGAAAGAAATGTTAAATGTAACATACCAAATAAGGACTGTGTTGGGTGAGGGGAAATGGAAAAAAAAAATGGAATTGTGCCTACACTTGAATTTCATACATAAAAGTACTTTATAAATACAGTAATAGGTGGTGTTCAGCACAGTACAGAATTATTCTATTAGAAGTGAGCCCATTATTTGTTTATATTTCTAAGATGAGGCAGTATTTTCAGACTGTCCATTTGTATGACATTTCAGCTGTTGTACGCTTCGACTTTCTTTTTTTTTGGCTAGGAATTCTGAACCAAACCCTTTATTATTATTATATCAGTCTTATTCTTTGTGCAAAATCTATTTTGGTAGTCATGAGTTATCTAACCCAACTCTCTAAATTACTTGTTTACCACTGCTGTAGCCTAATATTGAACTCACAACTCTTTGGATCAAGTCACTGGAATTAACCAACATGTGTTCTTAAGGACAACAACTGAGTTTCTTATAAGCCTAATGTTCAAAAAACCATTAACATCAAATATTGCAATATGAACTCTGGTAAAAATGGTTATTAGATTTATAAGTCCAAGAAATTCAGGTGTTGTTGTCCTTAAGGACACATGGCTCAGTGGATATAGATGTTGGTTAGTTCCATTGACTTGACCCAAAGAGTTGTGAGTTCAATACCAAGCTACAAGTAACTTAGTTGGGTTAGATGGAGATAACTCATGACTACCAAGGAATGCGATCATAATAAAGATGACGACAATAGTCCAAATAATGTAAAGCCCATGTTATCAAAAATGATGTCAAATTATTCATATTGATAAGCAATCTAAAATGGTAGTAACATAACAAAATGCCCCCCCCCCCCCCCCCCCCCGTGCATGACAGGGGAGAAATCTATATAACAGTCTTTATCATTATTATAATGCTCAATGACCTATTTATGGCAAAAAAAAAAATTAATAAGGCGTATTAAAAACAAATACATAGCAGGAGCTTTCATAACTGTTAGTAAAGAGAATGAACTGAGCCAATGCTGCCTTGTCTCTTTCCCCATGATCATGACAGGAGATAGATAGATATATATGTGTGCGTGTGTGTGTGTATATATATATATATATATATATACACATACAGTCTTTATTATAAAATAGGATATTCCAAATATCTTTGTACAGTTTAGGATTGAATAAAAACCTTATTGATTTTTTATTGATAGTAAGTTTTGTTACAGCCACGAAAGCTTTTGTGTTGACATATCACAAATTCATTGCTTTCATATAACAAGCAAGTCAGAACTTGATGATTTTTGTAAGATCAGCTCTTGATGAAATGTATTTTTGAATACATATTTTATGCACTATTCTTTTTAAAAAAAAAAAGTTTATAGCTTGCTACCCAAGCAGATCCAAGAACTGGATGCCATACAGTTTATATATATATATATATATATATATATAAAACCAAAGTGACATAAAAGCATTTATTAACTTATAATTTACAAAAAAAACTTCAGGAAAATTCTGATTTGAAAAAAAAAAAAAAAAAAAAAAAATTCAAGGATTCTATATAAATCACAATATCAGAAATATCTCAAACTTTTATCTCCTTACATTATTTTATAGTGGAAATGGAGTATTGAAAGTTTTTTAACAATAGAAAGATGCTTGCACGCTTTCGGTCTCACATGGCAAGTGAGGGCTTAAATCAAACACTTTTTTCAAAAGCAACACCAAAATAAATTACTACATAACAGTTAAAACAGGAAAAATAACAGCACTAGAAACAAAGCCTCTTGAAACTGGCTATGAAGTGACCAAAAGTGCTTGGGACAATAAAAATTATGGATAATTTTTATATTCCTTAACTCATACAAAACAGGAAAATTATTTAAATGTCTGTTGTTGGTCATATTTCATAAAATTATTTGTGTGTGTGTGTGTGTGTGTGTGTGTGTGTGTGAGACGCTTCGCATTGATGGTCATTGATGGTGTTGATTCAATAGCTGGTTTTCGAGTTGACTCTTCCAATGGTAATCTCCTTTGCCCACGTTGTGAAATTTGATCTCAAGGAAGTCGTGGAATTGTTGCTAGATGTCTCTCCGCCAAGTCAAACCAAGCTGGCAATTATCTCTGTCTCTGTACATCTTCAGCCAGGAGCTCTATAGGAGGCGGTCGGCCCTGCAGTGGGCAGGCAATGGCTTGGCGCCTATGTTCGTTGTTACATTTCTGGGCCGAGAGCCGAATGAAACTGCCTTTGGCCCCCTCAGGGCTCTGTATTTATGCTCGTCCCTGATTTACTGGTGTGGGGAATGACAGACACTGGGTGTCTATGCCAATGTAGTTTCTGGCCCTTGCGGCTAATGAAATTACAACTTCAGCTCTCTCTGTCTTCTTCCTTTTGACGCAGCCAATTGAGTGAGTAGCACTATTTTTATGACGTCACTTCTTTCTATCTTCTTTCTCTTCATTCAACCAATGAGTCAATTTTCTCTTTCCCCGTTTTGGGCAGGGCTTTCATGTTTCCTATTCCTTTCTCAGGGAAATACTAATTTAGTCATTTCTCATAATTAATTGTCCTTTTCTCTCTGTCAACAAATCAACTTAACCTTTGCACTTGTCAGAGACGCCTGCATACACAAAATTCACCTCTCTTTGTTTGTGACAAACTTTTCTAATATTCCACAGGTGTTTTTGACTTGTATCTCGTTGAGATAAAAAATTTTTTTAGGATTTTCTGTTTCCATTGTTTGATTATACTCCGTATGAGTTTGTTAGAAAAATATAAAGACAATAAAATTTTCATTATTCAATCATTCTCTCTGGTTCAGATAGTGTCCATTACTTGTCTTTTGACACTTTTGGTGTCCAATTCATACCAGCCATGAAGTACACCTGGGAGGCCATGTGTTTTGAATACAAAATTTCATTATCACCTTCGTGGGTGGCTCACTGACCGATTCCTATCAGCTAGATATGAGCTGCATCATCGAGAATAACAATTAATTCAAAAGAAAAAACTTCTCTCAGTCATGCAGATTGTCAACAACAATGACCGTCTAACTTTGTGACCTTATTAACTTTGTGACCTTGTTAACTTTGTGACCTTGTTAACTTTGTGACCTTGTTAACTTTGTGACCTTGTTAACTTTGTGACCTTGTTAACTTTGTGACCTTGTTAACTTTGTGACCTTGTTAACTTTGTGACCTTGTTAACTTTGTGACCTTGTTAACTTTGTGACCTTGTTAACTTTGTGACCTTGTTAACTTTGTGACCTTGTTAACTTTGTGACCTTGTTAACTTTGTGACCTTGTTAACTTTGTGACCTTGTTAACTTTGTGACCTTGTTAACTTTGTGACCTTGTTAACTTTGTGACCTTGTTAACTTTGTGACCTTGTTAACTTTGTGACCTTGTTAACTTTGTGACCTTGTTAACTTTGTGACCTTGTTAACTTTGTGACCTTGTTAACTTTGTGACCTTGTTAACTTTGTGACCTTGTTAACTTTGTGACCTTGTTAACTTTGTGACCTTGTTAACTTTGTGACCTTGTTAACTTTGTGACCTTGTTAACTTTGTGACCTTGTTAACTTTGTGACCTTGTTAACTTTGTGACCTTGTTAACTTTGTGACCTTGTTAACTTTGTGACCTTGTTAACTTTGTGACCTTGTTAACTTTGTGACCTTGTTAACTTTGTGACCTTGTTAACTTTGTGACCTTGTTAACTTTGTGACCTTGTTAACTTTGTGACCTTGTTAACTTTGCCTTTGCATCTGCACGACTGGAAAATGTTTCCTTTACCTTGATATCAGCTAGGTTGTTGAGGATAATAAAATAATAAAAACCTTTCTCAGTCATCCTGTTTCATAGATGCTGTCCCTGTGACCTTGCCTGGCCCAGCTGGTTTTTTCTGGGCAAGACAATTATACCTGTAATCTTTTAATTCATATTTGTTTTCAGTTTGTTTGCAATCTTTCTTTTTTTCTCTCTGTTCATATTGGAACAGAATAAATTTTTCCCAGTTGGTTCTTTCCGATCTATAAAAAGATTAATAATACAAACCAACATAATTTCTTCTGTTTCAGCCATGCTTAGTGTTATATATATATATATATATATATATATATGTATATATATATATGTGTGTGTGTGTGTGTGTGTGTACACACACACACACACACACATTTTCCTAGCAAAACCAAGCAACAGGTTCTCTATTTATTTCTTACCTATCCTTCTTGCTCTCTTGGTAATTCTGACCACTTTGTGGTTGCTATTGATATTTTGTTCTAATCATCTATTAAACAGGAACCCCCTATCCATAGGACCTCTTTCCATTACCAGCATACCGATTGAGACTCACTCCATAATTGTTTTTGTGACACCTCATAGACTGATATTTTAAACCTACTAATTGAAAATTACGCCACTGAAGTACACTTTCATCCCTTATTGGAAATATCAGGTGCAACCTCAATCTTTTACATGGTTCACACCAGCATGCCCGGCTGCTATCGTACACAGGAACCACTATTTTTGGCGATACCAGTGTGACAGCTCACTTCATAACAGGTGCCTATTTGTTGCTGCTTGTAATAAATATAAGTGGGTCCTTGAAAGAGCAAAGTCCCTGTTTGCTGAAAGAATAAGACACCACATAGCCTCTAACAATTTTGGCTCTCATGATTACTGACAGCACTGTAATAGGGTATTAATAAATGAAAAGCTCCCCCCTAATCAATTTAAAGTCTTAACATCCTTTGCTGATAAATTCTTCTCAAAAATTTACTATTGACTCATCCAGAGTTTTGAATTGAGTCTGTTAAGTGATATGTATATAACCCCTTCCATGGTTTCTGCTATCATCTTTAACCTAGATCTCCACAAAGAATGTAGACTCATTATGTCCCTATAATAGTCATGAAGAAGCGTGCTCCCAAACTGGCTCCTGTTCTCACTAATCTGTATAATAAATACCTTGCTGCCTGCTGGAAGTCATCATCTGTTGTTCCAGCTTTTAAAAACTCTGGTGAGCTGTCTGACCCTTCCAACCTATTAGCCTTCTACCTCTTTGTGACCAACTCCTAAAGGCCCTAATTAAAGTTGATATTGTTCATTATTTCATCACGGGGCTTTTTCTTGGAGATATATATATATATATATATATATATATATATAATGACCATAGTGATTATAAAATGGCATTTGTGTGATGCAAGGCAGTAGGAGTTTGCATAAAATATTTGGTCTAATATTAATTGTGAGCTTAGTGTGATTATATATTATAAAAATAGTAATACAAAACCTATATAATCACCCTATTCTTATAAGTAAGTTATAATTTTGCTTTGATTTTGTTTTATTTTTTGTGGCTAATTTTAAAAAAGTTTCATGGTTATTTGAACGAGTGTTCTTTATCTTTTTTCAAAGAATTTCTTTGACTGGACTTTAACTAAGTTAAAACTTAGTTCACTCACCACCGTTACTTTTATTTTTTTTTTCCTTCTTCAGTTGGAGTAGATAGTCTAAACTATCGCCCGGTTCACACTCCACTCACGTCTATTGAACAGATGTAGAGGCTCATCCCTTGTTCCCTGTTTAGGATGTGGTTTCTGGCTTTCTCTCTTCTAATCTTTTCACTCTTACGTAGCCCCCTGCATATCAGTGGCGTTACCACCTTGCTCGGAATGATATGATTAAAAAAAAACAATTGTGTGTGTGTGTATTTAAATTTATTTGTTTGAACATTATTTTTAATGGATATTTCTATTTAAGTGGATACTCTATTTTTCTATAATTAAACTGTATATTTACATATATCCACTGGCCTGAATATTCCAGATAACTTGTTAGAATATCTTCCAACAGGATTTGAACCTGCAACACCCATATGCCAAGAAGCTGTTAATGTGACATGTCTTACCACTCAACCACGGAAGATTTCATGGTTTAACAAAGTTAAATTAAGCCATAAATACATAAGTTCCTGATTTCTCACAATAGCCATATCTGCTCTGATTCATATCCTAATGTAAACAAAGGCAATGTTATGAAATCTTATGGAAAGTTTCGGAAGATATCAACCAACATATTTATTTTAAATTTATTTTTTGACGTTATTTTAATAGATACTTGTATTAGAGTGGATATTCTGTTTATTATAATTAAACAGTACATTTATATATATCCACCAGCATATGTGTGTTTTTATATTCAGCACATTTATTTAAAACAGTGCTCAATATAAAAATAGAGCAATTAATAATATTTTGTTAGAACATGTGCAAACTACTACAAAATTGTACTGACATTGAAAGAACGATATCTCATCAGGTAGTTAATAATGATGGTAATAAACATTTTATTAAAAAATAAATTTTTAAGAACAACACTTCCCCTTATTTTTGGACTTTTTTTTTTATCTTGTATGAGGTGAAAAGATATTAAAAATGGGGAAAAGAAAGAGGGAAGAAAAGATCAGAAAATAAGGTGAGGGATCAAGAAAAGAAAAAGAAATAAAAAAAGGAAAGATACAGAAGAAATAGAAAGTGATAAGGAAAATAAGGGAGAAAATGTAGAGAGGGAAAAGCCAAATAAAATAGTGAAGAGTGAAATTTCAAATTTTGGCCAGAAATGAATTGAAGTTAAAATAAAAAAATTAAATTGTGTGTGTGTGTGTCTCTCTCTTTCTCTCTCCCCCCCAGTTCTTGACCTTACTAAGGAGCTCTTCCCAAAAAGTAAAAAAGAAATTTCTGATGTTTGGTCATTTCACCGGATTTGAGCAAGTTCGGATACTTTTCTTCAACCTTCACTTTGTGTGTATGTCAGTAAGTGTGTAGCCAAATGTTTAAAAAATACAAAGACGCCATATTTTATGCAACAAATAATCTCTATGGACTTGATTTAGTTGTAAACAATAATCCCATAGATTGAATCTGACATGATGGAAATAATTATGTTGGGCTATGAACTTATTGATCTATCCTTGTGCTTTAGATTTCACAAATGTTTTATCTTACTGTTTTGTGTTTTGATTTAATTAATACAGTAAATTTAGCATAAGTGAGCACATGTATTTTTTATACTTTTTAATATAAACACTATTCTAATATTTATTTAATGAAATATTGCAGTTGTTTCTTACCCATAATTAGTATACATTAACCTGTTCTACAAAGTACATTTTTTAACTGTTCTTCTCAAATAGATTATTAATAAAATAATATTAAATAGTAAGTTTCTATTGTATGTTTCAAATTGCTTTATTTTCATGTCGTTAAACTCATGCACTACAGAATAGCTAATAAATGAAATTCGAAGGGAAAAAAAATTAAACATTATCTTTAGCGGATAATCATATTTGTGTAAACACTTTGTTTATTTTTGTCTACCAGCCTAAATAGTAAAAAAAATTAGAGAAAAATATTCACTCTTCAACAGGATTTGAATTAGTCTTCTCTCTAGGGAAACTGTCATTAGATCTGACTTGAGTTAGTCCTCTTGGCTACAGAGTGCGTCAATAATCAAGCAAAGTTTGAATAGTGTCTCTGAACAGATTTTTCTTTGACTTTTTAAATAGACATATCTGCTTTGTTTTGTATATGCAGCACATATTTTTCTTAATCTTTTGGATTAATAAATAAATAAAAATCTACCCCTTTCTTTACTCATACCCATGCACACACCCACCCACCCACCCACCCCTGAACATAACCTTAGGCTAAGTTGAAAGTACTTGGGTTGAAAAAATTTACAGCACCTTCATTGATGGAATTTCATTTTATCAAAAAACTGATTAGACAACGGGAAAGGATCAGTATAAAAATAATTAGACACAATGCCTATATTATGCAATGAAAGGTGTTTGAATGAAGATATGTTTTTATATATATATATATATATATATATATATATATATATATATGTGTGTGTGTGTGTGTGTACATTAATAAATATACATGTGAGGAAGGTGTACATATTTATAGAGCTCAATGTAGGAACAGAGCTGTAATATATATTATCCTACATCTATGGCATGACTCAGTTTCATGCGTTATGCAATCATCAGGTGCATATTTCATACCACGAAGCCATTCTTTATGAAATCAATGAAAATTATAAAAAAGGTGCCTAGTAACTGGGAAACCAACATAAATAGGGAAGCCAAGAAAATAACTAAGGAAGTAAAAATAGATGCTAGGGTGCCAATGTTACATAAACAACAGGCATTCATCACAATCAAAGACCACAAAGATAATTTCATTAACAACCCACAGTATATTAAACCCTTCAAAAAAACTATGTAGGTAGAATTAGCAAAATTATTCTAGAAAGTGCTTCCACATCAACTAAGAATACCTTAGGCATGACCCAATGGCAGAATACAGTCAAAGCAATTGATTAGTTCACAAAAACAAAAAATAAAAGTGAATACACTTTCATCCAGATATCTTTGACTTCTACCCTTCTATATCTGAAAAACTTTTAACCGCAGCCTTAAATTTGGCTAAAATTTACTGCCCCATTAGTGACCAAGACATCAACATCATCAAACAGGCCCAGAAATTGATTTTATTTTACAATGAATGTCTGTGGACTAGAAAAAAATCAATGGAGGTGTATGATTCTGCAGAGGCCTGCAACATGGAAGGGCTCTTTTTCCATGGAATTTTAGGAACATTTTTGAGTTATGTAACACCAGACTTTACCAAGACACTAGATTGATAATCCTCCGCAAAACTTATCTGCAAAAAAAAAAAAAACGGATAAAATCAGAAAGGATTTAATGAAATTTTTCAAAGACCATGATCTTAACATTATCACCTTAACTAACGCTAAAGTCATAATTTTCTTAGATGTTACCTTCAACCTGAACAATGGCCTGTACAAAGTATACAATAAGGTCTCACACAACCACACATACATCAACAGAGAATTAAATCACCCCAAGAGAATCCCCAACAACCTACAAAAATCCATCTAATTGTGTTTAAGTCCTAACTCTAGCAATAAAGAAATCTTTGACAATTCTAAAATCAAATACATAAATGCTTTAAAAAAAGCAAACTCAACCCTAGTTTAGAATACTCTGTTAAAAACAAAGTAGGAAGAAATAAGCAGAAATCACATAAATGTAACCGTATTTGGTTTGACCCTCGCTTCAGTCGTAACGTTCAAACTAACATTGGTATGCTATTCCTTAATTCATAAACATTTCTACCACTCACCTGCACTAAAAAAGTCTTCAATGAAAACAATGTCAAAGTTAGTTATAGATGCATTAAAGACAGATAAATACATTTCACAACATAATGTTGTGATATCAAATATTTGGCTCTCATAAGCAACATCTGTCACCCAACTAATAGCAAAAATGATCCTTTTGAAAATATTTGCAACTGCAAAAAAAAAATAAGACCTAAAACTTCCCATTGAATGGCCAGTGTATGTCCAAAAGTATTGTTTATAGAGCTTGAATTCATTTGGATGATAATGATGTTAAATTTTACTTTGGAAGTACTTCTAACAGGTGGAAAATAAGATTTAACGACTACATGTTGCCTTTAAACAATAGTGAATACAGTAAAAGTACTGCTTTATCCGTACATTATTTGGAAATTAAAAAACAGTAAGAACCCAGTTATTACCTGAAATATTGTAGCTAAATCCAAACATTTCTCTTAACATTTTTTTAATTCTAAATTTTACCTCTGAGATGAGAGACGTGCCCAACCCATCTATGTTTTCCCTTCTTGATGATCTCAACTATCTCCTTCACTCCAGTCTGCTGTCAAATACAGGTGTTGCTATTCCAGTCACGTAAGGTGATCCTGAACATCATTCGCTGCATTTTATGTTGAGCTACTACTGCTGTGATGACCTTGAGTGCCCATGTCTCCTTTCCATAAGTCATCATCAGCAGAACATATTCATTAAACAACTTTCTTTTGGTTTTGATTGCTGACGTCAGACTTTTCGTGATACTATAAACTTCTCTGAAAGTTTTATGTTAATATGATTTTATATTAAGTTTACATAAATTCTTTTTAATTGTAGTCATTATTGTCAGTCAGTTAAGTGCTATACGTGATACACACTTTGGGCGGTCATGTCTTGAAAGAGACATGACTGACTGGGCAGAAGTTTATCATGCAGTAAAGTAGGTTGCCATTACTTTCTGTGGTAGACTAGTTGCCAGCCAAAGCTATAGAATCCAATCTGTACTATTATTTGACCCATAACTGGAGGAATGAGAGGGATTAGTACTTTTCCCAAGGGTATTTGTGCGTAAGTGAATGCAAAACTTTCAACTGGAATTAGAACTCGGCTCCCTGATTTGTTGTTTCGAGTTGTTATCCACTGTATTACATATCTAGTTTTATCAAAGCTTTACTTTCCTCATTCCTATGAATCTGATTAGCATTGCAATAAACATTATGTGCAAAATATTTAAGATACCAGAGGAATTGAAAGATATATACATATATACAACTACTGCAGAAGGTGATGGCAACCTACTGCGGGAAAATCTTCTGCCCAGTTTGTTAAATCTCTTTCAAGGCATGATCGCCCAAGTGTGTGTCATATATGGCAATTAATTGACTGACAATTATATGCCATACGTGCTATATGTGATACACACTTTGGGCGATCATGTCTTGAAAGAGACATGACTGACTGGGCAGAAGTTTATCATGCAGTAAAGTTGGTTGCCATTGCTTTCTGCGGTAGGCTGGTTGCCAGCCAAGGTTATAGAATCCAATCTGTACTATTATTTAAATTGACTGACAATTATATGCTATGATGATTTAAATGAGCATGAAATATTCACTAGTTGCCAAAGTAAATATACAAATTATGAAATTTTACTTTGACGTGTCATTGAAAATATTTGTTCATTGTTTATTTTGTCTTTAATTTTAATTTTTTTTTTTTTCCAGTCGTTCTACAAGGATCAGTGAAGCAGAACAAAGGGAACTGGCAGAGAAGAACAGTCAAGAAGATGGTCAGAATGAAGTTGATAGCCCAGAAGTCTTAAAGAAGTCAACAGAAACAGCTGAGCAGGTGGCAGTAAAAGGATTGGTAACTTCTCCAACAGCAGCTGCAAATAATGATCAACTGAACAAAGCTACAGAGCTAGCAGTAGCAGCCACAGACAATCAAGGCAACATTATCTGCTTTTTGCAACCTTTAACAACCTCCACTCCTGTCAAGCAATCTGATGGAGAGGCTGAGACCCCACCTTCATCTGGTAGAGGTCGTGGTAGGGGACAGAGAGGTAGAGGTAAAGGTGTTCAGAAAGGGGAAGCCTCACATGTAACCCCAGGAGCAGGTCGTGGAAATGCTGGAAGGGGTGGTGCCAAAGCAGCAAGCAGAGGTAGGGGAGCAACACCTACAGGAAGGGTAAGCATTACAAAGCTTCCTCCCTCTCTCTCTCCCCCCCTCTATGTATCTCTCTCCTTTCAAGTTTTTTTTCTCTCTCTCTCTCTCTCTCTCTCTCTATATATATATATATATATATATATATATATATATATTAATAGGGTCTGTTTTGGGATTTTACCTACATGCCATTTTCATTTTGGATTTTAACACACACATACACACACAAATTTAATTAACCAAGCACAAATCAACTCCCCCACAAAAAATGATATTTCACTCTGAACTAAAAAGTAAGCAGGCTCTCATTAATAATGTCTTCGCAAACCACATTGTAGATGAACAAATGAGATGATATTTCAAAATCTCAACACACATCAAGCACAATATGGTACTTCCACAAAAGACTCTAAACATATCAAACTCTTTTATTGCAACCATATGCATGATAACTACAAACAGGATAATAAAAAAAAAATTATAAAAAATCTCATTCATACTAATATATCTCCCATGGATCCTAATCAAAAATTAATAATATATTATAAAAAATATAATACTACCATTTTAATTATCAGTAATAACACCTCCCTACCAACTGATGTATTACATAAATCCAACATTATATATCAATTCAAATGTCCCTTGAGAGAATGTATCTCTGACAAAAAAAAAATAAAGATATATATATATTGAATTTACAACAACTTCATTGAAAAGACGTCTTACATTACACATGTCAGACCATTTGCCATTTTCTAAACATCTACAACAATATTCCTGTCTACATTCACAATACAAAAAAAAAAAAAAGATCAATAACACAGCTATCCTACACCAAGAAAACAACTAAAGCAAAGTACAGATCCTTAAGACAATATTCATTAAAAAAACACTTAAGCTGTCAATTAATGGTATCAGCTATGAATACTGTAGTAATGTTCTAAATGTTTATAAAAAGAACATTTTATTTTCATGCTTTAACACGTGCATGACCATGACATTACAATGTAAAAATATTCCGTTTTGGATAATTTTCACGTTCTAATGAATGCGAAGCAATTTGTCAACCATTACATTTAAAGCAAGAAGAAAATTTACAGCAATTTTTAGCAACACAGTTTTGCGGTTATTTTTTGTTGCCACAACTTACACCCCTGAAGATAATCTCAGGAAATTGAAAGTACAAAAGTATAAAATCTTACATCTTTCAATTATAATACGCGAAAGATTATCCGTGAGTATGAATGGATTTTATTAAAAATAAGCAGACAAAATGTTTGCAATTTATTTAATCTGAATATTCTTGAAAATTTACACAGTTGTACTATAAGCGTCTGCGAGTGTTCTTAGCTAAGTTTTGTGTCGAGGTACCCCCAATAAATATCGCTAATCGAAAAAATTGGGTTATAGAAGGAGTGGTTCGATTTTAATCAAATTTGATACACTCATAGACAAAGACATAAGAAACGATATTCAGAAGTTTCAAGGTTGCAGTTCTTACAATAGTGCAGAAAATTGATAATATATATATATATATATATATATATATATATATATATAAAAGGCAAGATATTTGTGTGTGTCTGTTTATCTGCGTGCATGTCTGAATTTTTTTCAGCCCTTTTATTTTAGTTTTTGCTTCAGGTTTGACTCTAAGTAGGTATAGTTGTAGTTCTTAGTCTCAGCCATGATACCATTTACTCAGAGGACTTATTTAGCCTTCAAAATTCAGTTTATGACGTAAAAGAACTTATTTGATATTGATACCAGGAAATCAAAATGTGACTTAGATTCATTCACTTTTCTTTCAGTCTACGGTTTCGCTTTAACTGGAAACAACTATTGCTTTTTTAGTCTTTCGTGCCAACATCCAAAGAGTCTGAGCTCCAGGACCATGGATTAGTTTTAAAGCTTTCATTACACCTGAGCAACACTGGGCTATACTGCTAGTATATATATATATATATACATATATATATATATATATATATATATATCCCCTCTGTGTCTCTGTCACTTTCTCTGCTCTATATCATTTCTATTTCTCTCCCCACTCTATAGCTCTCTTCATCTGTATTTTCCAATAAAAAAAGTTTTTCCCTTTGTGTCAGAATGATTTGATTCTTGAATCAGTTTAGCTTAATTTGTATTTATTATATCGGTCAATGAATTAATCAAATAACTTGTTTAACACTTGAAGAAAGTTTTTAATCTCAACAGACAGTTCTATTTAATAAAATACATTTAAAAAAAAAAAGTATTGCTGTTTAGATATTCTTGTTCTGCTTCCTAAATATATGTCTGTTTCGCATGTGTGCATACCATAGGACAGATAAATGACTTATGGCAATTAACATTCAGAAGACAAAGCCAGATCACTAAAAATAAAAATAAATAAAAGGGAGAAAAGGAATATAACAAAGGTAGTCTGAATAGTATGACTGGTTTAAATGTGTTTAAAAAAAGTTAGCAAATAGTTTACTTGTGTGTGTGTGTATATATATATATATATATATATATATATATATATATATATTAATGCAGGTTTCATTGAATAATATAGACAAGTTTTGTCTATTAATTTTGTGTAGGATCCGTTCATACCGTCTGATATACTTGATGGTGATGTCATTGAAAGAAAACAAAAAATCACAGTATTTGTTGAATTTTTTATCGGGTCTAAGCTTTCGGCTCACATAAGCCATTATCAAAGAGTAAATATTAACACACAGTAAACATAGAACATTTAAGCTATTAACAATAAAGATAATTGAATTGAAAATTGTTCTTTATTGTTAATAGCTTAAATGTTCTATGTTTACTGTGTGTTAATATTTACTCTTTGATAGCTTGTATTATTAGTTAGGTTTAAATATATCCAAAAACTCTATCGCTTTCTACGTCACGTGATGTAAACATCTCGCGACAGACGCTCTTCACGACGAACACTTCTCGTTTAAATTTTTAAATCATTTGTTTCTGATGAAAGGCCGAGGCCGGTCTGAAATATCAAAAATATATATATTTATATATATATATATATAATAATAGAAATAAATACTGTCAAAAAATACATTTTTAAACTTACAACTTTTTAGTAGTTTTTCCTATATATATATATGTATGTGTGTATGTGGATGACTAATATATATTAGTCATCCACATACACACATATAATGATGTGTTGAGTTTTCCTTTATAATATATATATATATATATATATATATATATAACCAGTTATTAGTCAGAATCAACATTATTGGCCAAGTTTTATTTGACGTTTTTACCGTATATATGTTCAATCCATATGATTAATACTCATCATCATGTTGACTGCCAGAGGTCAATAACAAAATCTAACTTCAAATGCCAACTTTATAATAACTTGAGTAATGAAATATTTCTAAGTGTTGATTTAAAGCTTCAACGGAAATACTAACATTTTATTCACGCTAAAAGTCCAACAGTTATCTTGTGGCTAGCAGTCAATGTATTGACAAAGAAAGATAATTACAATGCAAAAAAAAAATGTATTTTTTATTGTTAGTCAACAAACTTATTGATTTATCTACAGGGTTTGGTAGAAATACCTACTACATTATGGTGTCTTACTATTATGAAGTTGGGTGGCTATTTTCTGCCACACTCTGTGTATAAATTAGTCAACCATTAAGTTATATATCTCTCTATTTTTTACTAGGGTCGTGGTCGAGGCAGAGGTGGGAGTACAAATACCCCGGGGCGCAAAAAGAAAGTGAAGAATCCAACAAAAACAGAAGAATCAGACAGTGTCCAGAACACTGACCAGTCTGTCACAGATGTATCAGCTTCTGAACCAGGAAAGGATATGCTTCTTGCCAGTCGACCAAAACGTCGCCCAATAAAGAACAGGAAGTACGAAAAAGACTTGGATACTGAGCAGGAAAAGTCTAAATCAAAGAAACCCGGTCGTCCTCCTCGTAAGAATGCTAAGAAAGATGACCAGTCAACTCCTAAGGGCGGAAGCGAGTTGAACACTTCCAAAGAATCAGTAAACAGCACGCCATTAAAAGCTAAGGCTGGTCGAGGTGGTAAAAGGACGTTAGCTAAGTCTGCTGCAAGTCAGCTTTCTATGACTGCAGACATTTCTGAAGCTGTTTCTGCCACTGACGTATCAATGAATGCTGACCTTTCTAACGATGGTCAAGTATCACTGGTGTCTCATACTACTGAGACTTCTGTTGAAGAACCACATCAGACTGATATAAGTAATATCACACAGGAATTGGAAAAATCTCAGACGATTCCACCTAGCTCAGTGGATAAGTCAGAGGAGGATAATAGCAGCAAACTAGAGAACAATCTCACAGACAGTTCTGATTCCGTACTGAAATCCAATACGCAGTCTTCAGGGGATTCAAAACTTGATACGACAAGTAGTGAAGAGTATACATTAAGTAGTTTAATTAAAAAGCCAGCAGGAGTGACTAAGAAGGCTGCAACAGCCCTCAGAAAATCTGCGCGTGGTGGTCGACAAGCAGTTGCAGGTCTAGGTCGAGGAAAGAAAGTCAAACTTGAAGCTACTCCTGTGAGTGAGACGGATAAGTCTTGTGTGACACCAGCTCTATCAGCCACTCCAAAAGTGGGAAAGAAGGTTAAAGTCAAAGTAAAGGGGAAAGAGGTTGTAGAGGGAAAAAAGAAGAAGAAAAAGAAGGATCTGGTGGAGAAAAAGAAAAAGAAGAAAGCAGAGGAGGTGGAAGAGAAAAAGAAAGGTGAGCAGGAGGAGGGGAACAATGGTGAGGTGACCAAGCCGGTTCCTCTGATGAAGACTGGACGGCCAAAACGCCAGGCCAGGATCCGAAAAGAAGAGCGGGAAAAGGCGGCCAAAGCCAGCGAACTGGAAGCAAAAAAGAAAAAGAAGCTGAAACGAAAGAAGAGAGTTTTAATTGATGCAGATGATGAGGATGATGATTATGATGATGATGACGACGATGATGATGAGGATGATGATGATGAGGAAGAGGTTCCCTTGCAGCGGTTGAAGAAGCAACAACCTGGTGCCAAAACAAAGGTGTGTGTGTATATATACTTTTATCTATGTAATTTCTTAAGAAGTAATGTATTTTTTATTTATTGACAGATTTTTATCACTTTAAATGTTACATTTTTATACTCACAGTCGAGTAGATGCTATGTTTATTTTAAACAGTATATTTATTTTCATCTACCAGTCTAAATATTCGAGAAATCTATTAAAAGAAAAATATGTGCTCTCTGACGGGATTTAAACTCTTGCCCCCCATTCCAGGTGAAATCATTGTTGGATATGACATGCTTTTAACCAACTCGGCACAAAGGGCATCAATGATCAATCTAGGCCGAATGCTGCCTTTAACCACTATTCTTCTCATTCTATATACTTGAGAAGTTCATATCTGCTCAGTTTCGTATCTGAAATTTCAACAGGGTAATTTCTAAAGTTTGGATTTTTATTTATCAATCCAACAGATTTTTAACAAGTAACAGTAAGTCTAAGTAATCATTTTTGAGCGGACACTCCATTTATTGTAAACAGTATTTTTATTTCCATTCACCAGCCTGATTATTCAAAAAACCTTTTTAAAGAAAATATAAAATTTACTCAAACATGGGTATCCCCTTTAAATAATATTTAAAGTGAGAAAGATTTGTCAGATTAATAAATAAAAAATCCATTTTTTCTTAAATAGTCTTTTGAAGTTTCAAAAATGAAAGATAATGAGCTTTTTTTTTCTTTTTTTTTTCCTAAGCTTTTATCACTTCATAAATAATGGATCTTTATTAAAAACTCTTAATACTTTTTTCTCCTCTCAATCTTAAAATGAATGATTTTTTTATTATTCTATTCCAAAAATTCTAAGATGCATTCAGGGATTTGTACAAGCTACACTTTTATTCTCCTTTTTTTCTCACACAGCCACTTTTCTTTTTGAAAATATAAAGCATTATTTTTATTTTATTTTATTTTTTTCCTATTTATACTTGTAGTCTGAGTGGCAGGTATGGAGAATAATACAGAATAAGCTATATATATATATATATATATATATATATATAAATGAATTTAGGTCAAATCAGTGTTTGATTTATAGATGCAATGAGTTGATTTAATGTCATTTCTTTTCTTTTTTCTTTAGAAGGTAATTAATTTAGAATCTGCAACACAACTACCTGCTAAGAAAACCCCAAAGCTAGGAAAGGTAAGAAAAATACAAATATTTGCTCTCTCTTTCTCTCTCCCCTACATATTTACATATGAATAAGGTACTAGCTGAATGTTTAGTGGGGCGTCCCATTAAGGAAAAAGAAAAAAAATTGACTGGTCCTGATATATAGTTTCTATCAGTTTTGCCTATTCTGTGCACAAAGAGTAATGGCCAAAGTTCAGTTTGCACATGCTGTTCATATTCTATGAACTTTTGGGAAACACCTCATATAGTCAGTTAAGTGCCATACGTGATACACGCTTGGGTAATCATGTCTCGAAAGATACATGACTGACTGGGCAGAAGATTTTCCTGCAGTAGGTTGCCATTGCTTTCTGCGGTAGACTGGTTGCCAGCCAAGGCTATAGAACCCAATCTGTCCTGTTATTTAACCCATAACTGGAAGGAAGAGCCAGATTAATACCTTTCCCAAGGGTATTTGCGCGTAAGTGAATGCAATGAATTTGGCTCCCCGATTTCTCATTCCAAGCCAATATCCACTGCACCACAACGCACATGCGTGTTGTAGTGGAGTGGATATCGGCTTGGAACAAGAAATCGGGGAACCGAGTTCGAATTCCGGTTGAATTCACTGCAGTAAAAGGCTTATTCATTAATCCTGTTTATCCTCACAAACTGATTACCTCCTTGCAAAAATTTACCAGTATACTATACTACCACCATCCCATAATAGTTACATTTGTTTGTGTGTGTTTAAGTAGATGTCATACTGACCAATGACAGTACTTAATATCTCATATTTAGCATTTTATTTGGCTTTGTAGTTTATCACTTTCTATCAGCTGGGTGTGTGTGTGTGTGTGTGTGTGTGAGTGAGAGAGAAAGGAGGGGAACTCAGAGTTCCTCATGCAATATGTGGACCTTGTATTCTCATCTGCAATATATGAGAGACTCAGTAATCAGCACTGGAACAGGTCTTTATATATCTATCGCTGCAAGCTAGGTGCAACGGATAACATTAGGTCACATGAGTCTGCATTTGGTGACTAAAGTCAGCTCTGTAGCCGGCTCTCCCTGATGGTTTGGCGTGGTATTGAATGATCCAGGGAAGAAACACACACACACACACAAAACTAATACAAGTAAAAGGTTTGTCACTTATCTTATTGATGATATCTTCAGCATCCCTACTCTAAAGTTTAATACAGGAAAATTCCCAGATTCACTCCATCCACTTATCAGGAGTATCTGCAATTGACTATGGGAAAAATGATACATAAATATATGTAACAGGATTGGGGGGAAAAATTATGACAAAGTAGAAGACATTTTTGTGTGACACATCTTGTCCCTTAGGATATCAAACTTTTTTTTATTTTTTGTCTGTGTGTTTGGTACTTTTATATGTGGATAATTTAGGAAAACAATATATAAATTGTGTGTGTATGTGTGTGTATATATATATATATATATATATATATATATGCACACACACACACACGTTTCATTAATGGTGATTGGCAAAATACTGAGATTATGTTTTTATTGAATTTTTCATGTGATCTTAAAATCTTTTTCTCCTGAACAGAAATTGTACAAATATTTTGTATGTATCACCCTCGATAAGGGCTAAAAGTATAGTCTAAAGTGCTTGAACATACAAGACATTTGGCCAATTTCTATATAATTTACATCCAGGAAAAAAACAAAAAAACAGAAAAACCTGAAAAATTCAATAAAAAACTTAGCAGCAGTACCTTATCAGTTGTTTGTATAAAATTTGTATGAAAGAGGGATTGCTGCCCAAATAAATAAATATATATATATATATATATATATATATATATAATGCACTGAATCTATTTGGGAAGGAAAGTATGATTTTTTTTTTTTTTTTTGTATTCTTCTATTTTTTTTAATATACATGCTTCAACACCTTTTACCTCTCAATGTATTATGATACACAGGAAGCACATTTTAGATACAAATTAAACAAATTAACTCATTGTATCCTATAACAGTTTCACAGTACAAATTAAGCAAAATAGTTTTGACATTTTTCTATTAAGTTAATGCTGGAACTGTATATTTCTGCAAATAATGTGACTTTTAGATAAAACAAGATACAGGCATATAGCAAATTTCATGGAATTTAATCTATAACTATAGTATAAGACCCAATGCTTATATAAAGATGTTATTGAAAATGTTGTTACTTACTATATCCTTAGAAATTCAAAATAAATGAAATAAAATTAATTCTCATGTTTCATTCATCACGTGATATGTTGCAAATGCTGATTTTCTTTTTTATCTTCCTCTATATTTAAACATACAGCCTGGTGCACTAATGGCCACTTACTTATACTTCGTCAACAATCTCATGATACCACTAATGTTTAATTTACAATAATTTTTAATGAGAAGTGAATATTATTTATTTATTTTTTTTTTAATCATATCACCCCAAGCAAGGCAGTAACGCCACTGATGTGCAGGGGGCTACGTAAGAGTGAAAAGATTGGAAAAGAGAAAGCCGGAAACCACATCCTAAACAGGAAACAAGGGATGAGCCTCTTCACCCATTCAATAGATGTGGGTGGAGTGTGAACCAGGCGATAGTTTACTCTATCTACTCCAATTAGATCATTATGTGTAACAGTAATGCCCCAATCCCTAACAGATATCATGAATATCATGATTACTTTCCTTGATACTTACATGAAACCATTGATTACAAATGATATCATTTTCTATTTTTCATTTATATTTAATCTTCTTATATAGTATTTTTGCATTAGAACAATTACTCCAAACATTTGTTATGTGAGAAGATCATTCAATGTATCTGAAGCAATTTGTAGCAAATACAGAAGTCTCAATCGAATGTATAAACGAAAATTTGCATGGTAATGAATTTCCATTTCATTTTTGCGACTGAATAAAACATCAATTCGGCATTTAATTAAAAGACAGTGAATATTATTAAAAATACAATTTAAAAAAAAGAAAGAAATTCAGAAAAGCATCCAAGATTTAATTTTTGAATGATGCTCCAAAATCTGTACACTGGTCTCCTTAGAGTATCATTACCAATAACAAATCAATGAAAAATAGGTTATTAATCAATCAGTACCCATTCTTTTAGCATCTATAATTGACTAAGCAACCTCCTGAGTTGGTTCCTATTTTTGCTTTCATATAGATACTAATGAAAAGAAAATTGCTTCTCAGTTGAAGAGAGAAACTTAATGCTTCTATTATATGAATCATGTTAATATACAAATTAAATTGTTTGGTATCACAAAGAAACAAAATGTTCCAAATACAGCTGATACTAAAAACTGTTTTAAATGTTAAATCCCTTCAGAACATAAACAACCATGGCTCTTCACTCTTTTCCTTTTTCTTTATTATCTGCGAATTGTCATGAATTCTTGGGAAAGATAGTTTAGTTTAGAATTCAATATTCATTCTCTTTGATTTGTTATTACCTAAATCTAGAGAGCCAGTCTACCATGATAGTTGGGAAAAGAGGGATTAATGCTTTTCCCAAGAGCACTAGTGCAAAAATTAATACAATAACTAGCCTAGAATTTCAACACAGCTTACTAATTTTACATTGATATCAATTACTTGTACATCCAACTAACCCCCATACAAGTTAAAAACAAATTTTCATAATCTTTCTGTATTTAAGTAGTTACAAATGTTAACAGCACATCCGTCACTATACGCTTACAGCACCTGGTATTCCAAAGCGGTTACCCATCTAAGTACTGACCAGGCTCAACGTTGCTTAACTTCGGTGATCGAGCGAGAACCGGTGTATTCAACGTGATATGGCCGTAAGTCATATGTGACGGATGTGCGTTGTGGTGCAGTGGATGTCGGCTCAGAAAGAGAAATCGGTGAGCCGAGTTCGAATTCCAGTTGAATGCCCTGCAGTCACATGCGCGCTGGTACCCTTGGGAAAGGTATTAATCCGTCCTTTCCCTCCAGTTATGGGTTAAATAACAGGGTAGGACTTGGGACCCTGCCCTTAAACAAATCCCAATGAGACTTGCTCCGTCAGGGAGGAAGCCCGCTCAACCCGACTAGGGTGAATGCGGCATACATACATACATACAAATGTTAACAGCATAAAGAAATCATTTTCTTTTTTTTTTTTTAACTTGACAGATTAGCTGTAGAAAAATGATTATGTTTTCCTAAATGTTATTACTGGCATAATTAACACTTTATGATGTTTATTAAAAGTTTAGCAAAAGATAAAAGTTGCTGTAATTACAATCATAACTTGATGTTTACATTTTCTCAGCTGAGCTTGTATTGGCGACAAGTTGATTTCATTGACATGGAATTATTCTTTGACTAGGCAATTTATTATGACGTTACACCAGTAATATGTAAGGTAGAAATGGTTTTTATTACTCTTATTATCAGTTTGTTTGATAATGTGAATCTTTTCATGTATGTTAATGATTATTGCACTGAGACTGAAGTTAGTCTACTGACAAACATCACTCAGGGTAAAATTGTTGTATAAGATGACCCCAATTTTTAAGGGGGTGAATTTAAAGATCGTCTTATATGTAGAAATATAAAGTAATTGAATATTATTATTTATGGATTTATTTTCGTTTTTTTTTATTCAAGTTATCATTATTTGGGCTGCTGTCCTCATCTTTATTGCCATATTCATAACATTTTAACTGTTGAATGCTCTAACCTTTGTAGAGGGGCTAAGAAGTCCTTCAAACAAATAATAGAAAGAAAAATGCACTACAAATAAAATAAAATAAACTTTTGTTTATTTTAGTAAAAAAAAATAAAAGAATTATTTTTTTGTGCAAAAATGAAATTGTCCGTAAAGCTGTAAAAAAAAGAAAGGAACTGGGAATGTGAGAGGGAAAAGTGTAGCGAGCGAGATGAGAGAAAGAGAGGGTGAAAGAATGTTCACTGATACTGCCGGTTGTGTGAACTGCTGAATTCTCCCTGTCTGTGTGCCTTTGTCTCTGTTCTCTCTGTCTGTTGAGAGTTTCTACCTTCCTTATATCTGAATGGTGAGGCTCCGGGGAGATTAAGAAATGGGTTTCTTATGTCGAGCCCTGATTAGTCAATAAATCATATTTTTGACCACTTGGTGTGCTTTCCACTATGTCCGAACTTTTGGGTGCGTCTTCCTTGTTTTTGACCCCACATGGTATGGTAAGGAGTGAATTTCCGAGCAATTGTATTTTTTTGAGATACACGTGAATTAATTTTTATTGTGTGTGTGTGTGTGTGTGTGTGTGTGGAAAATAAAATAAGAAACAGCACACCTTCTTCAGGTTATTGTAATTTTGACCTAACCCTTTAGGACCCTGGAGTAGATTGTTCTTGTTCATGTCTTAGTTATCTCCATTTAACTCAACAAAGTAATCCCATCTTGAGTGGCTTTTGGGTCTTGTTTTGGTGAACATTTTAGTAAAAAAAAAAAAAAAGTATTTTTTTTCTGTTGAAATTTACTCATGTTTTCTGATGTTGTTTTGCTTTTGTTTTATTATTTAGAAAGCCGCTGCATTACAAGCAAAAGTAAACCAAGTGGAAAAGGAACGGCAGGAAGAGGAGCGAGCGAGACATGCAGCTGAAGAAAAAGCTCGTGCCGAACAGAAGGCACGTGCTGAAAAAGAAGCCAAGAAACTGAGGAAAATGCGCAAATCAGAAGAATCACTCGATAAAACAATGACTGATCTCTTTAAACCAGATGGGGTCATTGTACATGAATCACCAGCCCTAGCCAAGAAAGACTCAGAGAGTGATATTCAAGTTGACCCCATCAATCAGACTCTGTCAGAGAAATCAGGTGGAGGCCATGTACCTAACAGCAGTGAAACCGTGACCAGTAAGTCGGTCACAATCAATGAGGCCTCAAACAAGACAACATTTCCTTCTACCCCTAGCACAAAAACTGCAACTAGTGTTACAAGTCCTAAACCAGTTTTGTCAAAAACAGATGACCATTCTGGGACTTCTACTGCTGGGTTAGCAAAAACAGTTAGCACTCACAAAACAACAACTTCTACAGTGCCATTCCCCAAAACTGTTCCGTCAAAGGCACAAACTGTTGCACCTCCTGTCAGCATTACCATGACACCTAGTGAGAACCCAGTTGCTACTTCCACAACTGCTATTTCTACTAGTCAAAAGGTGACTGTCACTTCTGCTAATGACAAACCAGTGCCTGTGTCAGTTGTAGCTAATAGCGATACCAGCAGTACCCAGTTGTCCCCCATTGTTACCGGAGAGAAAACCGTTTCTCCCCTGTCTGTTACTAAGACTTCTCCTAGTCCAGTTGATGGCAGTCATGTTGCAAAGAAGATTCCACCTTTCGCATTGAAAGAACGCAATTCTGTGGAGAAAAAGGTAGAGAAAACAATTCCAGGTGACAGTGAACCAGTGCAGGTAGAAGCGCAGACTACAATGTCAAATGAGAAGTTAGCAAGTGACAATGCAACGAAAGTATCTGTTTCCATTGGGTGCCAAGCAGATGAAGACAGTGGTAGGTTTATGTTTCGTTATGTGTGTATATTTTCTTGAACTAATGGTCTTAAAAATTTTATATGAAATTTTAGCCAGGTTCTTCAGTTTTCATTAATTAATTTTTTTTCTTTTGCATGGATTTAGAAATCTCACATTCAACCAGGCCTCTATGTGGTAAAAAAAAGTACACAAAAAGCTCATCTTTACTTTTGAATCATTCCCATAGATTGATTGCCTTTTGCAAAGATATTTATGTTCTTTAATTACAGCAGTAATTTTCACAGCTGCTGAGTTTTAAGATTCTTCTATGTGTCGTGTCCCTTCAGGATGTAAGCAATCATGGTTCTCCGCATCTCCCTATTCTTTGTTGCTCTTAATATCCCTTCTGTTATTCCACTCAATCCTCGCTCCACTATCTATCTACTCAAGTCCATCAGGTATGTTGTGCGCTGGTTTCCCTTGTTCCTCTATCTTTCCTGTGAGTATCAGGTTCTCCAAGCCCTCCTTCCTCATTACATGTCCAAAAATTTTTATCTGTCTTTTCCTGATGTTCTTTTTAGTGTCCATCCTCTTAAAAACCTCATCATTATTCGTGTGCTCTGTCCATGGTTTTCTCAGCATTCTTATGTAGAACTACATTTTGGTTGCTTTAAGTCTTTCCTTCGTCCTTGATGTAATTGTGCAGTATTCACTGCCATATTGAAGGACAGATATCACATAACAATCCATTATTCATTTTAAGTTTTAAGATTACATTATATGTTTTTGTCTTTAACATAGATGTTTGTTTATATCGTTATTTGCTCCATTTCATACTTACTATGAAACAAATGATTCATCTCGAGGAAATATTTATTATCACAGTATTTCAGCCATCTTACTCGCAGGTTCTCTTCAGGTGTTGGTCAGTAAACTTCCAGTAATGTTGAATAAGGTTCTTTTATTTGATTCATGTAGGGTACATTCCAGTCAGGTTCATCACCTTCACTAACATGCAAATGTCCTTGGGAAAGGGATGAATCCATTTCTTTTCTGAGCTATTGGTTGAATTGCAGGGCAGACTGGGTCCTATAGCCTTCATCAGCAACCAACCTACTGCAAGAATATCTTCCGTCTAGTTGAACATGAAATGAAAGACGTGATCGGCCAAGCGTGTATCACTTGTGGTACTTAACTGACTGAGGGGGAAGTAAATTGTTTTCATTCCCTTCATCTGTAACATCTGGTGTACTTCTTTGGAAAGGTTAAAACTTCAAATGGCCAATTGTTCCTGATGTTACTGATCTACTTTTCCATGAAGCTGGTGTATATTCCTGCATTATGAGCTAGACATTCGTCTTGACTCTTAGCAAACGAGTAATGTTTCTTTATACATTTGTTGTTTTTTTTTCACTCGACCATTATTTTTCACTCTTAGCGAATGAGTAATGTTTCTTTTTACATTTGTTTTTTTATTTTTTTTTTCACTAGACTATTAGTTTTCACTCTTAGCGAATGAGTAATGTTTCTTTTTACATTTGTTTTGTTTTTTTTTTTCACTCGACCATTAGTTTTCACTCTTAGCAAATGAGTAATGTTTCTTTTTACATTTGTTTGTTTTTTTTTTTCACTCGACCATTAGTTTTCACTCTTAGCAAATGAGTAATGTTTCTTTTTACATTTGTTTTTTTTTTTTTTCACTCGACCATTAGTTTTCACTCTTAGCAAATGAGTAATGTTTCTTTTTACATTTGTTTTTTTTTTTCACTCGACCATTAGTTTTCACTCTTAGCAAATGAGTAATGTTTCTTTTTACATTTGTTTGTTTTTTTTCACTCAACCATTAGTTTTCACTCTTAGCGAATGAGAATATTTTTTTTTTGTCCACTTAACCATTATGTCTTCTTTAGTTAATTGTTCTCTTTAGTTTTAGTAAAAAATCTTTTTAGACTCATTATATTTTTAGTTGATGTTAGAATTATTGAAAATGTGATATTAAAAATTTTTAATAAAAAGAAAAGCCAAAGCAGTATTAAAAAAAAATTATCGGAATTATGATTACACTATTATTTTTTACCTATGGCAAGTATTTAATTTGGTCTTAATACAGGGGGTGGGAGAAATACCTCCCACAAATACCAAGACAATAGCTACAATGTGCGGGAGAGATACCTCTTGCATTTTAAACTGTCACCTGTGTGGTGCTCATAAATTAGGCAAGTGGCAATGGTGTCTTCATCTAGCTAATGTCTTACCAGTCTTACCATTATATGAGAAGTATTTCTGGCTGTGAGTAGGGGGTCGTAGATCAGAATGAAAGGATAAGGCTTTCAATACGGCTTAAATTTGAGCCCCATTTTACTTAAGATAAACTTGTTTGAATACTACAGCTGCTGTAACTGGCTGAACTATGAACAGTTGGTAGCTTTGCAGAAGAGTAAATCTAGCCTATAACGCATGACTCAATTCCATGATCAAAGAAGCTGGTACATTCAACCAGTGGTAAAAGGGATACAAAAATCTCATCTTTACCGTTCAATCATTACTGTAGATTGATGTCCCTTAGTAAAGTTGCAAGCAACAAAAAAGATAAAAGTAAATAGTAGTCTGAATTAATAATAATGGTTGTAGATGTTTCCACAATGATTTTCTTTTTCACAGTGGTTAATATAGCTGAAAACCCTGTGTATTTCACATAAAATCTGATCATAGTGGTTTCAGTCCGTTATCTACACCCTTGTGCAAATTAATTGAAACAAAATGAATAATGTCTTTCTAGGATCACACTTTTCCTGATCACATATACGTCATCTTTTGGTGTTTTCCTTTTCCACCCTCATTTTCTTTTATGTTTTGGACTGATGGATCAAGTTTGTTTTTTAACCTTAATGATATGACTTACATTTGGAAGGCTGATACCAACAATATCTATGATCCTTCTGTAAGCCTTACCAGTGTGTTAGTGCAGTGTTACAGTTTTTGTACACTGCCTTGGAGTGATGTCCATTGCAGACAATGACCGTATGACAGCTAATTAACAATCGAGACAATAGTGTCTGAGTATGATAAAAATTTGTTGCAATCACAGATGACGCAAAATTTTTCAAAGCCGAACAAATTTCATCATACACTCTGAAAATAGATTCATATTACTGCACACCACTGCAAATAACATAATCTGAGGAACGAAATAGAAATTGATTACACCCTGTGACTCCAGTCAATCTAAAACTGATTTTATAGAGAAAGAAAAAGTATTAAAGCAGTTGTTTCAGTTAATTTGCACAAGGGTAGAGTCATAGACAATTCTCTCAGCATGACGTTAAGCAGTGATCAGAATTCAGTAACTGATAATTTTGAGAGATTTTAGCAAAGAAAAGATTTGCTACTTTGTTTTTGTTTAAAAATACCCAAAAAAATTTTTACAGTTAAATTTAGGGTTAGATTGTAATGTGTTCTTTTAATTAAAATTTTTTTTTCTTTTGCTCTTGCTGAAAAATGTATACTCATGCTAATGTAAATATCCCTTGTTTAATATCATCAGAATTAAGTAAATTTTAAGCCCCAACATGAAGACTGTAATTCTTTAATTAGAAATGCAGATATGTTTTAGAATCCTGTGAAATTTACTTAAGAACTTATTTTTTATAACACTTTTTGTTGTCACTCTGTATGATATGCATTACACACACACACACACACAGATAAAAAGATGACAAAAAAACTATTCTTAGTTGATCTGTTTTGTTCTCTGAGGACCTTTATCAAGGCAATGAAGGATTTTTGTTGCACATGTTTATATACAAAAGCAAAGATGTTATTGATTTTTGTGTCTAAAACCATTCGGCAAATTAAATCTGACATTGCCTTGATAAAGTCTCTCAGAGGATAAACTGTGTTGGTTAAGAATAGTTTTCCCTCTAGTCTCTTTTTATTCATTTTTTTTCCTTTACAAATATGCTTTATCTGAAAATAATTTACGTATTTCTTTCACACACATATATATATATATATATATACACACACACACACACACACACAGGGTTGTCCAAAAGTAGGTGGACAGTAAATGATATCATTTATTTTGAGATTACAAATACATTTATTTTCACTAATACAATTATTACATTGACAATTTTGTTGTTTCCAATAATACAAGAGCACTTAAATTTTATCAACACAGGTGCTCAAACAATTTACACAGCTTTGTAGTCTACTCCTCACACTTTGATAAACATTTTTGCACATTGTCTTTGTGCATTAATTTCTTGAAATGCATGTAATTTTTTTAAAATCATTAACACTTCTTGGTTTTCAACTATAAACATTGTTCTAGAGGACTCCGCAAAATAAGAAATCCATTGCGGCCATGTCAGGTGAACATGCTGGCAAATCAATTGGACGTCTTTCAGCTAATCCATTTCTCAGGAAATGTTTCATCAAGATATTTTGAAAATGTGATATTGTTGGAAATAAATGTTGTGAATTTGACTGTTGTTTTAAATGTGGAACAATTTGATTCTTTAGAATTTTGAGATACTTATTGCTTGTGACTGTTCCATCAAAAAATATTGGTCCTAAAATACCATACCTTGAAATACCACCCCAAACAGTGACACCAGGCTGGTTTAGTTGTTGCTCTAATGTTAAATGCATGTTATCACTATACCAGTAATTACAATTATGTCTGTCAATATGATTGGATAATTTGATTGAAAGAAGTTTCATCAGTCCACACAATGTTACCTAAAATTAGTGGATTTTCTTCAATTTCATTCAACATCAGTCAGTTAAGTGCCATACATGATACACGCTTTGGGCAATCATGTCTCGAAAGAGACATGACTGGCTGGGTAGAAGATTATCCCGCAGTAGGTTGCCATTGCTTTTGTGGTAGACTGGTTGCCAGCCAATGCTATAGAACCCAATCTGTCCTATTATTTAACCCATAACTGGAGGGAAGAGACAGATTAATACCTTTCCTAAGGGTAATTGTACGTAAGTGAATGCAAGGAATTCAATTGGAATTTGAACTTGGCACCCCGATTTGTCATTCTGAGTCGATATCCACTGCACCACAACGCACATCATCTCACTAAATTGCAGCCACCTGTCTGGTTCATCCTCTTATAAGCCAAGCATTAGCTGTGGATGATAAGCTTTCAACTCAATAATTTCAGGTTTGTGAAATGCTCAATTCTAAAGAGGCTCTGCTGATGGACATTTTTGAACTCTGAACAAATGCTTCAGCGACAAATTATTTATGATCCTTTATGCAGACTTTTTTTAGGGTGACCAGTTTTTGAAGCATTTCACAAAAATTGAGCTAGTGCCATTGTATTTATCATGAATGTTATAAATGGTTTGTCGCTTTGAGACTTGAGTACCAAATGTTCTTAACCCATTTTGTTCCAACGGTTCAGCATTTTGAGATTTCCAATGCTCTTTTAACACTCATTTCCTTTTATCAGTATTTAAATTTGCTATTATGGATTCTCTGAAGTATCTGAAAAAAAAAAAAAAAAAAAAAAAAATCTGATTAAATTTAGATAAATTTAGTTATTAAATTTAAAATAAAATAGCACAAATATCAGTTATAATGAACACCATTATAATAATATAACTGATACACAAATCTATTCTATTGACTATTCACCTACTTTTGGACCACCCTGTGTGTCTTTGTATATATATATATATATATATATGTTGATGTGGTTCTTGTTTCCAGAATATGAGTATGCCAGTTGTACAGAGGAAGCTGAAGATGACACTCAGCTGGAGACCAAGTCGCGTGGAAAAGCATGTTCCATATGCAGTATGGTCCAGGACAATCAGTAAGTTGCATATTTATTTACAACTAGTATTCCAAACTTCAGTGCATAGAACTAACCAACTGAATAAGACTTTGGCAAAAGAGTCGATATAAACTCTTCTGATCTAACTTTATTCTTGTCATCACCTGAGACAGAGAATTAATCACATTTTATTTAACTCATCGTTTGGGTAAAGTGTATCATTTAGTATTTCTCTTGCTTTCTTCTTTCCAAGTGCAAGAAAAATAGAAAAATTGTTATCATTATTAATATCTGTTTTTTTATATATGGCCAGCTACTATTTATTTACTGAACGCACCTGTCTGCAGGTAAATTAGACCAGTACACATTTGTATTAAAAAGTGTTCAATACAATTATATTGTAGAATTTTTGAATATTCTTCATTTATAAACGAGTTATTATGCAACTTAGGTTTCTACCATGTGGTGTCTTCAAACAATTTGCAATCCTGAAGACACCATATGGTAGGAACCTAGGTCACATAATAACTCGTTTACAAATATATATATATATATATGTATACTCTTTCTCAGTCCAAAAGAAAGAATGTTGCTTGGTAATACATTTCCTTTATAGTATAGCCTAAAATTGCATATCTCCAAGTGGAAATTGAACATAAATATATGAAAGTATTATTGGTCTTTTTTTTAGTTGGAGTGCACACTAATTTATTGATTTACCTCTGTCAAACTTTGGCAAGTGAGATGCAATTGTTAGCTCAATCCTATTTTTTGTTCTTTTTTTCCTTTCCTTTAGTTTTTCTTTTGCCCTTTCCCCTTTTTCTTTTTCCCTTTATTTTTTTCCCCTATTTTGGTATCAACTGCTGTAGTTAAGATATTTTTCCTGTTGATTTTTTTAAAATTATTTTCATTTTTATCACTAATAACATTTCGTACCCCCTAGAAGACCTTACAGTATTGATGGTATGTTAACAAAGCTCATTATTCATTACACCATGTTATTAATGATTTAAGTTGTTCTCATTGTCATGACATAAAGCAGTAGATATCAGATGTTTGAATTGAAGCAAATTCACCCATTAATACTGGCATGCAACGGGATGCCAACTTGTAGGTTTAAATTCTGCAACACCATTCCTGCAATGATATAACTGGTTAATGAACCATCTTTTGTGTTCAATGAATGGTTATATATAATTATTGTATGAATTATTTTCTTTGCAGATATCTTGTAAACTGTGATATATGCAAAAAAAGTTTTCATGGCCACTGTGCAGAGCTGACTTTGGAAGACATGCAGAGGATTTTGCAAGATGGGGAGAAATTTGTCTGTGATAACTGTCCTATTGATGGTGCTTCTGGGGCAACTGTGTCCACTACAGACACACAGAAGGAGGAGGACACACTTAATGCTGGAACCACTAATGGTCAGCTTTTTCTTTTTTAATTAAATAACATAAACAGGAAGTTTCTAATTAAACAGTAAATTAAAAAATGCTTACATAAGCACAATTAGCATAACTTTTTTTTTTTTTTTATCTTATCTGATTCTATGTTAGTTATAATTGAGGCCTTCAGTGCAAGAAGGTACTTTCTGCCATGTATGTGAAAATCATTAAGTGTAAGTGCTTCTATGTTAAAGTAGATGTTTTTAGCTCCCTTTAAAAAAATATGAGTGGTTTATCTAAACTTATTTATAAATAGAACTTTGTGTGTGTATCCGTTACCTATAGACTCCAAAACGGTTGAACCGATTTTCTTGAAAATTTACACAGTTGTACTATAAGCGTCTGCGAGTGTTAGTAGCTAGATTTTGTGTCAAGGTACCCCCAATAAATATCAAATTGATAATCGAAAAAATCTGGTTATAGAAGGAGTGGTCCGATTTTAATCAAATTTGATACACTCATAGACAAAGACATAAGAAATGATATTCAGAAGTTTCAAAGTTGCAGTTCTTACAATAGTGCAGAAAATTTGATATCGATACCAGGAAATCAAAATTTGACTTGTATCCATTCATTTTTCTCTCTACGGTTTTGCTTTAATTGGAAACAACTATTGCTTTTTAGTCTTTCATGTCAACGTCCAAAGAGTCTGAGCTCCAGGACCATGGATTAGTTTTAAAGCTTTCATTACACCCAAGCAATGCCGGGCTATACTGCTAGTCTCAAATAGATCAAGAGTTATGGCATTTTGAAAATTAACGAAGTTTCCACACGATTTTCTTATTTTTCAGCAGAAAGTACTAATTCGAAACACTTCAATTGTATTTAGAAAATCTTGGTTATATTTCAAGTAGTAAATTAGATATTTCTTTTATTTTAATGACAATGTTAAACTTTTCAACAAGATTTTTTACTTCCAAAACTTGGTTTGTATAAAATACAAAAATCAAATTATCATGCAGAAAGAAGTGTCTCGTCGACACGTGGTTGAACACTGATTGCCAGATAAATAAATCTATAAGAACAGATTACTGGGGATCACATGACTATGATAATAACCTATATTAAACACCAGACGTAAGTCTGAGCGGATCAACCAGATTACAAGTAACAGCAGCAGTCATACTAGTTACAGCTGAGTAGCTGAGTTCAGTGTTCACAGTGTGATATTACTATTTAGTTTTTGAGTAGATTACTCAGAACTCCCAAGAAAGGATACAACGTATTATCAGAAGGAACCTCTTAATACAATACTATTTGCAAGATACACGAATAACTATCTTGCAAATAGTAAGATACTGGAATATCACATTGTAATAACTATTACTACAAATCCTCAATTAACTGAATATACCAAGATCGAAGACAATACAACCATGTGATACCATAACCGGTCAGTAACTTTTTAGGTCACAGCAATAACCAATGAGGTTACAACACAAATATTTTTATTTGCACTAACTCTAAAATTATTTTGTGGGTGTTGCAAAAATGGAATAACTGTAGTTAAGTCTAATGAACAAAGTTTTCAATAAACAATAAGAGGAGAAGGGTGTGAGAACAGGGCAGAAATAGTATCTCTATCTCTCTTTCTCTCTCACTCTTACACACACACATACATGTGGAGGGAGAAATGACAATGAGTAAAGCCAGAAATGCTGTCGGTTTAAGTCTGGAAGAAAAGCCATTTAAGGCAAACAGTTTTTGCAATAGTGTTGGATATCGGGTATCGAGCAATTGCCTGCCTATTTTCTCATTTTCATTATTGCTGATACTGAGTGATCCAAGTGATGACAAAAGGATTCATCTATGGAACTCTAGAATCGAGGATGCAGCATATCAGTCAGCTAAATGACAAATTTTATATTTGTATTAATCATATATATTTATGAAATTTTACAAAATCAGTTACAAAATGGATTAACTCTTAACATATTTTTAATTTATTTGTTCAAACATCATTTTAATGGATACTTCTTTTGAGTAGATACTCCGTTTTTTTTTGTTTTTTTTATGATTAGATAGTATATTTATTTACATCTACTGGCCTGAAAAAAAGAAAAAGCAGAGCATCTGTTCAAGTACGAGTATTCATTAAGAATAATGCTTAAAGACACATTCTCACATCGTTAGATCATCAAGAGTAAATTTGCATCCAGGTTAATACATTTCAGCATTCTTGGCAGATATTTTTATATAATGTGTGACGGGTTTATATTTTTAATTTCTTTTTTATTTTATTCACCACACAATATAGTAGGGTCAGTTCGGCACTGTCTGTGAGAAAAAGAGCCCCATGACACAATTCAGAAATCGGGAAATGACATGCTGGGCTGTTTAGCATTCACTCTGGAAAATGATATGAACATTTCACAGAGTTTGAGTGTCAATCAGATGACTGCATAGGAAAGAGATGAGTCTAATAGTGATTTTGAAGGTGTTTGGAATGATCACTAGTGATAGCAACATTAGGCCTTCATTAGTCTTCTCTCAGTGCCTCACTCAAGATGAAGGTCTACATAAAGTGCCTTGAGAAGGTAGTTCTGCACTCGGTCAAGAGGATAGCTTCTAGAAGACCTTATGTCTAGCAACAGGTAGACTCTGCATCATGCCGCACAAGCAGGAAAACCTAGTTATGTCTATCAGACAATTTCTGTGACTGCATTACCCCTAACACTCCAGACTGCAACCTTCTTGATTGCGTGTGGGGTGCAGTTGAGCAAGAGACCAACAAAACTCATTGTAACACCAAAGATGAACTGAAGGCAAGGATTATGGTAGCATCCATTTTTAAACAAGGAGATCATCCAGAAGAGTTGTAAGAGATTATGAACTAGAGGCCATAGTTGAAATTTGTGGTGATTTTATTGAATAAATTTAAACTCTTTAGTATTTCAAGATATTTTTGTGTAATTTTGGTAAATATAGCTGTTAAACTGAGATATCAGTATTGCTTTCATTTTTGCATAATTTAGATGATGATTTATCCATCACACACTCTGTGTGTGTGTATATATATATATATATATATATATATATATATATATATATATATATATCTCCGAGTGAATACAAAACGAAGAATTCTTACAACGTCCAAAACATTAATTTAAAACAGTGCTCAATATATAATATATAGAGCTGTGAATATTTATTATAAATTATATTTTAGAACATGTACATAATTATTCTATATATAACCACCACGAGAGTACCTTCGTAGCGGTTATATATAGAATAATTATGTACATGTTCTAAAATATAAATACACACACACACACACACACACATATGTACACACTGACATCAAAATGAAAAGAAATAAAAATGTAGGCATGAAACTGAGAATTATCCATTTTTATTTGTTAGGGAGCAATCCCAGCATGTATCAGTGGGATTTGTCTAGGAATTCAGGTAGCGAAGGTTTGTAACGCACCTTCCCACTGTAACTATAATGAACATAAACCATCAGATCTTTTTGAATATTTCAATATACTTTACCATTAAAGCATATCTAATAGAAAATATGATAGTATTTCTCATTAGTAATCTTTTATTGTTTGGCTTTTCCTACTTTGTTATACTTTTTTGCTATTTGCCGAATGATAATTCTATTTATTAAGACTAATTCTGTATATATTAATAGGGCCAATTTAAAGTTTTAGTATTAGAACATTTTACAAGCAAAAATGATCTTGTAACTTTTAAAATCTTTTTCATCAGACAGTTTTAAATAACAATGATGAAATTCTTTCTGAGAAACTGTTTTTGAGGTAAGCCATATTTTATAAGCAGAAAGTTCAATTGGTTTTAAATAGAATATTTTCATGTTCAACAAACATAGTTTTAGATTTTTTAAGTCATTTTGTTTTTGATTAAATTATATTCAGTGACTATCTCAAAATCAGCATACATATTCATTTTATATTAGTATACAATTTAAAAAAAGTTCTTGTTTTTTTTTAAATACTTATTTTTTGATTTACATTTCTAGCTACAGCTCTGGTTGACATCCCTGCTGTACATTCCACTGACCAGTCAAGTGAAGAGGCTAGTCTTACTCCAACAAAACCAACTAAGGTTTGTTTATTATTTACTACACTAAATCACTATACATCCACTATCAATACTTTTATATTCACTTATTTTTCCTATCCTTTTGTATATTAACAATACTACTATTTAATTTTCTGGAAGTCTTTGACAACCCATAATTTAGGCATGTACAAATTTTTGTCAAATTATTCCTTGGTTTTATTTTCTTAGCTTTATTTATTTATTTTTTTTATTTATTTATTTTTTTTTTTGCCTTGTTGAGTAATTAGTCTTGGTTAAGTGTAATTGGCAAAATGCTCAACAATCAGGATTGATAATATTCTTAATAAAAAAAAAAAAAGGAAAAAAACAAACAAAACAGAATGATACTAAGCAAACAATAAATATGCAAGTCAAAACTAGGGGAAGTAACAGTCAGTTAAGTGCCATACATGATACACGTTTTGAGCAATCATGTCTCGAAAGAGACATGACTGACTGGGCAGAAGATTATCCCGCAATAGGTTGCCATTGCTTTTTGCGGTAGACTGGTTGCCAGCTATAGAACCCAATCTGTCCTATTATTTAACCCATAACTGGAGGGAAGAGATGGATAAACACCTTTCCCAAAAGTATTTGTGTGTAAGTGAATGCAAGGAATTCCACTGGAATTTGAACGTGGTTTCCCGATTTATCGTTCCGAGGCAATATCCATTGCATCACAACACAACAGTAAGAAGGCAAAAAATTCACAAAGTAAGAATCTTTACATGCAAAAAGGATACAGTCAAGTGATTATAGCAATCTGAAAAAAAAAAAAACCAAAAAATATAGCAGATCAAGCTGAAGTGGTCCATTTTTATTTGTTTTTAACAGAACAAAAGTATATTTACCCATATTGTGTAGCATTTGTGCTTGCAAATACCTTTGTCAGATATCTTTTATTGAAAATACAATTTGCTTTTAAATTCTTATTCTGAAGGAGGCTTTCAACAGAAAGTGATTATTTAAATTAATGTTTAATTAATATGTATGAGCAGTAAAATTAAAAATATGTATTCCATTTTTTAAAAAAATTATTCTTATTTAATTTTTTTATTTTTACTCAGGAAAAGAAGCAGAGCTCTGAAGAAGTAGTGGACAGTTCCCCAGTTAAAAAATCCATTAAAGAACTGGTTAGTAACAACAATGCAGCTGCACCCACACCTTCCAAGAAATTGTCTTCTGATGACAAGAAGGAGCCACTGACAACTTCTAATTGTGAGAGTTCTACAAAGAAAAATACTTTGACTGCTGTGCCAAAAGCAACCCTGGCAACTCCAAAGAAATCATCGAACGAGGCCAAACCTCTTCGTAAATCATCCAAGGATAGAGAATCTGATAAAGAAAAAGACAGAAATAGAGAAAAAGAACGGTTAAAGTCATCTTCCAAGGAACACAAGCGGAGAGAATCTGCCGAACATCGTAGTTCCAAAGAATCTAAGGACCGCAAAATTTCCAAGGAACGTTCAGATTCTTCCCATCGAGAGAAGAAGCCCTCATCTTCAAAAGATAGGAAAGAGAGTCTTAATAAGGATAAGCATCGGGTGTCTACAAAGGACAAAAGAGAATTGAAAGAGAAAGACTATACAAATACACCACCCAGTACAAAAATATTTGGGTCTTTGACTCCACGGAAGCAGGAGGTGTCCTCTGCTCAGGTATCATCAAGTACGGGCCAGACTAATGAAAGTGATAGAAAGTCATCTTCATCTTCTGATGGGCTCAAGAAAAAGAAGCTTTTACACTTCAAAGATATGGTAATTATTCTCTTAGTGATAATTGTTTCATTTGTCTCTGGTTTTATTACAATTCTAATCGCCACTTTAATAAAATAAATAAATAAAAAATTGCCAAGAAGTGAAGGTAGTTAAAATAATAGCAGTGTCAAGGGGGGAAAATGTCTTTTTGTCACTCTTTTTTATTTATTTATTTTTTTTTTTTTAATAAAAAAATGATCAAAGCTTGCCAGTCTCTGTAACTTACTCAACAGTAAAATTGTGTTGAAAAGATTGCTGTTATTTTTAAATCATTTCAGAAAAAAAAAAAAGGCAATAAAGCCACTAGGACACAAGGGAGTTACTGAGTACTAGAGAATATGAAAAAAAAATTACTATTAAGGAAATGACAAAAGAATTAAGACAGAAGATAACAATTGACATTGCATTTAAATTTTTCAAGATCAAATTATTTAATTGTGAAATTTTTTTGTTTCCATGTCTTATCTGCCATTGATATACACTCTGGAGATATCATAAAAATGGTTGCTTTAAAATAGATACATTTGTAATTAGTGTTAAAAATAAGGAGTAAATGAAGAAAGATAAACTCTCCCGTTGTCTTCAACATTTTAGGGTACAGCAGCTCTCAGAACTAAACAGCCAGTCTATTTGCATATATGATTTGATTATAATAGTGAAGGCTTGTACAGAGCCATACTTTTCAGAATAATCTAATAAAGAAAACAGATGCAGGTAGTATACTCCAAGGTCTCCAAATGACCCTCTCCAGGTTTTGAATTCAGAGCTATATATATATATATATATGTTTACTGTGTGTTAATATTTACTCTTTGATAATGGCTTATGTGAGCCGAAAGCTTAGACCCGATAAAAAAATCAACAGTTACTGTGATTTTTTTGTTGTCTTTCAACGACATCACCATCAAGTATATCAGATGGTATGAATGGATCTTACACAAAATTAATAGACAAAACTTGTCTATATTATTCAATGAAACCTGCATTAATGAAAAAATGCTGCCAAAATACACACAATATATATATATATATATATATATATATATATGATATAGTTTTACAGTAGGCTATATTTATAGTATAATAGTACTCATTATCTGGGATAAAGCATGTGTAAATGTAGTGTCAACACTGATTTCAACACGGTCACGATAGTCGGTTTCATGCTTGAATGCAATCTTCGGGCCAGTGTGTTCAAGAATAAAACACTGTTGACATCAGTGTCCACTCTTATTTAATTCTTTTTTTCATTTTTTTGGTTAGTCATCTATGTCTCACCAAGTTATTTAAAGCCAGAAATATCTTTAACTTGTAAGATTTCTTTTTATAAGATAATAATGGTTTAGTGATACAAGTATTACTAATTAACTCATAGCTGGAGGAAGAAGAGATGGATTCATACCCTTTCCAAAGGATATTTATTTGCCTGTAAGTGAATGTAACAAACCCAACAAGATTTGGAACTCAAATCTCTAATTAACAATTCCAAGCCATTATCCATTACACCACCCACTCACTCAGCTTATAGCCCCTTGTATTTCCAAGGGGTCACCAATCTAGGTATTGACCATGCTTGACCTTGCTTAACAGTAAAACTCTTTCATGACAAGAAGAGCTGCTGATTATATTGTCAGGACAAAATCTTGATAAATATTGCATAAACACATTTATAGCATATTGTTTTAAATTCTTATATTTGTACAGTGTACTGAACAAACTGTAATATCATAGTTTCGTATTCCTCACCAAAAAATAAATGGATACAAATGAAGAAGTAAATACTTTTTCAACTTTCAGAAATTTAAACAAATTTCATAAAATGTTATAATTGTGAAGTTTTTTTTTTCTTCTTCTCTTCATTATAAGAACTGTCTCAACAATGTCTTGTTTTTATTTCAGGACCTAAAGAAACGTACATTCCAACAGTGTATTGGCACAGGTTGTAAGCGTGATGCTCGCCCAGGATCTGTTTACTGCAGCGATGATTGTATTGTACGACATGCTCAGGAATCTTTGGCTCTGTTGAAAAACGAACGCCATTGGCAACAAACTGGTCAAAAAGTAAGTGTGTTATTCTCTTATGTTGCCATGTCATTAAAAGATGAACTTCATTTTTATAACTGACCGACAATTTGCATTTTATTTTCCCTATGTACAGTCTAAAGTGCTTTTAGTAACATTTGGAAGTCTAAGCAATACTAAGGTCAAGATTTGCAATAAGGCAATATCAAAACTGTTCTTTTGTATCATTCTGAGTTTTGGGGAGTAATGAAAGATGATCTGAAAACAATTGTCTTCGGGTGCTCCTGCTATTCATTTTGACAAAATCCAAATATCTACAATATCCTTCCTTAGTAGCTCATTTTCATTCACTTTCTCACTGATGTGATGTGGCTTCCCTCTGTCTTCATAACTTCTCTGACAAGCTTTTTGCCTTGATTCCCCCGAACTACATGTATTTACTTGTGCTACTAGATTAGCATCAAGGTCTCACCCCTTCACTGTCGAAATAGTTAAAAGTAGCCACCTCTTTTACTCTAACAGTTTCTGTTCTTGCACTTGTTTGTGGAACTCCCTACCATTTATTTGCTTCCCTGATAGCCACATTCTTTAAAAGATTAAATGCAACATCAATTGCAATCTTCTCTCTCTTTGATTCTCATCCATCTCTTATTCTTTCTTTGATATCCCCTGTACCTTGTTTTTTTCTCTCACAGTAACCCCTGGCTCATCAGTGGCAGTCCTGCCTTGCTTGGGGTGAAATGATTATAAAAAAAAATTTGCTGCCTGTAAAAGATATCTAATATTTACAGACCTAACAAGATCTTTAATGTAGAGCTCTACAGGAGGACTGACAATAGGAATATGTCCCTTATGACTGTATGTTCATGTTCTGAGAACGTCCAATAAAAAAAAAAAAAAATAATTCATGAAAGTTACCTTGAAATGCACCCATTTGAGAAGTGAAATAGAAGCCAGCTAAAAATCACCAGTCAGAGCATGATGATGAAAAATTAGTCTTATTGGAGGCAGAGTAAGGTGTACTGGTTTAGTGGTAGGTTATGATTGTAGCCTTATATTCCAACCAGGGTGAAGAAGATAACAATAATAGTCATTAGAGATCAATTTTGATCACAAACTATTGGGCTTTGAACTCCCACTTGACCTCAAGCGGGACTCTCACATATGATCCTTTGCTAAAGATGATGTTAAAATGGTCAGCTCCCTGTATTGCTGTAGTGAGTACCTGATTTCTCATGCTATCCTATACTTCAGTGGTTCTCTTTTTTTTTCTTCTCCATGAACCACTCCTACTCTTAATTTTTTTTTTAATCCTTATAACAATTTGATAAATAAATCTTTTTTTCTTTTTTTTTTTATAACTGATAAGTTTTGGAATTGTATTATTGAAATAGTCGATGTATATGCTTTATTTTGAAGTGAAACTAATTTAATAAAAATAAGCTTGTCTTTAATGACTAAATTCTATGGAACATTTATATACAGTAAAATAACTTGTAATAATTTTAAAATGGATCCCCGTTCACCACGGTTGAGAAACACTACTCTATCTTTACAAGAGCCAAATCAGACTGAAAATGAAAAACTGTTGTCATATTTGGATGGGAGCTGCCCAATTTTCACTTTCCAGTCTTGATAAAGTTCAAAAGTGTCTCTTAGTCTTTGTTGGTCACAAAATAATTTTCCCCCTCTAGCTTTTCACTCACAGGCAGGATATGGCAAACCTCTCACTGTTCTATTGCTACTTCTATGGAATGTGCTCAGACAAGCTACATTTCTTGGTTCTGTCAGGCCTAACCTTCGTGGCTAGGACCTACCATGCCACTTACATAGTAGCAAATCGCCCACATTCCTTCCATATTTCATTGGCAAGAAGTATGTTCCACTCGATAAGCTTCTTCCCACAGACTTCTGCTCTGTTTAATTGACTCCAAAGAAGTTTTTTTTTCTCCTAGTCACTACGAACTTAACCTGTTCAAATCTAGACCCAGATGCCAGATGGTTAATAGCGTAAGACATATGCTAATTGACTGTACAGACCTGTCAACAATTGGTCAACAATTTTATAAAGTAAAGAACCTAAAAACTTTATTTAAAAATTTTGGCACTGACAAAATTCTAGCCTTCCTTCCTTCCTTCCTTCAGAAGATTAACCTATTTAATAAAATTTAATTTTATTATATATCTTCAAGGTAAAATGGTGTGCTGTGTTCATTATGAGCCTGTTTCCAGGGAATAACTGTGATTTAAACTAAAAATATGTTTATGGCCTTAAATGAGCCTTTAGATGTTGATAGGCTGTTAAACAAGAACAAACAAACAAACATCAAGTCTAGAATTAACCATTATCTTCCCCTACTATCTGTATAAGTTGTTCCATAATATAATCTTCTACCTCAAGTGGCTCCTGGGCCTTGTAAGTTGAATGTATCTTTTGACCATGAATAATTTGAGCCAGTATCTTCATCTTGCTCATTGGTTTTGGTCGGGGAACTCTCTGATCTTCTGAATAATTAATGGAATAACAACAAAACTCCTCTCAACTTTGTTATCATTCACTTTATTCATTTTAGTTCGGATGTGTGACCCAGGACATGTATTTAAGGGAAGATTTAATGCTGGATGTGATCAAGTGGTTAGTACACTTGTTTTCTAACCATGAGACCTGCTTTTCAGACCCTTCGTCATGGTATAAGGGTTAACAGCCTTGTCTCACTAGATCAATTACAACTGGACAGTAAGTTTGATCTTATTGGATGTCTCATACTTTTGGCCTTGTGTCATATCTAAGCTTTGCTTAGAAAATCATCAGGAGACATGGATTTGAATCTCACTCTGTTCGATTTGTCAGAGTGTTGATTTCTTGATGTTAATGGCCCGAGGGAGGTAATCTCAGTATACCCCACAATTTGGAAAGTGTTGGAAACAAAGCACATTATGAGTTACCCTTGTGAGTAAAATTGGTTAGAAGAATTTTTTGGAAGTCATCAATATGTTAACAAAAACTCACAAGTCATTGTGACCAAGAGTTTGAGCATACTGGTTCCCTTGAAACAGGTAATCACACCAGATTATTCTTTCTCTCAGAAACTATAACACTGTTCAGCTCAGCATAGTTTGCAGCAGGGATTAGCTTGCTGCCCTAGCAAATGGGGAGTGCTTAGAAGTAGCAAGCAACTAATGCTGAATGCTTCTTGGAGTTTAATAATTGAATCTAATCAAGATTTGCTTTCTATAAAGAATATCCAAGTAGAAACCAGGAAATAAAATAAGCTTTTTTTGTTTACATCCTATTTATGCATCCATGTTCCATTTCAGCCTCCAGACAAACCTGTACCACCACCACCCCAACAGCCACCGCAGCAGGTGCAGCAGCAACCTCAAGAAAAACAGCAACAACAGCAGCAGCAACAGCCACAACTGCAACAGCAGCAGCAACAACAACAACAACAACAGAAAAAAGATAGTAATAGTAAAGTTGTTGTGTTAGAGAGAAAAACCGGCCGCATTCTAACAGGGCCTACTGCACCTACAGAATCTGGGCTGAAGGAATGGCTAACAGAACATCCCACATTTGAAGTCCTGCAGCCGTCCCATGCTGTCCACAAGTCGAGTTCCTTTTATAGTAAGTTTATTTTTTGTGGAGGAAGGGGTTCTGCCTCCCACTTCAGAAAAATTCTGGAATGCTAACACAATAGTTTTTCTCATTGGTTTTAACACAAAACAACTGCAACTAATTACAAATGTCCAGTTTTATAAGATATTATTGTTAGAGCAATGGAACTATTCAACTTTTAATAAAGTGCATTATCTTTAGTCATTCACGAGATAAATTAACCTTCCCACCAAATCCATAAAAGAGCAAACATATGCATCAAAAGTAACAAAAACTGCAGTTTCTTCAAGAAATAAGCTTTTAGTTTAATTACTAGAAAAATTACTTTCACAAACATTACTAAAAATGTGTAAGCAACCAAGACATTTTGTAGTTTCTCTTATTGTATGGTAATATGGATCCCATGAATTCAACCAATTCTTCTATATAGTTTCTAGTATCTGACCTCCAATCTATATGGTTTCTAGTATCTGACCTCCAATCTATATGGTTTCTAGTATCTGACCTCCAATCTATATGGTTTCTAGTATCTGACCTCCAATCTATATGGTTTCTAGTATCTGACCTCCAATCTATATGGTTTCTAGTATCTGACCTCCAATCTATATGGTTTCTAGTATCTGACCTCCAATCTATATGGTTTCTAGTATCTGACCTCCAATCTATATGGTTTCTAGTATCTGACCTCCAATCTATATGGTTTCTAGTATCTGACCTCCAATCTATATGGTTTCTAGTATCTGACCTCCAATCTATATGGTTTCTAGTATCTGACCTCCAATCTATATGGTTTCTAGTATCTGACCTCCAATCTATATGGTTTCTAGTATCTGACCTCCAATCTATATGGTTTCTAGTATCTGACCTCCTTCTTTGTTTCTGTTATTGTATGGTAACATGAATCCCATGAATTCAACCAATTCTTCTATATAGTCTCTTGTATCTGACCCCTTCTGCATAGTCTCTTGTATCTGACCCCTTCTGCGCATTCTCTTGTATCTGGCCCCTTCTGCGCGCATTCTCTTGTATCTGGCCCCTTCTGCGCGCATTCTCTTGTATCTGGCCCCTTCTGCGCGCATTCTCTTGTATCTGGCCCCTTCTGCGCGCATTCTCTTGTATCTGGCCCCTTCTGCGCGCATTCTCTTGTATCTGGCCCCTTCTGCGCGCATTCTCTTGTATCTGGCCCCTTCTGCGCGCATTCTCTTGTATCTGGCCCCTTCTGCGCGCATTCTCTTGTATCTGGCCCCTTCTGCGCGCATTCTCTTGTATCTGGCCCCTTCTGCGCGCATTCTCTTGTATCTGGCCCCTTCTGCGCGCATTCTCTTGTATCTGGCCCCTTCTGCGCGCATTCTCTTGTATCTGGCCCCTTCTGCGCGCATTCTCTTGTATCTGGCCCCTTCTGTGCGCATTCTCTTGTATCTGGCCCCTTCTGTGCGCATTCTCTTGTATCTGGCCCCTTCTGTGCGCATTCTCTTGTATCTGGCCCCTTCTGTGCGCATTCTCTTGTATCTGGCCCCTTCTGTGCGCATTCTCTTGTATCTGGCCCCTTCTGTGCGCATTCTCTTGTATCTGGCCCCTTCTGTGCGATTCTGGTATCCCCTCCCCTTCTGTGCGCATTCTCTTGTATCTGGCCCCTTCTGTGCGCATTCTCCTGTATCTGGCCGCCTCTGCGCTGTCTCCTGTATCTGGCCGCCTCTGCGCAGTCTCTTCTACACAAGTTCTATATAACTTTTGCCCTGTTAGTATTGCTTCAGAATATGCTCACTGCACTGCTGCAGGGGTTAAAGTCCCCCAAGGAGGCCACCTGTTTGCCATGGGTTGCAACCCATGATGATTGAAGGCAAGATCCTGGTGTTTGAGTTTTAAGAGTTAGGATATATATATATATAGCTTAGGATATAGGATATAGCTTAGAGTTAGGATATATATATATATATGTAGCTTAAGAGTATGTATATATATATATATATATATATACTCTTAAGCTACAACACAGCACTTTCACCCCTACTTGAGCTAGATGGACAGTTGGAGAGGCCTAATTCAATCAACCAGCTGGTCACATCAAGCCCTAAGACAGATTAACAAAACAAACAAAATGGGCTCATGCTTGCCATGTCAAACATTAAACTAACTTAGTAACCATTGATTATAGTGTCAATCCGACTGGGAACAAAGGAATCAGGGTTGTTTCAACCTCTGAGGAAAGCGCATACTTGGGTGGATGGTCCTGGATATAACAGGTGCTTGGAACACTCTTCATGTTTGAGTGTACCAACCATGTAGGATTGAGGCTAATGAGATTTTCACCTTCATCATCTCACTCATATGGGGCTTCAAGGTGGGTGGGTAGCTTGGCTGATGAATAATAATAAAGTATGAGTGCAAAAACAAGGGACTTCACTTTGAAAAAGTGGCACAGAAAATCAATCAAAGGAAAAAATTTTGAAATTCATATTAACAGAACCAATAGAAGACAGACTAATAATAAAGTTGCTACTTTTTGTAATAGAAAAAAATATTAGCATCTCAGATGACTCCAAAAACAGTTAAAAAACTAAAAATAATACATTATTGATAGAAATTAAAGGAAAACATGACACAGGAAATCTACTAAGGATGACCAAATTTCATGATATAAAACTAAGAGTCTACTAACACAAATTTTTACACTCCTCCACTTAGAGTTCAAATTCTAGTTGAATTCCCTGCATTCACTTATGCGCAAATACTTTTGGGAAAGGTATTAATCCGTCTCTTCCTTTCAGTTATGGGTTAAATAACTGGCTGGCAACCAGTCTACCACAGAAAGCAATGGCAACCTACTGTGGAATAATCTTCTGCCCAGTCAGTCATGTCTCTTTCGAGACCTGATCACCCAAGCATGTATCACTTTTGGCACTTAACTGACTGACACTGGAGGAAATTAAAAAGCATAATTCTATCAAAAAACAAAATATTACAGACATGAAAAGAATATCTATTAAAAAAATATATGATAGAATCATATTATTACTTTTGATGCACCATAACCACCACAGAAAATAAATTGGCTGTACAGTTTTCAAAGTAGAAACGCGTATTCCAAACCAATTAAAATGCTTCAACTGCCAAAGATATGGATATGGTAAGAATTAATGTAAAAGGAAGTCGGTATGTGAAAAATGTAGGCAGAATGATCCTAACCACACAGTGATCACGTGTCCAAATGCCCAAATTGTAAAAAAAAAAAATCATAGGGCAACTTTCAGGGACTGTGAAACCTGGAAAGAAAAAATATATTAAAAATAAAATGACAAAAAACTTCCCTACACAAAACCAATAAAAATATCAAAACAAACTCCAATAAAACATCAGGCTATACCTAAGAAATCTAATATCAAATAAATTACATGAAACACAAGAACTATTTTAATTCAAGAATTAAACATATTGTAAACATCAGAACTAATTGTAAACTTAGAAACAACCCATACCCGTGAACCAAAACTATCCACAATGTAAATTCAACACAAAATTCACTAACATCAACCTCTCAGTGACAAAACACTCAAAACTTCTGAAATGAAAAATTCCACAAATAGAAGACTGACAGAAAAAAAAAACAAACTGACAGAAAAAAAAAACAAAACAATCAAACCTCAATACAAAAGCAAATAAACAGGAAAACAACCCACATAGAAATAATAAAAAAAAATTAAAAAACCCAAATAATCGAGAACAAGTTCACAAAGAAAACAAACAGTATAGAAAGTATGAAATATTTGGGAATAGATAACCAAAAACATAGCCATTCTTAAGATTTAGTCTTTAAAATAATTATCATTCAAATGGACAAACAGTGCACAAGCATCAAAATGGAACTGTAGAGGTGTTAAGCCATAATATAAGGAAATCAAATTCTTACAGATTACAATCCAAATACAGTATGCTTGCAGGAGACCTTTCTCAAAGAATCTAATAACATAACCTTTAAAGGATATGAAACTTGTTACAAAATAAATGTATCAACAATAGAGAATAGGCCAAGTGGGAGTACTTTAATATTGGTTAAAAATTCAATACCCCATGAAAAACTACAACTAAAACTATAACTCTACAGACCCCGGCAGTAAAAGCTTATGGTCAATTTACATTCCTTCAAAGCACAGACTGAAATAGAAAGGCTAATTGGCTAACTTCAAACTCACTTTCTACTAATGGGAGATTTTGATGCATACAGCAAAATGTGGAGCTGTAGGAACCTCAGTCAAAATGGTAAAATTATAGTCTATTTGTTGAAAGGCATGGGCCACAAGCTGACCTGAAATCAAGCTCTCCTATCATTCTGAAGATGAGAATCTCGAAATATTAATGATTAATAAATAGGTAATACCCAACACCTTGTTTTACTTTCCTTTATTTTACTAAATGCATTGTGATAGCCTTCAAAACCTTCCCATACACCTAATAATATACACAATGCTTTAAGCAAATTAGAAAACTTTTCAATAGAATCTGTACTAGACTCATCTGATCTATATTTCTTTAATAACCAAATGCACATAGACCTACACTCAGGTACCAGATCAACATAAGCTATTGACCTAACCATATGCTTCTCATCAATTTTTATGGATTTTCAATGGAAAGTTCATGATGACCGATGTGGTAGTGATCATTCACCTATATTCCTAAATATAAGCAAGCCTATGCCAGAAGAAAGGAATCTAAAATAGCAATGACACAAAGCTAACTGGCTAAAATTTAATGAACTCTGCTCCTCCCAAATCAATAGAAATTCTTAAGGGACCAGAACAAATAGTCTCCTTTACAAACGTACTAACACAAATAACAAGACAAACAATAACCAAATTTTTCATTAAACCACATACCTAATCAAATCCCTGGTTTCCATCAGAAGACCGAGAAGCAGTTAAAACCAAGAAAATTATTCTTACACAACTCAATCACAATCAATCTACAAAATTACAAGCAAGCTTGAGCAAAAGCACACAGTATAATTAAAAAATCCAAAAGAGAATTTTTGCAAAACTACATCTCCAGATGAAATAACAAAATCCCAATAAATAAAACAGGGGAAATAATATGGAAAATTAATGGAAAAACATCAGAAATTGCAACAGTCCACTTAAGAAAAAGAAATGGAGATAAATGCAATATTTTTTATCTTTAAAAAGCCTATGAGACCACATGGAAGTATGATAATCCTAAAAACATACACAAGATCAGAATTGAAGGAAGAATGGCTATATTCATGCAAAACTTCCTATCAAATTGAGCAAGTACAAAATGTAAACATAATATCAGACACACAAGCAGGAGGCAGGAGTATCTTAAAGTAGCATTTTATCAGTTACATTATTTATTCTGAAAATAATGTAACTGATAAAACCATGAATATATGAAAAAATCCCTATATTGTATATGATCTCTCAATATCATACTCATCACCAAACATGCCTTCCCTTGAATGATATATAGAAATATGTTTAAAGAAGGTAGAAAAAATGGGCAAATGAAAATGGATTCCATTTCTTCAAAACAACAACTGTTTGTATGCATTTCTGCAATATATGAGCCTACCACCTCGATCCAGAATTAGTACAATTAATTCCAATAGTCTAACAAATAAAATATCTTGAAATCATACTAGATAGCAAATTTAGCTTCAAGACACACCTTAAACAAAAATGCCAAAAGGCTTTTAAAAGTAATATCAAAACTGAATTAGGGTGTCGACCAAAAAGTAATGCTCAGAATCACACATCAGATCAAAATTAGACTATGGATGCATTTTTTACAGAGCCACACATAAATCTTAACTTAAAATACTACAAACTCTACAAAATCAAGCTGAGATTAAGTTTTGGAGTCTTCTGGACCTCACTCATGCAAAAAACTCTCTCTCTCTCTCTATCTATCTATCTATCTATCTATCTATATATATATATATATATATATATATACATATATATATATATTAGGTTAGGTTGATTTTTCATTTTTTTTTTAAATATTAAAAAATCTCACTTACCGAAAGTTGTGTATGGACCTAATAAGTACTGATACAAAATATTAGATCAAATACTTCGATGGTTTTTTTGAGCGTTTGGCATCAAAGATCGCAGACAAAAATTTACTGAAAATTCCTCATTTTTGCAAGATTTGGCTTGAATATTAGTGAGAAAACCAAATAATTTTACTATTTAAATCAGAGAATGTCATTTTATTTTATAAAAATGATATTAATTAAAGAAATGATGACTAATCTTCAAATAGAAAACCTGCCCCCTCCTTTCAGTATCTGCTTTAAAAAACATGAATTAAGCAGTGATATTTGAATACCTTAAATGATTTTTTCTGTTATAAGTGAAAATATAACAAACAAACAAATAAGGAAAAACAAATACTATTTTAATAGTCTTAATATATAGAGTTCAATTTCTCCATATAAGAGCCCTTAGACAAAAATGCTGGTCTCAATTTCTGATTCAAAACTTTGGCTGTAATATGTTGATGCCTTGCTTCAAAACCATATAGTTTGCAAAGCTTTTGTTGTTAACTTGACTGCCATTCCATGCCTTGGGAATGTGAGGGCAAATTTGGTAAGTCAAGCTTGGTTCCATTTAACAATGATTCCTGAAGTTCAGATTCAGAAAAACCTTCTGTCATTGGTGGTTCAAAAATGCCACAGTGATAAATCTATCAATTGTGTCCAGTGTGTGGCATTAAAATTAATGGTTGGTATTCTTTTTAACTTTTTCTTGGTTGACTCGCCACTCCTGAAAGAATATAAAAATTTATTTATTGATTCATTTAAAAACTTCCAGTCTCTACTATAATAATTATGGTGAAATTAGATAAAATCTTTAAAATGATTCTATAAATTGCAATAAATAATTGAGTCATTGATATATAAATAAATATTTACTTACCTAATGGCCAAAACTCTTTTTAAAGCTTCTTCTCTTACTTCAACTTCATCAGATTTGACCATGGAGTATAGGTTTTCAGACAGTAAACAAAATGTACTTCCTTGTATATTTCTTAAAGTGATCTGTTGGATTTCATGAGGCTGCTTCTTGATCTTTTGGATCATATTAAAAATATGCACTTGCTGATTGTGGAACTTATTTCTTTTAATTTCAAATCAACAAGTGGCATACACATTTACAATAAAACTTATTAAACTGTGGAGTTTTGTTGTGAGCTTTTGTAGGTATTTTCCAGGAGGCATATCTAGAGTCAACCTTACCTCTAGAAGTATCCACTGTGTATTCATACAGGAGTCTTTGGTCACAACTAAGATCATGTATTTCATCAATTTTCAAAATTGAATGCAGAGGACTGCTAATAGTGGAAAATGATATTTGTGGTAAATTATGGCAATCATTTGAGCATACCTTCCCCAGAGGACCACTGAATGCTGTAGGGCCCTTTGTGCAACCATCTATACTTTTGAAAAGAGCTCTGAAAGGTAGTTCATTATGGTGCAAATAGCAAGGAATTGCATGAAGATTTTTTTTTTTCTAAAATTTCAACCATTCCACCTTCACAGCCTGTGTTGGCATTAGTGTTGTCAACAAGGATAGCCTTGATAGTGTTCTCACTGTTGAATTCATGCAAAACATTTACTACTTGCTCTCCATGAACAACACCTGTTGTACGACTATTAGGGATAACTTTATGTATCAGATATTGACTTTCATGTGCTGCCTCCTTTGTAAATTTAAGTGGTGTTCTGGTTCCTTAGTTTTTTCATAGTTTTCTGTCCATTTTCCTCCACAATTTCCTCATACAGCAATGTCATTCGTTCTCCTATCAACTGCAATACATATAAGGTTTTCCACACTTTCATCATGTTTTTGTTGGGCAGTTCTTTTCAATTTAGACTTTGCCCTATCAACTTTGCATTTATCTATATAATATCTTTCATATTAATATTTGGTATAAGAAGGCCCATAGCCTTCAAATCCAAGAGCAAGGCATTGACAAGGCTGGCTCTAAGATTAGAAGATATGTCCCCACTAACTAACTTGAAAGCATAACTTGGAAATTATAAGGGCTTTTTGAATGTCTCCTTGACTGCAAATATTCTTCTTCTGGTTTTTTACTCGGAGAAGTTGAGTAGGAGGGGGAAGAAACATTAGCCTGATGTTGAAGCTGTTGGTGATGAAACTAAATTTTTTCTTAACCTCTCTCTTTCCCTTTTACTTTTTTATAGCACTTTTATCAACAGGTCCAAGCTGGAAAGTGCCCTTAGACCCTAATTTTCCCCTCTCATCCTTTTAGCTACTCATGATCCTGAAATACCTAAAAAAATATATGTACTATCAGAAATGAAATTCCACAAATATTTTAAAAATAAATTTGATAAAATTTGAAATAAATACATCAAATTAAAAGTAATGCTTACTTACCTTAAAGTAGAGTTACTTCCGAGATTAGCTCGTAAACAGGCTTTTTAATAAATAGATATTAACTTTAAAAATATAAACAAATCAGAATAATTATAAACGTTGAATTTTTCATTAAAATAAGACTTAACTATTAAAAAATACAAGAGATATTCATGATAATTAAGAGTAAACAAAGCAAAAACAATCGTTTAGGGGGAGGTAATTTCAACAGGTGAATACCATAAAAAATAACAATAAATAAAACGGCATACGTAAATAGTTATTTGTATATTAAACTAAATATCATAGTGTTTTTATTTCTTTTTAATTTTGATGTTTTCATTTAATTTCCTAAAAAAAAGAATACTAAACTTAAAAATATCTATAAATATCTATTATTAAGTATTGTATTTTTTCTTATTGTTAAAACTTGGGTTTTATTTAAGCGACACATGTTTCCGATAACACCTATATCATGATAAAAATCCCAATTCATTTCGTCTTAAGTTTAAATAAGTTTTGAAGAAAAAAATTTCTTGTGGTAACTCGACATTATTTTGCAACTTTCTTTAAGTGTGATTTTTTACAGTTCCAAAATCGACCTACCCTTATATATATATATATATAAACCTAGTGAACCATGCATGTCTCTGAGATAGGAAAAATTATTCCTTCTAATTTGCACTAAAACTACAATGCAACCCAAATAACTTAGCATACAAAAAACATGAACCTCAATGTATCCAATTCTATAGAGATAAACCAATAGCCAGCTCTTCACTTAGACTTTGAATTAATGAGAAACTAGAACAAATGAATGAAGATCCTGATAATGTAACACTAGTTACAATAAATAAAGTAGTCCTATCGGCAATCTCTAAACCTCACATGGAAATACCCCCCTCCCCCCCAAAAAAGAAACCACCAACAAACATGCACACACAATTATCTGACAAATATTGTGACTATATACCATTCTACACAGATGGATAAAAGATCCAAGAGAGACTAGGCACAGCAGCCACAAACAGACAAATCCTTAAACAAATCAGTCTACCAAATAATGCATCCATCAATACAGCTGAACTGCAAGGCATTAAAATTGTCCTCAATATTCTTGCTTTCCTGTCGGCTACAACCTCCAGGAATTTAAATGCAACGTCAATACTCATCTATTAACCACTTGACTCTAGTTCTTTCCCCACCCCGTATATCCTTTCCTTTCTCTCCACCTTTGAAACTGTCATCACACCTGCATTCTCCTCTTTCTATTGCTCCTTTCTAACTGGTTCGTCTTCCTCTTCACTCTCTTCTAATTAATCTTTTTACACTTATGTAGCCCCCTGCACATCAGTGGCATTACCGCCTTGCTCGGGGTGAAACGATTAAAAAAAAAAAATAGAAAATTCAAAAGATAGGAATTTTCTCAGACTTCCTGTCTAGTTTAACAGCAATTAAAGAAATAAAAACACAAATCATCCCAATATTCAAGAAATCCTAGAAACTTCACATCAGTTGATAAAGCACTAAACAATAATATTGTCTTGAATTCCTAGCTATATGGTCATCAAGGGAAATCATGAAGCCAACACATTAGCAAAGGAAGCAACGAAAATGAAAATAACCAGATTCAAACTTCTATATACAAATTATAAGAAGAAAATTCCGCAACACATCAAAAGAAAATGACAAGCAATTTGGGATATGTTCCCAAACAATAAAATTATATGAACATCAGCTGACATTAAGAAAGGAGAATATAGAGCGATTGGCTGACTGTAGGCAAGACATAGTGCTCAACAGTGCACGCACACACTCAAGGCCGAAACTACACTTTGATGTACCCACTGCAAGCATTTTCTAACCATCAAGCATATCTTGATCAAATGCAAAATGCACAAAAGAATACATAGCAACTATTACTAAGCACAAAATCTTAACCACCACAGACAACCGCACTTCCCTCCCATTAGCATGGAACATGCTTGCCTTCCAGAGAGTAAATCACTACGCCTGCTTGGCCTGACACTCTCAGCGGACCTCAAGTGGAATGACTACGTTGAATCCATTGCTAAATCCGCAGCTATGAAAGTCGGCTCTCTGTGCAGGGCCCGAAAATTCTTTCCGCCTGAATCTATCCTGCAATTATATAAATCCACCATCTACCCGTGTATTGAGTACTGCTGCCACATCTGGTCGGGTGCCCCTTCTATTCTCCTCGGGGTTCTTGACAAAATACAGCGAAGAATCTGTAATGTGATTGATACCGATTTGGCTGACCGCCTGCAGTATCTCTCTCACTGGCGTGACGTGGCTTCCCTGTGCTTCTTCTATAAATACTTTCATGGCTGATGAACTTAAATCACTGGTGCCCCCTAGATGTGAATTTGCATGAGATACTAGATTGGCAACTAGGTCCCACCCTTTTACAGGGAAACCGATGAAATGTAACCGCAATTTCTACTCCAACAGCTTCTTTCCTCGCACATTCCGCCTGTGGAGTTCCCTACCGCATACTTGCTTCCCCGACGGCTACAACCTCCAGGAGTTTAAATGTAAGGTCAATAGACACCTCCTAACACACTAACTCACACCCACTCTTTCCAACTCTCTCTCTATGTACATCCTAAGTCGTCTATCACCCTCCTTCTGACATTTCCTATACCCAATTGCTTTATGTAACCCCCTGCACTATAGTGGCAGTGGAATGCCTTGCTTGGGGTGACACGATTAAAAACCAAAAAAAAAAAAATGTACCTAATGCACAAATAATTGGATATTATATGATGGTAAAACAAATAAACAGTCTGTGTAACCTCTTCTCTACAGTCTCTCCTGTGCAGCCTCTCCCAGGCAGTCTCTTTTATAATGTATTCAACGTCAACAATGAATTGACAAATTTTATAAGTTAACTTCTCATTCTTAAAGTGAATTTTAACTTAAATGAGATTTAGAGGTAATCTGGCAGATTGTCGACTATTCAATTATTTCTATCTACCTGATAGTTTTGTACAGAATCTTATGTCTTAATACTACCACCTGTTGGTTTTTACTGAATACACTCAAGCAATTTAACGATTAACAAAGACAATTCAAGTTTTTTATGCATTTTGTATTGTCCACTAGAAATGTTAATTAGTCTGAAATGTGTAAATCGATAATTATTGAATTAATGTCAATCATTAGATATAAGCTTTGTTTTCTTCATGAAATGATTTTTCTCTTGATTAGATAAAGAGAGAGAGAAGCAACGTCAAATGAACTCTGATCGAAAACATTCGATAGAACAAAAGAAAAAAGAGCCAGATGCAAAACCAAGCAGCCAGGCTGTTAAGGGACCAGATGATGTACGACACAATGTCCGCAAATCTTTGCATGAAGCATTGTCTAACAGGTAAGCAAAAACAGGTGGGGGTGAGTGAGAAATTTTGATTTTCTTGACTTTTTATTATTATTATTTTTTAAGATCTTATCCTAAATGGATTGATGGATGGTGTTATGGATAATGACTCAGAATGATAAATTGGAGAGCAGAGTTTAAATTCCACATGTTTGTTAAATTCACTTATGTGCAAATGGCCTTGTGACTGGCCTTCTCTTCCCAGCAATGGGTTAAATAGTAGTAATAGGAATTGTATCAAAAAATCATTATATCTAAAAAAAAAAAAAATCTTACAATCCAAAAATATTTCAGCATTAAATAACTTTTGAAAAGGTTGATAAGCAGTAAAAAAAAAAAAAACAATCATTGAATGTTTCCTTGAAGCACAGTCTAAAATTAAATCCATTTGTTTAAGGGCTCTTAGCTCAGTTACATGAAAATTATAATTACTTAGTACTTTTAGATTAGTTCTTGATTTATTTTTATCTACTCATTTATTATTTTTCAGGGCACGAGAAGCTGAAAATGTCACAATATCAAACACTGAGCTGAAACAGTTGGTGTTAAGCATTGAGGCAGAGTTATACAAACTTTACAATGACAGTGGGCACAAATACAAGGCTCGATATAGAAGTCTTATTTTCAATATCAAGGACAATAACAATAAGGTATGGATGCAGTCACTTAGTTGATCTTTTCATTTAGTTTTGTGGATCTTTTCTCACTAGGTTATTTTTTTTTCTTTAGTTATGTTGATCTTTTCATGTTGACCCTTTCATTTTTGTTGATCCTTTAATGTTGACCCTTTCATTTTTGTTGATCCTTTAATGTTGACCCTTTCATTTTTGTTGGTCTTTAGTATTGACCCTTTCATTTATGTTGATTTTTTCATATTGACCTTTTCATTTTTGTTGATCATTTCATGTTGACCCTTTCATTTTTGTTGATGCTTTCATTTAGTTTTATTGATCTTTTCGTGTTGATCCTTTCATTTAGTTTTATTGATCTTTTCGTGTTGATCCTTTCATTTAGTTTTATTGATCTTTTCGTGTTGATCCTTTCACTCTTGTTGATCTTTTTGTGTTGATCTTTTCACTTAGTTTTGTTGATCCTTGTTACATAGTTCATACTACAATGCAGTTCATTATTTATAATAACTAGAAATACTCATGAAAATGTTATGGTTTTACTATTTAGAATTTCTGATGAATCTTAAGTTAATGTTTAAATAAGCTCTTGGCTACAACAATAAAATATCCTGGAAGATTCACATCGTTAATTATTCGAGCTTAGCAACTTTAACAAATTATTGAAGTAGCAATCATAAATGTGAATGCTGGTTGTTGTTTTAAGAAGTAAATAATCGCCACTGCATACAAGATAAGAGTTTTAATATTATGTACATTGTTAGCTTAAAATGAATCAAATCTCACTCTTCAAAACTGGCTTCAATTATGTATGTTTCTTAAAGATTTTGCATTAGCTATTGAAACCAGTTATGATGCACTCTTAGAATGAAAAGCCTAATAGAAAATGCTGTTTCTCTGTTGTCTTGCATGAGTTATTTCCCCTTAATTATATTATTCATACTGTTCAGCTAACGCAGGTATCTGATTTAGGTTTTTTTATTTGCTGTAGTTTTTTTCTGTTTCCGCTTACATTTCATCTTGTCAGAATTTTTTTTTTTTCTTTTTTTCCCTCCAAATTTTGTTTTGATAAGTCAACACCTTTTCCTTGGTTTCATCAAAACATTTCGGATAATTCACACTTCAAACTTTGTCAAGTGTATAATCCATAAGAAAATATTTAAAATAGTCATTAATATATCAACTGGACAAGTTCCTTATATAGCAGCACTTGGTAGACAAGTGTCCAAGCAAAATTTGTAGATTTGTTGTTTTAATCAATTAACCCCGAGTAAAGAGATAAGGCCACTAAGATGCAAGAAGCTACTGTAAGTGAAAAAGAAGGAAACGAGATAAGGGAGGAGGGTGAACCAGATGATAGGTGAACCTATCTACTCCTATTGAGAAAAAACAAATGCTAAATAGAATTTCAAAGAGACATTAGAAGTACAGACTTTAGAAAAAAAAAAAATGAAGACCCAATCCTAAATGTTAATAGTTCTTACTATTTTCTGTAAACTTGTTTATTCTGGTGTCATTTCTGAGAAGTGTTAGTCAAGAAACTTTAACAAAGACGTTTTATGGCAGTGAATGCTGGGCAATCTCCTTATAGATGAAGAAGAGACTTGAAGCAACAGAAATAATGCTACAAAAGGATGCTGGGAGTGCATGTGAACAATGGAAAAGTTTTAGAGAAAATGAAAATAAAGTACAGTTATGCTTTATGTCAGAAAGAAACTTTAAATTTCTAGGGCAAATAATAAGAAAAGAGAGTTTGAAAAATTTGATACTCACAGGACAGATTGAAGGCAAGAGAGACAAAGGAAAACAACACATAACCTACCAAGTGAGCTTGTGTAAATGGACTGCAAAACAGAGTTTAGGAAAGATAATAAAATAACAAAATTTATTAAGATTTACGAAGGACAGAAAATTGTGGAGTCGTGATCGCCAACATTCTGAAAAGAGATGCCACATAGAAGATTCACAAAATAGAACTCTTTTTAATAGGTTACAAGTAATCCCCTTCTCTTTCATTGTTTCACCGCAATATGAAATTGTGACAGATGGACACACACGGCTCTTATTATAGTATAGATTAATAAAAATTCATTTAATATTTATGATCCAATAAAATCAATTCCTATTTTTCAGTTCATTTTAAAAATATACAATTTTATTTTATTTATTGTTGCTTTTATCTGGGCAATTCTTTACAGTTACTTTTTAAATTTCAGGGTCTGTTCCGTAAAATCTTGGGTCATCAGATCAAGCCTCATCGTTTGGTGCGTATGACTGCTGATGAATTGGCCTCTGCAGAATTGGCACAGTGGCGACAGAAAGAGGCTAAACATGTAAGTTTCCCTAAGAGCATTTATTTCTAATACAAAACTACTTACTATGAACTACTGTAGACATACATAGATTTTAGGTTTGTACAGGTGTTGATAGAATTTCAATTATAGCTCTATAGATTACAATATGTTTATATCATATCAGTCAGTTAATTGTCCTACGTGATACATGATTTGGCAATCATGTCTCAAAAGAAACATGACTGACTAAGCAGAAGATTTTTTTTCACAGTAGCTTGCCATTACTTTCTAAGGTAGACTTGTTGCCAGCCAAGGCTACAGAGCCCAATCTATCCTGCTATTTAACCCATAATTGGAGGAAGAAGAGATAGATTAATACCTTTCCTAAGGGTATTTTTGTGTAAGTGAATAAAATGAATTTGACAAGAATTTGAACTCAGCTCTCTGATTTCTCATTCTGAGCATCCATTACACATGTCATATCATATGAAAACTATATTTTTTTTTATTGATAGAAAATAGAGATAATATTTTAGGATATACAAACATTTTGAAATTACTCTTGAATTATAATATTTTTATTCAAACTATTTGTATTCAGGCTACTGTCCTCATCTTTGTTGTTATCACAATGTTTCAGCAATTGTGTCCAGTGGCCTTCCTCAAGTGTATAACCTACAGAATTCTCTGGAGGTTACCCAGATCACTAAACACCTGAAGGCGCTTACAGCCATATTACTTTGGAACTCTAGTTCTTGTGCATCACTGAAGTTAGGCCATTCTGAGCCTGATCAGTACCTAGATAGGTGACTTCTTGGGAATACCAGATGCTGTAAGCTTTGAATGTATTGGTGGTGTAATGGATGATGGCATATCAGAGTGCCAATTTCCATCAGCTTAATTATATTCACTTACCTGCAAATACCCGAGCAAAAGGTATCAGTTCACTTCTCCTTCTCCTACTCCCAGCTATGAATCCACTTCTCCTTCTCGTCCTCCTCTCAGCTATGCTTCTTCTCCTCCTCCCAACTACACTTCTCTTCCTCTTCCTCCCAGCTATGTGTTAATTAATTAGTAAGACTTGTCTCACTATATATCATCATCATCATCATCATCATTTAACGTGTATCCATGCTAGCATGGGTTGGACAGGTTTCCTTGATGACTCTGTAATTAAACCGTCATGAAATATTGAAGTGAGTTTTACAGCTGCATGTCCTTACTAACATCAACCAGTTTAAGAGACTAGAAACTGTGTTTTTATCAAGACACCATTACTTACAAAGGTTAGTGTTCTGCCTACCCTATTCCATACAGAGTAGGTGTAGAGATTCTTATTTCAGAAATTTCCTTCTCTTAGACAAGTTGCTATCCAAAGCTAAAGACTTGTAAATGATCCCAGTTTCAGGGTTAACTATTTAGGCCCATAGTTGGGACTCTTAACGGGTGCTACCACTCCGGTTCAGGGTGGACCTGGGAACAACAGCACTTAAGAGGTGATTCCACACTCCACTAAACCATTAATAAAATGTAAATGACATCTCATCCTTTAAATTCAGTCAGAAAGTATATAAAATTTTTGTAACTTTTTTTTTTTTCTAGTGAATGATTTTTAGTTTCACAAAACAGCTAGTGCTAGTTTACCACAAATTTTGTTTTTGTAATTTTAGTCAAAATAGTTTGAGAAAGTACCCTGAAGATGTAAAAAAAAAATCTGTTCATAATGTTAATAAAACCTTTTTTTTTTTTTTTTTTTTTTTTTTTTTTTTTTTTTTTTTTTTTTTTTCAGACACTAGAGTTGATTGAGCAGCGAGAAGTAGAAGCTATCAAAGATGCTGCCAAGGCTCATGTAGTGAAAAAGACTCACAAGGGAGAAGTCGATGTAGCCGGTGAAGATCTTAGCACGTTGGAGGTAAGTATTAAGGTAATGTAAAAATCAGTGTCGGTATTTAACTTTTTTTCCTTTTTCTTTCTTTCCTTCTTTCCTTTCTTGTTAAATGAGTTTTGAAACTCTAAATTCATAAAAGCATTACTTCCTTCATCATTTCAATCATGACATTTCATAATGTTCGAGAACATCAGATTTTATCTAAATTATTAAATGTTGACATTTTTAAAGACCTTGATGGAGGAGGTGGGGAGAATCCTCTGTCTGCTACCAGAATTTATCTATATATTTATATTTTATTATTATTAACCTGAAATTGCTATATTTTAAGTCTCATCTCTTTTTTGCAAGCCCTTTGCCCACTTTTCATTCCAACCCTTTTCTTTTAACATTTTACTTTTTTCCTTTTACTAATCTCCATCACCCCAATTTTCTTTTTCTTCTCCGTGCCCCACCACCCCATTTTGTTTCTTTTGATTTTTTTTTCACTTTTTCTATTTTTAACTTTTTCTTTTTAACTTTTCTTTTTTTTTTTCACTTTTTCTTTTTTTTCATTTTTTCTTTTTTTTCACTATTTCTTTTTTTTCACTATTTCTTTTTTTTTCACTATTTCTTTTTTTTTCACTATTTCTTTTTTTTCACTATTTCTTTTTTTTTCACTATTTCTTTTTTTTCACTATTTCTTTTTTTTTCACTATTTCTTTTTTTTTCACTATTTCTTTTTTTTCACTATTTCTTTTTTTTTCACTATTTCTTTTTTTTTCACTATTTCTTTTTTTTCACTATTTCTTTTTTTTTCACTATTTCTTTTTTTTTCACTATTTCTTTTTTTTTCACTATTTCTTTTTTTTCACTTTCTTTTTTTCACTTTTTCATTTTTTTTCACTTTTTCATTTTTTTTCACTTTTTCATTTTTTTTCACTTTTTCATTTTTTTTTCACTTTTTCATTTTTTTTCACTTTTTCATTTTTTTTCACTTTTTCATTTTTTTTCACTTTTTCATTTTTTTTCACTTTTTCATTTTTTTTCACTTTTTCATTTTTTTTCACTTTTTCATTTTTTTTCACTTTTTCATTTTTTTTCACTTTTTCATTTTTTTTCACTTTTTCATTTTTTTTCACTTTTTCATTTTTTTTTCACTTTTTCATTTTTTTTTCACTTTTTCATTTTTTTTTCACTTTTTCATTTTTTTTTCACTTTTTCATTTTTTTTTCACTTTTTCATTTTTTTTTCACTTTTTCATTTTTTTTTCACTTTTTCATTTTTTTTTCACTTTTTCATTTTTTTTTCACTTTTTCATTTTTTTTCACTTTTTTTCTTTTTTTTTCACTTTTTTTTCACTTTTTTCACTTTTTTTTCCACTTTTTTTTCACTTTTTTTTTCACTTTTTTTTTCACTTTTTTTTCACTTTTTTTTTCACTTTTTTTTTCACTTTTTTTTCACTTTTTTTTTCACTTTTTTTTCACTTTTTTTTTCACTTCTTTTTCACTTCTTTTTCACTTCTTTTTTCACTTCTTTTTTCACTTTTTTTCTTTTTTTTTCACTTTTTTTCCACTTTTTTTTCACTTTTTTTTCACTTTTTTTTCACTTTTTTTTCACTTTTTTTTTCACTTTTTTTTTCACTTTTTTTTTCACTTTTTTTTCACTTTTTTTTTCACTTTTTTTTTCACTTTTTTTTTCACTTTTTTTTTCACTTTTTTTTTCACTTTTTTTTTCACTTTTTTTTCACTTTTTTTTCACTTTTTTTCACTTTTTTTTCACTTTTTTTCACTTTTTTCACTTTTTTCTTTTTTCACTTCTTTTTCACTTCTTTTTTCACTTTTTTTTCACTTTTCACTTTTTTTTCACTTCTTTTTCACTTCTTTTTTTCACTTCTTTTTTTTCACTATTTTTTTTCACTTTCACTTTTTCTTTCCTCCTTTTCTCTTTTTCTTTTTTCTCTTTATTCTCTGTTTTTCTTTTTTCCTTTCTCTTTTTTTCTTTGCTTTAATGGCTTTCAGTTGGTATCTGTAGTTACCACACTCTTAGTCAAGACATTTGTCAGTTGGTGAGCCAACTTTTCAATAATATTTCTGAGGACAGATTTATCTATCTTGCTTCTGCCAAAATAAACCACAAAAATTATATAGTTATAATAAGTATGCTTGTTAAAAATGAAAGAGCAAATGTAGTATTCAATAATAAACTAGAATCCAAATTGATGTCAGTGAATCTTGATCAAAATAACACAGCCTAGATGGAAAAATTGCACAACAATTCTGAACTGGAAAAATTGATGCATGAAAAAAGTCATACAAAAGGCGGAGGTGATAAAAATCTAGTTCATTTTTTGAGACACTAATATACAATTAATCATGACAAAGTCTGTCTCCAGACATAAACAATAATAAACCCACTAATGAAGAAATGAAGTTATTAAAAAAAAACAAAAAACTATGGAACAATAATAATAAAGTATCATTTGATATTGAGAATGAGCTTTTGAAAATAGCTAACTTTCTTCACAAATTCAATAATTCTATTTTATGAAAGAAGTCTGGGATCAGAAATACATACCCCAAAAATGTATTAAGCACTATGGAAACAAAAGGGTAGCCCTCAGGACACTCTTCAATTAGATCCATCATGGTGAAAGTATTAAGGAACATTACATTGACTAGGCTGTCATCATTTTCTCAAAGTCAACTCTTCATGACCCCACTTGCTTTTTGTTCTGTTAAGGGATGTAATGATTGTATATATGTCATCAAACGACTCCAGAAAATTGCATACCTCTGTAATAGGAAGTTATATACTTCCCTATGTTAACCACGCAGCAGCACATGACCACATCAATAGAGAAACTGCCTCCCACTAAATACATCAATCTAATAGAGGAATTTCATCAGACCTCAAAATCTTATATGTCTGGCAAGGACCCCAATATGGAAACCTTCCAAACCACATTGGGAATACAACAAAGAAGAAATTAAATCCCTAGACTATACATTTACAAGCATAGATGTGATTAGATGGACAGTGATCATTTTTAGCATTCCATATCTCATTTGAAACAAATCTGCGCAGAGAAAACAGTGATCCTACTTTCCCTCCTGAATCCATTGTACTGATGATGAGAGGGAAAGATATGCTGATGACATAGGAATTCATAGTTGAGATAAGGATTTTGAACAGAAAATCAACTCTTGTCATGTTCTTAAATAACCTTGTCAGATTGACAGTTTTTAATAAATAAGAAGTTTTTATTGACTGCTCAACAGCATGTCACTACATCAATAAAAACTTCTTATTTATTAAAAACTGTAATCCAAGTTTCGAATCCACTGATAGAGGAACTGTATAATCAGGAGAACGATTGAGACGATTGTCAGATTGAGACTTTCATATGGATGAAAGTAATGGCAAGCTACTGCTGGGAAAATCTTCTGCTTAATCATTCATGGATTGAAAGAGACATGATCACCCAAGTGTGAATCACGTGTGGTACTTAACTGATAATGGGCCATAACTGTTTCCATTACAATTTCCAGATCATAGCTTCTGTTTTTGAAAGATCTATCTTGAGAGTCCTATTTCTTGGAACATTTAGTAAACGATTAATTTTCTGTTCAAGATTCTTCTTATCCCAACTATGAATACCTATGTCATCAGCATAGCTCCCCCTCTCATCATCAGTATGATCGCTTCGGTTGGAAAGCAGTATCATTGTTTTCTCTTGGTAGATTCATCTAAGATGTGCTATGGATTACAGTTTTTAATAAATAAGAAGTTTTTATTGACTGCTCAACAGCATGTCACTACATCAATAAAAACTTCTTATTTATTAAAAACTGTAATCCAAGTTTCGAATCCACTGATAGAGGAACTGTATAATCAGGAGAACGACAATGCGGAAATGAGAGCCCCAGTCTATTTAATTTTTTCCTAGACTATACCCTGTGCATTTACAAGCATAGACATGAAGAAATAAACACTGATCATTTAAGCATTCCAGAGCACATCTTAGACGAATCTACCAAGAGAAAACAATGATACTGCTTTCCAACCGAAGCGATCATACTGATGATGAGAGGGGGAGCTATGCTGATGACATAGGTATTCATAGTTGGGATAAGAAGAATCTTGAACAGAAAATTAATCGTTTACTAAATGTTCCAAGAAATAGGACTCTCAAGATAGATCTTTCAAAAACAGAAGCTATGATCTGGAATTGTAATGGAAAGTTATGGCCCATTATCAGTTAAGTACCACACGTGATTCACACTTGGGTGATCATGTCTCTTTCAATCCATGAATGATTAAGCAGAAGATTTTCCCAGCAGTAGCTTGCCATTATTTTCTGCTGTAGACTGGTTGCCAACCAAGGCTATAGAACCAAATCTATTCTACTAATTTAACCCATTAATGGAGGGAGAAGAGATGGATTAATATCTTTCCCAAGGGTATTTTCATGCAAGTGAATGAAATGAATTTGACTTGAATTCAAACTCAGCTCTCCAATTTCTCATTCTAAACCAATATCCATTACACTAGAATGCACATCCAATGGCACATACTCTATTGTAAGAATTCAGGATGTGAAATTTAATAAATACTGAACACTTCAAATATCGCAGTGTATGGATTAATTATAACAAGTTTAATATAGGAGAAAAGAAAATTGAACTTTGCAAATTGCTACAAAATGTCCATGTCAGATCTATACTTTCATATAGATGCCAAGCATGACACCAAACCCATTCAGAAGTATCTAAACTGTCAGTGCCATACAACCACTTTCTAAAAACAGTAATTAAAAATGGCTTTGAGTGAACGAAGCTTTAGGGTTTGGGTAAAAACATTATGGACTGTCACTACAGATTCGCAAAGAACTGTACCAAATAATGGAAACCCTATCACTTGGACTTTCAATGGCATTAGCAGCTAAAATGGATATCATGTGTAATTTGGAGAGAAAATCATGACATAATTAAGAGGCTTATATTCCACACGACTTCAAACATGAAGTTAGGAAGTAAAATCCATATCAATGCTGGAAAGAGAGATACCAGCTACTGTACTTGAGAAACCTGTTTTCCTGTTTTAAGCAAAAGATTTCATAAATTTCAACCGACAGCAGTACTGGCTGCTCAGTCAATGAATGCCAAATGTTTCCTTATGAGGAAATGGCTACTGTTAACATTACTATCCAAAGCCACTTGTACCATTCTTGTTGAGTACTTTTTCTTTTATATGTTGTATCCCTTCGGGACATAGGTGATCATGACCTTCCACATCTCCCTATCTCCTTTACCCACCCGAACCCTGCTTTGCCAGCCATTTGCTCGTGCCCAGCAAGTATGTTATGCATTACTTTCCCCTGTCTCTTTTTCCCCTCTATCTGACCTCTGAGTATCAGATTCTCCAAGCCCACTTTTCTCATTACATGTCCCAGGAAATTCAGCCATCTTTTCCTGATGTTAAGTATTAGCTTTCTTTTTGTTTCCATCCTCTCCAAAATCTCATCGTTGATCACATTTGGTTCATGGTATCCTCAGCATCTTTCTGTAGAACCATATTTTGGTTGCTTCAAGTCTCTCTTTCATCTTTGAGGAGATTGTCCAGCATTTACTGCCATATTGAAGAACAGACATCACATAGCAATCCAGTACTCTCTTCTTTGTTTCCGACAAAATTTTCCTGTCTCTCAGCACTCAGCCTGTGGAATGCATTTTTTGCAATGCCAATTTGCCTTCAGCTCTCAGTGTTACACCTTTCAAGTACACAGACTCAAAAAGGGCTTTATATTTCTCCATAGGCAAGTTTTCACTGATATGTAATACTTCTCTGAAAATAGCCCCAAGATATATCCCTGTTTCAGCAGCATCAAGCAGAGCTAAATTTTCTGCAACCATAGCAGACATCACATCTCATTAAATTCATTTTGACTGACATACCAACAAATAACTTCTTTCATTGTTACTGTGAAAGATAGCATAACCTTCCTGTGATGTTTGTCCTTTCAAATTACCAAATTATGTGCCACTAAAGCATTCAATCACATGGCAAACATGGACTTTCATGCCTGCATAAAAATTTTGCTTGAAAAAGAACGGTTTCCTCTTGATACCACTATTAACTATATTCACTCCTTGGCAATGTTTATTGTTTTAAAAAAGTGATTAGAATTTTAATAAATCCCAAACATATGAAAGTGAATTTATATATTTTCATTGTTCTTGAGAAATGACAACAAAAATAATGATTATATTGTTTATTAGAATTGATCATTCAATCTTTATAAAATAGGAAATAATGATTTTATTATAGTTGGTTCACATATTTTAATAAATCAGTATATGTTTCTAAATTTATAAATAAAAATTGTTTTCCAAATTATTTCTTTATAAATTGGTAAATTATACATATTGCATTAGTTCTAATTGTTTTCTTTTTTAGAATGTAGCAAATATAAAATTATTCTTGTAAATAAAGAATCTAATAAATATTGATTAATATTTTTGTTTTAATTTCTCAAGAACAAAAAATGTATAAATTCACTTTCATCATATATTTGTTTCATTAAAATTTTAATTGCTTTTTAAAACAATAAACATTGCCAAATAGCAGTGATAATTAAAATAAAAGATGTGTCATAGGAAAATTGTCCTTTTGAGATTTTTTGCAGGCATGATGAATCATGTTTGCCTATTCACCTGTTCTTTTATATTGCTTAAGGTAAAATACTTTAGTGAATTTTCCTTTTCCTTTTTTTTTTTTTACTATCTTATTTGTTCTGTTTTTATATTCAATTTTTTTTCTGCTTTAGTTTCTCTGCTTAGTTTTCCACTTATCAAAAGTCACATTTGGGCATGTTTGTGACCACTGAGTTCAGTTCACTAATAAGAGAATGCAATATCATTGTTTCTGACTTGACGTCTCAACTTCAGCCTTTTTCTCACTGCTACAGAGTAGCTTCCCTGTGTCTTTTCTGTAAATACTTTTATGGTAACTGTTCTTGTGAACTTGTTGCTATTATTTATGGATTTAAACATAATATTAGATGAGTGACAAGTTTTCATCATTTTCCAGTTGAAATGGCTAAATGTAACCACACGTTCTATGTTAAGTTTTTTTCTTGCATTTCTTGCATTTCTTGCTGGTGGAACTTTCTTCTGGCTTCTTGTTTCCCAGTCAAATTTGATCTTCAAAAATGTCAATCATTATCTTGTCTTCTTAATTCCTGTTCTTTTATTGTTTTCTCTCCTAAATGCTTTTTTTTTCTTCAACACTCAGTAGCCCTTGGCATCTTAGTGGCTTTGTTACCTTCTTGGGGGCAAAATAATTAAAAAAAAATGTTTCTTTAATTTTTCCTCATTTACTTGTCACTTCTTTTTCTTCGAATTGTGTTCCTTGTTTCTAGACTACGTAGTATAGTTTGTTAATTTCAATCCAGTTTTTCTTGCATAAATTCAAATCAATGTATTTGAAAGAGTCAAAGCTATGACATCCAACGAAAAACCTCTCTCTGATCAATTTCATAACCATAATCTCTTAACTCTGTTGCTGACCCAAAACATGGATGCCTATAAATTTCAGATAACTCCCATTAACCTCATGGTAAAAGAATGCAGGGTCTAGCTTTGACACTATTCCCACACCCAGCAATACTTTCTTTAACTTAACATGCCATGCTCTTGCTGCATCACCCAAGCCATATATAATTTCCTTCAGGTGCCATAATTGTATCCTGAAGAATTCTTTTAGAGGTTTTGAATAGATTTCTCTATTAATTGTATTCCTTTGTTAATATATTTCATTGGGATCAAGCAAATTAAATTTCCAACCAAAAGGTGGACACAAGAGAGAGTGCAAATCTTAAAGGATCTTTTGAACTAGTAGGAGTGTTTTCTCCAGAGTATCCCTTGAAACTGCTTGCTACTAGTCCAACATTCACTTTTTCCACCCGACTTTTACTGATATGCATGACAGCACCTCATCTTTCATCTCTTCAAATACTGGTACTTTTTTTCCAGTTTACAACCTCTGCAATGTTTGCATCCAACAATTTATTGACTTTAAAAGTTTGCAAGACATCTTCTTTATCTACTTGTCATTCAACTGCATGGTTTTCCAGTTCAATCTGTTCATCCGTGCTATTATCCATTCTGTGAATATTAAGACACTTCCTGTTTTGACTTTTCTGGCGTAATTGAGTACCAGTAAACTGTCCTCATCTTATGTACCTGCCAACCTTTCAGACAGCTATTTTTGGAATAATCTTTGGAACATTCTCTCTGAACACTTTTGCATTATCATGTTTGTCTTTTCTACAATTGTTGTTATTTCTGCTATCTTCACTGTTGTTGGCAATACCATGTTTATTATTTTCACTGTTATTCCTGGGATCAGTTTCTTCCTGTTCATTGTTTTCCTCTGAGATGTTTAATGGCATTTTCTCACTCTACCACTCAAGACTTTAGAGTTTGGAAATATGTACTCTTTAATAGGCGCTATTGTGTCTAACCAATATTTCTCATTATGCACATTATTACTACTTCTGGGCTACACTGTCATTCATTTCTTTTATAATGTATATGGTTTTAATTTTTTAATGTTCCTGCTCAGTTTTTCATCTCAATTGATGAAGAGAGGTTGATATATTCTTTAGTTTGCTTAATTCTTTAGAATCTTCTCTTTTGCCATGGGCTTTTAGATTTTCAACTATGACTTGAAAATTTCTTTTTATTTTATTTTGAGCAAAGTTAGATTTTTTGTTTTTGTTTTTTTTTTTCCAAAAAACTAATTCTGTGAAAACCCACTGAAATTATGTAAAGAATTTGACCTACAGTGCTGGTTAAGACTGTCTTTACATTGCAATTATTTTCCTCAGTAATCTGTTTCTCACTGATAGATAGTATTTGATTTAGTCTTTCACAGGTACCCTTACTCCATGGACTCTGTCCTGCTGTGTTCAGAAGTCGGATACCAAATAAATTTCCCTGATCTCTTACGGAATAATTATTGAATTGACTTCCGTTGTCCATGAGGAATGATTCAAGATGCACCAAAATAGGCAATGCAGTTGGTGAATATAGCACACAATGTAGTGTCTCCATTTTTATTAGTTTTCATCACTGCTGCTGTACAGTAATGTTTAGCGAGACGCATCAAAAATGAAAAAAAAAAATAATAATAATCGTCATGCCAAGGTTTCAAGTCCATTGCCACAGTTTGAGTAAACAAAGAGGCAAGAGGCGGGGATACTACAGGACAGGGTTGGACATTTTTTTTTATCCAGCTTGCATGTCTCACAAGACTCTGAAATACTTGAGAAAGCTAAAACATATGACATCTGGAACATGGTGAATATTCAATGAAGATAAGAACAACAGTCCATGCAATGTAAATAGTGTTAGTAATTACAATACCTCATCTCAGAAATATAGACAGACCAGTTCTCTGTATTCAGCTGTTCCAAAAAGTGTGGCCTTCACCACTATAATCAAGTCATGTGTGTAGATGGCCTGGCTGTTCAGGTCTAAGAATTGTTGCTGTACCCTTATATATTGGGGGGAAAAAAAAGAAAAAAAGTAAAGTCTAGTAGTACATATGTACGTATTTGTATGTATATGTACACTACCGGCCATAATTATTAGGCCACCTCAGTGTTTTAAAAAAAAATGATGTATTTCATACTATTTTTTAGTATTTATTGCTAATTGAATAATTGTAAATGAAAATAGAATGGTTCTTTTGTTAATGCTGCACAATAACATGTGCATCAAATGAATTTATAAATATTTAATAATTACCTATATTGCAGTTTCATCAGCAAAAGAATGAAGAAAATTTAAGGTGATTCAGGCGAGTTCATCTTTGCTTCCTTGCCTTGTAAAATTTTGCAGAATAATAATAACAATAAAAACATTCTATTTTCATTTGGCAATAAATACTAAAAATAGTATGAAATACATCATTTCTTTTTAAAAAAAAAAAACTGGGGTGGCCTAATAATTATGACCGGTAGTGTATATGATAAAAGTATAGTTTTTAGATATGCTGTATTTATAGGTAATAGTGTGTATGTAGATATAAGTATAAAAATGGACACTGAGATCAACACAGTGCATTAACCATCTGTTTCATGCTTGAATGCAATCTAATTGTAGGCTTGAAGATATAATTTCAATTTCGATGTGTGTGTGTGTGTGTGTGTAATATATATATATATATATAGTCATCTGCAGACAAACCTGTTTCGCTGTATCACACTACATCAGGACAGTTAGACATCTGATTGCTTCTAGCCGACCGAATTGACATCAGTCGTCGATTCTAGCCTTTGAGCTGTGGGTGCTCGGTAGAGGAAGGTGGACTTTAGCATGTTATATACAATGTAAACGCGCGCCAGTATCCGAGAGTGTTCAAATTCATTACTGAATGAACACGATATATATATATAACAACTTAGAAAACTCTTTGGAGGGTCTTGGCCACTAATTATTACACATCTGCTAAAATTCATAAGCTCTTTTGTGTAGGTGAAAACCAGAGTTTTGGCCAATAAGTTTCAAAATTATAAAAATGTAAAATTGACAACATTGTAATATCAGCATTCTTTTGTTCTTTTTTGTTTTTGTTTTGTGGAGGAGGGGCTGTTGTAATCTCTATTATGGCTAAAAGTTCCTTGAAACAATAAATAATTCAGTGGAGCCATCTTTGTTGTACAAATATATATATATATATATATATAGTTTTTCTCCCCATTATCTTAGGGTTTCTAGTGTCATTTATGTCATGATTAAGAGAATAGATTCTTCAAAAATCATATTTTTAATCTATTATTGTTTCACTTAAGTAATATTTAAAACTTTCCTTCTCTCTCTCTCTCTCTCTTTTATTTTGGCATTTGTCAACAATTCATTGATGAAAATAAAAATAAGTATTTTTTTGTTGTTACAGGCCAAGCCGGTACCAGCAGAAAAGACCCGAATTGATTTAAAAGTTGATATTATTGGTGGTATTGTGAATGACACAACAGAAAGCCACCGAACACACTTATTTGATTTGAACTGCAAAATCTGTACAGGCAAAATGGCTCCTCCATCAGAAGAACCCGCAGTAAAGAAAGCTAAAAAAGAAGTTGCACCTGCCGGGCAATCTGACCAAAATAAGAGCAAATCAGCTCCACCCAAGCCTGAAAAGCTACCTCCCCAGGTGACGAGCAAAAGTGAAGCAGACCTATTGAAGGATGAGGAGGTGAAGAATGTTATTGAATCAATCCGTGCTGTGACCCAACAAGTAGAAGCAACAGCCAATGAAATCAAAGCCTCCCCCGGATCTCCTTTGCCCAGTGCTATAAAGACTTCAAATTCACGCAATGTTACTGTAAGGTGAGATCATTTAGTGATTTTTTTTTTTTTGTTTAATTCCCCTATAATTATGTATACAGTAGGACCACAGGCCACTAGTGTCTCAGTTCACAATTAAATTTTATGACCCAAAATTGTATTGGGTGACAAACATGCTTGTCAGCAACAAAGTAAGGTGAAAAGCCAGCATTTTTTTTTTTTTTTTTTTTTTTTTTTTTGTTGTTGGAATAATCATTTCACCCTAAGCAAGGCTAGACCAACACTGGTGCCCAGGGGGTTACTGTGAGAAAATAAAAAAAAGGTACAGGGGATGTCGGAGAAAGAATAAGAGAAGGATGGGAATCAAGGAGATAAATAATGGCAATTGATGCTGCGCTTAAACTTTTTGAGATTGTAGCTATCAGGGAAGCAAACAAACAGAAGGGATTTCCACAAATGGGAAGTACGATAAAAGTGACTGTTAAAGTAGAAGAGATGGTTACATTTAACTATTTTGGCGGTAAAAGGGTAGGATCTAGATGTCAGTCTAGTATCACTAGTAAATACATGTGTCCAGGTAACCATCAAACAAAGCGTAGCAGAGCAGTTGCTATGAAAATATTTCAGGAAAATGTCAGTTGATGTGTAGTTTTTGCTCTTTACTTGTCTATGTTTGAAATCACTGCGCTGTCGCTAGAATTTCATTGTTTTATTTTGTTTTTTAATAAATTATTAAATAAGGCACCATGGAGCCAAAGAAGGATAATGACAGAGAGTCGAGTGAGATGAATCACGATTGAGGTGAAAAAAGAAGTCATAGCTAAACATGAAAATGGAGTTTGTGTCTCTGATTTTTCTACTCATTCTACTAAAATCAACTATCTGTCAGCCAGTTAAATGCCATATGTAATTCACCTTTGGGCAATAATGTCTCTCCACAACTTCCTCACCTAAATAATTATCGACTCTTTCAGTTAAGTGCCATCCATGTTACATGTTTGGGTGATCATGTCTTTTTTAATCTATGACTGACTAGATAGATTTTCCCTGCAGTAGTTTGTCATTTCGTTCTGCAGTAGAGTGGTTACCAGTCAAGGCTATAGAGCCCAATCTATCCTGCTATTCAACCCATAGCTTGAGGGAGAAGAGATGGGTTGATATCTTTCTCAAGGGTATTTGCCTGTAAGTGAATGTAACAAGTTCTACTGCAAGTTGCGCTCAGTTCTCTAATTCTCAACTGTAAAGAGACGATCAAAAGAGCTGATGTTGTTAGAGGAATGACAGTTCTTACAAAACAAAGATCAGACAATTGAAGTAATTCAAGAACAGATTAATCCACTTTACAAGATTAATTTTTCTTCTTGTGCAATTTTGTTGATTGATTGATCAATTGAAAGCTAGAAGTATATGAATTTCTTGGCACTAATATAAACAAGACTGCAAAGACAAAGGGCAGATGAAGTTCATATAGGAACCAGCACACACACACACACACACACACATATATATATATAATATTTATTCAGAAATTATAACATAGATATGTTATAATATCACTACAAAAGTAGCTATTTTGTGTCGACACTTCTTGTGTCTTGTCAAGTGATGGGGTTTATTTTAAATTGAATGGTTTTAAAAGGTTAAAAACAAGCAAAACCCCTTTAATAGGGAGGCATTGTTGTATGTACAATGTTGACTAATCAGAGTAAAGCAACTTCTAATTTGGAGAATATGTGGGCAGACTTAAAAATAATTGGTGGGGGGGGCATTAGTCTTAATATTTGATTAAATTGAGATCAGCATTATTAATTAACTATTATATCTATTTTATTATTGTTGCTAAATTTTTTTAAAAAATTTAAGTTTAACAATTTATTAGATTTAGAAAGTTATTCATATATTAAACGAGGAAGAGAAAGAACACATACATGAATAAACCTACAAACATCCACACGTAGAAAAATAGATGAGTATATTTACAAATACTGGCAAACAGACACATATATAGATTAATATAACCACGCATATATACATACACAAATTACAAAATTTAGCTTTTATCTACTTGTCAATTTGTCTGTTGAATTTTAAAGCTCTATTTGTACACAGACTAAATTGCTACATATTGGATATAATCAAGGCAAATTCATAATGTGACCAACCTTGAATGAATGAGGTCAGGACAGACATAATCATATTTTAATGCATGAACATATAAACGGAATTAGATATATACTTACGCAAATAGACAAGTGAAAATTAAATGCGTATGCATGTGTAAAATGTCACACATCTACATATATATGCTAAGACCCAAAACGTATATAAAACTGTGAGCTAGACAACCAGGGCTCACACAGGCATAACTTCATATGAACGTTTTGGGGCTTAGCATATATATGTAGATGTGTGACGTTTTACACATGCATACGCATTTAATTTTAACTTGTCTATTTGCGTAAGTATATATATATATATATATATATATACACACACACACACAGTGGTGGCAACCTACCAGTTAGCATCAACTGATTCTTGAAATTATAAAAGCTCAGCGAACTCCTTATTGAATTATCTGAAAATAATCTTATATATTTACAGCTGATGGTCTAGGTAAAATGTTAGTCTACCTTTGCGTGCATGCTTAGTGAAACTGATAAGCACATGCCCCCTACCACAATAATAAATAGCAGTCAGTGGGGAAGAAAGTAAAAGGCAGAATGGTAGCTGTGTAGATAAAATACACGAAAAAAAGATCTTTGACATTGCAGCAATTCACTTCAAATGTGACTAAGAAACTATAACACAGCTAGTCAAAAATCATCATACTTCTGCACAGAAATACAATGAGAACAGAATTTCAATCTGTAGATATTTTAATAAATAAATGTTTCTATTAAATTAACTAAATGGCTTTCTTTTTTTGATACTTCATAAAGTAATTTGTTTCCATTCTCAGATTGAAACAAAATAATTAGGACAGGTAACTAAAGTTTACCTTCCTTTATAGAACCTGTTCCTGAAAATTTAGGTTGGCATTATTGTGTGTGTGTATGGCTAGAATGGGGTCTCAATTCTTGAATGACAATTTTCATAGAGATAATGTCTCAATAAAAACTCGCTGTACTTCAGATATACTGTGTGTTAATAAAATCAGTGGCAGTAAACAAAAGCTGATCACAAAAAGAATGGATTTATAACTATTTGAATATTTTTTACTACAGGGTTAGCTTGGGAATATCAGTTGCTGTAAGCTTAGATGTGTGGTGGCATAAGGGATAACTGTTCAAAATTGGAAATCAGAGAACCCAGTTTCAATTCTACTCAGGTTTATGTTCACTCTCCCATCTATGGGTTAATTAGTATGACTTGTATCAGTAAATCATTATCCCCGAAAAATTCTTACAGTCTAAAAATATTTTCTGAATTTTGAATAAGATTGACAAGCCATGAAAAAATACAAATCAATCAATCTTGTTTATATTGTATTTTCTTGTTATTTTGAAATTGATTTGTTTGATGTTTATGAAAATTTGAAACTTACATTCTTATAATTTTCCTTTCCATAAGTTTAAAAAAAAAAAAAAGTTAGGTCTATCAGTAATTCTTTGAGCTAATTAGATTTTTACTTCTATTTTTACCATTACCATTTGTCTTTCTTTTTTAAATAAAGATCGGAAATCTATTTTAACTTAACGTAATTACTAAGAAAATAACATGTCACTAATGTTCACAATAAAATTATAGCACCAACTAAATAAGAAAACATAGATAAATGTATAGAAACATTTATGAAAGGAAAACAGCTTACCTTCTGGAATGAAATGTACTCGTATGTCTTGAGCGAAAGATCCTTTGTAGAAAACTGCCAATCCAAAAGCTATAATTTAAGAAAAACCTGATTTCAAAGAATTTGCAAAATGAATTTGTGGATAATTAAAATTTCTGAGCTTCAGCTGCTTCGATAAAAAGAATATGAGTGAGAGCACAGTAGTGGGGCAACAGAGTTCAACAAGTCAGGTGGTCATGCTTTGTTTTTAGAGTTCTATGTTAGTCCTACCGATTGTGACTGTGAAGACAGGGTAGAACTGGTACCCCAAAACAGCCATATCTTTTTTTCAACAAATAAGAAAGTATGTGTATGAAAAGTATAAGAATGTAGGTATTTATGAAGTTGACACTACCATTTACTCCCGTCTCAATAGCAAAGCCATCAGAGCTGATGAAGTAAACCTGGCTGCTGCTCTTGAAAAGGACCTCCAATCAGTGGTTAACTGGGGTAGGAAATGGCTTGTAAATTTTAATGCCTCCAAAATAAAACTGTTCTCATTTAACCCCCATAGAGAAACTTCCCTGCCCACCATCAGCATGGCTGATGCTAAACTTCTGGGGAGTAACACACTGGCTTCTTGGCCTTAAATTTTCAACAGAACTAAAGTGGAGCAGCTGCATCAAATCAATAGCTGCATCTATGGTTTTCTTGTCAGAATCCATCTTGCACATTTATAATCTACCATTCGTCCTTGCATTGAATACTGTTGCCATATCTGATCAGTTACTCCTGCTATTCATTTAGAGATTCTTGACAAAATCCAAAGAAGGTTCTGTGATGTAATAGATCCTAACCTGGCACCTCAACTTTAGTCACTTTCTCACCAATGTGATGTGGCTTCATTCTTTCTACAAATATTTTCATGATTACTGCTCACATGTAAATCTGACACTGGGTGTATGGTTGGCTGGGTTCCAAATGACCAATTAAGACCGGTTTTGAATCCAGTTACCACATGAGCGGGGGCTGGGTAATATTTGACCAGTTTACCTGGGCATATGTGCTCAGGTTCCCCACATTAAAAATGACCTTGTGTCACATCTCTCTCAAGTGGGGGAGAAGAGTAATTATCCTGGGTGTGTGTAAAAGAAAGAATGAATAGTAAAAATATGGTAAGTTAAAAAAAGACAGAAACAATGGAAAAGATATAGAAATATTTCCATGTAACAATGGAGGAGATAGAAATATATCCATGTAACTGTTCTGATGAACCTTTTCTCTCAGTACTCCGAATTCATGAATTTAAGCATGCTACTAGATTGGCACCTAGGTCTCACCAATTTCCCATTGAAATAGTTAAATGCAACTGCCACATTTACTCTATTGGTTTCTTTTCTTGCACTTCCTGCCGATGGAACTCCCTTCCATTTACTTACTTTCCTTAACTACAATCTCCAAAAATTTAAATGCAGCATCAATTGCCATCTTCTTTGTTCTTGAGAAACATTATTGGACTAAAAAGAAATCCAAAGAAAGCAAGATATTTTTGTTTTGTTTTGTTTTAATATGATTACAATTTACTGTTAAATTCAGGTTATCTTATAAATATTTTTGTTCTTTTTCAGGTCTCCTGATTCAGTGCTACAATCTGGATTGGAGAAAAAAGTGAAATTCTCTCCATCTAGCCCACTAGTTTGGAAAGGTTTTATTCACATGCAAGATCTGGTTAAGTTTATGACAACAGCCTATCGTATGTCTGGACCCACTGAGCATCTGGTCAGTTTTTATCTGTCAGCTCTGTATTACATGATTTTTCTCTTATTAACTGCACAACTCTCTTTCCCTAAAACTGCTGCTTTCATTTATCATCCATCCTCTCCCATAAAGTCTTTCCTGTTCACATAAACTCTTCATTTGTTTTTTGTTTTCTCTCTTATTTATGAGGATGAATCAATAAGTTCATAGAGTTATTGAAGTTATTGGCTGAACTTTGATTTGGTATTTTTATTGTTGTATAATGTTCAAATCATTGGATTACTTGCATTGTCAAGGAAGGATATTATATTGAAAGATCAAATATTATCTAAAATAAATGCTCTTTTCATGATTAGGCTAGAGACAAATGTCAGTGTATACAAGTTCTCCTTGAGTTCTGTTACTTTTTACCTTAGTGTGAATAATCTCCATTTAAGAGCCAAGAAAGAAAGACGTAAATCAGAGTTAAAACGCATTTTCAAAATAGAATAAGATATTAAAGGCTTAAACAGAGATTTGGGTAGATTTAGAGAATACAGTTTCCACAGGGAGCCCTCTACTAACTCTGCACAATCCTAAGTGTGGCAAACTACTAGGCCAAAGTCAAATTTCTTATGGAAATACAACACATGAAAGAAGGAAAAACAAAACAAAAAAAAACATTCCTCCCCGAAGAGTGAGTTTCACTTTTTTCATCTTGAAAAAGGTCACAAGTTTGTTTAAACATTACGACTTCAAATTGAAACATGAAGAGAAAGATTTTAGTCAAAAGGCTAATCCTCTTTATTATAATAAAGTCCGTTGTGTATGTATGTATGTATGTGTGTGTGTGTGTGTGTGTATATATATATATATATATATATATCTCCAAAACTCATGAGATCATATAGCCATTTCAATGAGTGAAATTAACCCTGTATTGTTGGTAATTGTAATCATTTCAATAATTTATAATTATTTGTTTGAGTGTGTTGGGTGTAAAGACAATAGAAGTAAGGGTGGCAAAAAGAGAAAGAGGAAGGAAAAAATGTGTTAGATTTGCAGACATGAGGGAACACCAGCAAAAGGGAAGGATGGAGAAAATGAAATAGATAATTAACAAAAAGATGTATTTAGAAAAGCACTCTGTTGAGTTTTACCTGGCCTTTTTAAATTTTCTAAATTTTTTTTCTGTTTCAATTTAAAAAAAAAAAAAAAGGGCCTAAATAATGTTAAAATCAAAATAATTTACATTGAAAATGTTCCTCATGAACAAAAAAGAGGGAAGGGGATACAAAAGGGAAATTAATCTATAAGTAAACTATATTGCTAAAAAAAAAAACAATTATTATACGGAATTTAGATGAAATATAAGAAATTGAATTTGAGATGGCATCAATACTTACATAATACTGCTGATATAAATATATTTAAAAAGGGACGAAATGAAAAGAATATATATATATATATATATATATATATATAATTGCTGCTAAGAAGGGATAAACCCCTAACCTAAATAATCTGAAATAATTATTACGGGAAATAATTTCAATGAAATTAAATTCAAGATATGACAGCATTATTACTAAACCAAATCTGTTAATTATCACTTAGTAAAAAAAAAAAATAATAAATAAAAAAAAAATAAAAACAAAAAGAGAACTGGAATTAAAAAATTTAGAACTAGAGTAAAAAGGAGATATAAAGAACAGATGTTATTTAATTATTCTGTAGTGTAGTGCTAATAAGGCGAAATTGACACTGACTAATATTGAACAATTAGACTAGAGGAAAAAAGTGTATATATATATATATATATATATATATATATATATATAATCACTGCAGACAGATCTGTTTTGCTGTATCACAGCTCATCAGTACAGTTAGACATTCGATTGCTTTTACCCAGAATTGAAACCCGACTGAATTGGCGTCAGTCGGCGATTCTACTGCTGATCTATGGGTGCTCGATAGAAGGAAGCAGACTTTTAGCATATGATGTATCATACGCCAGTAGTTATAGTGCTGTAATTCATTACTGAATGAGCGATGCGTAGATTATAGAGTAACTACTGTTTTTTTCAAAGTCTACCATTCTTCCAGAGTGCTCAATCAGGGTGTGAGAGTGTAAATAGTCATCTGCAGACAGATCTGTTTCAATGTATCACAGGTCATCAATACAGTTAGATATCAGATTGCTTTTATATATAAATTTCCCTTTTATCACGTTCATGGAGAGAAAAACAATAGCGAGTCAGCATCAACTCAGTTCATTCTCTTTACTACCAGCTATTAAAGCTCTTGCCATGTGTTTGTTCTTTAACAGTCTTATTTTTTTTATTTCTTTTGCAAATTATGTCATTGAGTAGTAAAGAATATCCCCTCTTTTATAATAAAGACTGTTGTGTATTTATTTGTGTGTGTGTGTGTGTATATATATATATATATATATATATATACCCACACACAAAAAAGAGTTTGTCTCTTTAATAGAGTTCTTGTCAGGGCTGACGATTAGCAAACAGCCCTGACAAGTTAGACCTTCAAAGTCGGCATGAATCTGCTCTATTAAAAAGACAAACTCTTCCTATCAACACTCTATCTACACTACAATATCGAGCACTTTATGATGAAATACCTTCTTGCCAAAGTACATTTTATTAGTAAAACCTAAAAAATAACCATGGACTTGAACATTATCACAATTAAACACACACACACACACACACACATATATATATATATATATATATATATATAAAAACTTTTGTCATTCTCAGGTGGGATAACCTGTGGAGAAACAGTTAATAATCCTTTCAAATATTTTGTCATCATTTTTTATGGCATGGGTACACTCGTATATAATAAATATCATCAATTTTATTGGTAAAATTGCTATCATTTTTTTTGTCTTTTAATTCCTCAAATTTCATTAACCAGCCTATTAAATTTGCTCACACACACACACACATTCATACAAGGTCTGATCAAAAAGTGTTGGGAATGCTGCAAAAAAAAAAAATTACAGCACATATCAATTCAGTATATAATGTCCTTCAAAGTAGCCTCCCTTCTGAATCTACACACTTTATTCAGTGTTGTTTCTATGACAGAAGTATTCTGGGAATTTTTTTTTTTTTTTTTTAACCTCCTCAATGTCTTGAAATCTTGTTCCTTGTGGGATTTGGTTTTTAAAAAAAGATGCTGCCTGGGCCTGATATCTGGGGAAACATGGTGATTGTCAAACCTGGAGAATCTTGTCCTTAGCCAAAAAACTGCTACACAAGCCATGGAATCTCTGTAGTGTGGTGAGATGACCACACTCTACGTACTTTGCTCTCAAGCACTGCTATAAACAACAGAAGTGAGTGAGAACATTATAAGTTTGTGTATGACAATTTCAGTTTGTACCAAGCACTTTCATTCTGCATACTTTAACTTTATTACTGTAGCAACAGTCCTGATACTTTTTGATCAATTCCCGTATATACACTCATGCTCTCTCTCTCTTCTGGTTTAATTGTTCTTATTTGCTCCACTTCTGTTCCTGCCATTTTTTGCAAATTTTTTTTTCTTTTCTCTATTGCTGATGAGTATTAATTCTATCCACTATACACCCATTTTCTAATTCACAGACTTTGTCAAATTTTTAGAATTTTATATCTCTTTGCAGGAACTCCAAGATACAATACATGTTTGTGGCCGAATTGCTCCAGAATTGATTTGGGATTATCTAACTCGGATCAAACAAACTGGATCACGAGTAAGAAATCAAATTATTCTACGTTTTGTTTGTATTTATACGTAAACCCATAATATATGTTTACCCAAAATGTTTTGGGATTTGAATATGAAAAAGAAAAATTAGTTCTACTGACACCACTTTGTACCTCCTTTTAGAGTAGCACTGTTTTATATGTCAGTGTGTTGGCTCACAAAAGGTGCTGCTCATAGGAGGTTGTGGTAGATATCCATACTACATTTGGGTTTTGTACATGGCTCAAATTTCACAAATGAATCAATTGATGTGATTAGTAGTGCAATAACATATTTTATTTATTTTATTCTTCTCCATTTTTGTTTTAAAAGTTTAAGATTTATTCTTTTTAATTTTGCAGAATCTTTTTAAAACATCCTTTTTTAGTTTTCCTGGTTTGTCTCACATTCACCCTGATTATTTACCTTTATAATGATTTGATTTCTCAATATAAGTAACTACAGAGGCAGTAAGTGCCAATTATACAGTAGCTAATCTTAACTAGTTACTGTAGAAATTCTAATTTTAGATAAATTCATTTCAAGTGTAGACGTTATTCAGTTGGAAGGTAGGACAGCGAGCATGGATAAAAATATTTGCAATAAGACATAGTGTCAAAAAGGAAAGTTTTTCTTCCATTAGATCACCTTTTTTAACTACCTTCACACTTTAGTAATGTTTTTAAAAAGTGATGATTAGAATTAGAGTTCAGCTTGTATATTCAATAAGTATATAAAGTCATTTTGTTTTTTTTTTAATATATTAAGATTAGAATAATTTTCATACAAGAAGTATCCGGAGAAGTTTTAGTTTCCAAACTCTGTTTATAGTGTGTTTCTGTCATGTCTATATAAATTGTGGTGCATTGGATATCGGCTCGGAACGAGAAATTGGGAAGCTGAGTTCGAATTCCAGCAGAATTCATTGTATTCACTTACGCGCAAATACCCTTGGGAAAGGTATTAATCAGTCTATTCCTTCCAGTTATGGGTTAAATAACAGGACAGATTGGGTTCTATAGCCTTGGTCGGCAACCAGTCTACCGCAGAAAGCAATGGCAACCTACTGCAGGATAATCTTCTGCCCAGTCAGTCATGTCTCGAAAGAGACATGATCGCCCAAGTATGTATCACATATGGCACTTAATTGACTGACTATATAAATTATTTTCACATGCAGAACACTTAATTTCTTGTGTTTATCTAAAGCAAAGATTTGTGATGTAAAATAATTGACCATGATTAAGTGTAATGGATAAACTTTTAAACAAATGGAATTGACAAAAATGTAGGGAGGGGATTTTAATATAAGTCATTCCAGGGTGATTATTACCAATTTAACTGTTTTTAGTATTGAACCAGCTTTATTTGCAATTAACAAGGTAAGTCATACAGGTAGATTTATGGGGCTGGTTTGAGCATGTCAAATGCTAAAGGGTTAATATTGTTGATGTTTTTTGTAAAGCACAAGTAGATTATTTTTGTGATATTGCAGTTGACAAATTTTTTTCTCCTTAATTTCTTATTTTATTTTCTCGCTTATCTAGAGTGAACAGGAAGTTTGGTCTCTGTACCAGTATCGAGGCAGTTTTTTTTTTTTTCTTTCAAAGTAGTACAGTTTATGTTTATCTAAACTTATTTATAAATGGAACTTTGTGTGTGTATCCGTTACCTATAGACTCCGAAATGGCTGAACCGATTTTCTTGAAAATTTACACAGTTGTAATATAAGCGTATGCAAGTATTCTTAGCTAGGTTTTGTGTCAAGGTAGCCCTGATAAATATTGAAAATCGATAATCGAAAAAATCAGGTTATAGAAGGAGTGGTCCAATTTTAATCAAATTTGATACACTCATAGACAAAGACATAAGAAACGATATTCAGAAGTTTCAAGGTTGCAGTTCTTACAATAGTGCATAAAATTTGATATTGATACCAGGAAATCAAAATTTGACTTACATCCATTCATTTTTCTTTCAGTCTACGGTTTTGCTTTAACTCGAAACAACTATTGCTTTTTAGTCTTTCGTGCCAACGTCCAAAGAGTCTGAGCTCCAGGACCATGGATTAGTCTTAAAGCTTTCATTACACCTGAGCAACCTGCTAGTATCATGATAAATGAAAGAAAAAAAAATACACTGGTTCTCATACAATCACTAAAGTTAAGCAATATCAAGTCTAGTCCATGTTCACTTGGCCACAAATCACCTTGCAAAAAGATATAAAACCACCTCTTCTATCCCTGCTCTTGGCTAATTAGTAATTTCTATCAGTAGAAAATTCTCTAAAAAAATTCTATCTAAAGAAATTTCCTGGCTTTAAATAACTTGCAAAAGGTCAGTAGGCTGTAAAAAAATAAAATAAAATCAATCAAATATAAAATTCTCATTACTCTTCTTGCTATGCAATAAAAAATATTTTCTTATTATTTTTGCATCATTTTTGACTCGTGTGAATATAGCCAATCAGACATTTTAATTGAAAAAAGAAAAAAATTAATTTTTTTTTTTTTGTCAGGATATCTGTGTGTTGCGATTTTTACCTGGGTCATTTGACGAGAAGAATGCATATGTAACTCTGTACTCCTACTTGAATATCCGTGGGCGATGTGGTGTAGTAGGAAACAACAGTCGCCACATAAAGGACATGTACATTGTCCCATTGGCTTCCCACAGCAAGATACCCCCATTACTGCTACCTTTTGATGAACCAGGTAAGATGTTTCATTTCAGGCATATGAGTGGTTGTTGTACCCAAGTGGGACAATAAATAATAATAATTTTTTTTTTGTAAAAGCCATTATCTAACAAATCTAATTATCTTTCTTTATTATTGTGACAATTGAAATTATCAAAATGGCTGGCATTTGGAGAATCACTACCATTGTTAAATGCCTTCTTGTAAAAATAACAGTAGTTGTATTGTGTGATTTTCTTCTTTTATATATATATATATATATACACACACACACACATAAATCTTTTTTCTGGTGTTAATAGAACTGTACTGAATGTAATATAACAGCTATTAAGTATATATTAATGAATATATATATTATCCTATGTCTATAGCACAACTCGGAGTTTCATGCACTATGCAATCATCATGTGCATATTACAAACTAACATGTCTAAATATGAATTTTTAATTTTGTCTTTCACGTTGTTTAAGGTCATTATAAACCTGGGGTGACATTTTTTAATTTATTAAATGTATAATTTAATTTGGTTTAAACTGAAACATAAAATTAGAAATCAAAACCATAAAAGTTAATCTAAAAATGTTCAGCATAGATTTTGGACATATATTTCAAGGGGGACCACTTTGTTTATTTATTTTCTGTGGATGAAAGCATTGAAAATAATTTTCACATTCTAATGAACACTAAGCAATTTGTCAACTGTTACATTCGAAGCCAGAAGAAAATTTGCAGTAATCTTTAGCAACACAGTTTTGTGATTATTTTTTGTTACCACAACTTACACCCCTGAAGATGATCTCAGAAGGAGATTGAAAGTACTTGGGAACATTGGGAAATGAATAATAAAATCATCTGTCAAAGTTATAGTACATTTCTTACATCTTTTAATTATAATATGTGAAAGATTATCCATGAGTAAGAACAGATTTTATTAAAAATAAGCAGATATAATGTTTGCAATTTATTTAAAATATATATAATCTCCACTCCAGACTAATGTTATATAACATAATTACTTTTAAGTACACTAACTACATCTTCTGTTTTTAGAGAGTCGGTTGGTTGGACCTAATGTATATTGATTTCGAAAACTTTCAAGGGATAATCACTATTGCTATTTACTCAGCACTAAAAACATGTTTATTGGTCGTCTCTCATTCAAGCAAAATTGAGGATGAAAAAAAAAATGGGCACAAAAAAACAAGTTATGCACAGACAACAAATATAACATTAGAGGCTAATTACCTTTAAGCCCACCAACCACTCCATTTTACAGAGGGATAGTTGATAGGACTTAATGTTTATATTGATTACAAAACCAAATGATAATCTGTATCAGCCTTACTCAGTACTGAGAATATGTTAAGTCCAACTAATCATCTCTGTAAAATGGAGTGGTTGGTAGCCTTAAAAGCAACTGTATTCTAAATTTGAACCTGGTTTGCAGATTTTATTTTACAGTTTATTAGCAACTGTATAAATTATTTGACTGAATAATAGCAAAAGACAGGTGTGTGTGTTTTTTGTGGTTGATAATAAACACCTAATAGTTCTATGTAGATACAGGAAAAAAATGTTCTGTGCAGCATTTCCATGAACATGTCAGCATGGCATGACTGATCATAAATGCGTAATGAGGTTCACGTATTCTCAGAACGCGAGGTTTGCCATTTTTTCATAAATCTTATTCCACCAAAAATATTAATAATAAATAGGTAATACCCAACACCTTCTTTACCTTCCTTTATTATACTAAATGCATTGTGATAGCTTTCAAATACCTATACATACACCTTATATACACAATGCTTCAAGCAAATTACAAAACTCTCATATATATATATATATATATATATTCTGTTCCTGCATGATTCATTAACATGTTGGAGTGTTTCCTGTTATTTTCCTGCATTCATATTTAATACTCAAATATTTATGATACACTAGAAATACTAGTATATCGTTATAATGGAGTCTCATATTAGAGGAAGGTCCTGAAATGGTGCACATTCTCTCTTGATGACCCCAAATTAATTTGTGAATAAGATTGTAATCTTATTCAGTTTCAGTCAAAATCATTAAAGTAACTGTAGGTATCAAGAAATGATCTGACCTACTTTTGAACTCAGTGAAGCTCTATTCACTCGGACAATTGTCCTCGTCTTTTCAGCTATTATGCTCTGTAGCCTTCATCGGGTGCTTGTCAGTCTAGGTAACCTTCTAGGAATTTCAAACTGAAAATTATTTAATCTATATTGGGTAGGTAAATTGTTTGTGTTCCACTGACCATGTCTAGAGATATCTCATCTTGTTAATATTTAGTACTGCGCAGTTATTGTTCAACCCCCTTTCCACTGAGTCTAAGTCCATGGAACAATAGCTTAGTAGATTAAAGTGTTGGTCTGTGATTTTTGGTCACATAGTAATTGTTAGTTCAATTCCTGAAATGGGTAGTACAAACTTAGTGGAAACAGAGGAGCAGTAAATGAGCAGAACTAGATGAGTTATTCCTAGACATGGTAAAGGAAATGATAACAATCTACCCTCATAAATAAATAGTTCACTTCAGAAGATTATGCAGATCAACAAGCATCTGGTGAAGGCTAACAGTGCACAACAGTTGAAACTTGATTATAGCAAAGATGAGGATAATACTTCATGTGTAAATAACTCCTCATCCAAGATTGCAGTTTTTTTTCAAATTACATTTTGTCTGTGTCACCTCATCACAAGAATTGTAGTAAATTTAAAAAGAATTTACATATTCTGAATTTATGTTGGGAATTTTTTTTTAAATGTGTAGAGTGAGGCAAAAGTTGCACATCATAGTGGTTAAATAATCATTTTCTAAATGTCTAATTGGTTTCGATAGTTAAGTGGCCACTTGAGATCACTAGACCTCACATGCTTGGATTTTTTAAACTTACAGAAAGAATTAAATATGAATGCAGTAAAATAACAGGAAACACTCCAACATGTTAATGAATCATGCAAGAACAATATATATTTATATAAAAATATATATATATATATATCGAGGGAGAGAGAGTTTTGTAATTTGCTTGATTCACTGTGTATATAAGGTGTATGTGTAGGTATTTGAAGGCTATCACAATGCATTTAGTATAATAAAGGAAGGTAAATAAGGTGTTAGGTATTACCTATTATTAATATTTTGAAATCAAAATCTCATCTTCAGAATGATAGGAGAGCTTGGTTTCACGTTGTCCGCTGCTGGATCGTGCCTTTAAACAAATGGTCCTCTTTTGCTGCTGCTGCTGTCGTTAATTGTAGTGAGTATGAGTGTGTACCTGGAAGTAGGTTAGTTTAAGCACATATATATATATATATATATATATATATATATATAATGTGTGTGTGTGTGTTTATGGTTTATATAAGTGTGCGCGGACAACTTGAAACCAAGCTCTCCTATCATTCTGAAGATGAAATATTAATAATAATAAATACTTAATACCCAACACCTTCTTTATCTTCCTTTATTATATTAAATGCATTGTGATAGCCTACAAATACCTACCCATACACCATATATATTATAATCAACAAAGGTCTTTATTATAATAGATGATTGTTACTAATATAAATATACAGAGTGAAACAAGTCATGCACCATAGGGGTTGATGGTTAAGTCAAAGAGGTCTTGTTGAGTAGCAATTAAAGTCTTATGATGATGTGGGACTCTACCAAATTTGGCATTAAATATTCCAGCAATTCACCAAATATTTAGTAAGGTGTGACTTTTTTTTTTCATATCAATCCTAAGCACTGTATTGTCATCCATTTACACAAGCTTCTAAAGTTGTTTGGTATAAAATCAAACAAGTTACCTTTTCTCACTGCTTTTTATTTCTTAATTATCTATTTCTTTATTTTTCTTGTTGTAATGACATTTCATTAAGCTTTGCCTTAATTGTCCTTCAGGTTTGGAAGATAATCGACCTCACATGTTGCTAGGTGTAATTGTCCGTCAAAAAGTAACCAAACGTCCTGTTGAACCGCTGACAAGCAGTTCCCAGGCTTCACTGGCAACTGATAACGACACTCAGGCCAAACGACTCAAGTATGACCCAATGCTGCCATCAACAACCATTAAACTGGATTCTTCAGCATCTCAACAGCCTGCCAAATATGATCCTTCCCAGCCAGCTACTCTACCTCCTAAATATCCTGTGGCTGCCCATACAGACCTTGTTGCAGCTGATACACAACCGACTAGTTCTGCTATATTGCCGGAACTAAAAGACACCAAGTATTATAACACCCCTCCTGCTCTGAAGGAAGTGCTTTATACCCCATCACCAGTAGTCAGTGTGAAGACCGAGAGATTCAAACAACCATCCCCTAGTCCTGTGGATTCATCCACTTCAGACTCTCCTGATACAATTGGCTCTCGTATTAATGACCCCATTGTGAAGGCTTTTGGAAAGATGGATGCCCTTTCTGAGCCAGTGAATACCACACCAGTTGAAGATTTAAGTAAGTTTGTTTTTTTTTTCTCCACTTTTTGCTGTATAATTTTCAAATTAGTATAGAACATACATATGGAAAACATGCTAATCTTTAAGCAATTTTTGCATCATGTTAAGCTAATTGCCTTAAGATATCAAGATATTAAGATATTGTGCTTCCTTTGTATTTAATTGTTACCTATAATTAAGTTTAAATTTCTGAGATGAGGGATTATTATTATTATTATACACCGATGTATTCAAACCTGATGTCCTCATCTTGGCTTTTATATAAGGAAGTGGATGGTGTCACTTAATGTGAACAAGTGCAGACTCAAATGAAGCTTTAATCTTAACATTTTATTCAGTTACTCTCAACCAGTGTATGTGGGAAGTGTCCTGACAAAGCCCTTGTCTGATACATGGACCTTACATTTTGTTTGCAATGTGTGAGAGATTGCACAACTGCTTTCTCAAGTGACTGTTTATATCATTGCTTGTAATAGAAATCTTATCCATGCAAATGCTGGTGTGAGGTGCCATGCTTCCCCATTTGGCAGCCAGGTGTGACCCCCTAGGTCAATCTTGTGGTACATATACCTTTAATGGTTTGCAATTCTGGTATCATATTGCAGCTATAGTGACATTTCAGCCATTAGACCTTGTGGCTCTCTTCATATGCCTGCCCACCCTGTTGGCTGGGGCTTCAGGATATACTAACTGCAACTCTGCAGAGGGTAGCCTCCCCCACAAGACCACTTGTTTGCTGTGGGTGACAACTTGTGATGCCTGGTAGTTGAGGGGTTCAGGCATTAGGTAGAATACTTCTGAATTCCTTCACATTATTTGGCTCTTACTTTCACTAGACAGGCAATCAGAGAGGCCCGATCTGATCAATTGGCTAGTACCATTCTACCCAACCAAAAAAAAACAAAAAAAAAAAAACTTAACAACCTACAAAAAAATCATACACACACCAACCAAATTTAATCAAGTTGGTACTAGAAAGCAATGGCAAATTTATAACTTAAATGTATCATCAAAAATTAAAACGTATATTCAACTTCATAGGGGTACATGAATAAAAGAAATTATGGGTGACTAGATATAAAATGTATTTATATGTAATCATCAATAATTTCTTTTATTATACTATTCTATACTATTTTCGTATCCCTTGATGTGTGTTGTGGTGCAGTGGATATCGACTTGGAACAAGAAAGCGGGGAGCAGTGTTCAAATTCAAGTTGAATTCTTTGCATTTACTTACGCACAAATACCCTTGGGAAAAGTATTAATCCATCTCTTCCCCCCAGTTATGGGTTAAATAATAGGACAGATTGGGTTCTATAGCCTTGGCTGGTAACCAGTCTACCGCAGAAAGCAATGGCAACCTACTGCGGGATAATCTTCTGCCCAGTCAGTCATGTCTCTTTCGAGCCATAATTGCCCAAGTGTGTATCATGTATGGCACTTAACTGACTGACTGAGATGCTTGGGTGAATGAGATTCCCCCCAACCATTTCTCATGATAGGTCTCTGAGGAGAGAGGAGATCAAGGATGATGAAAGAAAGAATATATATAATATGGCAATTAAGAAAAGGAAAAGATCTCTGTCTGAATCAAGTTTTGGCACCTCGGCGTGGTGTAATGGTTAGGAAGCCTGTCTTGCTAGAACCTGTTACAACTGAGTAGTGAGTTCGATCCTCACTGGGTACCCTATACTTTTGGCTTTGTACTACATCTAAGCTGTGCTTAGAAAATCAAGTTCTGATAATTAGTCAGAATTGCAAGTTACTTCCTTCAATATACAGTAGTAGAGTCACTTGAAGAAATTCCTATGACAAAACTATCACCTTTATCAATTGAAAAAATAATATGCTCGCAAATTACTCTTATAACTGTTAAAAACATTAAACAATAATTCAAGTTGGAAAAAAAATGTCTGCAGATAAAATCCTCAAATGTTCAACATTTAATAAGTTAAAAATCTAAAAATCAAAACCTATCCACATCAAAGTTACTACACATTTAGAGGTGTAATCAAAAGTCCATACCTGGCAGCTTTGCTCTTTAAAAGAAATCAGAGTTAACCTAAAGAAACAAAATGTAATAGATGTAAGCAGAATAACAATTAAAAGAAATGGCCAAACCATAAACACCAATAGATATATGTTCAAATTAAATACACCCAAACCACCAAATAAACCTTTTCCTGATAATGAATTGGAATCTCAATCATTTCTCACAATATATAGTAATGGAATCACTTGGATAACTTCTATCACCATTCATTATCAAAAAAACAATATACACCAAAATTACTTCTATATCTATTTAAAAAAAAAATTAATGCAGAAAAAATTGCTCAAATGGTCAATATTTAACAACTTAAAAATCAAAACTTATCTACACCAAAGTCTAAACATGTCCAGAGGTGTAATCAAAAGTTCAGACCTGATGGTTTGTTACCTAGAAAAATCAGTTTACCTAAAAAAACAAAATGTAATAGATGTAACCAGAATAACAAAAGAAATGGCCAAACCATAATCACCAATACATACATATTAAAATTTAACATGCTCAAACCACTGTCTAAAATTAAAATAGTTTATATCGTCACGAAAGTGTGTATGTAGGGTCGCTTACATTCCCAGAAGATGTCATAATTGCCAAAGATTTGGCCATAATAAAGACAGATATATTAGAATTCTGGTATCCTCAAAATGCAGCAGTACAAATGAAGAAACCAAGTGCCAAGGTGCCGTAAAATGCATAAATTGTAATGAGAACCATTCTACTCACATCTATATATATGTTAAAATTGAATTTTAACATATATATAAACTTATATTCAGCCTCAGGATAGAGGAATAAAAGAAATTATTAACAACTGCGTATAAATAGTAAACCTGCGTATATTATTTTTGTATCCCTCAGATGCTTGAGTGAATGGGATTCCTCTAAAGTATATATAATGTAGCAACAAAAGAAATAAACCTTTTCCTGATAATGAATTGGAATCTCAATCATTTCTCACAATATATAGTAATGGAATCACTTGGATAACTTCTATCACCATTCATTATCAAAAAAACAATATACACCAAAATTACTTCTATATCTATTTAAAAAAAAATTAATGCAGAAAAAATTGCTCAAATGGTCAATATTTAACAACTTAAAAATCAAAACTTATCTACACCAAAGTCTAAATATGTCCAGAGGTGTAATCAAAAGTCCAGACCTTGCAGCTTTGCTCCCTAAAAGAAATCAGTTAACCTGAAACAAAATGTAATAGTTGTAACCAGAATAACAATTAAAAGAAATGGCCAAACCATAAACACCAATGCATATATGTTAAAATTCAATACACCCAAACCACCAAATCAAATAAAGAACAAGTTATATCATCAAAAATGTGGAAACTTACATTCCCAAACATTTACGATGTCATAACTGTCAAAATATAACGTTTCCTGAAACCAGGAAAATTGCTGAAAACACTAGACAAAGTATTACAATAAATTATGCAAATACAACTAAAACTCGACAACACAGTGGTGGGAAATATGATTTATATATGAATATAAACGACATTCGTTGAAAGGCACAGACTCACTCAGACAGACACATGCTCCTCTGCCATTCTGAAGATGAGATTTTGATCTCGAAATATTAATGTATAATAAATAGATAATACCCAAAAACTTGTTTACTTTCCTTTATTTTACTAAACGCATTGTGACAGCCTTCAAGACCTAACCATACATAAACAACATTAATTCAAGAGCTAAAGAAATTAATTGAAATAATGAAAACTGATATCAACAGGGAAATGCAATGATTTACACTACTTCCCATAAAAAAAAAAATGATATACCCAATCAAATTATAGAAAGTTTTAACTTGTTAAACTTAATCAATTAAAAGAAACCAAAAGAATCATCTTGTCAACGAGAGATTCCTCACCTTATAACCCAAAGAGGAAGATCTCTAACAAAAAAATCAAATACAATAAGCAAGAAAACACACAAACTAATCAAAAAGAAAACATGGTAAGAAAGAAATCACACAACCCAGTCAAAAAGGAAACTTTGCAAGGAAAAAAAATCACGAAAAAAACAACCTAAAAAAAAAATGTAAATTTTAGACAACCCAACAGAAAACCAAAACCTCAAAATGAGATTCATTGCTAATAACTCATTCAGTGGTACGCAAGAGGTGTAAAAGCCAATTGAAACGAATTGCTTTTGCTTATTACAAACTTATGTCCTGCAATCATCTGCTTTCAGGAAACGTTTTTTTAAGGACAATGAAAATATAGATATTAAAAACTATACAGCATGCTATTTTATAACTAATAAAATCCATTGCTAAATCCGCTACTATGAAAGTTGGTTCTCTGTGCAGGGCTTGGAATTTTTTTTCCATCTGAATCTATCCTGCACATATATAAATCTACCATCTGCCCATGCATTGAATACTGCTGCCACATCTGGTTGGGTGCCCCTGCTATTCTCCTCAGGGTTCTTGACAAAATACAACAGAGAGTCTGTAATGTGATCAATACCGACTTGGCAGACCGGCTGCAGTCTCTCTCTCACCGGTGTGATGTTGCTTCCCTGTGTCTCTTCTATAAATATTTTCATGGCTTCTGCTCTGATGAACTTAGATCACTGGTGCCTCCTAGGTGCGAATTTGCACGAGATACTAGATTAGCAACTAGGTCCCACCCTTTTACAGTGAAACCGATAAAATTTTAACTACAATTTCTACTCTAACAGCTTCTTTTTTTGCACTTCCCGGACTGTGGAATTCCCTTTCCCGACAGCTACAATCTCCAGGAGTTTAAATGTAAGGTCAATAGATACCTCCTAACACACTAACTCGCATCCATTTTCTCAAACACTCTTCCCATCTACCCAACCCTCAGCCTCGGTATCCTTACCTGTCTATCACCCTCCTTCTTACATTTCCTATATCTAACCACTCTTTTTCTTTACCTTCCCCTATGTAACCCCTTAAACAATAGTGGTAGTGGAATGCCTTGCTTGGGGTGAAATGATTAAAGAAACAGAGCTTCAGGTGGTACTTCTATATTAGTAAAAATTGTTTTTCAGAGCCAAATCAATTTGAATATAGCACTACAGACAGTGGCCATAAGAGTTTCTCTACATAAAACTGTTACCATATGCATGATTTACATTCCTCATAATAATCCTATAGATAGAACTGAATTAGATAAACTAATAAAGCAACTCCTAAAACCATTTATTTTAATGGAATATTTTAGTAGCCATAATATCATATGGAGTTTCAAAAATACTGACCAAAAGGGAAGATCTTATCAATAGAAACAATATGTCTACACAATGACAAATCATATACATATCTCCATCCATCAAGTGGTACATATACAGCAATAGCTCTAACCTTAAGTAATCCTGAAACATATCTAGACTATACCTCAATATAGTATTTTATCAGTTACATTATTTATTCTCAAAATAAATAGCAATATTAAAACCATGAATACATGAATTGAAAAATCCCTGTATGTAGTTGATCTCTCAATATATTCATTACTAAACATGCTTTCCCTTGAAAGATATGTAAAGAAATATGTTTAAACAAAGGTAGAAAAATGGGCAAATAAAAATGGATCCTGTCTCTCCAAAACAACTGTTTGTATGCATTTCTGCAAAATATGAGCCTACCACCTCAACCCAGTATTAGTACAATTAATTCCAATAGTCTAACAAATAAAATATCTTGAAATCATACTAGATAGCAAACTTAGATATATAGAAATATGTTTAAACAAGGTAGAAAAATGGGCAAATAAAAATGGATCCTGTCTCTCCAAAACAACTTTGTATGCATTTCTGCAAAATATGAGCCTACCACCTCAACCCAGTATTAGTACAATTAATTCCAATAGTCTAACAAATAAAATATCTTGAAATCATACTAGATAGAAAACTTAGCTTCAAGACACACCTTAAACAAAAATGCCAAAAGGCTTTTAAAAGTAATATCAAAACTGAATTGGAGTGCCGACCAAAAAGTAATGCTCAGAATATATAAGGTCGCACATCAGATCAAAATTAGACTATACTTTAAATCCTAACTTAAAATACTACAAACTTTACAAAACCAAGGGCTGAGATTAAGTTTTGGAGTCTTCCAGACCTCACCCATATAAAATCTCTATATAGAAGCCAATAAACTCTGTATATCTCTGAGATGGGAAAAATTATCCCTCAAATATGCACTAAAACTACAATGCAACCCAAATAACTTAGCATACTAAAAAGCACGAATCTTAATATATCAAGTTTGATGGAAATAAACCAACAGCCATCCCTTCACTTTGACTTTGAATGAACAAAGCACTAAAACAAATAAACAAAGATCCTGATAATGTAACACCAGCCATAATAAATAATCTCCAAATCTCACCTAGACCTAACATTCACCCCCGCCTGAGTAACAACAAATATATCTACAGAGAATTAAGAGACAAATATCATGTGACTATAAACCATTCTACACAGATGTATCAAAAACCCAAGCAGCAGCCACAGACAGACAAAATCATAAACAAATCAAGCTACCAAATAATGCATCCATCTATACAGTTACATTGCAAGCCATTAAAATGGCACTTGAAATTCAAAAGATCGGAAGTTTATAATATTCTCAGACTCCCTATCTAGTTTAAGAACAATTAAAGAAAGAACACAAATCAGCCCTATATTCAAGAAACCTAGAAATTTGTCATCAGTTAATAAAGCACAAAACGATAATTTTGGCTTGGATTCCTAGCCATATAGACATCAAAAGGAAATCATGAAGTTGACACACAGGCAAAAGAGGCAAAAACAATAATAATCAAAAGCAAATGCCTCTATACAGATTATAAAAACCAAATTATATGACACATCAAAAGAAAACAGTAAGCAACTTGGGACACATTCACAAACAATAAACTATATGAACATCAGCCAAAAATAAAAAAGAATATAGTCATTGGCTGGTCATAGACAAGACGTAGTGCTCATCAGAATAAGAACTGGGCACACTTACCTCACACACACACACACACACACACACACACACACACATGCTCAGGGCAGAAACTACAACTCAGTGTACGCACTGCAACCAACTTCTCACTGTCAATCATATCTTAATAGAATGTAAGAAGCACAAAAAATATGCAGCAACTATTACCAAGCAGAAAATCTTAACATGCACTTCAAAAATGTAGCTACTGCCCAAATAAGAGGATATCAGAAGAAAATGAAATACTTCCATCTTATTTGGAAAATGGAGTTTGAACTTGGAACCATGCAGCTTGGGTTTTTGAAACATTCCAAAAATAAAATTAAAAGTTAAAAAATCCAGCATTATGACCCATAGGTGTTGTGATATGTTGGTAAAACAAATAAACGATCAATCAAGCAGTTGATAGCAATCAAATGATGACAAGAAAATAGTATTATGTGGCATCCTCAATGGGCTTTAATACTCAGAATGTCCAAATCAAATACTTTTAAAAAAATTCTTTGTTAATTGTGATGATGTTTGAATTGCACCTTACAAAAAGTACTAACTCAATGGCTGATTTAAAAAAAAAAAAAAAGTAACTGGAAAGCAATAAAATATAGGCCATGTTTAACATTTGATCCTGTTTTGGACTTAGGATAATTTAAGTTTACACTTTATCAGAAGGAAATTTTATCTATGGCTGCATGAAAATATTCCACATTTAAATTTTTGTTGTAAGGTACAAGGACATGTGTTGCAATAAACAACATAAATGAAAAGAAGGTTCTTTAAAACAATAACAAGAACTTTATATATAAATATACTAATGTATACTCACCAGACAAATATTTAGGAAGAATTTTGTTCAGATGAAATGTTCTTGAGTGAGTTTTGGTATCTTGTTCTGTTTAATGAGTTGATATCACAATGTAAGGGTTACTGAATAGGTTGAAAGAGTTTGTTTTAAGCTGAATTGGTGTTAATTATTAACTTTAGGCTAAGAAGTTGATTTTTATAAGAGATTTGTGTGATGAGTTTGTTCTTTTTTTCATTGTGTGGACAGCAATTAGGTGAAAAGAATCCATATGTGTTATGTTGTGGATTTGTGTGACAAGCTTTTTTTCCTTGTGTTGATGGCAATTAGGTGAAAAGGAAAGAGTGCAAATGTGTGTCGTGGTTTCATGTGATGAGTTTGTTTTTTTTTTCTTTCATTGTGTTGATGGCAATTAGGTTAAAAACAAAAGTGTGAATGTGTGTCATCATGGATTTGACTTGACTGTTTACTGCTACATCATGGCTGGTGGGGACAGTTCTGCTTCCGCATTACTAACTGAAGAATTAGCTTCACGCTGAAGAATTTATACACTTTCTAGTCTCATGACCGGCTCCACAGAATTTGGCCCAATTTGTGACCTAAAAATGTGTGCATAGGTGTTTTTGAAACATTTTGATATATTAACCAATCAACGCTGATTATTACTAAATTAATTCTCAGATCCTCTTTGTGTTTAGTTTGTTCAAAATTTTCAAAAACGTTACATGTGATTATTGTCGCATTTGCTATCAAAAACCTAATGATATTGGCCCAAAATTATTTTCACTTGTCTGAGAGTAGGGTCCTAAAACCCCACCAAAAAAACAAAAATTATCTCTAGGCAATGTTAGTTTTAGAATTTTAATAACAAAAAAGAAATTATTTGTTAGATTATTTATTTTCAAGATTAATTTTATGTTTACAACATTATGAAAATATGGGAACCAACTACAATGTAATGTTTATCATTTAACATTTTATAAAGAAATAAATATGAAAACAAATTTTTTCATGCATTTATAAGAAACTTGAACCAACATTGACAAAATATTATTTATCATTTCATAAAGAAATGTGAAAATCCAAAATAGTTTGTCCAAAGAAGGTTATTCGGAGGCTAGATATATGGGTGCAGTATTGAAGGGGGGTCTTATTTGATGCCCTCCATTCAAAGAAATAAAGAATTGATTCAAACTGCTCCAATATATTACAGTGATGTTCACCTAGTACAAAGCCCAAGAGCCACTCAAAGTAGATGGCTATAGAATAAGAGGCACAGTTGATTTAAATATATGGAGAAAATAAGTTAACCCTAGATTTGAACAGGTAGTGATTTGGAAAGCATCCACTTTGGAGTCAGTTCAACAAAGCAGCAATTCAAATGTTTTCCTATATTGTAATGTAATTCACCGGCAATAATTCTCTCAAATGTTTTGTTAAATAATATGGATATGTAAAGTTTTTAAAATCTTTCAAATTTCTGAATAATTCTTTTCTTTTATTTGTAAATTTGCCAAAATTCATTAACTTTTATTTTATATCGTTCTTTTTCTTCCACAAGTACTTTCGAGTGTTGTTCCATTAATATTCAAGAATTGCTGTATATAGTTACACAACTGGTTTTTCATTATCACACACACACACACACACCCCTTTCCTCTTAGGGCTTTCCCTCTTTCTTTTCTGTCTTCCTATGCCCTTTATTTCCTATGTATCTCTCTTTCCTTTTTGTTTTACCCCCTTTTTTTGATTTCCTTTTTTATTTTACCTTCTTTACCTCGTACAATTTTCCAAAAATAAAGGGGAAGTGAAATTTTTTAATCTTCTTTTTCAAAAATAACGTTTAGTACCATTATTAACTACCTGATGAGACTTTTTTTTTTTTCAATGTCAAAACAAAATGTACACTTTTGTAGTAAATTATAATTTGTACAGTTCTAAACTATAACTTATAATAAATATTCATTGCTCTATTTCTATATTGAGCACTGTTAATACTTTCTTTATTCACTTGGAGATATATATATATATATATATATATATATATAAAATTTCTAATGGAGATGTTATTGTGGTTGCATGATGCTCTTTTGAGAAGAGATGGTAGTGTGGTATGCAATGCAGCATTTGGCTGTGTTGGTATTAAGAAGTCGTCTTGAGGAGAAACAACACCCATCTTGTCACTATAGCTTCCTATGGTTAAAAAGAGTGTATGTTAATGGCTTTTACCTTTTATACTACTTTATACAATGCCACCTAGCAAGCGTTCCTAGCAATCCATCCTGCACTCTTAATGAAAAATAATGTAATTCCTAGCCTATATTTTTTTTTTTTATCTCTGGATGGCTAGTGTTAGAATTTGACTAAAAGATAATAAAAATGGTAAAGTTAGTTTTAAGAATAATTTTTGTTTTCTAAATAAGATTTTTTTTGTTTTTGATTTTAAAATGCATTTTCACTGTTTGCTGATGAAATTCATTACTTACATCATTTGTTTGTAATTCCAGGTGCAGCTCCTTACTCCCCAACACAGTATGACCCAGCTCCAGCCAGTCTGCTCAGCTCACACAGTGACAACGTTACCACAAGCAACAATGGTAACAACAACAACAACAACAACAACAATGTGGCAGTGAGTAACAAAGATGACATTCCTGATGACAATGACTATGTCATGCAGGATGATGAAAAGCCCTATGACCCAGAAGAGTGTGATTTTGAAGCAAGTGAGGATTCCCCTCCACCCCCCGCCGCCCCCACCGCCCCCACCCCCTCCAGCAACATCTGCGACAACTGCTGTCTCCACTTCTCAGAAATCCTCCGGAATAGGTGTTGCCACCTCCACTTCTGCTGCAGTACCCCAGCCTTCTGTGAGTATGGGTCAGATCTTTGATCAAATAAAAATGTCGACCTTATCCCCTGGGGTGACAGCTGTTATCTCTGCAGTCAGTGGCCAGCAGGGCAAACCAGAAACAAAGGATTTACTTGCAGAGCTGACACAGCGTGTTGGCGAAAAGAAGACCGAAACTCCATTGCCAAAACCAGCTACAGCGGGCTTGCCCACTGCCCTCCAGAACTTGTTCAGTCAAGTCTCAAAAGTCAGCATGACTTCAAGCTTGGCTACAAATCTTGGGACTGGATTGACTCCTTCCATTCCCAGTACAACCACAACAGTCCTTCCCCTTAATCTTCCCTCAGTAACCACTAACGTGCTGACTACCACACAACCCAGCACTCTAGGAAGCATCCAGCTTCCCCAATCATCTACTGTTGCCTCTAGTAACAGATTAGCAAATCCATCATTTACTGTCAAAACATCTGCCTCACCAATGAAAACCAGCACCAAAGACACAACCACCACCACTGCAACTGAATCTAGTAGTCTCTCCAAGAGTCTGACTTTTCCAGTGGTCAAAAAAGATCAGGCATTGTCATCATTGATGCAGGGATCAAACCTTCCTCCAATTTCAGAGACTGGCTGGTCAACAATCGCACAGACATTGGCTTCCCTGGCCAAAGTGCAGAACAGCAACTTGACTTCACAGGTTCCTGCAGCCACTTCAGCATCAGCCACAGTGACTACCACCCTCATCACGAAAAACAGTAGCAGCAATACCTTAAGTAGTGTAGCTGGAAGTGCCAATTATACAACCACTTTGACAACCACTACAACCTCTTCAGACTTCAAACATATCACTCTGCCAGAAAGCCATAAAACAACCACAAACATTCCTCTGAAAGAAGTCTCTGCTACTGGAACGTCATTGGCTGATACAAAACAGACTGCAACCACAACATATTCAGCGTACAAGCCTCCAGAAGCAGGCAAGGTGTCTAGTGTCCGAATTGCCTTCTCCACTGGCCCTAAACACCCACTAGTTCCACACGCAGCATTTAAAGAAGAGGAGAAACCAAAAATGCACTCACTGCTGTCAGAACCCAAAATTCCAGGACTTGGTTTGGATGACGATGAGGAAGAAATGCGTACAACTGTCCCCAAAGAAAACGCATTCCTTTCCCGTGCGGAATTTGATGCCTTGTCGTCAATTGCAAAAACAGATTCTTTTCTGGCTGGAGGCCTTCGATCAGATTCCTTTATTAGCAACTGGAAAGGTATTAACGTTGGTAACAAAGAGGGTGGCAGCCAGACAAAAGTAGACGATACTAAGGCAATATATGAAGCCTCAAAATTAAGTCCTGAAAACCCACAACCACCACCACCACAACAGCAGCAGCCACAAGCTCCTGTTTTGAAAACTCTGTCAGAGAGTCAGGTTGAAAGTAACCGGAATCGTTCAGATACCCATTATGAATCCTCTTCTTCATCCTCTTCGACAAAAACCAAGTCTGAGACGAGCAGCAAAGATTTAAATAAAGGACGGTCAGAAAGTCGTTATGAATCGTCCTCCTCAAAGAGCAGGGAAAGCCATCATGACTCAAAAAGCCGTCTGTCACATGATCAGTCAAAGGACTCTAGACGGAGGAGTGACTCTGACCGTAAGAGAAGTAGTAGCAGCAGCGGTCACCATTTGGACAGTGGTAGCACGTCCAAGAGTAGCCGCTATTCTGACCGGAGTGACCGTCACAGTCACTCATCACGACACTCGAGGAGCAGAGATTATTCTGACAAGCGAGACAGGGATTATCGCAAGGATTATGGAAGCTCAGATCACCGTAGCAGAGACCGAGAACATGACAGGGACCGTGATCGCGACTATGATCACAGCTCCTCAAAGAATAAGGACAGAGGTTCTGACAGAAAAGAACACCGGCGTTCTTCGTCATCCAAAAGTGATGATCGATCTGGCAGCAAGAAGAGTTCTGATAAAAGTGACAAGTTTGGTACAATGTCAAATGAGGATTCAAACAAATATGGTGATGTTGATGAGAGGAAGAAAGCCTATGGAGCAAGCAGTTCATACATGGACTCTATAAATAGGTATACTGCTGACAAGAAAGATATTTCGATGTCCTCATCACATGATGAACCCAAAACTTACAAATCCTCATCTGGAAAAAAGGACAGTGATGATTCCTTCAAGTCTTTACAGTTTCCTAGCCAAGATCAGGATTTGCGAAAGAGTCTCTCCCACAATGTTGCCCCTTCTGTTCCTATAGTCCCCCCTGCTCCCCAGCCCATTCCCTACTCTAACCTCAAGTTCTTTGGAAGAGTTTCCCAGCGATGTTGACCATCGTAAGCAGCATGGGCTTTCCTGGCCAGCAATCTATGAACACAAGGGGAAAGACACATCCGAGAGTGAACCCAGTAATCCTTCAGGTCCACTATGGGCCAGTCGGGGGGACATTGACTACCGTTCACAGAATAACACCAGAGTAGGCCCCAGAAATTTGCCACCTCAATCACCACATAATACAAATAGTGCTATTCCTGGGTGGGGCAACACAGCGGCAACGTCGCAGCACATTGGTAGTGCCCCGGCACCGCAGCACATTGGTAGTGCCCCGGCACCACAGCACATTGGTAGTGCCCCGGCACCGCAGCACATTGGTAGCACGCAGGCACCACAGCACATTGGTAGTGTGCCAACATCACAGCACATTAGTAGTGTGTCGACATCACAGCACATTGGTAGTGCTCCGGCACCACAGCATATTGGTAATGTGCCAGCATCTTTCCAGTCGATATCCACAGTTCTCAATCAGCGTCCAGTTGCTGGGAAGCCTGTTGAACCAGGCAGTCAAACTGACCAGGACATGAGGAAGCCGCCCATTGGTCCCCAAAAAATTGAGGTCATCTTACCACGGCCAACTGCCAAAGACTTTTTTAGTACAGTGGACTCCGAGAGTAGTGATTCAATGAGTCAGTCTCCATCACATTTTGAGTCAGATTCAACATGTCAAAGAATTCCTGGTACCTTCATCGCCCCATCTGGAAATTCAAATGAATCTCAAAAGAACTTAAGGGTTGTTTTGCCAAGCTGGAATAATGCAATGGGACAAGAGAAACTCGCCTCAAATGTGCCAGCCCCTCCCACAACTGCTGCCAGCCTGACACCTGCTAGTATTCAAACACCCCAGGATGTAGATGATCGGCAGAATCTTTACCGAAAAATTGGTTTGCCAGCAGCAACAGCAGGCAGCCCAAATCTGTTAGCCGATGATGCTAACTCTTCATCCAAAGTCATGAAAATGCCCCCAGTAGACTCTGCCCGTTCCAAGGATCACCAGTTGGCAGCGCCAAACATTACGTTCTACTCTGCAGTTCCTCCCCCACCCCCACCGCCGCCGCCGCCACCACCACCACCTCATGGTAGCCATCTTGAACATATTGTCACCAGCACCACAGTCGTTTCCTCCGCATCACCTCAAGAAACCCGTCCAGTGAAGTCTGTAGCTCCCATTCCTCCGGCTGCTGCCTCCCCTCTTCCTGTGATCACTCAAGAGCTGCCCTCCTCTGGTATTCCAACTAACAAAACCCCTGCATATGGCACATCCAACCGATCTGCATCTCACCTTCCACCTCATTCAGTTTCAAGCACTTCACACATTCAGCCTGTCGTAGATGTTGCTGCCCCTGAGAGACTCCAGCCAAACCCTCAGTGGGAAGGGCAGCAAAGCCCACAGAGCATCCCAATGCCAGACCATAACCCACAGCCACCTCCACCTCCTCCACCTCCTCCTCAGCATGATCCCCTAAAGAAAAGCAGCAGCAACAGTAGTAGCAACCCTCAGTCCCACAATCTGGTGCCAACCTGGCTCTCACAAGACTCCTCTGGGCAGGCCCCCATTCTGTCACCTAATGAGTATTATGAACATAAAACTTATGTAGACTCCTCAGCTGCCTCCTCTGACCCCACACTCTCATCATCATCTTCATCAGTAGCTGGGGTTTCCATGGACACTCACTTGGGAGTTCCACCACCGCCACCTCTTTCATCTGTCAGGCCTCCGCCAATTGGAGGACCACCACCTTCTCCGCAAACTTACCCAGGAAGTAATCCTCAACTTCACCGGAGTGGTCAGTTTATGGGGCCACATCCTCCAAGTAGCCATGGATATCACTTACCGTCACGGACAGATTACCATCAGGGAGAACAACAAGGTCCTCGAACATTTGGAGGTCCCAGACATCCATTCAGACCCCCTGGGGCTAATTTTCAGACAGGCCATGGGGCCAGAGTGGAACGTGGTAGTGGAGGCGGTGGTGGAGGGAGCACTAGTGGTCATTTCTCCCATCAGAGGCAAGGCTCCCGATTTAATTAATGTGAAAGCAAAAAAAAATATTGAAACAAAAATAATTTTAGAAAAAGGGGGCAAAAATACGTAGGTTCTTGATTATCCATTGATTGGTAAATTTCTTTCCATTTTGTAAAAATAAGAAAGAAAAAAAAATATGGATATCCCTTAAGGTTGGTTTGTATTTTTTCTTCCAATTGTGTTTTTATTTTTTTTTATTTTTTTTTATTTTTTTTTTTATTAATTTTAATTTACGTTCAAACATTTTTAAATTTTTTTTTTTTTTTTTTTTTTTTTATAGCAGGAACAAGATTGTCACATTATCTTCTCAAATAAACATACATATTTTTATCTTTTTGTCGTATTTAACAAAAACAGTAAACCAGAGGCAAAATGTTGAACACGTGGAAAAACAAAAAAAATATCTGCTAAAAGACAGAATTAGGAGAGAAATGTTTAAGAATGAAAAGTAAAAACCAAAAAAAAAAAAAATGCCTTGTGTTTTGCAACTGTATTTTTAATTTTTTTTTTATTTATTTTTTTTTTTTCATAATTTTTCCTCCCCAATTTGTGTTCCCCACATTAAGTGGGAATGAAGGGTGTGGAAACGTATAACTTTCCACCTCCATTAACAGGAAAGTAACACCAGAAAGCAAATGTGAATGTAAGGACTGAAAGAAAATTCCTTTTTTTTTTTTTTTTTTTTTTTTTAAGAATAATTGAATTAATCTCCTTTTTAAAAGAAACAGTTTACAGTTGATAGAAAAAAAAAACAAAACATATTAATCTTTAAAAACGAGTTAAAAAAAATGATATAAAAAAGAAATTTAAAAAAATTTAAACTTGTGTGAGATTTATTTATTTTTATTTTTTTTTTTCAATTTTGAACAAAGAATTTTTTTTTATTATTAAAATAATGAGAAAAAATGTATTGTTTATTCAGGTCAGAATTCAAATGTAGTCATATTGGTGAAGAATAACTACAAAATGTTTGTTTTTATATATATATATATATATATATATATATACACACACACACACACACATAAAGGAAAACTCAGCACATCATCTAATGTGGTTATAAACTATAATTTATTTTGACAGGCAAATATACCCATCGCTTCAGACCATGATGATCCCAACCATTCCTAATATGGGTAAAATTATTACTTGGATTTCTCTTTTTTTCAAAATTTTTTTGAATGTTCTGAGAAAATTAACCAAACAAAATCATTGCCTGAAGCGATAGGTATATTCACCCGTCAAAATAAATTATAGTTTTAACTGCTTTAGATGGTGTGTTGAGTTTTCCTTCATTTATGTCATCTTGCTCTGGATAATATCTATTGAGTTCTCTGTGCAGATTTCTTTCTTAATATCTTATATTAAATAGATTTTTTGGATTATCTTCTCCATTTATGCACCTGGCATTACATTATTATCTGTCTCTTTATATATATATATATATATATATATATATATTTATACTCAACTGAATTAAATACCAACAACAGGTTTGTTTTAATCCTTTCCAAACTTAAGCAGTTTTAAAGTAACTCATATATAAATTAAATTTGTGAATGTTTCACTCATGCTAGCACTTAGTTATGTATTCTGGTGTTAGATTATAATTAAGCTATATATATATATATATATATATAATAATTTTTATTCATAACTTCTGTTTTAGATTATTCCCATGAGAAACAAATGGCCATGAAATATATCTACATCTATTGAACCAGGTTCCTGTCTGGAAATCATCAAATAGCAGTAATATTGTTGTCAAAGGATTTCAGAAAAAATTCTTTGACTGCAACTTCTTTAATTATAAGCATCCATTTCCTTTTCCTCATTCACTAAGCATTGTGTGGTGCAAGGCTGAAAGTTTTGAGTATCAAAAGCTAGTCTACAAAACCTCACTTGCTGATATCTCCATGATATCATATCCTAATAGCAATAACTAAGCTTTGTCTGGCATGAGGCTAAAGTAGTTGAGCACTCAGGAACAAAAAAATCACTAGTGATAGTTTGTTCAATTTAATCAAAGTGCCTTAAACCCTTTAGAATGTATTTAGCATGTTAAATATTCACCCTCGGCTCAATGTCCAACAATTTGTAACAAACCCCATTTATCAGTCAGTTAATTGCTATACATGGATACATGCTTGGATGATCATGTCTCTTTTGATCCATGACTGACTAGGCAGAAGATTGCTATTTTTACTGCAATAGACTGGTTGCCATCCAAGGTTATAGAACCCAACCTGCCCTGCTATTCAACCCATAGGTGGAGGAGAAAGTGATGGGTTCATACTTTTCCCAAGGGTATTTGTATGTAAGTGAATACAATGAATTCAACTGGAATTTGATGTCGGCTCTCCTATTTCTCATTCTGATCTGATATCCATTACACCACAAATGACGACCTCATCTAAAATAATGCAAGAAGTTACACACACACACACACACACACACACACACACACACACACACAGTGAGACTTTGCCCCCATGTTGTTACTTCTGCCATATCTTTGTTTGATTATCAATGAAAATACAATCTCTTTTTGACGAGAAATCAAACATCACAGCAAAATGGACACTAGTTATTCAAAGTGCTCATTTAGAGGATATACAACCTAACTAGAAAAAATGCAAGATGAATTGGATTTTGTTCATTTCTGATATTAATAGTAATGAGCTGATTCAGATAAGGATAAATGACACATGACCCAGTGGATATAGACGTTGGTTAATTCCAGTGACTTGACCCAAAGAGTTATGAGTTCAATACTAGGCTTTAGTGATAAACAAATAACGTTAGAGAGTTAATTTAAAGAAGATTAACTACATGACTACCAGAGGTGGCATTGCACATGGAATGAGATTGTAATAAAAAGGTTCAGTTCAAAATTCCTCGCACCTGAAGGCGGCCAAAGTGTACAACAGCCGAAACATTGTAAACATGGCAATAAAGATGAGGACAATCGTCTGAACAATGTAAATAGTGTAAATACTATCTCATCTCAGAAGTATAGACAAATACCGGAGGATAATGATGCTGAAACATGTCACATCTTGAATGATTAAATGATCTCTATGATGTCAATTTGCCAGCATTTTTGGAACCTAATGGACAGATATATTCATTGTTGAAGGATGCCAGGCAGGTCAACTATTCTCTTTGATTTTAACTGAATTCCCTTACTTGTAATTCATTCTATGCGAATCCGGCACAGATTTTTAAAAAAATTTAGTACATTATTATAGTAATTCATGATAGAAATTGAATGGTGCCTATTTTACATCTATGGGTCAGTGGGCTCCCAAGTTATGATTCTTTGACCATAGCCAAAAAGGTAACTTTTTGGAAAATTGTCACAAAGTTTAAATATCAATATCTCAGTTGTTTTTTACCCCAAAAATTACATATCATTTTAAAGTACCTGGATAGATCTAAAAGGTGATCTATTTTTTTTGTTTTGTTTTTTAAAGGTCAAATAAGATAACTTGAGATTAACATTTGACTTTAATTTCTCAAAAAAGCATGTCTTTTTTTTAAATTTTTTTTTTATTTTATTTATTTATTTATTTATTTTTTTTGCAACAAATATGTCTACCATATGGCAAGATGCATGCAAAATTTTGTGGTGAACTTTTGATTGTGGCTCAAGGTACAAGGGTTTTACTGGGTTGAGCCAAATTCAAAATGACCGATTTTGGTATTTGCCATTATTTTCATATCTTCCAATATGGTCAAGTTGTATATCCTTAGAAGCTCTTTAAATGCTGATGAATATTCATATAACTATGATCATAAAATCAACAGAATTTATTTGTAGTTTAATGTTGACCAATTTTTGGTTTTGTTTACATTTTATACAATAAATAGATTTTTAAAAATGATATAATGAATATTTTTTAAAAAATGTGATTAATAAGCAACCTTATTTTTTCTGCTTGTTGAAATACATGTTTAAAGAGAAAACAAAAATTTGGATATGCAATCTATTTACTTTTTTATTCAAATGTTTTATGATGAACCTTGATTGTTATCTCAAGAAATTCACTTCCTAAAATATTTTTTAGGAATCAAAGGTTAAGGTCATGGTTAAATTATCTTATTTGACCTTTAAACAAAAAATAAACAGATCACCTTTTAGAGCTATCCAAGTAGTTTGGACTTGTCACCATTTTCCAAACTTCACATTTGTAGTAAAAGTCAAAGGGTCATATCTGAGGAACTCCCTTCAACTGGAGATGTAAAATAAGTACCATTCAATTTCTATCTTTAAGAGCTATAAGTGTACCAAAATTTGAAAAAAAATCTGTCAGAGATGGTCAGGCCCATGTTGATTTGACTTGGAATGACTCGTGTGTGCACATATATATGATTGCATTCAGGTGCATGAAACTAGTCAAGGTTCGTCATGCTTGCAGGGGTTAGTGTATATATATTTTTGGTGCTGGTGAGACATAAATGTACTAGGAAGAAGAAAAAAAGTCAATTATGTCCTGACCCGAAAAGAAAAAGTATTGAGCAAAATTTCATGAGAAAATTAACTCAGCAGTAGGGGTTGTAATGTCCCACACTCCCTATCGCCTATGTGGACTGACTATATTAGTAGTCATATGTAGTGAGTACAGGAGATACCTGTGACAACAACTATGCTGTCACCAGATTCCATCTAGCCGTAGTGTACACTTTTTACAATAAGCCTCTCTTCTTTCATCTATGCATGTGTTGCTGTTCTTTCACTCGAGTACCACCTTGTCTGTTAGTAACCTTTTTATAGGCTACAACATATATATATATGTGTGTGTGTGTGTGTGTGTGCGAAAGCTAATGGGTTAAAAGCAGTTGTTATTCTGAACTTAGTCTGGGACAAGCCTTATAACCTGTAATCTGTGGTTGCCATCTAAAACAATCACTTTTTCTTCCATTGACTGTTCAGGATATAGGAAATCATGACTCTCCACAGCTTCCTTTCCTTTGCTATATGTCAATTCCCAGTGGTTTCTTTTTGCCTCCTTCACAATATTGAATTCAGTTGTTCTTCTAAATTCAGGATCTTCCTTTGAAATTCTGTCATCCTAAAGATCTTTACCTGCCCTGGTATTTAACCCATAACTGGCATCAGAAAAAATGAATCCTTAGCCTACCCCAAGGGTATTTGTACAAAACTGAATGCAAAAAGCTAGCCTGGAATTTGAACTTTGACTGCCAGTTTCATTTTTCACACCAATAAAGTCAGAAAAACTAAAATACAACAAGTAAAAAAATTCAAATACCTGGGAAGTAAGTATTTTGACAGCGGATGAAAAGTGCAACATGGAGATCCAAAGATGCATTGGCATGGCCAAAGACGCATTTCAGAAGCTAACCATAGTACCGAGAAACAGGAAATTCTCTTTAGAAACAAAAAAAAAAATGCTGGATTGCGATGTGATATCTGTCTTTCTGTATGGAAGTGAATGGATGGCGGAGCGGGGCTTAGAAGAGATACCAAGAGAAAAAATATTGAGAGCCACTAGAGACAGAACTAAGTCAAAGTTCGTGATTGTCTACGTCCTGAAAGGACACAGCACATGAAGAAGAATAGATCCATCACCCACACATCATTCTAAAACACTCGAGTGATAACTAGCCAACAAATTTGGGGGTGCATATTAAGTGAGAATGTTTCCAGAGTATATTGGGGTCACTGAATTTGAGAACATTATTTTGCCTCAGTTGGCTGTAGTTTTTCTGATATTGAGGAAATGCTTTTTCTTGTCTGCAAATCTGTGCACAATGATACCAATTGGACTACTCTTACTAGTGCATAAATACTTCAACAAAACCATTTATTTTGCTATTCAGGCTATTAATTGGTAATCAAACAGTGTTGAATTTAAGTTTTCTAAATGTATGTGAATACCGTAATTCCCCATGATTAATACACATTTTTTTTTCTAAAAATAATAAGCAAAATTAACACCGCTACAAAAAAAAACATCTTTAAAAAGTTGCTGTTTCATAGGTCAATTTCAGTTGCGAAATGACTAACATCAATGTTAATATTTTAACGTCAAGGGTACACTTGTATAAAATATAAGAGCAATTGTATTTTAAATAAAAACAATATTTTTTGTCTCTTCATACTTGATGTAGGTGGATAAAATAGGATTAATGCATGTGTGTATGTTCAAACATTAGCCATCTTGTTTCTCTCTCTGTCTGGAAGTATTTTGTTTGGAAGTAATTTTCTGTACTCACAGTAAAGAATTCTCTTTCTTGGATTCTTCTGTTTAACCCATAGCTAGAGGGAGAAGGTGTGAATTAATACTTTTCCCCAAGGGTATTTTTGCATAAGTGAATGCAATGAATTCAATTGAACTCAGCTCTCTGAATTCTCAGTACAAGCTGATATTCAGTCCCTACAACACGCATCCAAAGAAAGTGACAAGTAGAGAGAGCAAATCGAGCATGCTTCGAGAAAGTTAAATCATTGAAATTTATTGATATCCAATATCTTGAAAAGTAGAGTCAGTTCAATAGAATTAACCACATTTATGATTCAATGACTGATTTACTCTAAAACCATTCTAATATCCTTTTGTTGACCAGTGAATTTATGGCTTCACTGAAAAGAAATTTCCATTAAATCTGGATTTTTTAGTAACTGATTTTTTTTTTTATATATATATATATATATTTATTTAGTAGATCTATCATCTGGCCCACACTCATCCTTGGTCTTTTGAACAGGAGTAGAGGTATATTCCTTATTTTCCTGTTTAGGATTGGGTTTCTGGTACTTTCAAAAGTCTATTTCATCTGTATACTTCTGAGGTCTATACACTTATTTTTTTTTTCTTCAATAGGAGTAGATAAATTTGTCTATCATCTGGCTTACACTCCTTTCCTGTCTATTGAACATGAGTAGACATTTGTCTCTTGTCTCCTGTTTAGGATTGGGTTTCCAGTTCATTCTAAATTTTTCTCATTCTCCTTGACTTCCAATAATGCCTTAGTGGCATTATGACCTTGCTTGGAGTGAAATAGTTTTAAAAAAATGGAAGAGGGGAGTTTTGTGTGAAAGATAGTTACACATGGCACCAATATTTAGAGTGCTTAAAACAGTTACCTGGTTACATATTTTAGTGCATCATTTTACTAAGAACTTTTGCAACATGACTTTAAACAAGTCAGTGCATTATTTAAACAAATTAGCAGTGAATAATTAAGTGCCATTTATAGCCATCTGTCAGTCATTGCTAACTAAGACTGCTTTACATTCATATAAGTACCAAAGTAATTGTTCTAAGTAATCTAATTAATGAAAATAAGTGCTGAATAAGTGTTGAATATATGGATCGAAATACGACAAGATGAATAGAATAAGTAAAGAACTGGTAGGAAAATGTGTTTTTAATCTAACATGTTTCACTTTAACAAGCTTCTTCAGAATTTTTTTTTAAAGATGAATGATTTAAAAAACTTTAAAGATCTTTTAAAAAAACCACACAGTATTTTTATTGAGGTATGATTTCATTGATACGTGGCACACACACATAAACAGATATAAGTTTTTCCTCTACATTTAAAATATTCATCCATTGCTTTATTAGATCTGACATGTATCTGATGAATGAAATTATACCGTAATTAACATACTGTCTCTGGATTTAAAACATTTTTTTTTTTTAATTCGTCTTTAACAAGCTTCTTCAGAGATTTTTTCAAAGTCAAACGGGTTACATTAAAGACACTTTTTCTTAGCTGTTCTTTACTTAATCCATTTCGCAAATATATATGAATAGAATAACTCCAACATATTTTTAACTTATTTGTTTAAGCTTAATTTAAATGGATACTCATATTTGAGTGTGTGTGTGTATATATATATATAATGTGTGTGTGTGTGTGTGTATGTATATATATATATATATATATATATATATATATATATATATGTGTGTGTGTATATATATATATATATATATATATATATATATATATATATGATAGAAACTGTTAATGCACTGTAGCATGATATCTAAGAACAGTAAAGTCTTGTTTGTTTCCATTTCATACGTAAATTCTATTGTATGTTCGACTTTCAGTTCGTCTACAAAATAGGCAAATCAGTAGCATGGTGATATATTCTCTTGATATTGATTTACCTCGTCTTGTAGATAAACTAATTTATGATAGAATTTACATATGAAATGGAAACAATGCTTATGATATAATTAATGTGAGCACATATTGTATTGGTGTTATAATAATATAAAATAAAAACCTAAATAAAACATTTTTTTTATGCTACATCGTTCCCAATAGATGTTACGCATGACATTACACGAGACCATTTCAAACATCCAGTTTCTCAGTGGACTATTTTTTTTTTTTAATTTTAATAAGTGTTGGATCATAAAAGTTACCAGATTAACAATGAAATTCTATATAAATTTACGGGACTGTATAATTTTATTGCCTGTGTAAGTGTAGAGATTAGGTTCAAAATCATTGTTGGAATTTCATTCCAGTGATCAGTGAAAGCTTTATTGCACAACTTTATAAAATGTATAATTTATCGAAGCTTTACAAATTGTATATAGACAAGATGCTTGACACAAACACATTATTAATAAATCAGTGTGTCATCAAAGAAGACCTTCATTTACCTCAAAAGGACGTTATACTGAACAATTTAGCTATATTATGATGTAATATGTTATAAAGTGCAGTAGTTTTAGTGTGATTTTTTTTTTTAATAAACAATGTAAATTTAAAACATTTTCTCTCATATGGTGTTATATATACTTTTATCTACTTTTAGTTTTTATTAATTATGATCTGACAAATTTACTTATTGAGTAGCTTTTTCTGTAATAAATTACAATTTTCTTACACACGTTTTACTTATTAAATACAATAAAAAAAAATTGCATACTTTTCTCATGGTGATTCATGATTAGAATTCTGGTTTGAATATATTTACCATTCAGTGTATATAATACAAAATATATCAAATTTATTTAGATTTATTTTTATCATAGTAAAATTTTGAAGTTACTTTGTAAGCAAAAATCTGCAGAAGTTAGGTATTTCTGTATGTACAGACGTTATTTAAAGCTAAATGCTCAAAAATAGGTCGAAGCTATGAATCTAATTTCTGGTGTCTTCATTCATCACATTAAATCCAAGCTTTTACACCGAGTGCAATGTTGATTTTCTAAAAGAAAAAAAAAATACTGAAAAACTTATAAATCAGCCTGCCTTAATAAAGTAAATGTGGTAGACGTAGTCAAGGGAGATAATTCTGGTTGGTGCTTGTATCTTCTAAAGGAACTAATTTTTTTATTTTATGCGGTAAATTGTGAACTGCAAACTGCCATAATGATAGGAACTCCTTTTTTTTTCTTTTCTTTTTTTTCCCCCTTCCTTTTTAAAATCATTTCACTCCAAGCAAAGCAGGAGTGCCACTAGTGCGCAGGGGGTTACATGGAAGAAAAGAGGAGGAAAAAAACAAGATAAATAGGATTCAAGAAGATGGTGACTGGTTCTGCATTTAAATTTTTGAAGATTGCAGTCGCCAGGGAAACAAGTAAACGGAAAGAAGTTATACTGGTGGGATGTGTGAGAAAAGAAACTTTGAGTAGATATGGTGGCGGTTGTGTTTAGCTATTTTAACAGTAAACCGGATGGGTCCTAGATGCCAATTCAGTAGCATGCTTTAAATTTATGTGGATAGGGCACAAGGGGGAGAAAAAAAATTTCAGAGCAGTTGCCATGAAAAATACTTGCAGAAAAGATGGAGGGAAGCTATGCTATCTTAAGAGAATGACTGCAGTGAAGGTGCTAAGCCAGGATCACGTTAAGTCGGTGAGAAAGTGACTGAAGTTGAGATGCCAAGTCAGGATCGATTACATTGCAGATCCTTTTTTGGATTTTGTCAAGAATCTCGAGATGCAATATAAGAGGACCAGACCAGATATGGCAACAGTATTCAATGCACAAACTGAATGGTAGATTTATAAATGTGCAAGATCAATTCTGATGAGAAAAATTTCTTTATTCTTTTTATTTCAAGATCTGATTTATGTGGTAGCCACTGAATTTTAATTTTCACTTACATCAATAATAACATCATGAATGGTTATTTTCTAAGCACAGATCAGGCACAAGGCTGAAAGTATGGTGCACCCAGTGAGAATCGAACTCACTACTCAATTGTAATAATTCTAGTGAAACAAGCTTGCTAGCCATTACACCATGTCGAGAAGCCCAGAACATTTCATGAGTTGAGAATAAAACTGCATATAAATTTTTTCGTTTATGAATTATATTTTTTTAATCATATCATCCCAAGCAAGGCAGTAACACCACTGATGAGCAGGGGGCTACATAAGATTGAAGAGATTGGAAAAGAGAAAACCGGAAACCACATCCTGAACAGGGAACAAGGGATGAGCCTCTTCACCTGTTCAATAGACGTGGGTGGAGTATGAACCGGGCGATAGTTTAGTCTATCCAAGTTAAAAGCCAATAATTAAGCTGAAGAATTTTTTTTTCCCACTCTCTATAAATTCTCTCCCCTTAGCAAACAACTGTTGAAATGTTCTCTATCAAAGATACTTAACTATGGCTTCACTTTTATTTTAAGAATTTTCAATAAATAATGACTATTTTAGGCAATAATTTTTTTTTTCTTTGCTTCATTGAAGGTAGCTGATAGCAATACATATTTTCTGGCTTTTATTTAAGCATTTTAATTTTTTTGTTTGAAAACACATTTACACAGTTTTCTTTCATCAGATATGCAATATATGCAGATACAAATCCCTCAGTTATGAGTTAAATAACAGTGTTATCTGGGCCCTCTTGACTTGAGATGGCAACCCTTCATGGAGAAGGAAAATTGAATTCAAAATGAGCTTGAAGCGGTATGGGGTCTGTCAAGTTATCTTACCCTAAACACATCCCTGTTGCTACGAATGCAATATATATGATGCTTTTAAGGCTCCAATGGCATGTAACCAATGAGGTTTTGGAAACGAAAAGGAAATTAATACTGAGCATCTGGAAGAGACAGCTGAACTTCCTTGGACAGGCAATGAGGAAGGAGGGCTTGGAGAACCTGATACTAACAGGCCAGATAGAGGGGTAAAGAGACAGGGGAAAGCAGTGAATAACGTATTTGAAGGACCTAATCAGGTGGATGATGGAATGATGATTGCATGGTGTAACAGGGGAAGGCGTGCTAAGAGCCACCAGGGATAGGGAGATGTGGAAAGCCATGACCACCTATGTTCTGAAGGGACAAGGCACATAAAAGAAAAAGAACATGTGATAGATATAAATTAAGAAAAAAAATGTTATTTCGTTTGTGAATTTTTTTCATCTAATGATTTATCTAAGAGTAGACCTGGCTTACACACAATGCCTTGGGTAAAGAATTGGATTCTCATTGGGTGCCCTTTAATAGATTGTGATTGGAGACAGAACCACCACAGAGAAAGTTTCATATTCAAATCCAGATTAAAGCCAAGATCATAACTACTAATTTCACCACTAGCTGCCACACATTTTGTTTTAGTTGCATACAAATGTCTTGGTCTCTGAATGAAGTATTACACAGGTTACTCAATAACATTGTCACCATATTTTTTAACTTTATTTTACCAATGTCGGCATTCTCTTTTGCCCTTGTAGGATGGCAACAAAAGGATTTTTGGTTCTTTAAATGCAAATTTACAAAATTGCAAGTATTTTCTGATTGGAAGATTTACACAACACAATCTTCCTACTGTACATTTACTACCCTTTGGTATTGAATGAAGTTTCTTAGATGAAGTGAATGAAACGCTTGTATGGTTTAGGAGACACGTCCAGCATCTAAATTGGCAGGATATATTTGTTTTCTGTTTCTGCAAGTCAGCTAGTCAGAACTGGTTCAGTTGTTAGTTTTAAATAATTTTATGGCAGTACAAAATGTTACAGATATTTTTAGAATGTATATATTAACATAGGATGTATGTTGTGGCACAATGGATATTGGCTCAGAAAGAGAAATCAGACAACTGAGTTCAAATACTAATTGATTTCATTGCATTCACTTATGTGGAAATACACTTGGGAAAGGTATCAGTCCATCTCTTCTTTCCCCAGCTATGGGTTGAATAGTAAGGCTGATTGGGTTCTATAGCTTTGGTTGGCATCCAGTCTATAGCAGAAAGAAATGGCAACCTACTGCAGGAAAATCTTATGCCTAATCACTGATCAAAAGATGCATAAGTGTATATCACAAAAGGCACTTAACTGACTGATTTTAATATGGGGAACAAATAAATAAAAAAATTAGTGGCAATTTACATACACTTGTCAATATATCCAAGTTTGTGACTATTGAACACATGAGAAATTAATTTTTTTTTCTTCATATTACCATCTCAAACTGCTGGAGACCCTATATATTAAATCTAAATAACCTTCTTTCTGTAAGAAAGAACAGTTGCCGGGTTTTAATGTAATCTGTTTGTGATTCAGTGCTGATTCTCAGGTATTCCCACCCGCCATCTCAGTTATATATTATACTCAGTTGACCTCGGAAGAGTGAATAACTTTTTTATTCTCTCTACTTTTTTTTTTCTTCCTCCCTCTGTTTTAATATATTTGTATATATTATATTTCCATGAATGCCTTTTAAAATGTGTGACCCTGATCCATGGTGGCAGCACCTGTTAGGAACCCATTTATGGACAAATAATAGTTAACACCTAAACTGAAGTTAAAAAAAAAAAAAACTAGGAAAATATAAAAATAAATTTTTATAGTAAAAATATCAGCAATACATTTTTGAAAAGAGAAAAAAATATACTAGCAATATATTTGACCCTCGACAAAAAAACCTCTTTAAAAAATTACGCCAATGGAACCTAATCTACAAACTGATTTCTTACAAAGAGTACATGTTCTATTCTTACAAATTACATATACATATTCTATTCTTAAGAAATTAAATATCAATCAGATTTGTCTTGAATATGGTTTTGGTTGACGTGGAAGAAATTGTTTTACTTCTCTTGGACAAAAATTTATTTACCCTGCTAAATGAGGCAAGTAGTGATCAAAGATCATTTATTTAATGTGGGAACCTGAGTACGTACTCCCAGGCCAAGGATCACAATTTACCTACCACCAAAATTTACCTACCACATTGTAACTGTGTACTATGCTTGTCTTAGCATACCTTGTGCCATGGGACATAACTCTTCATGCTATATATATATATATATTAATCCACAGACACTCCTGTTTTGCTGTATCACAGCTCATCAGTACAGTTAGACATCCAATTGCTTCTAGCCTGGATTGAAACCAGACTGAATTGATATCAGTCAGCAATTCTACCTCTGAGCTATGGGCGCTTGGTAGAGGAAGGCAGACTTTAGCGTGTTATATACAATGTAAACATGGCAGTAGCCAAGAGTGTTCAAATTCATTACTGAATGAATAATTCCAAATTGCTTGACTTTTTTTTTCTTTTCATCCAAAACTAAGCGAGAATGGCACTAAGATACAAAAGGGTTACTGGCAATGAAACAGAATGAAAAGACATCAGAAGGAACTTGAAACCCAATCCTAAAATTATATATATATATATATATATTATTTATTTTTTAATGGTTTAGTGATACAAGTCTTACTAATTAGCCCATAGCTGGGGAAGAAGAGATGGATTTGTATCTTGCTCAAGGGTATTAGTGCGTAAGTAAATATGATGAATCTAACAAGAATTTGAATAATAATTCCAAACCATTATCCATTACATCATTTGCACATCCAAGCTTACAGCACCTGGAATTCCTAAGTAGTCACCCATCTTTGTACTCGGAGTTTTGAAACATAAGTATTATAATAATGCTATATGAAGCGTTATTTGTGATGAAGGCAAAGTCTGGCAATTCTGTCTGTGCTATTATTCATAACGAAGGCAAATCATGGCAACAAGATGTCATTACCTGTGATTCAAAGATACCTGTCTAATAGAGCAGCTAGCTAATCTCCATTGCAGATGCCTGTGGTTTATACGTTAATTGCAGTTTTAGGAGAAAGTTTATCTTGAGTGAACAAGGCCAGGACACTCAAACACTCGGTCACATTGACTCGCACAAAGGGTCCTGTCTACCCATTTTCACTCACAAGGCTTGAGTCAACCCACGGTATGGTTCTCAGGCATTTTCCAAGTGTTGTCTTCTCCAGATAGATAGCATCAAGAAGTCGCTTCTTGACAAATCAGCCATGGTGAGATTCAAACACGAGTTATAATAAATAATGTATTACTAAACTACGTTTTTCTTCAAAGAATACATAGAGGATCGGAAAATATAAAATACTTTTGATGTCTTTGCAAATGTTTAAGATACTTTCTCTCTCTCTCTCTCTCTCTGTTTAAACCAGCAAACGTCAACTATGAAATGAGCACTTAAATGGATGGAGTAGGGAACTGCGTTGTGGTGCAGTGGATATCGACTCGGAACGACAAATCAGGGTGCCGAGTTCAAATTCCAGTTGAATTCCTTGTATTCACCTACACACAAATACCCTTGAAAAAGGTATTAACCCGTCTCTTCCTTCCAGTTATGGGTTAAATAATAGGACAGATTGGGTTCTATAACCTTGGCTGGCAACCAGTCTAATAAAGTAATGGCAACCTACTGCGGGATAATCTTCTGCCCAGTCAGTTTATGTCTCATTCGAGACCTGATCGCTCAAAGCGTGTATCACGTATGGCACTTAACTCACTGAGGAGTGAACTGGACCAGGATGTGAGTGTTGAGAGCGTAGACGCTTGGGTGTGCTTCGAAACTGCAGTTATCTAGAGTTCATGGATATGACCAATATTTGCTATTGGAAACGCCTGATGTTAAACACTTTCTGGTCAATAGAGTATTCAGGTGAACACCATCTTTGTGTTCAAAGTTGATGTGAAAAAGATTGGCGATACAAGACGGGAAGAAGTTGTAAAGAAACAATGCAAGAACATAAACTTGCTGCATCCCAGCATTAACCCAGAAGAGCTCCGACTTGTGCATACTGAGATCTCTAACCTGCATTTTTGCTATGTAGTTGATATCGGACTGAGCGTAACATATGCGGTGTCCAAGTTTTCGGTAAATTGATTTCAGAGAACCTCACGGCGAAAGGCTTTGCTGAGAGTGAGAAAGGTCATATAAGAATTTGCGCTGCTCTTTCTCGTGGTGGATTAGGACTTCCGGAAGCCACACATGTTCTACGTGTCTATTGAACATGTGTGTGTATGTGTGTGTGTGTGAGAGAGAGAGAGAGAGAGAGAGAGGGGGGTTAATCAGTCTGCTCTGCTGCCCATGTTTGAAGATGAAAACTTATGCCCTTTGCCAGAATGTTCTGGCTTACGGCCGTATCACGTTGAATACACCGGTTCTCGCTCGATCACCGAAGTTAAGCAACGTTGGGCCTGGTCAGTACTTAGATGAGTGACCGCTTGGGAATACCAGGTGCTGTAAGCGTTTAGTGACGGATGTGCGTTGTGGTGCAGTAGATATCGGCTCAGAAAGAGAAATCGGTGAGCCGAGTTCGAATTCAAGTTGAATACCCTGCATTCACTTAAGCACTGGTACCCTTGGGAAAGGTATTAATCCGTCCCTTCTCTCCAGTTATGGGTTAAATAACAGGGTAGGACTTGGGGACCCTGCCCTTAAAGACATCCCAATGAATCTTGATACTCGAAAAGAAAAATGTATTGCTAGACACAACATTTATATAAAAACAACAATAAATTGTTGAAAAAGAAAAAGGTATTACCAGCAATAAATAAATAAAATTTAGTTGGCAATAAATGACCCGCCGAGGTTGATATGCCATAAAAACAAAACAACCAACCATTTCTTACACTAACTGCAACAACCATTACGAATCAGACAGAGTAACATTTATTCTGAAAGTTGAAATTGAAGCTTGCAAGTAAAGAAATTTAAATACCTGGGAAGTGTTCTGACAGAGGATGGGAAGTGCAACATTAAGATCCAAAGACGCATTGGCATTGCCAAGGGCGCATTTCAAAAGCTAACCAGAGTACTGAGAGACAGGAAGATCTCATTTGAAACAAAGAAAACAGTGCTAGATTGCGTTTAAAAACAAATCCCAATGAATCTTGATACTCGAAAAGAAAAAAGTATCACTAGACACAAAACTTATCTAAAAACAACAATAAATTGTTGAAAAAAAAAAAGTATTATCAGCAATAAATAAAAATTTAGTTGGCAATAAATGACCCGCCGAGGTGTTGATATGCCAAAAAACAACAACCAGAATGTTTTTACTTTTTGCACTTTTATCTTTTTCCCTGTTGGACTATTGGGTTTCGCAGAACAGATTATGTGTTTCAAGACTCAAGAAAAAAAAAAAAAGGAAGGTGACGAAAAGTGCGACACTGAGATCCGAAGGCGAATGGATGCATTCCAGAAAATGAGTAGAGTATTGACAGACAGAAAAATTTCGCTGGAAACAAGAGTATTGGATTGTTATGTGATGTCTGTTCTTCAGTATGACAATGAATGCTGGACAATCTCAGAAAAGATGAAGGAAAGACTTGAAGCAACCGAAATGTTGTTCTACAGAAGGAAGCTGAGGATATCATGTACTGAAAATATGAGCAACGATGAGGTTTTGGAGAGGATAGAAATGAAAAGGAAACTTATACTTAACATCAGGAAGAAACAGCTGAAGTTCCTGTGACATGAAATGAGGGAAGGTGGCTTGGAGAACCTGTTACTCACAGGTTAGATAGAAAGAGAAGGAAAAGCAACGCGTAACATAATTGATGGGCTTTAACAATTATATGGCTAGGTGAAGTAACCGGAGAACGCGTGCTAAGAGCCACTAGGGATAAGGACATATGGAAGGCCATGATCGCCTTCGTCCTGAAGGGACACGGCACATAGACGAAAAGAAGGATCAGCCAGCGGGATATGTGTTGTGGTGCAGTTGATATCGGCTCTGAATGAGAAATCGAGAAGCCGAGTTCGAATCTCAGTCGAATAAGTTACATTCCTCTACGCACATATACCCTTGGAAAAGTTAATCCATCTCTTCTCCCTCCAGCTATGGGTTGAATAGCAGGATAGATTCAGTTTTGTAGCCTTCCGCATAGAGTAATGGAAACCTACTGCGGGAAAATCTTCTACCTAGTCAGTCATGGATCGAAAGAGACATGATCGTCCAAGCATGTCATCACACTTGGCATTTAAGTGACTGATCTGGATAAGAGAATTGAAAAACAAGACAGATCGTTTTGCCTTGGTTGGCAACCAGTCTACTTCATAAAGTTATAGAAACCTCCTGCAGGAAATCTTTTACCTAGTCAGTCATGGATTAAAGAGACATGATCGCCCAAGCGTGTATCACGTATCGCAATTAACTGACAGACTCTAGATCAGCTAGATTGATGTGGTTAAAAGGTTCTCGAAATGGTCCGCCTAGCAATTTAGGATCTCATTTCGATTCTTGTGAAAAGTTTTCTCATCTGTGGAACGGACAGGAAAAGACTGAACCCATGTATAGCTTTGTTGACCTCATCGAAATCCTGAGTGTTGTTGCCGACTGCAAGTTGTTGGATTTCTTGCACTTCGGGGTATCAGGTTTGATTAACCCTCTAGGGCCATTCGTATCATATTTGATACAATATTTCCCTATAGGGAAACATTTGGTATTTCCCTATAAGGAAACATTTGGTATTCATTGACTGAGCAGTCAGTACTGCTTTCATTTGAAATTTATAAAATATTTTTCTTAAAAAATTTTACAGGAAAATATTTCTTTCAAGGCTTGTTTTCATACTGTATCAAATATGATACGAATGGCCCTAGAGGGTTAAGAGAACTTTGCATACGTTGTGCTTTCATTGTGGCAGCGGCTGGGTTTCAAATTTTTGGGTTTACTATCGAAAAAGTCAAAATGGTGTTTTCTGGATATTGCCAAAATTTTGTGCAAATTTCTTGCAAGGAATCACCAGAAATTTTCTTTAATTAAGATCTGCGCAGTTTAGTCTTCTTATTATTCAGGACCATCATTCTGCGGCATGGTTGAAATATTCAAGAGGAATTTGGATCTGATGATTTGCCCAGTATTCCGTTGCACTCATGACCTATCTGCTCCTTGATGATATAACAACGATCCAACAACATTTCAAATGCTAAAGGATGAGATAATAAGGCATATTGGTGAGATCGAGGAGCGACTATGTAGAGGTGTTATCAAAAATTTTGACCATGCAAGGTGTAATGCCGAAGTTTTGGTAGACATTTGGGCGATATTATTTTTCACGCATAATCGCCATGACTCAAATAACATGATCCAATAGTAAAATCAATAAAATTTCCCCAATAATAATGTTATTTACTGCTAACTTCGATCCGCCTTAATGGAACACCCTATAGTTCAGGAGGTGCCAGTGTTTTGAACAAGGGCGGTCTCGGTTGGTTTTAAGTATTCTTATCGTGAAGGAGGATGTGCATTTTGGCACAGTGGATATCGGCTTGGAACGAGAAATCGAAAAGACGAGTTCGAATTCCAGTTGAATTTGTTGCATTCACCTACGTGCAAAAACCTTGGTAAAAGTCTGAATCCGTCGATTCCCTACCAGCTATGGATTAAATAGCAGGATAGAATGGGTTCTGTAACCTTAGTTGGCAACTAATCTACCGCAGAAAGTAATGGCAACTTACTAGGAGAAAATCTTCTGCACAGTCAGTCATGTCGCTCCCGAGACATGATCGCCCAAGCGTGTGTCACGTATGGCATTTAACTGGCAAAGTATTATTTGTGACTACAAAGTGGTGGTGTTCTTAATTTCTTCTATTAATCATTTCGTCCTAAGCAAGGCAGGACCGCACCTCATTCGCAGAGGATTACAGTGAGAGAAAAGACTGGGTACAGGGGGTATTGAAGAAAGGATAAATGATGAACGGAAGATGGTAATTGGCATTGCATTTAAATTGTTGTGGATTGGAAGCAAGTAAACGGAAGGGAGTTCTACAGGCGGAAAGTGCGAGAAAAGAAACTGGTCGAGTAGAAGTGGAAGTTACATTTAACTTTTACATTCAATAGTAAAAGGTTGGGACTTAGATGACAATCTAGCAACACGCTTAAATTCACGTGGACGGAGCACCAGTGAAAAAAGCTCATTAGAGCAATTGCCATGAAAATAAGACCGAGAAAAGCCTCATCACCCCAGTCAAGGCAGTAAAACCATTAATACACAAGGGTTATTGAGTATGGAGGAACAAGAAAAAAATAGAGAAACATTATTAAGGAACAAGAAGAATAGAAGACTAACCAAGACAGTAGATAGAGACTGACATAGCATTAATATTTTTGGAGATCAAAATTGGCGGGAAAACATGAAGACGGAAGAGAGCTCCATAAGCGAGAAAGGAAACTATTAGCATAGAACTTATGGTCAAATTTAGCCAGTTCAACTGTGAATTGATGAGACATTGTTGTTAATTTAGTCAGTCAGTTAAGTGCCATACGTGATACACGCTTTGGGCGATCATGTCTCGAAAGAGACATGACTGACTGGGCAGAAGATTATCCCGCAGTAGGTTGCCATTGCTTTCTGCGGTAGACTGTTTGCCGACCAAGGCTATAGAACCCAATCTGTCCTGTTATTTAACCCATAACTAGAGGGAAAAGACGGATTAATACCTTTCCCAAGGGTATTGGCGCGTAAGTGGATGCAAGGAATTCAACTGGAATTCGAACTCGGTTCCCCGATTTGTCGTTCCGAGTCGATATCCACTACACCACAACGCACATCTAATTTAGTACTGTCCCTAAATTCATAAAGTCTAGGTACCATAACTATGAGTTCATCCAAAGCAATCACCATGAAAGTATTTATAGAAAAGGCACAGGGAAGCTACAGCAGTGGGAAAATGACTGAAGCTAAAAAGCCAGGTAAAGAACAATAATATTGCTGATTCTTGATTGAATTTCAGCAAGAATCTCTAAACTTGCAGCGGAAACACTGCTTGATATGTGGCAGCACTATTCATAGCATCGACGAATAATAGATTTGTAAATCTACAAGATAGATGCTGGAAAAAAATAAATATCAATCATGACACAATGGCCCAAGTTTATTAGCTGCAAAACTAGCGATTGATTCAATATAGTCTTTCCATTCATACCAGCTGAGAATGTTAACCCGAGAAGATGCAAAGAGTCGATCTCATGGAAGGTTAGCACCAGCCATGCTGATGAGGGAGGCAGGAAGAGGTCTTTCAGGTGATTAACAGAGGTTTCGTTTTTGGGACGTTAAAATTAACAAGCCACGATTTTCCACAGTTAGGTCTTTTTGTTTTTCTACCGAGAAGATACGAAGCTGCATCTCCCTGTATCAACGATCATCAAACACACCTGCCGGATCACCTCGAAGTGGTGTAATAGTTAGCAAGCTTGTCTCGCTAGAATCATTACAATTGAGTAGTGAGTTCTATCCTCACTGGTGTCCCTTACTTTCGGCCTTGTGCCACATCTAAGCTACGCTTAGAAAAATCACCATCAAATACGCCTGCCGCCTTTATATATATATATATATATATATATATATATATATATATATATGTATATATATATATATATGTATGTATATTGTTTAATGACTTAGTTTCTGGTCATAATAAGGTTAGACCAGTGCACATTTGTTTTAAAAAGAGTTCAATACAATTATATTGTAGAACTTTTGAATATTTTCCATTTATAAACGAGTTATTACGCAACCTAGGTTTCTACCATGAGTGGTGTCTTCAGGCGATTTGCAATAATTGATTTTACCGTTTACCGTTTTTTTTTTAAGAACGCTCAAGTAACTGTTTTGTTTTGTTTTTTGAACGCTCACGTGGCAGGGAATTTTTGAACGCGCAATTTTTAAAATTTTAAAATTTTGTTTTTAAAAATTGCTTGTTCAAAAATTCCCTGCCACGTGAGCGTTCTTAAAAAAAAACAAAAAAAAAAACGGTAAACAGTAAAATCAGTTATTGCAAATCGCCCGAAGACACCACTCATGGTAGAAACCTAGGTTGCGTAATAACTCATTTACAGATGGAATATATATATATATATATATAGTCATCCGTAGACAGATCTGTTACGCTGTATCACAGCTCATCAGTACGGTTAGACTCCGATTGCTTTTAACCCAGGAATGAAACACGACTGAATTAGCGTCAGTCGGCGATTCTACCTCTGGGCTATGGCCGCTCGGTAGAAGAAGACAGACTTTTTATTTTCCTTCAAACATGTATTGAGCTCTTTCTAATACAACTGTTTACTAATTTAACTTAAATCTGACCCCGTTACGTGAACGTTCTCAAAAATAGCCGTAAAATCAGTTATTCCAAATCGCCTGAAGACATCACATGGTAGAAACCTAGGTCGCGTAATAACAATGGAAGAATATTCAAAAGTTCTATAATATAATTGTATTGAACACTTTTTAATACAATTGTGTACTGGTCGAATTTTATTATGACTAAAAACTAAGTAATTAAGCAATCAATCAATATATATATATATTGATTATATACCGACTAAATGACTCGGAACGACAAATCGGGGAGCTGAGTTCAAATTCCAGTTGAACTCCTTACATTCACTTACGCACAAATACCTTTGAGAAAGGTATTAATCCGTTTCTTTCCTCCACTTATGGGTTAAATAATAGGACGGATTGGCTTGCAACCAGTCTACCTCAGAAAGCAATGGCAACCTACTGCGGGATAATCTTCTGCCCAGTCAGTCATGTCTCTTTCAAGACATGATCGCCCAAAGCGTGTATCACTTATGGCATTTAACTGATTGACCGGTGGTTTATAATTTTATCTAAACTTATTTATAAATGGAACTCTGTGTGTGTGTGTGTGTGTGTGTGTGTGTATCCGTTACCTATAGACTCCGAAACGGCTGAACCGATTTTGAAAATTTGCACAATTGTACTATAAGCGTCTGCGAGTGTTCTTAGCTAGGTTTTGTGTCAAGGTACCCCTGATAAATATCGAAATTCGATAATCGAAAAAATCAGGTTATAGAAGGAGTGGTCCGATTTTAATCAAATTTGATACACTCATAGACAAAGACACAAGAAACGATATTCAGAAGTTTCAAGGTTGCAGTTCTTACAATAGTGCAGAAAATCGATAATATATATATATATATGTTTGTGTGTGTGTGTTTATCTGCCTGTATGCCTGTATTTTTTTCAGCCCTTTTATTTTAGTTTTCGCTTCGGGTTTGGCTCTAAGTAGGTATAATTGTAGTTTTTAGTCTCAGCCATGATACCATATACCCAGAGGACTTATTTAGCCTTCAAAATTCAGTTTACGACGAAAAAACTTATTTGATATCGATACCAGGAAATCAATATTTGACTTACATCCATTCATTTTTCTTTCAGTCTACGGTTTCGCTTTTACTGGAAACAACTATTGCTTTTTAGTCTTTCGTGCCAGCGTCCAAAGAGTCTGAGCTCCAGGATCATGGATTAGTTTTAGAGCTTTCATTCCACCCGGGCAACGCCGGGCTATACTGCTCGTAATATATATTTGAATCTAACCATGGTCGATTTGTTAAGAAGGTGGCTTCTTGATGTAACCTTTGGAAAGTGCCTTGAAACCATACCATCGTGTGTGTGTGTATATATATATATATATATATATATATATATTGAACTATCTTTTGTCAGATAGGCTGACCAATGCATACGGGTCTACTATTGCGGAACACCTTATAAATAATCATAATTGTGCCGCTAACTTTAATGTGGACTCATTTTCCATCCTAAGTTCGTCACACTCAAGTTACCACCTTAAAGTGTTGGAGGCCATCTATATTCAATCATTAAAATCTCCTCCTTGTAAACAGAAGGAACACATATTTGGCCTCCAACCCGTTTCTATTTAGAAAAAAATTATATTTTATTTATTTTTTTTACTTTTTTATTTGTCTCTCCCTTACATCCTGTTCTGTTCGTAAATAATTATTTATTCACCACGATTTAGCTCTGTTGAGCGAGGTGCGAAATCGGTTAGCTAACCAAGAACAGGGCAAATTTCACAAGTCAGTGTGAAAAGTATGATTCTGGATGCTGATTGAATAGAAAATAGCAAATTGATCTATGACGTCAGTCAATTTTTTCACACCTTGAAAATGAAAATGCCTGCTAGAGCCGATCACATGACTAAAATCCGCTACTTAGGGGCTTCCCTTGACCGTTCAAAATGAGGCAGGATCAAAGCGGTATCTGAAGCATTTCGTCGCATTGTAAGGAAGAAACTTCAAGCGGAGGTCATGTCTCATCGACATACATTCATTCTACCTTTGCTTCCAATTTTCCTTTCTTCGTTTTCACCCCATGCCGCCAATGTAAACAACAACAACCGCAACAGGACATCTTCAACTGACTCGTGAAACTGAAGACCACTCAGTACAATTTCTTTATTTGTTTCACCTTCTTTCTCACCCTGTCGCCAACCTACCAAAAACAAAGGGAAAGGAACACAAGACTTTACATTCTGCTACTATAAGTATGCGCACAATGACACTTTGCTACTTACTACTATTTCTCTGTCTACGGCTATATCGTGTTGAATACTCCGGTTCCTGTCCGATCACATTGAGCCTGGTCAGTACTTAAATGGGTGACCATTTGGGAATACCAGGTGATGTAAACGTAAGGACCAAGAATGGTCCACCGGTCCTCCAGGTTTGGGGATTGGGTGCAGGGCTAACAACCTTGCACCATAAAAAGCAGTTTGTTACGGAAACAGCAACAAAAAGTTGCTGCCCTATGCAACATTGGGTGTGATGGATAAATGATGAGGACTATTTCTCTGGGACATTTGACCACGTGCATTTTTCTATTGGAACATTTCACTCATATAAAATAACTACATGCATTCTTTTAAACATTTTTCTTCTTACAAATATGTTATAATGTTCAGTTTTTAAAAATCCACTTATTTTTTCAACAACCTGATAATATCTTTAAATGCGGGGATTGTCGGCTATGTTTGAAAATGGCCTTGTACCAGGCATGGTCGACAAACCCTACAGATTGGGGACCCCGCAAAGAACACGCGCACTACAGAATGGTAAAGCCACCAAGAACACGCACCTTACATAATGGTGACTCCACAAAGAACACAGTGAAATTAAAAATCCACTTATTTTTTCAACAACCTGATAATATCTTTAAATGCGGGGATTGTCGGCTATGTTTGAAAATGGCCTTGTACCAGGCATGGTCGACAAACCCTACAGATTGGGGACCCCGCAAAGAACACGCGCACTACAGAATGGTAAAGCCACCAAGAACACGCACCTTACATAATGGTGACTCCACAAAGAACACAGTGAAATTAAAAATCCACTTATTTTTTCAACAACCTGATAATATCTTTAAATGCGGGGATTGTCGGCTATGTTTGAAAATGGCCTTGTACCAGGCATGGTCGACAAACCCTACAGATTGGGGACCCCGCAAAGAACACGCGCACTACAGAATGGTAAAGCCACCAAGAACACGCACCCTACATAATGGTGACTCCACAAAGAACACAGTGAAATTAAAAATCCACTTATTTTTTCAACAACCTGATAATATCTTTAAATGCGGGGATTGTCGGCTATGTTTGAAAATGGCCTTGTACCAGGCATGGTCGACAAACCCTACAGATTGGGGACCCCGCAAAGAACACGCACCTTACATAATGGTGACTCCACAAAGAACACAGTGAAATTTTAAACACTACATGACTAATTACCTCACAATGAACATGTGGTAGAATTCTGAATCCTACATGAATAGTGACTGCGGAAATAACACACTGAAGAAATCTCATAAATAGAATTTGATTGCTCTATTTACACACAAAAATAGTATGTTATTTTCTCTCGTTAAAATAAATTCAACATTTATACACAAAAACGAGAAACCTTTTTATCGACAAGAACTACTTTTCAATGCCGATAGCTCCTGTCCATCTCAGTATCTTTTCAACCTTCTCTCTACATGAATGGCGACTATGTGAAGGGCACGCAGGGGAATTCTGTTCTCTACAAAATGTTGACGACGATATAACACTCAGCCATCACTACATATAATGACAAGCGCACATAGAACAGTTTAATAACGGCATACTAGACAGCACAACTGGCATCTCTTCCAGGCTTTCCAGAAAAAGGCTGACACAACTTCGACTCTGACGTTTTTCATCATTCAACGAGAACCACTAAGACATCTGAATGTTTGATTTATTGATAACTGACACCTCCAAAACAAATCGACATTAAATCCAGATATCTTCTAAGTTCTTTCAAACACGCGTCGACACTCGGTATCAGCACACCAAAACCAATAAACTAAAAAAAAAAAAAAACTTTGCAAATTAAAGTTTTTCCCAACTGTTAATTCTTCTAACACTAAGATAAATCCACACACACACCAAAACAAAGAGGCCCTACTAAACGAAACCAACTCTACGTGGAGCATTAGAATCAATTAGATTTTAACAGCCATATCAACCACTGGAATCTACTGAAAATTTTCTAGAGTATGCTACATTCTGAAATAGACAGTACTCTGATAGAGATACACTTTCGTCAAAACCTCTAATCACGCGCATCTCAACTCCGGCTGTTCTTCTTTTCAGCCTACGAAAGACAACACAAAATTCCAAACTCACACAAGCATGGACCAGATGATTCTCCCGGAGAGTAATACACTACGCCTCCTCGGACTTACCCTGTCCTCAGACCTCAAATGGAACCACTATATTGAATCCATAGCAAAATCTACTGCTAAGAAGATTGGGTCACTATGTCGATCCAGGATATTTTTTCCATCTGAATCCATCCTGCATATATACAAGTCAACCATCCGTCCGTGCATGGAGTACTGCTGCCATTTATGGTCAGGTGCCTCTGTCGTTCTCCTCAGTGTTCTTGACAAGCTCCAAAGGAGAGTCTGTAATGTGATAGGTACTGATCTGGCGACTCGACTGCAGCCACTTTCCCATCGTCGAAATGTGGCCTCCCTCTGTCTCTTCTATAAATACTTTCTCGGATGAGCTTAAGTCACTGATGCCTCCTCAACAGGTGTTTACCCGTGCAACCAGACTGGCAACTGGGTCCCACCCATTCACACCCATTCAGGTTAGCCAAATGCAAACGACAATTCTACTCCTGCAGCTTCTTCTCTCGCACTTCCCGCCTGTGGAACTCACTCCCGTATTCTTGCTTTCCTGACGGCTACAACCTCCAGAAATTTAAATGCAAAGTTAATACTCATCTACTAACCACTGGACTCTAGCTCTCTCCCCTCCCCTGTATAACCTTCACTTTCTCTCCGCCTATGTATCTGTCATCGCACCTGCTTTCTCAGCTTTCTATTGTTCCTTTCTAACTAGCTTGTACTCCTCACTCTTTTCTAATTAATCTTTCTACATTTATGTAACCCCCTGCACATCAGTGGCGTTTCTGCCTTGCTCAGGGTGAAATGATTAAAAAAAAAAAAAATCTACTTGCAATTAACGACCCTGCACGCAGCATACAAGCTTCATCCCAGAAAAAAGCGATTAACCACAACAAACACAATAATAACAATCCGCAACTCACAATCCGATCTTAAACAACAAGAACAAACTTATCCTTTATTTCATGCTTTAAACGACCATAATCACTTCGGTACGTACAAACATGCATGAACATATCGAAAAATATTTTCAATATTTATCAATCTGCGGGGTGGGGGGAGGGGTTTATAGAATACAAATCCTATGTCATCCAGCAGTTAACTAAAACGCAAAAAGTAAAATTGCATACCCACAAACAAATTAGATCAAAATGACTAAAAACATTTCGGAAAAACCCAAACCAAGGCAAATTTCACAAGTCAATATGAAAAGTAAGATTCTAGATGCTGATTGGATAGGAAATAGCAAATTGATCTATGACGCCAGTTAATTTTTTTTTTCGCACATTGAAAATGAAAATGCCTGCTGAAGCCGGTCACATGACAAAAATCCGCTACTTTAGAACGTCGCTTAACCGGTCAAAATGAGTCAGAATGGGAGCGGTATCTGAAGCATCTCGTCGCAATGTAATGAAGAAACTTTAAGCCGAGGTAATGTTTCACCGACATAAATTCATTCTACGTTTGCTTCCAATTTTCCTTTCTTCGTTTTCACTCCACGCCGCCGGAAAAAAAAAAAAAAAAAAAAAAAAAAAAACCAGGATATCTTAAACTGGCTCGTAAAACTAAAGACCACTCAGTACAATTTCTTTATTTGTTTCATCTTTGTTTCTCGCCAACCTATAAAAAAAAAAAGGAAACGGACATAAGACTTTACATTCTGCTACTATCAGTATACGCTCTGGGACACTTAGCTACTTACTACTATTTCTCTGGAACATTTAACCACGTGCATTTTTCTATTGGAACATTTCACTCATACAACATAATTAACTAAATGCATTCTCTTTAAGCATTTTTCTTCTTACAAATATGTTATACTGTTCATTTAACAAATTTCACTTATTTTTTCAACAACCTGATGATATCTTTAAATGCGGGGATTGTCGTCTGTGTTTGAAAATGGCCTTGTACCAGGCATGACCGACCCACCCTACAGATTGGTGACCCCACAAAGAACACACAACATTTCGCTCATACAAAATAACTACATACATTTTCTATTCGAGTATTTTACTTCATAAAATTTGTTATCCAAGTCTATTAATAAAATTACATTTATTTACAAACAAATTACTTTCATTTTTCCAACCATTCATTCAACCTTCTGATATTTTAAATTATGGGGACTTTGATTGTGTTTGGCACAAGGCCAATCTGACAAGCATCACCGAGGTCCCTACACTTGTGTCTAACCTGTAATACTGGACCATACCGCACCAACGGCCGGTCTTGTGGAGTGCGTCGGTCCAGTGGGATGAGGATACGGTGTTACCGACATGACGACTATGCAGATCTCACATCGAGATTTTATTGTTTGTTGTCATAGAACATCAGTTGCTTCAGGCTCACATAAGATTCTTTAAAGCTCACCTGACAGCGTGTGTCCTGAACCACTCGAGCGGGTAATAATTGAGATAAAACTGATGTAAATGTGTGGACATACTTTCGGGTAGCCTTTTCACCGACTAATCAGCTTCTGTTTCACGCCTTGGTTCAATTCGTATCAGCGGCAGTACGAAGAAAAACTAGAACCGGCATGTAGTACGTTCAACGAAGAAATCGGGTGAAAAAAAAGCCCGTTTTAAATATATATATATATATATATATATTAAAAAAGGATTAATTCAAAGATGTTGAATGGCCATTTCGATATGAAGATCCCCACGGGGGACGACACATCACCTCAGCAACAGAAAAAACCTTTCAGAAACTGGAGAAAAATTAGTCTACTTTTCCTTTTTAAATAGATTGCAAAGAAATTAAAAAATAAATAATAAAATAAAATAAAAATAAAAATAAAGAAAAAGAAAACGAAAAAGAAAAAGAAAAAGATAGAATAAAATCAAATAAATAAGAAAAGAAAAAAAAATTGATATCTCTCTTACCACCTTTTTTCCGTGTTGCTTAAACTTACGTCGATTTAACACGGCTGTCTGTTAATTTTTAGTTACATTCTCCCTTTTTTTTGCGAACCCAGACGATGTCAATTTTTTTTCTTTTCTTATTTATTTGATGTTATTCTATCTTTTTCTTTAAATTGAATTAATCCTTTTTTAATATATATTTGCTCTGTAATATTTTATTACATGGAGATCTCTTCCTGTGTCATTTTTTAATATTAAAATAAATTTTTAATATTAATTAGGATCGGGTTTTTGGGAATTTACCTTCCTGCTTTTTTCCCTTGGATTGAAGTATCTGAATTAAAATATATATATATATATATGTTTTTTTTTTTCTAATCATTTCGTCCCACCCAAGACAGGACCGCAGAGGGTTACAGTGAAAAAAATGTTGGGGTACAGACGTGTGTGTGGAAGAAAGGATAAAAGATGGCACTTCACGTTGCATTTAAAGTTTTGGAGATTGTAGCTATCAGGGAAGCAAGTAAACTGAGGGAGATGTACAGGCGGGAAGTGCGAGAAAAGAAACTGTTGGAGTAGAAGCGGTGGCTACATTTCATTATTTCAACGGTAAATGGATGGGACCGTGAGGTCAATCTAGTAGTATGCGTAAATTTATGTGATCAGAGCACGATTGAAAAAAGCTCGTCAGATCAGTAGCCATGAAAATATATGTAGAAAAGATAGAAGGAAGCCACAGCAGATCATAGGTGATCATGGCCCTCCACATCTTCCTGTTCTTTGTAGCTTTTAATATATTTTGTCTTTTTATTCCTTCTAAACCATTCTCTGCCATCCATTTGCTTAAGCCCATCAAGTATGCCATGCGCTGTTTCCTCTTCTTTAATTTTCTTTTATCCATACCTACCCTATATATATATATATATATATATATATATATAGACTTATTTATAAATGAAACTCTGTGTGTGTGTATGTGTCCGTTACCTATAGACTCCGAAACGGCTGAACCGATTTTCTTGAAAATTTACACAGTTGTACTATAAGCGTCTGCGAGTCTTCTTAGCTAGGTTTTGTGTCGAGGTACCCCCAATAAATATCGATAATCGAAAAAATCAGATTATAGAAGGAGTGGTATGATTTTAATCAAATTTGATACACTCATAGACAAAGACATAAGAAACGATATTCAGAAGTTTCAAGGTTGCAGTTCTTACAATAGTGCAAAAAATCGATAATATATATATATATAAAAGGTAAGTTGTTTGTGTGTGCGTCTGTTTATCTGCCTGTATGTCTATACTTTTTCAGCCCTTTTATTTTAGTTTTTGCTTCGGGTTTGGCTCTAAGTAGATATAATTGTAGTTTTTAGTCTCAGCCATGATACCATTTACTCAGAGGACTTATTTAGCCTTCAAAATTCAGTTTACAACGAAAAAAACTTATTTGATATCGATACCAGGAAATCAAAATTTGACTTACATCCATTCATTTTTCTTTCAGTCTACGGTTTTGTTTTAACTGGAAACAACTATTGCTTTTTAGTCTTTCGTGACAACGTCCAAAGAGTCTGAGCTCCAGGACCATGGATTAGTTTTAAAACTTTTATTACACCCGAGCAACGCCAGGCAAAATGCTAGTATATATATATATATATATATATATATATATATATATATATATATATATACGAGAATGAGTGAGAAAGAAATTCACTAAAAGAAAGAAAAATAAGGATGTAAAACAACAAAAAATGAATAAAGACAACAAGACAAAAACTAAAATAAATTTGTCCTTCAGTTGTTTGGAAAGTATGGTGGATTAATGGATAGCGGCTTGGATTGAGGAATCGGAGAGCCGAGTTCGAATTTCAGCTGGATTCATTACATTTACTTATTTGTTTATACCCTTATAATCCATCTCTTCTCCTCCAAGCTGTGGGTAAAATCAGGACAGATTGGGTTCTTTAGCCTTGGGTGGTAACCGGTCTAGGAGAAGGAAAACCCCGAATTCAAACCAGGTTAGGCTTTGTCAGGTTGCCGTGCCCAAAGAAACACCACTTCTATTGCGGCTGCAGTACATATAGTGCCCCTACGACCCTAATGAGTCAGGGGATCTGTTCGGGAAGTAAGACCAAAATGTTCACGAAAGATAACATCAATGGATGCAAAATGTAATTAAAACACAATAGCCATATTTTATCTCTTGTAACAATCCGGATCTTTTATGTGATATCCACCCTTCTCTATGGCAATCTCCTCAAAGATGAAGGAAAGACTTGAAGTAACCGGAATTTGGTTCTACAGAAGGATGCTGAGGATACCATGGACCGAACATGTGAACAACGACGAAGTTTTGGATAGGATGAATAGAAAACCAAAAGAAAAGTTATACTTAACATTAAGAAGAGACAGCTAAGTTTCTACAACATATAATGAGGAAGGAGTGTTTGGAGAATCTGATACTCGCAAGATAGATAAAGAGTAAGAGAGACAGGGGTAGACAACGCGTGACTTACTTGATGGGCTTGAGTACGTGGATGGCAGAGCAGGATTTGGGAGAAATAACAAGAGAAAAGCTGTTAAGAACTACAGGGCGGTATCGAAGGGCATGAGCTCTCACATCCTGAAGGGACACGACACATAGCAGAAGAAGAGAAACAATCCGATAAAGAAATGACCTTCATTCAAAGACAGCAGAAGGTTATCAATGGCGGAAACAATTTTTCTCGAATTTTTTTCAATTGTTCTTGCATTGTTGATGGGTTTTTACATCTTCACCTAATCTTTGGTGCTTCGATGCTAACCCTCCTCATGATTCGACTGGTCTTTCAGGGAAACGCTGATCAGGGAAGACATATTGAATTTTTTTATTACCCGAAACATTAACAATTGTTATTAATTTCTGGTGTAAAACGTTTTTGACAAGCTTGTCTTGTTGCTAAGTCTGACGCCAATGGTTTCCGTAGAATTCAGTCACACAGAATCATCACTGCCTGTCATGTTCCGCCAATGATTTAACGAAATCTTTTGTATGTGCTGGTTGTTTTTCAGTTTTTGGATCGGTTTTTTCTTATGTCAAAACCTGCTAAAGAAAAGGATAATTTTCCATTCTATTGCTAATCGCTTAATATTGACATATGAACAGATGAATTCTTTCTTTTTAATTAAACTAATGTTTGTCTTCCGTTTCGAGATTAGTTCGAATAATGACAATACCCTTTGTTTAATATGTTAATCCGTTTATCCAATCAATTCATAACTATGTTTTATTGTTTAAAGTAGCAAAAGATACGTTGCAAAAGTTAATTAAGTATTAAGAAATAAGAAAGCTTCGTTATATATAACGATGTTAAGCTTAGCTTAGATGTTTGACAAGGCCGAACGTATGGAACACGCAGAGAGGATCAATCATAATTGATCTCGAGAGACAAGCTTATTAACCTTTACAACATGCTGAAATACACACACACACACACGCACACGCACACACACACGCACACACACGCACACACACACACACACACACACACACACACACACACACACACACACACACACACACACACACACACACACACACACACACACACACACACACACACACACACACACACACACACACACACACACACACACACACACACACACACACACACACACACACACACACACACACACACACACACACACACACACACAACGAAAATTCTTTGTATTGCTCTGTTTAACTTAACATTTACCCAATAATCGCCCAAATACTCATCACCAACCAATAAAACAAGAAATTCAACAAGTATTTGACAATCGCTCAAAACTGCTATGCCATATAAATTGTAAAAAACGATTACAAATTCTAGAATCCTTAACAATGAAACAGACGATTCAATGTCAATAGAATTTCGTTTATGATATAGGCGAGGTTGAGATAATAAATGAGTAAAGGCCAGGTTTTATTAACCGGATATATATTAATAGGATGTCTTTTGTGGTACAGCAGACATCGGCTCGGAACGACTAATCTGGGAGCAGATTTCGAATTCCAGTTGAATTCCTTGCATTCACTTACGCGTAAATACCCTTGGGAAAGGTATTAATCCGTCAATTCCCTCCAGTTATGGGTTAACTAACAGGACAGATTAGGTTCTATAGCCTTGGCTGGCAACCACCCTACCGCAGAAAGTAATGGCAATCTACTGTTTATATATATATATATATATATATATATATATATCCGTTTCACACCCCACCCACGTCTATTGAACAGGTGAAGAGGCTCATCCCTTGTTCCCTGTTTAGGATGTGGTTTCCGGTTTTCTCTTTTCCAATCTTTTCACTCCTTTTTCTTTTTTTTCTTATTTTTTCAATTGGAGTAGATAGACTACACTATCGCGCGGTTGACACTCCACCCACGTCTATTGAACAGGTTAAGAGGCTCATCCCTTGTTCCCCGTTTAGTATGTCGTTTCCGGCTTTCTCTTTTCCAATCTCTTCACTCTTACGTAGCCCCCTGCACATCAGTGGCGTTACCGCCTTGCTCGGGGTGATATGATTAAAAATATTATATATACATATGTGTGTGCATGTGTGTGTGCATATATGTGTGTGTATGTGTGTGCATATATGTGTGTATGTGTGTGTATATATATATGTGTGTGTGTACATATATTTTTAATCGATACTCATATTTGAGTAGATATTCTTTTTTTTAATCAAACAGTATATTTACATATTTATTTCTACCGGCCTGATTATTTACGATAAATTTTATTGCGAAAATGTGTGTCACTTGGCAGGATTCGAACCTGCGACCCCTATCAACACTGGAAGTCAAATCAATCCTTATATGACACAATTTTCGATTCTACGTAAATAACCATCTCTGCTTTGAAAGTGTATCGTAATATCAACAAATATAAACATACAATGGTACGGAAAGTTCAGAAGATTAACGAAATAGTTTTAACAACCGACATATTTAATTTATTTGTCTGAACATTATTTTTAATCGATACTCGTATTTGAGTAGATATTCTGTTTTTAATCAAACAGTATATTTATATATTTATTTCTCCTGGCCTGATTATTTACATATATGTGTGTTCGTATATGTATATATGTGTCTATATATACATATATATATACATCTGTGCACGAGAGTGTGTATATACATATGTGTGTATGTGTGCGTATGTGTGCGCGCGTTTTAATGAGAGAGATACTATATATATATATAGTGCCACGAAAATTTTACAACACATTACAAAAATGTTTTTTAAGATATTTCTAATACAGACTGAAATGTGGTTCTACAGAAGGATGCTGCGAATATCATGGATCGAGCATGTGAGCAACGTTGAGGTTTTAGAAAGAATGGAAACGAAAAAGAAAATTAATACTGCGCATTAGGAAGAGACAGCTGAAGTTTTTGGAGCATGTGATGAGGAAGGAAGGCTTGGAGAATCTTATACTCACAAGTCAGAAACAGAGAGAGGAAAGCACCGGATAACATACTTGAAGGGCCTGAGCAGGCGGGGTTTGGGTGGGTAACAGGAAAAAGCGGGTTATGAGCTACCAGGGATAGGGAGACGTGGAAAGCCATGATCGCCTACGTCCTGAACGGACATGGCACATGGAAGAAGAAGGATGTATATGCTTGCCGAAAAATTTATTTAGGTAATCAGTCAAAAAATCAGATTTAAGAAAAAAGAACTTCAAAAAAGTATCTCATGAAGAAAAACCGATATTTAGTAACTAAAAAGTTTACAACACATTTTTTTTATTTACGACATTTTTTTTTTTTATAAAAGTGTTAAAATTTTACAAGAATGTTTTAAATTAGGATGGAGTTAATTCTTTAGAACGTTCCAGATTAATTTTATGATTACTTTTAGGAATGATTAAAAGAACCGCGTCATTCTTTTTCTATCAACCGTCCTTTAAACATTCGGGCACCTCATCCTGGTATTATGGTTAGCAAGCTCGTTTGCTAGAACCTATCACAACTGAGTAGTGAGTACGATTCTCACTGGGCACCCCATACTTTCGGCCACATCTAAGAAAAATTTAGAAAAATAGAGGGAACCTCGGTGTGGTGTAATGGTTAGAAAGCCTGTCTTGCTAGAACCTGTTACAACTGAGTAGTGAGTTCGATCCTCACTGGGCACCCCATACTTTCAGCCTTGTGCCACATCTAAGCTATGCTTGCAAAATTTCTGTCCCTTAAGCATTTGTTCTCGCACGCCCAACTTTTTCTTTGGGGATTGGCGTTATTTTTTATAAATAGTGAGTACGCGTTTTTGTCAACTTTTGTTTTTACGTTTGTCTTCATTGTCTTTTTGAACGTATTTCTATTGGCTGAACTTTTGCTTCGTGTGTTACAGGGAGACGAAGGCCATTATGGCTCTGTCTCCCCAGCTATCTACCTCAGCGGCTGTACCAACGGTGACTCCTTCGCCGTCGATATGAAACAACTCCCCGACCAAAAAGACTCCAACTACTACCTGAAAATGCAGGAGAAGTGCAAAGAGTTCATCGTCGGGAATGAACTGATTGTTATCCGAGAAGTTGTCAACGTAATAGCTGCCAAGATGATCTCCCTGCTGACTTAGAACCTAAAAAACCGAAAGTTTGTTGGTGTTAGCAGGGAGAGCATGGAGGAGGCCTTGAGGGATCTTAATATTATCCCCAAGGTGCTGGCGAGAAGGTCCCAAGCTATGTGAGACGTGCTCCTGAGTTCCGAAGAGGAGGCATAAAAATTGGTCGGAACAACAATAAACGCTAAAGGAATCTGTCTACAAACGGAATATATGGGGACTCGGCGGACCAGAGTGATTATTCACGGGGTGCTGCTCGAGATCGCCTGTGACCATGTGGGCGCATATTTCTCGCAATTCGGGTCTGTCGAGGAGGTGGCGCGAGTAAACAGTAAGGCGGACGTTCCCAGAGGATGTTTCTATGCATGTGTCTGACATCTTGCTCTGCAGAGGAAGGAAGCTTTTCGTAGCTGTGGAGGGACGCAAGCCACATTCTTGGATGTGTGGGGCGGTGGATCATTTGGTCAAGGCGTGCTCCACAAGGAAACCAAATGTGGATCAAGCGACACCGTCGACACCGGTAACATCGTCGGTGGTCAAAGCACCAGCGGCGCAGCAAAAAAAACTGACCACTCTACAACAGCGGGAGAATGGATGGAGGTGGCAGGAGGAGGGAAAAGTTGACTTCCCCTCCTCCTTAGCAGGACACCCGCCAAATAAAGCACCATCACCGAAGAAGCAGCAGCAGCTACAACAACAACCAAGTTGAAGAAATGCCTCCCCCCGCGTTCCTCATCACTGAAAAGAGGACGGGAAGACGAGGAGGAGGTCAAAAAGAAGAAGGAGAAGGTGGACATTGGCGAACGCGGCAGTGCAGAACGAGTCATGGTTGCCGCCAAGGTCGAATCCGTCCCTGCATCACCCGTAAAAATTGTAGCAGCAAAGGGAAGGAGTTATTCTGCCTCTCCAGTAAGACATGTATCGTCTCCTTTCCCCACACCCCCCTCCCTACCAGAAACACCCTATTCCCAACTCGAAATACCCTCCTTCCAATCTGAAACACCCTCACCTAATGCTAGTCAACCCAAGGAAAAAAAAGAAACGGGTTAATCCGTACAAAAATACGGAAGTCTGTAAAGTTGATAGACCGGCCTTAGAGAAGGACCTTTTCTCGCAGAGGAAGGCCCTTCTAAAGCCATTGTTTAAATTGACCCGACTAATTTCCCAGACGCTCCCGGGTGTATCTTACACTAGTAAGATATACCGACCGGGGTAACCTTAGAGTCTGGGACTTTACTGAGGGGGGCGGTTTCAGCATTTCAGAAAATAAGAATATCCCAAATAGGCACCCCTGATTTTAAAAAAAAAGTTGTCTTTGCTCTGTACTGGGAGCGTTAAGGTGATTCTCCATCCCTCTTTGTATAGGGTTGTAAAACTAACTTTCCCGGCGGACTTCGATGGAAATGTCCTGGACGGTCGTATTACGTCCGATATTGGAACGGGTAGTTTGGGACAATCCGTCGGGGTCCCGACTCTAGCAGATTTCCGTCCAGTCTGCGTTTAAGGGATCAACTTAGAAAATGTCTATCAAGCTAGCCAGCTTGAATGCGAGGTGCCTGAGAGATCGGGATAAGGCTGCCCGCCTGCTTCGTGATCGCTTGTCCTTCGGGGCGGGTGTGGCTGCGATCCAGAAGACTCATTTTGATTGCGATGTTGATGCTTGTGTGCTGTCTAGCGACTTTGTTGTCTATTCAGCATACGGGGACCAGCAGGCCAGAGATGTTTCTTTGTTGGTTAAACGTACCCTGGGTGAGGGAGTGGACCTTGTCCATGTCAGCGCAGAGGAAGTGGGGTTGATCGTGGCCGATATTGCTGTGAACAGTTTGTTGTTTCGGATCGTTGCGGTTTATGCGCCTAACGACCATGAGCGTGTCTCGTTTTTCCGTCAGTTATGGCCGTTCCTGGTGGATTCTTCGCGCTAGTCTTAGTGGGGGACTGGAATGCCGTCCTGGACCCCATGCTAGGTAGGAGGCGGGAAGCTAGCGGGAGGTCGAGTGATCGTAGTCTGGTTGATCTGATCGACGAATTCTGTCTTGTCGATAGATACCGGGTCGATCAACCTTGGGGGAAGATGTGGATGTGGGAGTTTGCTATCTGGATAGAAGGGTCGATCTAGATTTGCTAGATTGTCCCACGTTTCACTGGTTAGGCTACTCGGACCATAAAATCGTTTGTGCTCGGATGGCGTTAGATGGTAGGCCTAGATTGGCTGGATACTGGAAGTTCAACGTGTCTTTACTGGACAAGCGGGACTTCCGGCAACAGGTAACTAGATTAGTGCAGCTGGAATTAGTGGGGGCGGTTATTGGAAATAGGTGGTGGGAAAGGCTTAAGGATAGCAATAGGTCTTTCCCCGCTGACTATAGCCATCGACTCGCCCTAGCTAACAAGGTGAAGACACTTAAAGATAGTCTGTCCCGGGCGGAGGTTTTGGAGATCGCCTAGAGATAGCGTTAGCTAGGCAGGCCTTGAACCGCTTGGCTAGCAAGCGGTACCAGGGTCAGGTAATTTGACATAGGTTAAACAAGATGTCTAACGAAGCCGTGAGTATGAGCACTGAATTGCGCAAGGAAGAGATCCGTCGAGGTGGCGATCGCTACATTCGAGAGGTCAAGACCCCAGAGGGGCGTACTCTAAGGTTGACAGACGATATGTGTGAGGTGTTTCGGTGGTATTTCGAGAGCCGCTTTACCAAGGAGCCTGTTTCTCCGCGATGAGGAATTTCGCAGCTATTTAACTGATTTTCCTCGGCCATGGCCGACTGAAGCAGCTAGCTGCGAGGGTGAGATCACGGTGGGCGAAGTTCACTTGACATTGAAGAGGATTGGCAGTGGAAAGTCTCCGGGATTTGATGGTCTACCCTATGAATTGTACTTAAGACTGTCGCACATCTTTGTACCGATTTCGACGGTGGTGTTCAACAACTGGTTCCGCTAGGGTTTCGTGCCCGACCGAATTTCCAGGAGTATGATCACGCTGTTGAAAAAGGACAAGGGTGTTGGGAAGGGTTTAGACGATGACTAGCCCATAACTCTGCTAAACACAGAGTTAAAGATTTTGGCCAAGATTCTGACGGAGCGTTTGCAGACAGTTGCCGAGATTATGTTGAGACCTGAGCAGACTTTTGCTGTAAAGAGCCGAACAATTCAGAGCAACCTGCACTTGATCCGCACGACCCTAAAGAGTTTAGAAGACGACGAGCAAGCCGCGCTGATCAGTTTGGATCAGTCCAAGGTATTTGATAGGGTTGACCATCAGTATCTGTCAGCTGTCCTGCAGGCCAGCGGATTGATCCACTCAAAGCCGAGTGGATCAGCCTACTGTATCGCTCCCCTAGTGCTGTGGTACAGGTGAACGGAAAGCGGTCGGGTGCTTTTGCGCTGTCTCTGTCGGTTCGTCAGGGTTGCCCACTGTCGCCTCTACTTTACGCTTTGGCGTTGGAGCCCTTCTTTCGCCGGCTAAGAGATAGGGCATGCAGTACGGTTCTATCCGGAATCGCTGTCCGTAGTGGGTCTCGAGCCAGGGTTTCTGTGTACGCCGATAACGTATCCATTTTCGTGTCTTTAGGGGACAACATTGTAGTGGTACAGAAGGCGTTTGAGCAATACTAGAAGGTGGCAGGGGACAAAATTAACCGAGGACAAGTCTTCCGGCTTGCGGTTAGGTACCTAGAAGGGCGTTGATCTCCCGGGGCCATTCAGTTGGACTGACGAACCGGTCTGCATTCTTGGAGTGTGGTTCAGGCCGGATCTCCAGCTGGAGAAGAATTGGTCGGAGGCACTGGCAAAGGTCGGAGTATTGGTCGCAACTTTTCTTCAACGGCGGTTGTCCATGAAGGGGTGGGCTGAGGCATGTGTTACATACGTATTTCCTCTCGTCCTTTACGGTGTCGGTACTCCCTCTTTTTGATGACTGTAGGAAGGCAATCGAGCGCTTGTTGGCCACCCTTTTGTGGGATAGACGCAAGCATTTGGTCAACAAAAAGTCTGCGCCAAACGTCCGTGTCAGGGCGGAGGGGTGCTGGAAATGGCACACGTAGCGAGTCACCGACACGCCTCGACGTTGGCTTTCCTACACTGCGTCTTGACAGAGGATTCGATTTTGGAGAGGAGTGTCAGGAAAGCCTTCTCTTGCCTTACTATCACTCCCCCCGATTCCCGGGTTCAGCGCCGACGTAAGCCTCGAAATCAATCGGAATTCTTACTCGAGTGTCGAAGTACCTTGCAGGCCATTCCTCGGTTCACTGACCATTCTCGGACTCAAAGTTTATTAGTGGAAGGGGTCGCGACGAAGGACCCGCTATGTGATTGGCTCCGGTTGTCGGCGACCGAGTCATGCTCGTTTTGGTCTTGGGCGCCAGCGGCGAATTACCTCAGCAACCCTGAGTTTTCCCTTAGCTGGCGATTGATTCCGAACTTGCTATCTCTCGATGACAGGGCCTTCAAGTGGGGCGGCTCGGATTTGCCCGACTATCATCGGTGTGATCTTGGTTTAGAAGAAACGGCTGTACACACCTTCTACTATTGTCCTCAGGTGCGCCCCTTTTGGGACTATGTCGGCGAGTTGACGGCTCGTATCGCTCCCGATCAGCTTGTTCCCATCGATCTTGCGTACGCGTGCGATATGTCGCCTCTCTATTCTGGGGTGAAGGGTGTTGTTTCTCACATTGCTGGGAGTAGCTCGAATGGTGATTTGGATGACGCGAAAGGAGGGAATCTTGCGATATGAGCGTTATTCTTACCAGCATATTAGATTCTTTGAGCATCAGCTCAAGATGAAGATTAGATCTGATAGAAAGCGCTTGATATCGACAGATTGCAGTGAAAGGTGGGTAAAAGTAGCAAGTCTGGTTCGCGTGAATAAGGCCAGTCTTGATTTTCTTTTTTTTAATTTTCTTAGAGTACAACGGGGCGGTTTCGTGTGAAAGTTATTTTGTGTACCTAGTTATCTAAACTTATTTATAAATGAAACTTTGTCTGTGTGTGTGTGTATATGTGTGTGTGTCCGTTACCTATAGACTCCGAAACGGCTGAACCGATTTTCTTGAAAATTTACACAGTTGTAGTATAAGTGTCTGCGAGTGTTCTTAGCTAGGTTTTGTGTCGAGGTACCTCCGATAAATAGCGAAAATCGATAATCGAAACAATCAGTTTATAGTCCGATTTTAATAAAATTTGATACACTCATAGACAAAGACATAAGAAACGATATTCAGAAGTTTCAAGGTTGCAGTTCTTTCAATAGTGCAGAAAATCGATAATATATATATATATATATATATATATATATATATATATATATATATATATACAATTATACCTACTTAGAGCCAAACTCGAAGCAAAAACTAAAATAAAAGTGCTGAAAAAAATACAGACATACAGGCAGATAAACAGACACGCACAAACATCTTACCTTATATATATATGTAAGGTAAGATGCTTGTGCATGTCTGTTTATCTGCCTGTATGTCTGTATTTTTTTCAGCACTTATTTTAGTTTTTGCTTCGAGTTTGGCTCTAAGTAGGTATAATTGTAGTTCTTACTCTCAGCCATGATACCATTTACTCAGAGGACTTATTTAGCCTTCAAAATTCAGTTTACGACGAAAAAACTTATTTGATATCGATACCAGGAAATCAAAATTTGACTTACATCCATTCATTTTTCTTTCAGTCTACGGTTTCGCTTTAACTGGAAACAACTATTGATTTTTAGTCTTTCGTGCCAACGTCCAAAGAGTCTGAGCTCCAGGATCATGGATTAGTTTTAAAGCTTTCATGACACCTGAGAAACGCCGGGCTATACTGCTAGTTGTGAATGAATATGTTCCTAGCCTGTTGCCTGCTTTCTCTTTTCTTATGATCCAAGTCGAGATTCCCAACATTTTCATTTTGTTTTGTGGTCCCATTTTTCATCTTGACTGGGCCAGTCTTTGATTTTCCCATTCTTTTATTTATTTTATCCCTCCTCTCTCCCTTAGCGAGTGTGCTACTCGATTTCGCCGTTTGGCAGAGTACAGCAACCACTCTTGATTTTTGTGGGGGTTGGTACTGGTCATACTAACATTTGTTTATTTTGTTTGAATTTTTGTAAGTTTTTGGGTTATTCATCCCCCTCCTCCACTCATTTTCGTATCATTATATTTTAATATATATTTTATAGAATTATTGTATATAAATAAATTTTCATCTCATGGGTTTGTTACCTCTTTTTAGAATCCTCTGTGAATTTGTGGTTTTATGGTATATGTAGGATCGTAAGATGATGGACGTGTTCTTGTGGTAAATGAAGAAATTTTAAAGACTGATTGGGTCGTGAATGTGATTAGCTAGGTATAGGATAGTTAATGAAAGACCACCCTCGGCATCGTGACACATTTTTTTTGTATTTTATACAAAAATAAATATTCCGTCCTTTAAACATTGAAAAAAAAAATGAGGAAAAAGCAAAATAATTGATCACGACCTTCGTAAACGTATTGTTGACTTTCATACAAATTGACTTGGTTAGAAGAAGATATCCAGTCAGCTAAATGTGCCATTAAGTTCAGTTGGTCAGATAGTTCTAGAAAAGTCATCCAAGAAAAGTAACGGACCGTTCGGCAAGATTATTGGGGAGAAAAGTTGGCAATAAGCCCCGAGATACGCTTAAAGAACTTCAGGAAGGACTAGAAGTAAGTAAAAGTGAGTACAGATATATTTCGTCGATATAACAGCTTTTTGAGGACTCCAAGCAAAAAAAAAAAAAACACTTCTTAAGCAAAAATCCGTTCTTGCTAGACTGGATTTTGCAAACGAGCATTGTATCAAACTTGCAGTATTTTGGGAAAATGTACTTTGATCAGACGAAAAGAAAATTGAACTTTCTGGCAGAAATGCTGTGGCAAATGTCTGGAGAAAAAAGAATACTGAATATTCACCGAAGAATACAATCCCAACAGTAATATTTGGAGTTGGATCAACCATGATCTGGGATTGTTTTAATGCCTAAAGTGTAAGGACCACTGAAATAATAGAAGGGAGGCTGAATGGGGCATATTATAAGGATATTTTGGAAATAAATTTACGTCAAAGTGTGCATTCGTTGGGCTTAAAACAAAGTTGGGTCTTTTAACAAGACAACGATCCTAAACATACTGCAAAGCTTATAAAATCATGCTTATGTTCAAATAAAACATACTTTCTAAAATGGCCAAGTCAATCTCCAGATCTCAAACCGATTAAACATTTATGGAGAGAGATGAAACTGAGAATTCAAAGAAGGGATGCACAAAACCTTCATGAACTAGAGGAATTTTGTCGTGGAGAATGGAAAAATATTATCCAAGAAATATGCAAGAATTTCATAGGAGACGACTTTAAACGCCTACAAACTGTAATTAGCGAAAAACAGTTACGCTACGAAAAATCAATATATGATTAATAAATGTATTGTAGGCTTTTGCGTTATTAAATATTGTTTTTTCTCCGTGGGATCTTTTTTATTATTTTAAAAATCTGATTATTTGACTAAAGACTCAAGCATACAGTGACACGTGTGTGTGTGTGTGTGTGTGTGTGTGTGTGTGTGTGTGTGTGTGTGTGTGTGTGCTGGAAAATGTATGTTGTGGTGCTGAAGATATTGGCTCGGAACGAGATATCGAAAAGCCGAGTTCGAATTCCAGTTGAATTTGTTGCATTCACTTACGCACAACTACTCCTGGAAAAGGTATTAACCTGTCACTTATGCCTCCAACTATGGATTAAATAGCAGAGAGATTGGGTTCTGTAGCCTTAGTTGGAAAGCAGTCTACTGCAGAAAATAGTGACAAAATTCTGCGGGAAAATCATCTGCATAGTTGGTCATGTCTATTTCGAGACATGATCCCCTAAACGTGTATCACATATGGCACTTAACTGAAGAAAACATAACAGGCGAAAATAACAGATTTGTCTCTAATGACCGGCAGGTGTTCTACTCGACGAATGGCCCCTGTCAGCCACTATCAGTCTTGTGTTACCTTGATGGCGGTTTTCTAAGAGTAGCTTAGTTGTGGCACAAGGCCGAAAATATGGGTCACACAGTGAGGATTGTACTCCCTCTTCAATCGTTATTGATCTAGTGAGATAAGCTTGTTAACCATTACTCTACGTCGAAGTACTCCTATTGTGAGAGCCCCAGTCGATATCAAACGAGAGTTAGCTATAAAAAAGAAAGTGAAAGATTCAATTCTATTGATTTGTTTTTTATTGCTTATCAACCTTTCGCAGGTTATTTAAAGCCAGAAGCTATTTTTATATCGTAAGAACTTTTTCTTTCCCTTTTCTGTTTGCGGTAATAATGACTTAGTGATAAAATTCTTACTTGTTACGCCATAACTGATTGAAGAAGAGGTGGCTTCATGTCATTCTTTACGTGTAAATGAATATAACGAACTCAACTGGACTTGGAACTTGGTTCTCTGATTAACAACTCTGGATAGTTATTCATTACATCATTCGCACATCCAAGCTTATTGCACTTGGTAATCCCAAGCAGTCACCAATTTAGTTACTGACCAGGATCACCGTTGCTCAACTTCGGTGAATGTGCGGGAACCGGTGTTTCAATGTGATATGGCTGTAAACCCATTATACAATCCGCATATATAAGCTTAGAGCACCTGGTATTCTCAAAAGGTCAAGCATCTAGGTATTGACCAGGATTGGCATTGCTTAACTTCGGTGATCGTACGGGAACCAATGTTTATACCAGAGATACATAATCACATTTTTTTCATTCCACTCCCAAGCAAGGCAATAAAGCCACTAAGATTCAAAGAATTGCTGAGTGTTAGAGAACACGAGAAAAATATATTATTAAGGAGAAAGGACAATAAAAGAACAACAATTAAGAAGGCAGAATATAACGATTGACATTGCGTTTAATTCTTTTTTAATCGCAAAGTTGACTGTAAAGCGAGAATCCAGAAAAGATTTCCACAAGCGAGAAGTTCTCTAGAAGAAACTGTTAACATAGAACTTAATTACATCTTGCCATTTCAACTGGAAAATGATGAGATCATTTATACAAAAAAGTACAGGGAAGTTAGGTTACGGCGGAAGTAAAGTGACTGAAGTCAAGATGTCAGATACGGACCAATGACATTGCTGATTCTTCTTCGAATTTTATCAAGAATCTTTAAATGTCTTTAAATATCTAAAAGGAATACCAGAGCAAATGTGGCAGCAATATTCAATGATATGACAAAACCATTACACTATTTTTTTATAGTGTAATATTCAAAGTTATTACAATATGCCTTTCAAAAGCTAAGCAAAGTATTATAGAACAAGAAGATTTCGTTAGAAAGAATGAAAAAGTGCTGAACTGCTATATGGTAGCGAATGTTGAACAATTTCTTCTTCACAGAAGAACGGATTTGATTGATTGATTAATTGATTGATTGATTTGTTCCTTTTTTCAACGTTTTTGGGTTGTCTAAAGCCGAATTTTTTTTTCGAATGAATGCTATTTTAACAATTTCTTTGAGAAAAGCAAAAAGTTTACCAGATATACGTTGAAATATTTAAACCATAACTAAGAAGAAGAGATGGATTCATACCAAAGAGGACTTGAATCAAAATGTTGTCCTACTGAAGTCAACCAAGAAGTTTGAAGCAAAAAGAACACTTAGACTTAGTATAAGAAAGATCTGAATTTTTTAGAAAGGGGCTTGGAGAATGTGACACTCACAGGACATACTGAGTGAAAAAGAGGCAGGGGGAAGCATCGAGTAACCTATCTAACGAGCTTGTATAAATAAATGAGAGAACAGGACCTGGGAGCGATAGTAAAAGGACAAATATTATATTGCACTGCAAAGGATAGGAAGTTGTGGAGAGCCATAACCAACCTACATAACGAGATTGTGTAAATGAATGGTAGAACATGGTCTGAAAGAGAGAGTAAGGGGACAAGCATTGCTTAGTACAAAAAAGCATAATAAGTAGGGGAGAGCCATGATCAGCATACTTAACGAGCTTGTGTAATTGGACATGATCTGGAAAAGAGAGTAAGGGGACAAATATTGCATGGAGCTACAAAGGATAGGAAATTGTGGAAAGCCATGATCACTCTACTTAACGAGATTGTGAAAATGGATGGCAGAACATTGTCAGAGGGATTGTAAGAGGCAAATATTTCGTAGTGCTACAAGCCTTGAACGCCTACGTCCTTAAAGAACACGTCTCGTTGGAGAAGACTGCTACTTGAAAGATAAGCCGACATTTTGAAGCTACAGTAAGCGAATATTTGCAATGTGTAAAGGGAGAAACCTGAACTAAATGCTTGCTTATTAAGCCGAACAAATCGTCTTAAAAACAAGAACAGCAGATACAAATATTTTCGTTAATCCAGAAGAAAACAAAGAGCGAAATTTTCTCGTTGCTTATGCCACAAACGTCACAGATAAAGACACAAAACCGACGAAAAAGAAATGCCAGACCCGAATACAAGATAAAGGCAAAATGCTGAAAGATTTTTGTTAAGAAAAGAAAAAAAAACATTTAAAATCATGCGAAAAAGAAAGTTAGGTTAGGTTAGGTTAGGTTAGGTTAGGTTAGGTCGGAAGGTTTCACGACTCCAACACAGATTTCGTTCTTTGATGTCGAATATAAAACTCACGGGTCAAATCAATGAATCGCTAAAAAGGTAATAAAGTTTCCGGTTCTTGACTAACTTCAAGATGCTAGGCGTCAGTGCGTAAAGCACTAGACGCCTAGCAGAACATAGATCCTGTTTAAACTCGTGGTAAAAAGGTAGAAATAAGGCCGTTTTACACGTGAGGTAAAAAGGTAGATATAAGACGGTTTAGACTAAAAACGCTAGACATAAGCCCGTTGTACACGAGGTAAAAAGGTAGACATAAGTCCGTTTTGTACTCGAGGTAAAAAAGTTGGACATCATCTCGGCTTGCACCTGAGTTAAAAAGGTACGTATAATCCCGGATTGCAGCTGAGGTAAAAAGGTAGACATAAGCCCGGTTTGTTCTCGAACTAAAGAGACAGATACAAAACCAGTTTGCATTTGAGTTAAAAAGGTAGACATATGTCCCTTTGTACTTGGTGAAAAAAGATAGACATCAGCTCGGTTTGCACTTGAAATAAAATGGTAGATATCAGCCCGGTTTGCATTTAAGGCAAAAACGTAGATATAAACTCGATTTACACTTGAGGTAAAAAGGCAGACATATGACCTTTTTGCACTAGAGGTAAAAATATAGACATATACTCGGTTTGCATTTGAGGTAAAAGGGTAGACATATGACCGGTTTGCACTTGAGGTAAAAAATTCAAACCGTGCTGATGTTTGCACTTTTTAATTAAAGTGGAAACCCAGGTTATGTCTACCTTTTTTATCTCAGGTGCAAACCGATCTTAAGTCTACATTTTTTCCTCAAATGCAAACTGAGTTTATGTCTACTTTTTTTTTATCTCAAGTGCAAAAGGAGCTTATGTCTACCTTTTTCCCCAAAGTTCATACCGAGTATGTCTTCATTTTTTACATCAAGTGTAAACTAGTCTTTTGGCTATATTTTTATCCTAAGCGCGAACCGACTTTATAACTACCTTTTTAACTTACGTGCAAACCGAGCTGATGTCTACCTTTTTACATCAAGTGCAAACGGAGATTATGTATACCTTGTTATTTCAAGTGCAAACCGGGCTTATTTTTACTTTTTTTACTTAAAGTGCGAAACATGCTTATATCTACGTTTTTATCTCAAGTGCAAACCGAGTTTGTGTCTACATTTTTACCTCAAGTGCAAACCGTGCTTATTACATTACATCAAATGCAAACCGACCTGATGTCTTTTTTACCTCAAATACAAACAGAACTTTTGTCTACTTGCTTACCTCAAGTGCAAACCGAGCTTATGTCTACCATTGTACATCAAGTGCAAACGGAGCTGATGTCAACTTTTTTGTACCTCAATTAAAAAACCGAGCTTATGTCTAGCGTTTTACCTTAAGTGCAAATCGAGCTGATGTCGACCTTTTTACCTCAAGTGCAAACAGGGTTTATGACTACCGTTTTACCTCAAGTGTAAACCGTGTTTATGTCTACGTTTTTACCTCAAGTGCAAACCGGGCTTATGTCTACCTGTTTACTTCAAATTTTTACTTCATAACCAAGGTTATGTCTACATTTTTATATCAAGTGCAAACCGAGATGATTTCTACGTTGTTGCCTGAAGTGCAAACCGAGCTTATGTCTATCTTTTTAATTCGAGAGCAAACCGACCTCATGTCTACCTTTTAAACCTCAAGTACAAACCGGGCTTATATCTAGAAATTTTACTCAAGTGAAAACCGGTCTTAAGTCTACCTTTTTACCTCAAGTGAAAACCGATTTTATGTTTACCTTTTTAACTTACGTGCAAACCGAACTTATTTCTACTTTTTTACATCAAGTGCAAACCAAGCTTATGTCGACATCTTTACCTCAAGTGCAAACCGGTTTTATGTCTAGAACTTTTACTCAATGCAAACCGGTCTTAAGTCTACAACTGCAAATATAAGTTCAAACGCAAGTGCACTTGAAGTAAAAATATAGACTTAAAATCGGTTTGCACTTGATGTAAAAAGGTAGACATCAGCCCAGTTTACACTTGAGGTTAAAAGGTATACCTCAGCCCGGTTTGCACTTGGGTTATAAAGGTAGACATAAGCCCGGTTTGCACTTGAGGTAAAAAGCTAAACATAAGACATGTATGCAGTTGAGGTAAAGAGGTAGACATAAGCTCGGTTTAGGCAAGATCTTTCGTTTCCACTAGTATTTTCTTTTCTTTTCTTTTTTGTTTTTTAAGGCCCAGTTCTACATTAGAAACAAACATGCAGAAATATGTCCGGTTCTGTACTGATGTTAAAAACGTCGATTCGGGTCCAGTTTACCCGAGGATAACTGACTGTAGACATAGTTACGGTTCTGTCTTAGACTCAAAACGATAGACATAAATCTGGTTTTAAACAAAAAAGTTAAAATGATAGACATCGGTTTGGTTGGTTTATAATTTAGTCACTCACACACACACACACACACACACACACACACACACACACACACACACACACATATATATATATATATATATATATATATATATATATATATATATCACGTTTTAAATTAAAGCCATTTACACAAGTTGGTTTATGCACTATTTTCTACTGTAACTTTTGCTTTCACTTCCTGTGAGTGTCAGATTTCCAAACCATCTTTTCTCATTATGTGCCCTAGAAATTTCAACTCTCTCTTTCTGATTCTAAGTGTAAGTGCCCGTTTTATTTTCATTTTCATGGGGTAGCTGCAGGAGCTGTCCAATGGTGACGATGTTCGCCTCCAACCCCCTTCTTGACTACTCCCGTATTCGTGTAACGTGTCATCCATAGCCTTCTCTTCTCCAGAAAATACCCCCTGAAAAAGAGACTGGGTAGTTTTTAATTCAGAATTTCCCCACTTTTTTTTTTTTTAATCATTTCACCCCGGGCAAGGCGGAAATGCCACTGATGTGCGGGGGGGGGGGGGGTTACATAACTGAAAGAAGATTAATTAGAAGAGAGAGAAGAGGAGTACAAACCAATTAGAAAGGAGTAATAGAAAGATGAGAATGCAGGTGTGATGACAGTTTCAAGGGTGGAGAGAAAGAGAAGGATATACGGGGTGGGGGAAGGGCTAGAGTCAAGTGGTTAGTAGATGAATATTGACATTGCATTTAAATTTCTGGAGGTTGTAGCCACCAGGAAAGCAAGAATATGGGAGCGAGTTCCACAGGCGGGAAGTGCGAGAGAAGAAGCTGCAGGAGTAGAACTGTCGTCTGCATTTGGTCAATCTGGTTGCACGAGTAAACACCTGTTGAGGAGGCACCAGTGACTTGAGTTCGTCTGAGCAGAAGCCATGAAAGTATTTATAGAACAGACAAAGGGAGGCCACATTTCGTCGGTGGGGAAGTGGCTGTAGTCGAACCGCCAAGTCAGCACTTATCACGTTACTGACTCTCCTTTGGAGCCTGTCCCCACTTCCTGAATACGGATCCATGGATTTCAATCGAAAATGAATGGAACAGAGTCGGCCAGAATTTGAACCCGCTACACCGATTCCACTGTCCGCGCCGATAACCTTCATGCAAACTGCACATCTACGACCCCCTCCCCACCAAACGTAACATCGGCATAAACAGATGAAAGAAAGAATTGTGGAGGCAGATTTCAATGAACGAGCGTGTCGACTTCATGAAGTTTCAGCTTAGAGTTACAAAGAAGAGATAAGGATAAATTAGAAGCCAGAATTTAGTCAGATAAAAGCCTCTGTTCATCAGGCAAAATGGGTTTCGTTTTACAACGAGAAGAAAGAATTAGTTGTAAAAGGCAAAGCGGAGGGGGAATTTTTTTTTCTCTCTCTCTCTCTCTTCCCTCTCCCCTCCTCCTTCTCCTCCTCACTCACTCTCTCTCTTTCTCTCAGAGAAAGCGTCGTTAAAAACGTCTAGAATGTGTATCTCGAAAAACATTTTGCATGGGTTGAATTTTCTTCTGCCAATATCTGTAATGTTAATGGTATTTTTTTAAAGGAATATTAGCTTCCATGTGAAATATATTTTGTCTAAAAGTTTTATGAAATTTTTTTTCTGAATTATTATTTTTAACATGAGATATTTTAACATGAGATATTTTAATATGAAATATTAAATATGTTTTTATATGATATATTATTTTAATAGGAACTGTTTTAATATGAGGTATTTTTATTGTAAAATATATATTATTTTTAATATTAAATATTTTTATATGAAATATTTATATGAAATACAATATTATATGACATATTATTTTATATTATATATTATTTTATATGAGGTATTATTTGGAATATGAAATATTTTATATGGCAGGTGTTTTCAAACTGTGGTCCGTGGACCACAGGGGTCCGCAAGGATAAGATAGGGGGTCCGTGGATTAACTCATCACGTGAAATTAGTATAAATTTTCAATGTCTGGATATTTATTTTTACTTATTAATGTTATCAAATGACAAAAGCTTGCACTATCGCCCATTACATGACAACGTTACTTATACAAAAAATTTTTTACATATGCAAGCGTTTGATGTTCAGATTTACTTATTTTTTCAGGGTGCAAGTGTCACCCATGGATAAATTTTTAAAAAAGTGGTCCGTAAGTCAAAAAGTTTGAAAACCCCTGCTATATGGTATAGCATTTTATATGAAATATTATTCATTTATTAAAGTGAAGCATGGACATTTTCCAGAGGAGTTGCAGGAGATTCCAAAGTTGCCTGGAGGTGGTGGTTGAAGCCAATGACGATTACATTGAATAAATTTACTCTTTAGTATTTCGAGATATTTTTGTGTAATTTTGGTAAATATATTTGTTAAAATGAGATTTCGGTGTTATTTTTATTTTTGTATAATTTAGGCCGCAATTCAACTTAACTCAAAATCGAAGAAATTGTAGACGTATGTTTGTATAGTCTATTGTCCTTGTTTTGGAATGTGGAACCCGCCCCAAAGTTAATAAAAGTATTTCTAATACACCCTGTATATTTGCGAGCTGCCTTGTTTAATGAGTCAATTTGGTGGCGAATGGCGGGTGAGAAAATTTCCCATGTGGCTTGGTCATTTTTCAGTTCATATCATAACAGTTAGACCAGCGTTTCGATTATCTGAAATTATTGTCTTGGAGAGAAGAAATAACGCTCAGCTACTTCTGTATTAAATAGGGAAAAGTAGATTGCTTTTACTAATATCACTCCATCAGAAATATCCGCTTCACAATGAGAAAAATATTTCACTTTCCTAACTTTCCACTGGTGTAGTTATAAAAAGAAAATTGAACTGCTTGATAGCCGTGTGAATTTGATCGCCATATTGTCGTTTACTGTCCATCTTACCCCAATTCCCTTGTAAGAGGACAACAGAAGTATTTTCCATTGTCGGATTATTCGTGTTTTCAACACGTCTAAGGGGAATCACAGTCTTCTTTGATTCTGATCTTCGACAATACATAGAGCTCTCTTTTTCCCAGACCGGGAACAACTTCGCCTGGAGAGCAAATGTTATTCATATCGTTTCAGGCCCCGCCCACCGTTTCAATCTTGTCAACTCAAATCGCTTCTCCATAAACGCTGACATACGAAATTACTTTCCGATGTAACCAACTCGAAAGCCAGTTGATTGGAAATATGTTTAATTGAATTTGCCGTTTCCTCAATGTGCTAAAAGGCTGACGATAACAGCATAGAAAATTGAAAAGTTCAGTTTCGGTGGAGGAAATAAAACTGGCCGAAAATAAAGCAATAAAGATTTGGTATCAGAAAGTTAAAACGAAAAACGTCGGCCGGGGTTAATCAGAAAAACAAAGAAGACGAATATCCGACAACGACAGAATAAAATTCCCATTTGAAAAGTTTTGTCGGAAGTTTTTAGACCACGAATTATCCTTAATAAAATTTGATTTAAATATATTGAAATTGTTTTTTTTTTTTAACAGAGAACAGAAAAATGAGCGCATTGTGATAGCGAAAGGTGCCTTTCAAAAGATAAGCAAAGTATTAAGAAATATAAAAATGTTGTTAAAAACAAAAAAGTGTACTGAACTGTTTTGTAATATCTGTCCTAATATATGCCCATGAATGCTGGACACTCTCCTCATATAAAAAGAGACATAAGCGGAAATGTGGTTCTACAGAAGGATGCTGAGGATACTATGGACTGAAAATATGATCAATGACAAAGTTTTAAAGAAAATGTAAACAAGAAGGACAATTATCGTCTCCATTATAACAAAAACCGTTATCTATCTATCTATCTATCTATCTATCTATCTATCTATCTATCTATCTATCTATCTATCTATCTCCTGTCATAGGAAGTGAGCCACTAATGAGACAGCGTCGGCTCAGTTCATTCTCTTTACTACCAGTTATTAAAACTTTACTTCTGGTAATGAAAGCTTTTGTAGTGTGTTTGCTCTTTAACAGTGGCTTATTTGATTTTTGGGGAATAATTATCTTGTCGTGTAGTGAAGAATATATATATATATATATATATATAGATGAATATATAGAAGAATATATATATATATATATATATATATATATATATATATATATGTATAAGAAAAAGTGACTTTACAAATCGAGATCGGTTTGTTATTCCGATGGTCAAAATATCAATTCGCAATTCGCAAAAATATACATGGGGGCGGCACAAGGCCTGAATAAAAGAGTAGCCCTGCACAGAAGTTACATTCAACAAGCCAATAACATATGAGAATGGTGAGATAAAGAGCTAGAAGAAGTTCGATTTTTTTTTCTGGTCGTTAACATCAATAAAGGTAGGTTTCTTCAATAAATAATTATTGATTTGAGTTTAGCATATACATTTGCACGGAAACAAAGGATGTTTTAGAAAAATTTGAAAGGATAAAGGCCTTCGGGTGCTAAATCAAAAATTTACCAAAAATAGTATTCCGAAAACAGCAAAAAGAACTAGATGATCTGTAGAGTAGAAATTGAATCAAAATCGCTGAAAACAATTTTGAAGTGTAAAGACAAAATCAAATTTCACAAATCAGTCTAAAATCTTTTTTTGGCCAACGAAAGATGACTGACTTTCAAAACAGAAGAGATTTAACGTGCGAGTGTGAAAAAAAAAAAAAAAAGACAATACAAAACAAAACACAAAAAACGGAAACAAACAGGCACGCATATGAACTTTTTGACCTGCTAACCACTTATCTATATATACACGATATTTTGGCCTTCAGAAAAACAAACCGATCTCGATATGTAAAGTCACAAGTTTATTCGCCTGAAGAGAATCAACTTTAGACTCGAAACACGTGTAGCGATACAAATACCATTATGGACACTTATTATATCATACAAAAAACAAGTAATATAAATAATAATAACAATATATCTACGCTTTAAACAAAACGTTCATGGCTTCTCGACTTTTTTTTTTTATACCGATTTCTCTCGTCGGAACAATCTCTACTTTTCTACTTTCAATATATATATAATTAAATATACAACGTTCTTTATTATAATAGAATGGATATATCGCTCATTCAGTAATGAATTAGAGCACTCTGGCTATTGGGCGTGTATAATGATAATATACACGCTAAAAAGACTGCCTTCTTCTACTGAGCACCCATAGCCCAGAGGTAGAATCACCGAGGGACGCCAATTCGGTCGGGTTTCAATCCTGGGCTAAAAGCAATCGGAGTCTAACCGTACTGGTGAGCTGTGATACAGCGAGACAGACCAGTCTGCGGATGACTATATATATATATATATATATATATATATATATAACATACAACGTGTGTTAGCACGTGCGATACCCTGTCTTCATCAGCCGCCGACCAGGGGTGATATCACGGTTTTGGTGGCTATGGCGGGGCCACCACCCCAGGCGCCACCAGCAGCGTTTGCCACCATGTAGGGTATGAAGATGAACTTATTAATCGTTCCTCTTTGTAAATTATCGTAATGAAATAAACAAAACGAACGTTCCTCTTTGCAGCTTGTATCCGTAATCAAATTTCCTGAACGCGTTTGCCGTTATTAACGCGCTCATGGAAGCAATTGTTATAAACGACCAGGTAAATATCTCACTTGCGCATGTTAGATCGTGAAGTTGCGAGCATTTTATTTGCTTGTTGTTTTGATCTCGATCAAATCCAACTTGAGCCGTGCTGAACCGTTGCTTGAATGCGATTCGAAGCACTTTTTAAACCACAGCCAGTGTTGCCTATTTTTGAAAGGAAAGAAATGACTAAATGTCCCAGAAACTCACAACCCAACTTCTCTCTCTATCTCTCTCTCTCTCTCTCTCTCTCTATATATATATATATATATATATATATATATTTCATTTTTCAACGAGTTATTTCGCTACCTTGGTTTCTACCATGAGTGGTGCCTTCAGGCAATTTTTAATAACTGGTTTTAACTTTTTTAAAAAAAACGTAAAATCATTTATTAAAAATCGCCTTTTTTACAAAACGTAAAATCAGTTAATAAAATTCGCCTGAAGACACCACTCATGGTAGAAACCAAAGTCGCGAAATAACTCGTTTAAAAATGAAAAATATTCAAAAGGTCTACAATATAATTGTATAGAACACTTTTTAATACAAATATGTGCTGGTCTAACCCTATTAGGACCAAAAACTAAGTATTAAACAACCAATATATATATAGACAATGTTCTTGTTTACGTTAGTGAATGCGTCCATAATCCTTGCTTTCACTTGATTTTTGGTGTTACAAGGAGATTTGTTGGTCTCTTTCTCAACTGCACCTCACACATGGTAATCAAGTGGGTTGCAGCCTGGGGAGTTAGAAGGCCAGATGTAAGGGGTGATATATATACATATTAGTCAGGTGCCATACGTGATACACGCTTGGGCGATCATGTCTCGAAAGAGATATTACTGATTGAGTAGAAAATTATTCCGCTGTAGGTTGCCATTACTTTCTACGAATGACTGGTTGCCGACCAAGGCTATAGAACCCAATCTGTCGTGTTATTTAACCCATAACTAGAGGGAAGAGACGGATTAATACCGTTCCCAAGGGTATTTGCGCGTAAGTGAATGCAAGGAATTCAACTGGAATTCGAACTCGGCTCCCCCCGAGTTGTCGTTCCGAAATGATATCCACTGCACCACACAACGCATATATGTTACAGAAAATCCCGAAGATTAACGAAATGGTTTTAACAATCGACATATTGAAATTATTTGTTTGAACATTATTTTTTAATCAAATACGAGTATCGATTAAAAATAATGTTCACACAAATAATTTCATATATATATATATATATTTTATATTTTATTATATTTTATTATATTTTATTATATTTTATATTTCAGACCGCCCTCGGTCCTTCATCAGAAACAAGTGATTTTTAAATTTGAATTAGAAACGTATTTCACGATCACCACGTGATGTAAACAAAAAATATCCGAACGCTATCGTGAAATACGTTTCTAATTCAAATTTAAAAATCACTTGTTTCTGATGAAGGACCGAGGGCGGTCTGAAATATAAAATATAATAAAAATAAACAAATACTGTTAAAAAAAGTACATTTTTAAATTCAAAACTTTTTATTAATATTCTTTCCTATACATAAGACAGTATACGTGGATGATCATCACTATATATATATATATATATATATATATATATATATATATATATATACTGCTGGACTCGATAACCGTTACTGAATCGTTACTACAAAAATGTCTGCGCGCCCAATTGACTTAGTAAACTTGTGTCTTAAAATCACCCCACTCTTTCTCTTTTTCTTCCTTCCTTTCTTTCTAGCCTAACATTTTTATTCAGTCTATTTTTAATTTTACATGTGTAAATTTAAATTTATATATACTTATAATAGCTGTTAGTAGTTGCCTAATTTGCATATACAATAGGAATTAAGATAACTAAGCTCTCAACACCCATGAAATTTCCACAGACAATAATAATACTATTATTAATTGGAGTAGATAGATATATCTATCGCCCGGTTCACACTCCACCCACGTCTATTGAACAGGTTAAGAGGCTCATCCCTTGTTCCCCGTTTAGGATGTGGTTTCCGGCTTTCTCTTTTCCAATCTTCTCACTTTGGTTTCATTTTTTCTTTTTCAATTGGAGTAGATAGATCTATCTATCGCCCGCTTCACACTCCACCCACGTCTATTGAACAGGTTAAGAGGCTCATCCCTTGTTCCCCGTTTAGGATGTGGTTTCCGGCTTTCTCTTTTCCAATCTTCTCACTTTGGTTTCTTTTTTTCTTTTTCAATTGGAGTAGATAGATCTATCTATCGCCCGGTTCACACTCCACCCACGTCTATTGAACAGGTTAAGAGGCTCATCCCTTATTTCCTGTTTAGGATGTGGTTTCCGGCTTTCTCTTTTCCAATCTTTTTACTATTACGTAGGCCCCTGCACATCAGTGGCGTTACTGCCTTGTTCGGGGTGATACGATTTTTAAAAAAATATCTGGACTATTCTATTCGCCTTTTTTGGAGAGTACAGAGACAGAATCTTAATTATTTCAAGTTTTTATTCGTTTTTGTTTTTAATAATTTGCTGTGAAAAAAAAAATTCTGTTTAGGTCTTCCTCTCTCGCTCGCTGGAACTCATGTCATTCTCATCAAATCAGGAGGCAGAATTATTAATTAAAATAATTAAAATAATTACTGGCTAGACTCCATCTTAAAGGACAGCTGTCAACAAGATTAATAATCCCCGGATTGAAGAAGTCAGGGGTCAGATACGTCTCTCTCGCAAACATGAATTTTTTTCTAAATACCATTTCCTTTAAAGATGTAGGCGATCATGGCTTTCCACGTTTCTTTATTACCAGTGAATTGTTATCACTCTCTAGGAAAAGAAGTTAGATTATTTTATCGATGTCTTCCTATTTTCTCGAATGGCTGCTGCGAAAGACTAGCCTTTATTTAACGCAAAGCTGGTCGGAGAAAAGAGACGGGTTCATGCCTTTCCCAAGTTCATTCAGGTGAAAATGAACACCACAGACGTGACGGGAATTTGAACTCGACTCTCTAATTCTACTTTCTTAGACGTCTTCTATGTGCCATGACCCTTCAGCACGTTGGCGTTTATGGTTCTCTACAAATTCCTGTCTATTGCAGTTCTTATTAAATTTTCTCTTTTTGTGATCTCTCCTAAACTTTGCTCCGCCATTCAGTTATTCATCCAGAGTTGATCAACTTTTTAGATTTTAATTTTGACAATAAATTGTTTCAATTGTTATTTCACATTAATTACGGGTAGTTCGGGATGTGCGTTGTGGTACAGTGGATATCGGCTCGGAACGAGAAACCGGGGAGCCGAGTTCGAATTCCAGCTAAATCCATTGTACTCACTTACGCGCAAATACCCTTGGGAAAGGTATTAATCCATCTCTTCCTTCCAGTTATGGGTTAAATAGCAGGACAGATTGGGTTCTATAGCCTTGGTCGGCAACCAGTCTACCGCAGAAAGCAATGGCAACCTACGGGTAGTTGTGAGGAAAGGACATAAGTTACTTGATACTGGACGTAAATTTATTTAATACCGGGCGTAAACCTATGTGATGTTGGACGTAAATGTATGTGATGATAGGCGTAAACTTATGTGATACTGGACGTAAATTTATGTGATACTGGGCGTAAACTTATGTGATACTATACGCAAACTTATGTGATACTGGGCGTAAACTTATTGGTACTAGACGTAAATTTATTTGATACCGGGCGTAAACTTATGTGATATTGGACGTAAACTTATGTGATACTGGGCGTAAACTTATATGATACTAGACGTAAATTTATTTGATAGCGGGTGTAAACTTATATGATACTGGAGGTAAATTTACTGGAAACGATTTACTTTCTTGTTCAATACAGTTTCGCCTTCCTCTATGTTCTGTATCCATTCATGACGTTGGCAATGATGGCTCTCCACAATTTCCTGGTTTATGTAGCTCATAAAAATTGTCTTTTTGTTATCTCTCCTAAAACTTACGCCCCAATCCATTTCCTCAAGCTCCCTAGGTAGGTTATGCGTTGTTTTCCTCTGTCTCTCGTTCCTTCAATCTGTTCTATGAGTGTCAAATTTACCAAGCCCTCTTTCCTCATTATGTGCACTACTGTAGAGTAATTGGCTAACAAATGCAATTGACAAAGTGTTCAATAAATAATGGTAAAATAAAATTTTAAAAAATGAACAGGGCAAAAAATACTAAATAAATATGCAAAACAAACAGGAAAATATAGCTGAGGTTTCTGGGACATGTAATGAGAAAGGATGGCTTGAAGACTCTAATACTCACAGGGAGGATAGCGTGAAGGAAAGATAGGGGAAAGCAGCGCGAGATATGATGGTCTTGAGTAAATGGATGGCGGAGCGGAGTGTGGGAGAAATATCCAGAAGAAAAGTGTTAAGAGCGACAAAAGATAAGGGCAAGTGAATTTCCATGATCGCCTACGTCCTGAAAGCACAAGGCACATTGGAAGAAGAAGAACAATTATGGGGTAAATATTTCACAAAGTAAGAATGGTGTTAGCACACAAAAGGGATACATTGTAGAATTTTGATATCACGATAAAAAGAAGAAAAATATGGCGGATGAAGCTGATAAGCTGTCTATTTAAAAAGCGAGGAAGAAATCCCAGCATGCATCTGTACGATTTGTATATAAATTTACAGAGGTGGGAGTTTTTGCAGTCATTTCTAACAGAATACGGTCACTTCGACGTGGTCTAGTGGTTATAAACCTTTTCTAGCTAGAATCCTTACAATTGAGTCGTGAGTTCGATCCTTTTTGGTGGCACATACTTTCAGGCCACATCTAAGCTGCGTTTAGTAAATCTCATTTGGACACCTCGACGCGGTATAATGATTAGCAAGCTTGTCTTACAATTGAGTAGTGAGCTGAATCCTCACTGGGTATCCAGCTATTTTCGGCCTTAGAAAATCACCATTCCTAACAGGATAGGAACCAACACCTAGAAAGTTCAGCTGACTCTTTCTGATATATAGCATGAGTATTCATTTTTTTCAGGATATTTACACGTATGTGAATGCAGTGAAGTCCAGTTGAATTCCTTGCATTCAATTACGCGCAAATACCCCTGGGAAAGGTATTGGTTATGGGTTAAATAACAGGATAGATTGGGTTCTACAGCCTTGGCTGGCAACCAGTCTACTGCAGAAAGTAATGGCAACCTACTGCGGGATAATCTTTTGCAGAGTCAGTCATATCCCTTTCGAGACATGATCGCCTAAGCTTGTATCACGTATGGCACTTAACTGACTGGTCCTTTTTGCTTCCATTGTCTCGAAAACTTCGTCGTTGTTCACATCTTCAGCATCCTACTGTAGAAACACATTTCTCCGACTTGAAGTCTCTTTTTCATCTATGAAGAGCTTGTTCAGCATTTGCTGTCATATAGAGGGACTGATATTACGTTGACAGTTGACAGTTGACGAAGCTTTTCTTTGTTCCTAAAGATTCTTTTCTGCTTGTAAGAATAAGGAAGATTTAGCTCGCAAGCACAAACAAATTGTAAAGGTAATGGTAACAGTAGTATTACCCGTTTCCTTATAAGGAAACATTCAGCATTCATTGACCAAATAATTTATGTTATTGTAGATAGATAGATAGATAGATAGATAGATAGATAGATATGAAAAGAACGTGATAGATTGTTAGATAGATATGAAAAAATTTTTATATATATATATATATCATCCGCAGACAGATCTGTTTCGCTGTATCACAGCTCATCAGTACGGTTAGACTCCGATTGCTTTTAACCCAGGATTGAAACCCGACCGAATTGTCGTCAGTCGGCGATTCTATCTCTGGGAGATAGATAGATAGATAGATAGATAGATAGATAGATAGATAGATATGAAAAGAACGAGATAGATAGATATAAAAGAAAAGAACGAGATAGATAGATAGATAGATAGATAGATAGATAGATAGATAGATAGATAGATAAATTGATATATATGAAAAGAACGAGATAGATAGATAGATAGATAGATAGATATGAAAAGAACGAGATAGATAGATAGATAGATAGATAGATATGAAAAGAACGAGATAGATAGATATGAAAAGAACGAGATAGATAGATAGATAGATAGATAGATAGATAGATAGATAAAGATTGATATATATGAAAAGAACGAGATAGATAGATAGATAGATAGATAGATATGAAAAGAACGAGATAGATAGATAGATAGATAGATAGATATGAAAAGAACGAGATAGATAGATATGAAAATAGAATGAGATAGATAGATAGATAGATAGATAGATAGATAGATAGATAGATAGATAGATAGATAAGCTAAATGAGCAAAAACGAAACAAAGAAACTGATTCGATAAACCCGTAGAGAAAAAACAAAATTAAACATGAACCTGTGTCCCCGCACAAGAACCAGTCTTCACCAAAACACCACCCGTCAAGTATCAACAAAGTTGCCTTTAATCATAAGCCAAATCCAAAGATGTAAGAGAATATTTCTGGAAAAAAAAAAACAACTTAAGAGATGGAGTAGAAAAGCTGTTTTTGTTCAGGCAAAATTGCAGTTGTTGTTTTTTATTATTCTTAATTTTGTATTTTGTTCCTATCTGTCTAGGTGTATCTTCTATCGCGTTCTGTTTATATCTATCTATCTCGCTAGTTAGCTAGCTAGCTATCTAGTTCTGTTCATGCATATCTATCGCAGTTAGTTAAGTGCCATACGTGATACACGCTTGGGTGATCATGTCTATTTCGAGACATGACTGACTGGGCAGAAATTTTCTCGGAGCAGGTTGCCATAACTTTCTGCGGTAGACTGGTTGTCAACCAAGACTATAGAACCCAATATGCCCTTCTATTTAACCCATAGCTGGAGGGAAAAGAGACGGATTAATACCTTCCCAAGAATATTTGCGCGTAAGAGAATGCAACAAATTTCAATTCAATTCGAACTCAGCAATCCGACTTCTCATGCTGTTTATATCTCCATATATTTCGTTCTGTTCATATGTATGTATGTATGTATGTATGTATGTATGTATGTATGTATGTATGTATCTATCTATCTATCTATCTATCTATCTATCTAGTTATTTCCATATCTATCTATCTATCTATCTATCTATCTATCTATCTATCTATCTATCTATATCTTTTTTATTTGTTTATTTCTTTCTTTTTATGTCTTATCTATCTATCTATCTATCTATCTATCTATCTATCTATCTATCTATCTATCTATCTAATTCTATTCACGTGTGATGTGCATTTCATAAAAAGGATAATTTGTACCTGGCTATGCTGTGAAATATTTCGTGGCTGAGTTGTCAAAATCACACATGACTTACATATGGTTTCTCCAATTGTTCTTAGTCAAACCAATATGCTAATGACTTAGAGCCAACGAACGTCCGCTGTAACTCGCGTATCTGTGGTATGATGTTGCAATGGGTTTGACGCCTACGTTCGATCCAGTTGCAGCGTTGATCTGAGATTATCTCCAGCCGATTCAGTCATTGTCAGTGATTAAGCCATGAAATAAACATCTGGGAGCAAGGCTGCGCTTGATGAAAAAAGATTGACTTTTTTTACGGGATATCAACCTTTTGCAGGTTATTTATGTAACACTGTAAGTGTCCTTTATGCACACACGTTAAAACGAGTATCGACGGACCCTGGATTCGAACCCAGGAATAGATATTTGGAGAATATTTCTGTGTGCATATATTTTTTCTTTTTTTAGGAAGGGCTGAGAGAGAGAGAGAGAGAGAGAGAGAGAGAGAGAGAGAGAGAGAGAGAGAGGAAATAAGCGCTGGAGTGGCTAGAAGAAAGAGAGAGTCAAAACACAGGACATTTACGAAATGACACTTATGATATGATAACAATTTTACAAAAAAAAAAACAAAAAAAAACAGATGGCCTTGCGAAAGAAACAGAATTCTGTTTCTTTCTTCTTCCTTTTTGTCTGTTGTTCTCCCTTTCTCTCTCTCTCTCGAAGAAAGATAATAAAAGGTTGGTTGAGAATTTGAAATTGTCGGTCGGATTTGGAAGGAGACCACCCACGTGGGGATGGAATTGTAATTAACGCTGACAAGTGAATGTATAAAGTCAACAGAATCGTGTCTCCAAGCTTCCAGGCTGGCGAAAAACGTAAACGAGTGATCTAAGTCGAGGTTAAATTTTAATAAAAAGTCATTCCGATCACTTACCATCCCGCGCATTATTGAAACGGTTTGAACAAAAGCACAACACGCCACAGAAGAGTAGCTCATCAGCAGAGATACGTCAGAAAAAAGAGAGAATGCGAGAAGTGAAGACGCAGAAAGATTCTCCCTCTCTCTTTTCACCACGCTAATAACATACACACTGCTTGTAGCAATAACAAACATAGTAGCTACGAGTAGTTTGGGGACTCTGAAAAATTTAGATTGCATTTTTTTAAATTCTTTATGTATATTTTTTACTCTCTCTCTCTCCTTTGCTGTAGAAAGAGATATAATATAATCCTTAGTCCACATAAGCTGGCCTTCGCTACTGTCTTGTTATTTTTTTGTTCTTGCCTGTTTCCCTTATGTGCACCCAACCACCTCTTGTTTTCACTTGTCGAGGAATGCAGCACGAAGACAACCGCCTCTTTTTCCTCAGGTCCTTGAATTCTCTGAGATCAGAAATCACAACGTGGCAGAGCAAGTAAAGAATTTTTGACTGATCATCTGACATCTTTGATCATCTGGGGGCGGAACGGAAGCGAACGGCTGTCCAACTAACTTGCTGCCAGTTAGCGCACGCAATATAATTTTGAGATCAGGAGGGTGGTGGTGTTATATTTAAAGCTAGAACTTAGTTTTAGATTGTATGAACTTTTTTTGACATAATGAGTTTTTTAATTAATACACAATTTATACTAACTGACCCGTAGGAAATATTGGATTCATAATTTTCTCAAGGTTATTTGAACGTAGGTGAATATAATGAAACTAGATGTAATTAAAACTCTGCTCTCTGATTTCCAATTCCAAGCCGTTATTCATTACACCTACCATCCAAGTTTACATCATCATTCCTAAGCGGTCAGCGATCTGCGTACTGACCAGACTCGACGTTGCTTAACTTCGGTGATCGTACGAAAACCGGTGTTTCAACATTTAAAAAAAAACTGCTCAAAGCCAAACAAAAAGACACGGACCCGGCAGCAAGGCCTCTGCTCGTGAGATTGCAAGTTTTGAGGAGCGTGGAATCACCTCTTAAATGCTGTTGTTCCCAGATCCAACCTAACCCGAGGTGATAGCACCTGTGAGGGTCCCAGCTATGGACATATAGTGAAACCCAAACAAAAATAAAACACTATGAAAGTATAAAAATACATTTATAAAAAAAAATAATACCAACAATATATTTTTATTAGTAAGGAATTATTAACAATGCATATTTATAGCAAAATGACCAGCAGTATATTTTATAGTAGAATTACCAACAATGCATTTTATAACAAAATGACTAGTAATTCATTTTTATCTGCAGCTAAAGGCATATAGTTGTGTTCAAAATATTTAGATTTCGATATTAAGCAAACTATAGAGGTTGATATACCGCTAACTAAATTCAACCGACCATAAGGACGAAAAAGATGAAGAAAACTAGTCAGAAAATAAAAGGAAATCCAACGAGAAATAAAGATTCGAAGGATGTGAAACCAAAAAATGGGAGACGGAGTCGAAAAAAATAATTTTTTTGTGAAAAAAATTCTGAAACTAGGAGGGGGATATGGAAGAGGAAAAAGAGATAGAGGAAGGGGAGAGGGAAAGAAAGATAGAGAGAGAGAGAGAGAGAGAGAGAGAGAGAGAGAGAGAGAGAGAGAGACTGATTGGGCAGAAGGAGAGAGAGGGGGAGATAGTGGAAGAGGGAGTGAAAGAGACAGAGAGAGGAGAAGAGAGGAAGAAAGAGTGGGTGGGGAAGGGGGAGAAACGATAGTAATTGATATTGCCAGATTAGGTGTTTGCACACCGCAATTTGTTCAGTTGACAAGTAAAGGCAGCCACTTCCCTCCCCGTAAATGGAAATGACACGAATGATATCGTCACATTAAATACGCCGTTTCCGATTAGGCGATGACTTTTCAAATTAGACAAATTATGAGTTGCCTCCCTTGAACAAATTTCTGATCCGGGCTTAAATTATTTTACTATTAATATTATTTTCGCTTACACACACACACACACACACACACACACACACACACACACACACACACACACACACATGCGTAAACATGAATACACATTAATGCACTTTAATAATTGTAATAATATACACCAGTTCATGGATACATGCACAGAAGCGAATAATAATAAGTAGAAAACATTTTTATGAATTAATTTTATTTATAAAGATTTGTAATTAACAACTTTTTCCATTTCACTGAAACAGACGTTAAACACATCTATTTATCGTTCTTTATCTCATTTTTTCATTGAAACCAAGTAGCGTCTCTGATATGCCAGTTCCATGTTTTGTCAAAACGGAATTGTTCATTATTTCTAAGATATTGACAGGGCGTAACTGTTATTGTAACTAAGGAACTAACACACTGGGACAGACAAGCAGAATTATAATTACGATAATGTCTACTCGTTTTCCAGGCACACTCGGCTGCTAGGGCGGTTAGACAATGTTACAGACGCCTGCTCAGTCATATTTGTGATTGTTCAACATCCACATAATCCCGTCTGCGATTTATACTGTAAATATGCTGAGCAGATCATAGTTACTGTTTCTGGGAGAGAGCGCATAACCTGGCGTGATCATTAACTTGAAGAAGAAGATAAGAGATATCTGTCTTTAACGATTCACTATTTCCAGATAGAGCCACGTCGTCCTTGATTATAATAAACCGGTTTCGAATTCCGAAATGTCCTTCTAGAATGGTTGCCCATTCGAAAGTCTTCTTCTTCTTCTTCTTCTTCTTCTTCTTCTTCTTTATGTCATGTCCTTTCAGGACGTAGGAGATCATGGCCCTCCACCCTCTTTTCCCTAGTAGCTCTTAACACCTTTTCTCTTGCTATTTCTACCAAACCCTGCTCTACCATCTACTTGTTTAAGTATACTACGTGTTGCTTTCTCCTGTCTCTCTTTCCCTCTATCAATCCTGTGAATTTGGTGTTTAACCCATTGCTGGTGGAAATCGACATGGATTTATGCAATATGGAAGCATTTAGCCGAACATGCTGAGCTATTTTTGCTGATTGAGTTGTGTGCCGATGTAATCACTAGACTAGTGCCTCACACTTAAAAAGTCTATGCGTTGAATTCGATGACGCGTTATTGAATATATGAAGAATAATGATATTTCTGTATCTCTCAGACTCGACTTTTCGCTAATTTCACCGAAAATTATGGGCCATGATCTGCCAAATCCAGAAAAGAGTTTATTGCAGCTGAAATAAAGAGACCGTTCGCCGAAGAAATCGCTCCACTTGATGAGCCCAAGTCGCAGTGAACACCAATGAGTGACACACACAAAATGACTACACACATACAGTGAATTAGTTCATTATGTTGGAACTATGCCCTGAGGTCGAACAATTATTGCAAAATACAGAATCTACATAGGCTGTAGACCTGAAATTTACTTAGCATTAGTTTCCAGTAAATGACGAAGTTAAACATTATAGAGTCTTTGGAGGTCATAACAGGTGCCATGGTGTGATATTCAATAAGAAAAAAGTAAACTGATACTTTTTGTAAACTAAAAAGTGAATTCCCTTGGGTTTAAAAAGAATAAATTACTATATATTATCTAAAATTATAAATATTTTTGCTTATGTTTACTGTAATACTCTGAACCTCTTGCACACGCAGATAACGCACACGCACAAATGCGTAAACATAAATACACATTATTGCACTCATAATAATATTATGTTCAAAGATACATTATTTAAAATTATAAATATTATTTTAAGAGAGAGAGAGAGAGAGAGAGAAAGAGAGAGAGAGAAAGAGAGAGAGGGGGAAGAGAGAGGGAGAGAGAGTGCTGGGTTTATTCCTTTTTCTTGTTCTTAAGGGTATTTTTCGCCGTAAAAAGAATTGTAAGGAGCAGACGACAGGAAAAAATAGTCGGCGAGGATTCTGCCATGAAGTGTTATTGAGTATGACTCCGCATGTATTTTGAAGTGACACTTTTTTCCTTGGACTACTGGATGAGAAAAAAGCCAGAAATATCTTTGGGCGCGTATGAAGAGAAAATAAAGATGTGATTTCCGAATTTACACATGTTTGTCGAATCGGAAGCCTATCAGATTTAGCCAGACATCTAGTTATTTCGAACTACTATTATATTCAGGAAAACTGAAGAAAGAAAGAGAATAAAAATATATACACAGGGTGCGATAGATAAATTGTCGACTAAATGACGCAAGAATGAAAATATCACCGACTTCTCATTTTAACAGATATATTTACTAAAATTACGCAAAAACATCTCGAAATACTAAACAATAAATTTATTCATTAAAATCGCTATTGACTTCAGACACAACTTTCAGACGACTTGTGAATCTCCTGTAGACCTTCTAGACGGTCTTCTTCTTTAAATCGATAAATGCTGCCCCATATTCCTTGACTTCAGTTCATCTTTGGAGCTGTAACGAGTTTTGTTGGCCTATCGCTGAATTGCGTCCCACACATAATAATCCATTGGGTTGCAATGTGGAGATTTAGGTGGCCAGATGTAAGGGATGACGTAGTTTCAGCAGTTGTCTGACAAAGATGAATGGGTTCTCCTGTTTGTGTGGCATTGTAAAGAGTCCTGTTGCCAGACATAGGGTTTTCTAGCAGCCATTCTCTTGATCTAGGGCAGCATTATCTCCTCAAGGCACTTGACGCAGGCTTCCGTATTAAGTCTGATGTCCTCACCAACAAATTTAGGAGTTCTTTCTTATCAGAACGATCAGAATGATTTTCCCGAGATGCCGTACCTTCGTAATCACCATTAGACCTATCTAACTCTTTCTGAATCCTCTGCACTGGCCTCAGATTGACACCCAAACATTCTGAAATGTTCGTATTGGAGCTTCCTGCGAGAATGTCAAGCAATACAGCATGCCGTTTCCAAATTTCTGGCGAAGTGAATTGCATTATGGTGGTTTTTTTCTCACAAACGGTGCCCAACTGAACAACGTATTGCGCAGTCGATAAAATTATAAACAAACAACACGCACGCGCGAAATTAAAAATGTAAAATGGCGTCAATTTACTCATCACGGTCTGTAAATATATAAAATACTGGAAGAATTTTGCCTAATTTTTTTTTTTTAATATTTTGGCCGCCAGCAACAGAGCAAATATTCCCCCGGAAAATTTTGGAGAAAGATTTTGCTGGCAGATATCGCTCATAGAACAAAAACATGAAAAAGAAACAACGTTGCCGCTCTCACATAAAAGCAAACTATTCCAATTCTCCAGGGTTCCGTTTGGATATTGGAAAAAAGTTCGCTTCCTTGTACCACATCAGGAAGTGCCCGACTCCTCCTGACATGCTCTATCATTACAAAAGTCAGATCAAACCATAAATGGAGTACTGCTGTTATATCTGTGCTTGAAATGCATATGATCCTTTTTAGCCTTCAAAAGCGTATACGCATCCATGTCGCCGATGAATTATATTTCGCCTACAGTTCTTTTCCCCACAAACTCTTTCTCTAAAACATTAATGAAAATAATTATGATCCCAACACAATTTCATACTCAGGTACAGTTCATATTAAAACGCCTCAAACATATATATATTACTCAATAGCGGACAATATTTATAAAGCTTTTATGGTACTATACAAACTCTTGAAATAAAAGTATCTACTGGTTACAAGTTAACATCACAATGTGAAATATTTGACCAGAGTAAACTAAAATCCTATTTTTCTCGAGCCGACTTTCGGGATAAGTTTCTAATACAACTCCACATATTTCCACTTTCAAGAGTAGAAATACAACTGACTCCAAGCCGTTAAAACACAACAGAAGACGTGGCAGCATAGCTTTTTTTCTCCGCCACCTACAAGCGAATGCTGAAAAAATATATGTCTGAAATTTTAAAAGAATCCTCTCCAACAACAACAGATCCGATGATTAGGGAATTTTCACCAACGATCAAAGTCTTTTCTTAACCGTGCTTTTTTCTGTGTACTAACTACCCAAAGGCTTTAACTCAACTAAAGACTATTTTTACTTCTTTTTGACTATTTTGAATTCATGTACATATGCTTGAAAATACAAATGATTTAAAAGACATACCCATGTTTTCTTTATTTTTATTTTGTTTGGAATTCGGATGTTTGAATATTTAATATAAAAAATCCTGACCAACAGAATTTCCTACAATTTCCTTCTGGGCTATACAATACCTGAAGTCAAAGTTCAACCCGAACCAGAAAGGCCCATGTTTTCTTTATTTTTATTTTGTTTGGAATTCGGATGTTTGAATATTTAATATAAAAAATCCTGACCAACAGAATTTCCTACAATTTCCTTCTGGGCTATACAATACCTGAAGTCAAAGTTCAACCCGAACCAGAAAGGCCCATGTTTTCTTTATTTTTATTTTGTTTGGAATTCGGATGTTTGAATATTTAATATAAAAAATCCTGACCAACAGAATTTCCTACAATTTCCTTCTGGGCTATACAATACCTGAAGTCAAAGTTCAACCCGAACCAGAAAGGCCCATGTTTTCTTTATTTTTATTTTGTTTGGAATTCGGATGTTTGAATATTTAATATAAAAAATCCTGACCAACAGAATTTCCTACAATTTCCTTCTGGGCTATACAATACCTGAAGTCAAAGTTCAACCCGAACCAGAAAGGCCCATGTTTTCTTTATTTTTATTTTGTTTGGAATTCGGATGTTTGAATATTTAATATAAAAAATCCTGACCAACAGAATTTCCTACAATTTCCTTCTGGGCTATACAATACCTGAAGTCAAAGTTCAACCCGAACCAGAAAGGCCCCGGCCAGTTACAGAACTTCTTCTTCTTCAAGAACTGAACTCTCTCCTTCGGAATGTTCTACGTTTTTGTAAAATTAGGCAGGACCGCTACTATGGCATAGTGCTTTACAGTGAGACAAAAGAAAAGATACAGGGATTGTCGATGAAAGGATAAAAGATGGATGGAGTTCAAGGAGATAGAAGATGGCACTTGACGTTGCATTTAAACTTTTAGATATTATAGCTATTCACAATTGATTGCAAATTCTTTTTGAAGAGGTTTTCCACGATCCATGATTGCTGAAATGAAGCAAGGCAAGTTGACTACCGCTGTTAGAATTTCAAATGATTAATTCTTATTACAAAAAAGCTGATAACTCGAGTCGTATTCTTAAATAAGAAGATTTTGTTTGGATGTCATACATTGCAGCCAAATAGTTCAGAAATATCTAGACCCGCTTCTTCTGACCCCTGATTAAAATATCTTCAAGTGAATGAAACTTGTGGATTTTAGCAAGGACCAGCCTTCATTAAACCTCATAGACTGGCGTTACGTAATCAAAAACAAAGATCGGAACTAAATAATAGAAAACACTTGGATTGAGGCGACATTATTATCAATTGACTAGCAGTATAGCCCGGCGTTGCTCGCGTGTAATGAAAGCTTTAAAACTAATCCATGGAACTGGAGCTCAGACTCTTTAGACGTTGGCATGAAAGACTAAAAAGCAATAGTTGTTTCCAGTTAAAGCGAAACCGTAGACTGAAAAAAAATGGATGGATGTAAGTCAAACTTTGATTTGCTGGTATCGATATCAAATAATTTTTTTCGTCGTAAACTGAATTTTGAAGGCTAAATAAGTCCTCTGAGTAAATGATATCATGGCTGAGACTAAGAACTACAATTATACCTACTTAGAGCCAAACTCGAAGCAAAAAATGAAATAAAAGTTCTGAAAAAAGTATAGACATACAGGCAGATAAACACACTCACACAAACATCTTGCTTTATATATATATATATATATATATATATATATATATATATATATATATATTATCGATTTTCTGCACTATTGTAAGAACTGCAACCTTGAAACTTCTGAATATCGTTTCTTATGTCTTTGTCTATGAGTGTATCAAATTTGATTAAAATCGGACCACTCCTTCTATAACCCGATTTTTTTCGATGATCGATTTTCGATATTTATCGGGGGTACCTCGACACAAAACCTAGCTAAGAACACTCGCAGACGCTTATAGTACAACTGTGTAAATTTTCAAATAAATCTGTTCAACTGTTTCGCAGTCTATAGGTAACGGACACACACACACACACACACACACACACATACACACGCAGACAAAGTTCCATTTATAAATAAGTTTAGATATGTATATTAATTTATGATATGTATGAATATCACGTGTAATATACTAACGACCATTACTGAATATATATACCGGGCTCTTGATAAAAACGACGAAGCTCAAGCTGTTATCTTAATCTTAAGCTCTAGAGCTACGGTATTTCTGTTTGATTTAATCAAATTGTGAAATGAAGGTTGTTTTGAACGGGCACACTTCAAGAGCCTTTCATACACTTTCCTGTCTACCATCAGAATGGATGAAGCTAGTCACCAAGAGAGTAACACACTTCGCCTCCTCGGCTTTACTCTCTCAAACGATCTCAAATGGAATGACTACATCGAATCCATCTCTGAATTTAGTGCTAGAAAGGTTGGGTCACTGTCTCGTCAGAATCTATTTTGCACATTTATAAATCTACCATTCATCCGTACATTGAATACTGTTGTCATATCTGGTCAGGCGCTCCTGTTATTCATCTTGAAGTTCTCAACATAATACAAAGAAGGATCTGCAATATAATCGATCCTGACTTAGCTGCTCACCGTCAGTCACTTTCTCACCGACTTGGTACGGCTTCTTTCTGTCTTTTCTAAAAGTATTTTCATGGCAACTGCTCTGACGAGCCTTTTCCGACCACATGTATTTACTCGTGCTACTAGATTGGTATCAACGTTCCACCCTTTTACCGTCAAAAATGTAACCGTCTCTTCTACTCTAACAGTTTCTTTTCTCGTACTTCCCGTTTGTGGAACTCACTACCGCTTGCTTGTTTTCCTGATATCGAAAATCTTCAAAAGTTTCAATACAGCATCAATTGCCATCTTCTATCTCATTGATTCCCATCCCTCTCTCTTCTTTTCTTCGACATCCTCTTGTGCTTTGTTTCTTCTCTCACTGTAACCCCCTGCACACCAGTGGCGGTTCTGCATTGCTTGGGGTTAAATGATTATAAAAATGCGTATGAAGATATGATATATGTGAATATCACATGTAACTCGAAGAGAAAATAATGACATAGTCAAGACAATGGCCTTGCACACGACTTCGAATAAAAGCTTAGGAAGGAAACTCCGATCAATACTAGAAAGAGGAGAAACAGTGAGTAAGCATAAGAAAACGTACAGGATGCGTAAGATATTTGAGGACAGATTTATACTTAAACACACAAAAAAACTCTTATAAACAAATAATGTCTTTTTACTGAAAATGTTTTGAGGATAAGAAGAAACATACTGTTTGGTAATTTTATTCGATAAAATCTCATTCAGCTTCGATAACGGCTTCTACACGAGGTCAAAACCGTCTACATAGTAGGATCAAGTGGTTCTTGTTCATATTAGACATTACTCTTACTATGAAGGCTATTAGGGATTCTTTAGCGTTAACAGGGTTCTCATTAACCTATTTCTACACTATGTTCCATGATATAGTAGTCCAATGTATTGAGATCCGGTGAGCTAGAAGACCAAATATTTGGGTTTATGTTTGAGGCTAGTGTGAAGGTGCCGAATCTTGTTGAAACACATAAGACCTTCCGTTACGAACACTGTTGATCCATGGTTTAACAAGTTTCCAGAACAATGTAAACAGCACAGTTTCCTCTAAGACTTTGTGGAAAGAAGTGGGGAAGCACTGCATGTTCTTCATTTCTGGGAACCCCAAAACCATGAGAATTGTAGGAAATGTATGCATTACTCGTGGGACTTTCGAAAGGGTTGCACATAAACATCTGTCATTTCTTCTGTTTATTTTTTTATCTTGGTCAAAGTTTTTCCTGTTTGACAACTTTGTAGGATCTAACGGCCTTTAAAAATCGTGATATTTCTAAATTGCTATGTTCCGCTTTTATACCAATGCTAACTTCTTGACTCTACATTTCTTGTGTAAGTATAACGTCCGCCATTAGTAATTCTGAAATATAGTTAATATAAAGTCAAATGATATGCTGCTATAGTCTAAAATAACATATCACCTCAAGTACCTTACGCACCCTGTATTTTAATACAAACGTTGTATAAATTTCTACCGATAGTAACACGAGTTGCTCGGTCAATTAATGATACACGTTTCCGCTTCAAAAAACGACTAACATTACCATAACCAGTCTTTTCCAATCTTTTCACTTTTCTTTTTTTTTTCTTTTTCAATTGGAGTAAATAGACTAAACTATCGCCCGGTTCACACTCCACCCACGTCTATTGTACAGGTGTAGAGGCTCATCCCTTGTTCCCTGTTCAGGATGTGGTTTCCGGCTTTCTCTTTTCCAATCTTTTCACTTTTCTTTTTTTTTTCTTTTTCATTTTTTTTTTTCAATTGGAGTAGATAGACTAAACTATCGCCCGGTTCACACTCCACTCACGTCTATTGTACAGGTGTAGAGACTTATCCCTTGTTCCCTGTTCAGGATGTGGTTTCCGGTTTTCTCTTTTCCAATCTTTTCACTTGCCTTTTTCTTTTTTTTTCTCTCCTCTTTTTCATTTTTTTTCAATTGGAGTAGATATACTAAACTATCGCCCGGTTCACACTCCACCCACGTCTATTGTACAGGTGTAGAGGATCATCCCTTATTCCCTGTTTAGGATGTGGTTTCCGGCTTTCTCTTTTCCAAATCTTTTCACTCTCACGTAGCCCCCTGCACATCAGTGGCGTTACCGCCTTGTTCGGGGTGATATGATTATATATATATATATATATATATATATATATATATAACACATCACTCAATAAATCCAGGGCTTAAAGAATGAAACAACTTTTAGGCAAAAGTCGACCTTATTCATCAACATAGTCTCCTTCTAGAGCGATACACTGATTCCAACGCTTCTCAGTTTCCTATATCACTTCTTCATTGGAGCCAAATATCTTTTCCTGGGGCATTCTTTTAAGGTCTGCAAACAGCCAGCAGTCGCTGGAGGCCAGATATGGAGAATAGGATGGATGCGGAAGCAGTTGAAATGCAATTCATGTAGTTTTGCCATCATTGCGATCGACATTTGCGTTGTCTAGGTGAAATATCATTTTTTGCTTCTTCATTTGTGGTCGTTTTTTGGCGATTTCTTCATTCAAACATACCAATAATGCTATATAATATTCGCTATTGATGGTGTTTCCTTTCTCAAGTAAATCGATGAACAAAAAACCTTGCGCATTCTAAAATACGAAGGCCAAAACCTTGCCTACTGACTTTTGCGTTTTGGTCGCTTTGGGCGGCTTTCATCTGCTGCTGTCCACCCAGCTGACTGCCGATTTGTATTCAGAGTAAAGTGGTGGATCCGTGTTTCATCCATTATCACATATTTACGCAAAAACTTCTTGTTGCGTTGAAACAGTTCTAAACAAAGCTCTGAATCGTCGACGCGTTGTTTTTGATCGACTGCGAACAAACGCGGTACCCACAGCTTTCTCATTGTTCATGCAATATGGTGAATATACTGCCTTCTGATATTTTCAGTTCCTCTACACAATTTCATCTCACGCAATTTCAATTTACGATCGGCCAAAACGAGTTTGTGGATTTTTTTGGTGTTTTGGACAACTGCCAATTTGTGTCTGTACGACCGCGTTTAAAGTCAGCTTATCACCTCTTAACCATTGTTTCCGCAGGAGCAGAGTCCGAATAACACTTATCAAGTTATTGCTTTGCTTGAACAGCATTTTTCATTCAGAAAGCAATGTTTTATCAACACACATGAAATTGAGATTTTCCATTGTTTTGAAAATTTGCAACTGTAGGTTCACTTAAATAACTGTAATTTGTAAACTAATAATCTGATTAAGCCCAAATTTTTTACGTGTCATTTGAAGGTTAGTACTTCATAAAAATCATATAGATTCTTTATTATTGGCGCCATCTACATGTCAGGCCGGGGACTTATTGAGTGATGTGTTATATATATATTGCTTTTGCTTTTGGTGATTCACCTCCGCCATATTACATGGTGAAGTTGTTATGACACAGAACAGAATCAACCTCATTTCTGCATTCCAATTATAAAGGAAAGTTTCCATTAAGACGGATTTTCCCAATACTGCTACTTTGTCGAACTGGCTCCAGCGTGAATGCTTCCGTGAACACTGCAATATCAAGCTCTTCAAGTCATAGAACAGTCCTTATCTATCCTCCATATGTTCACCTCTTATCATCTCTTACATTCATATCACACACCTCATTCATTAATGTTATCTCAAGTGGCTCGTGAGCCTTGTGTTGAGTGAACTTTAGTTAAAAATTTATTCCTTCAGATTCATCACATGGGTACATGTATTTGTATACAAACCCTATACCAAATGATTAAAATAGAATAGAAATAATATCATGGTGAGATAATTTTGCAGTTTTAATAAAAGATTTCCGTCTTAATATACAAACAAATCTTACACTTTTAACACGATGATCCTCGTGGTTATTGTTTGATGATATTATTGCTTGGTGGTTCGTTAGACAAGCAAAATTGCCTCGACAGAGAAAGAAAAAACAACTTCCGGTTTCATTTCAGAAATTTAACTTCATCCATTTTCAATAACATCTTTTTACTCTCCGTCTGAGAGTCATCACTTTTCCACCGGAAGTTACACAACTCTACATTCCTGCCATATTTGAAAACCATGTCAGGTGATTTCAGTTTTTTTTTTTTTTTTAGTCCAGTATTGGTTATTCTTTATTTAAAACATTTTTGTTGATTGAAAAGTTTAAACAATTACTGACAAAATGAAACTTACCAAGCATCTAAAATGAAAACAAAAGCTTCACTATATGTATTTAGGCAACAAATCCCTATTGAAACGTGTTCGGTTAAACTCAGCCGACATTCAGGTTTCTTTTCATTTTTGTACTTATCCTTTCCTGTTTACGTGTCAGTGAACGTAGTTCAGCGTTTAATGCATGTAATAACTATGCAGAATGTTTTTCATCAGGCGGTTTCGGTTATTTGTTTATCTGTCATCAAGATCGAGCATGCTAAGGGATAACAACTCTGGTTATAAATTATATTTGTTTCGTCTTTTTATGCTAGCATCCTAAAGTTAAGACAATGCAACAATGCAAAAGAAAAAGGAAAGGAGAGAAGAGGAGAAGAGAACAAATAGACGATCAAGAATATCTCTTTTCGACAGAATGTGTCAGTCAGTTGTTAAAATACATCCAAAATTCCAATATCTTCATTGGATATTTAATTCTTTATTGTAAAAGGTCTTCAAGAATGTGAGGCATTTTATTTCAGCTCAGATCGCATCGTATACACGTGCTATATACGAGAGACTAAATACTGACACCGCTTATATCAACACTAAAGAAAGGTTAAATAAACATTTTTTTTACCTCCACCTCCAAAAAAAGAAATCTAAACTTATTTATAAATGGAACTTTGTCTCTGTGTGTGTGTGTGTGTGTGTGTGTGTGTATGTGTGTGTGTGTGTCCTCGTTACCTATAGACTCCGAAACGGCTGAACCAATTTTCTTGAAAATTTACTCAGTTGTACTATAAGCGTCTGCGAGTGTTCTTAGCTAGGTTTTGTGTCGAGGTACCCCCCCGATAAATATCGAAAATCGAAAAAACCGGGTTATAGAAGGAGTGGTCCGATTTTAATCAAATTTGATACCCTCATAGACAAAGACATAAAAAACGATATTCAGAAGTTTCAAGGTTGCAGTTCTTACAATTATGCAGAAAATCGATAATATGTACATATATAAGGCAAGATGTATGTGTGTGTGTGTCTGTTTATCTGCCTGTATATCTGTAATTTTTCAGCACTTTTATTTTAGTTTTTGCTTCGGGTTTGGCACTAAGTAAGTATAATTGTAGTTCTTAGTCTCAGCCATGATACCATATACTCAGAGGACTTATTTAGCCTTCAAAATTCAGTTTATGACGAAAAAACTTATTTGATATCGATACCAGAAAAGCAAAATTTGACTTACATCCATTGATTTTTCTTTCTGTTTACGGTTTTGCTTTAACTGGAAACAACTAATGCTTTTTAGTCTTTCGTGCCAGCGTTCAAAGAGTCTGAGCTCCAGGTCCATGGATTAGCTTTAAAGCTTTCATTACATCCGAGCAACGCCGGGCTATACTTCTAGTAATTGATAAACTCAGCTGCGAATGACGAAAATTTTAACCGCACTTATTGGATTGAGTAAGCCTGGCAAGATTGAGTAAATGGATTTCGGAGTAAAGTTTGGGGATGACAGCACAAAAAGACAAAATTTATTAAGAACTACAAAAAAACAAAAAATTGTGAAGAGCCGTGAAAACCAACGTCCTGAAAGTACACCTCGTCATAAAAGAAGAAGAAGAAGAAGAAGAAGAAGAAGAAGAAGAAGAAGAAGAAGAAGAAGCATGGATTAATTTATCAGTCGCAGATCTGATCAAATAACATTTTTTTTTAAATTTTCGATGATAAATCTTTTTAACTTTCATCATGTACGAGGTTCAAGATCGGTAGATTTGGTTAATAAAATCAATGCTAAAAGGCTTTTAAAAGAAATCTACAATAATCTATATGGAATCTACAATAATGTCTGCGTTATCAATACGACCAAATGAATTAATCTGAATAGACTATTTTCTTTTTTGTACATATTTCAAGCGAATTTAGAGTTAACTATAAAAAAAAAGTAACCAATGAAATGAGGTGCTACTATAGCGTGAGGTCTACCATCTCAGTAGACAATATATTGAGGTAGTCCCTCTCTTTATGTTGCCATTATGTATATCCAGCGACAGTGGCCCACATCAGGCTATTGAGCTATGGTGGTTGGATGCTAAAACGGTGATTCTCAAGAAAATGCGAGGTATTGGTAGTCAGCTATTCCAGTCATATCTTGATCATTTTTACTGGATGATTAAGAGAAAAAAATCCAGTGATCTATTTACGCCATTGCTAGAAGATATACAAAGTGTTTATCTCTAAAATAAATATGTATTTTATTTGATAGCGTGTTTATTTTTACCTCTCTACCGTTTAATATAAATAAAAATAGTATATAGATATATGTATTTTATTATAATGTTTAAATAAACATGTATACACATACAATACTCTATTATAGTTAGATGCTGCGGTAGACCTTACGCTATAGTCGAAATGGGAGGTAGATCTCACGCTATAATCGAAACAGGAGGTAGATCTCACGCTATAGTCGAAACAGGAGGTAGATCTCACGCTATAGTCGAAACAGGTGGTAGATCTCACGCTATAATCGAAACAGGAGGTAGATCTCACGCTATAGCCGAAACAGGAGTTAGATCTCACGCTATAGTCGAAACAGGAGGTAGATCTCACGCTATAGTCGAAACAGGAGGTAGATCTCACGCTATAGTCGAAACAGGAGGTAGATCTCACGCTATAGTCGAAACAGGAGTTTGACACCGGAGGTAAACCTCACGCTATAGTCAAAACGGGAGGCAGACCTGACGCTATATTGAGGTAGACCTCATGCTATGGTAGCACCTTTATTTCTTTATTCAAAAAATAAAATCACATTAATCTAATGTCTACCTTTTGTACTCGTTTTTGTAATTTCGTACTCTATTTTAGCTGTATGAAGCTGATAATAAGCTATCTGGAACTATACTGTCTTACGAATCAATTGACATAATTGTTTTTTTTTTACTTTCGTGCTCTGTTTGAGAAATATGGAGCTCATAATTATCTGTATGAAGCTATACTATCTTATGAATCAACTGACATACTTCGATTTAACCTAGCACTAAGATAAATTGAAGAGACGATTGTCTTTCGTCAATCTTCCCACAGCGAGTGTTTTAAAAATCTACAGTCGAAACTCTACCGTTTTTCTGTTTATTTCTTACGAACGCAACTCTCACAGACACTTATTCGGGATACTTCTATTTTTTTTTTTTTTTTTGTCGATGGGAAAAAAAACAACTATTTCACTCTTGTCCGTAAAGAAGGTAAAAATACAAATAATACCAACATTTATTTAGCAATCTATACAGTTAACTGGTCACAAACGTTGACACTGGTTGGCTTCGTCTGGTCATAGGTTGGAGGTGGCAAAAGGCATGTTTCACAGTTTGGTATACCGAACGAGGTGAAAGTTCTTTTCTTTTTACTAGTTACAAAGTAGAATTTCTTTGTAAGCTTTATTTATACGGACAAGTCTATAGTGATATAGCTAATTTTAAAATGGGGTAAATTTTATAAAATGTTACAAAATGTTTATAAAATGAAAGAGATTTATGAATGAAAGGTACAAAAAATGAATAAATTTGCACCGCAACCAAATTTTAGTGCCGGTATAGTATGTGGCCTACCTTTGATTCTGGTAAAGTATGTGGCCTACCTTTGATTTTGGTATAGTATGTGGCCTACCTTTGATTTTGGTATAGTATGTGGCCTACCTTTGATTTTGGTATAGTATGTGGCCTACCTTTGATTTTGGTATAGTATGTGGCCTATCTTTGATTTTGGTATAGTATGTGGCCTACCTTTGATTCTGGTATAGTATGTGGCCTACCTTTGATTTTGGTATAGTATGTGGCCTACCTTTGATTTTGGTATAGTATGTGGCCTACCTTTGATTTTAATATAGTATGTGGCCTACCTTTGATTTTGGTATAGTATGTGGCCTACCTTTGATTTTGGTATAGTATGTGGCCTACCTTTGATTCTGGTATAGTATGTGGCCTACCTTTTATTTTGGTATAGTATGTGGCCTACCTTTGATTTTGGTATAGTATGTGGCCTACCTTTGATTCTGGTATAGTATGTAGCCTATCTTTGATTTTGGTATAGTATGTGGCCTACCTTTGATTTTGGTATAGTATGTGGCCTACCTTTGATTTTAATATAGTATGTGGCCTACCTTTGATTTTGGTATAGTATGTGGCCTACCTTTGATTTTGGTATAGTATGTGGCCTACCTTTGATTCTGGTATAGTATGTGGCCTACCTTTGATTTTGGTATAGTATGTGGCCTAACCAATTTCAATGTGTTATGCCTCAGTAAGAATATATTTATAGATATACCGTATTTTCCGTCTTACAAGATGCTGTGGTTTGGAAGACGCACCCTAATATTGAAAAGAAATTTCTAAGAAAACAATTCATTCTCATGCATCAACACATTGTTTACATTAATCACTCGTCCGATTTTGTTTGTATGACAACGAATTACAGGTTGGAGGTTAGTAAATATACGATACATCTTGCATTGTCCACGGATGGTTTTATTTTTATAAAAATGAATTAAAGATTTTAAAAATATGCACGTAAAAATATAAAATAATCAAAGAAATTTTTATTCATGCTCAAATCCCAAAACTTGTCACTGCTGGATTTATGTAAAAGCTCTAAACTATCATCTGCAGAGACATCACTATTGTCAGTCATGTCCAATAAATGATCCTCACCACCATCCATGACATGGTTTGTAACCATGGTGGTAACTGATACATTTGTCTTGGAAGATGCACACGTATTTTTCAGGGTATGTTTTTAGGGAAAAAAAGTGCATCTTGTAAGTCGGACAAATACGGTAAGTATACGGCTAATTATTGAAACTAATTATTTTTTACATTTATTTAATTTTAATTTATTTAATTGTGACCAGCAGTTCTTTAACTACGTATTACTAAACTTACTAAAACAGCACTTTTAACAGCCTGTTATTAAATTTACTAAATGTTATGGTGCCTTCCTATGACGAATGGACTCTTCCTTTTGTTATATGCAATTACCTGCATGACTTCCGGAGAGCAGTTTCGAGCAGTTAGCTTGTTTGCGTGTTGTCGAGCTCTCTGCTTTCGGGTGGAGAGTAATAACCCAGTCGAGGCTCCGCCGAAGGGTAGAGTCTGTCTGGGGAAAATTAGACAGAAATTTTTGCCCGGGCTATATGGCCAGGATTACCCACATTAAAAAGGCTTTGGGCCACATTTTGTCTTAAGTGGGAAGGCAATTAAATACCGCAGTTAACGAGAGCAGTTAACGAAAGCAGTTAACGGCAGATGACGACAGCTACTAGTCAGGCAATAAGCAGCGTAATAATACCTTCGTACTTACTTATTTCTAGTTACTTATTATTAACACTTCCTTTGAATATTTTGTTTCTTGTTATACTAATATACTGTTTTGAACCTACCTTCTTGTTTTGTGTCTTATTTCCGGCACAAACCGGTCACTATAACTTTGCAGCGAAGTTTCGCCACAACTCCACTCAACAAATTAGCGACGAAGATCCACAATACTAAAAGAGCATCCTTTAGTTGAACAAGCAGAACTAACTGTGACCAGACAGTTATAATACTTCCTTATAATACGCTTTTTTTTTAAAAGGTAAGTCACATACTATACCAGAGACAGAATTTCGTGGATCACATTCAAAAGATAGGCTACGTTCTATACCGGCATCCAAATTTTAATCGTTAATTGCGATCCGATTTAAAAAAAGTTGAAGCTAATTTTGACCAATGAATCAAATAATCAAGGAGATCGGTAGTTTTCGGCAGTTTGGTTTTGTTTTAGGCACAGTTTGGAACCAAATTCTTGTAGTTGCAAAGTTTGAGCTCTCTGTCAAATCGAGTGTTGACTGGACAGGTTAGAACAAAAGCCTGCGACTTGAGGCAAACGATGAACACTTTGCAGTTGTCTGGAACGTAATAGATGCCATCCAAGCGGTAACTGCAATCAACTGAAAAAGGAAATAGATGAAATAAATGGTTTATAGTATTTGTTTGTATGTTAATTTAAAATCATGTCTATGTAGACAGTGTTAAATACGCAATTTGAATTTAATATATGTAGGAATTTTGAATAAGTTAAAAACAAATATTTTGGTATATATTCATTTTACTAGATCAACCTGTTCTTACATTCTGCATGCATGCATCTATCTATCTATCTATCTATCTATCTATCTATCTATCTATCTATCTATATATATATATATATATATATATATATATATATTTTTAATCAAAAAAAAAAAAAAAGCATGTAGTTAAATTCCCCAAAACCAGATCCTATCACTATTAATTTTATTAATATTAAAAATGATCTAGGTGAAGGGCTCAATGTAAATGGTATTATCTATTTAAAGAGCCAAATATGTGTATTATATTAAATAAAATTCCGAATCCTACATACGGTGTATAGCTATTTCAGTGAGAAAAAATCTAGCTTCCTCAGCCAGAATCAAAAACAAACAAAATATTTCAAATGTGGTACAAAACTTCACATACCGGAAAGAGCCCCAAAACATATCTATACACAGGAAGTTTACATAAAAAAAGATGGGGGGCATTTAAGAAAGAAAAAAAATTGAGATTCAAGACTCGATATTAGAAGAAGACTTTTAGACTACATCTGTCTTAAAGAATCAATTTTTGTACCATATTTGAAATTGAAACCGAGCAGCCGAGTTCGAATTCCAGTTGAATCCATTGTATTCACTTACGCGCAAATACCCCTGGGAAAGGTATTAATCTGTCTCTTCCCTCCAGTTATGGGTTAAATAGCAGGACAGATTGGGTTCTATAACCTTGGTCGGCAACCAGTCTACCGCAGAAAGCAATGGCAATTTACTGCGGGATAATCTTCTGCCCAGTCAGTCATGTCTCTTTCGAGACATGATCGCCCAAGCGTGTATCACGTATGGCATTTAACTGACTGACTGAAGAAGCAAGATTTTTCTCGCTGAAATAGTTATACAACATATGTAGAATTCGGAATTTTACTTAATATATATACTATATCGATTTTTTTCACCACCAATCTCTGCTTCTATCTATCTATCTATCTATCTATCTATCTATTACATTATTATTATTATTATTATTATTTATTTATTTATTTTGCAAAAGATCATCGATTTGTGATATAGAAACACAGTGCTACGAAGAACTCATGCAGGTTTATTTCACAAATATACAATCGGGAGAGAAAGTCATTCTAATATTTAATGAGTCTTCCGTTCCCTCATTCAAAAGCAAATTTATTTGATAGACTTGTTGGTGTAGCTCAGGGATAGAAATATAAACTTAATTAAAAGGTCTTTTTTCATATATTTAATAAATGTTACTTCTTAAAAAATACATTAAACAACCGTAGACGATCAAGGCTCTTTTTATTTTATGTGAATTGCTATGACTTATTGCAAAAGATAGTTTTCCCGTTGCCTTCGTCACTGTTTTGAACACGGAGTAGTCTTTCTCCTAGACTGGCTGCGAGCCAAGGCTAGAGAGCCAAGTCTATCCTACTATTTAACCCATAGCTTTAGGAAAAAAGAATAGATTCATGTTATTCACAAGGGCTTTGTGCGAAAGTAAACACAAATTAGCCAAGGATTTGAATCTGACTCGCCAATTCCACTTTCCGCGTCGGTCACCATTTCGCTAACTACATATTTTGTTTTGGCTTCCGGAGTGAGAGGGACATTTGCAATGAATGTACGTGCCAAATTAGACCTTCTGTTATTTCTTTTAAATCTAATAAAGATATATTTTTTAAACCCTACTCAAAGTCAGGTAGAAGTGTCTATACGATAAAAGACAGGTGCCGAGTGAGTGACACTCGTTACAAAATGCTAAGTTTATAAAGAAAAAAATCAAATTCATGAAAGCGCAAAGACATATTTTCCTTGAACAAAAGTTATTAAAATGGATTCATTTAAAATAATAATATTGTTTGGAGCAAAATGTACAAGATCGTTTTTTTTTATCTCTTATCCAATTAAAAAAAAAATTAATTGAAATAGTTGCCTAATGAAATTTTTCCAATGAGAATTAAAAAAAATCTCAAGTAAACAGATTTTTCTTTAATTAAAAATTCAAAAAATCTAATCAAATTTTCTCGATATCTGCTTTAATGAAACTTTAAAAAAATGCAAAACAAAACATTATATTCATGTATAATTGTTATATGCTTTTAATATTTGCTGTCATTTGATATAAAATCAAGAAAATCAATAAAGATTTGTTTAAATATGTGTTATAATTTGCCATAATAAACACACAACAGAATTTTAAGTAACTGCATATTTTTTATATATGCTTTTTAGCAACCGTCTATAATAAAAGAGAATGTTTATTCTTGTGTAATTTTCCGTCAAAAACATCATTTTTCATTGCTGTTATAAAACGAACTGGCATGGATGGAAAACTGATGTTCATTCTCCCTATTATACTAAAGACCGTTGTGCATTTATTTGTATATATATACTTCGATGTGTAAAGTCAGATATTTATCCGCCTGAAGAGAGTCAAGTTTGGATTCGAAACGCGACACAAATATAATTATGAACAATTAATGTATTATACAAAGATAACTAATATTAATAACAATAAATCTACACTTTAAACAAAACGTTCACGGCTTCTCACAATTTTTTCACCTATACTAGTTTCTCTCGTTGGAACATCCCCTTTTCATTATATATATAAAATTTCCCTTCTGTCACGCTCATAGAGAGAGATACTATATCGAGGCTGTGTTGGCCAAGTTAATTATCTTTACTACCAATTGTTAAAGTTTACTACCATTTATGAATGATTTTATTGACTATTTACTCTTTAACAATGCCTTATTATATTTTTACAATAATTCTGTCATCGAAAAGTGAAGAATATATATATATATATATATATATATATATATATATATATATATATATATATATTAAAGAAGATTACCGAAATGTTCTTTAAACAATTGACGATTTGAAATGATTTGTTTGAACATTATTTTTGATCGATACTCGTATTTTTTTTTAATCATTTCACCCCAAGCAAGGCATTCCATTGCCACTATTGCGCAGGTGGTTACATAGGGGAAGGTGAAGAGAAAGAGTGGTTAGATATAGGAAATGTCAGAAGGAAGGTGATAGACAGGTAAGGATATCGAGGCTGAGGGTTGGGCATATGGAAAGAGTGTTTGAGAGAATGGATGCGAGTTAGTGTGTTAGGAGGTGTCTGTTGACCTTACATTTAAACTCTTGGAGATTGTAGCTGTCGGGGAAGCAATCATGTGGAAGGGAATTCCACAGGCGGGAAGTGCGAGAAAAAAGCTGTTGGAGTAGAAATTGCGGTTACATCTTATCGGTTTCACTGTAAGATGGTAGGACCTAGTTGCTAATCTAGTATCTCGTGCAAATTCGTACCTAGGAGGCACCAGTGATCTAAGTTCATCGGTGCAGAAGCCGTGAAAGTATTTATAGAAGAGGCACAGAGAGGCCACATCACGCCGGTGAGAGAGTGACTGCAGCCGGTCTGCCATGTCGGTATCGATCACATTACAGACTCTCCGTTGTATTTTGTCAAGAACCACGAGGGGAATAGCAGGGGCACCCGGCCAAATGTGGCAGCAGTATTCAATACACGGGCGGATGGTAGATTTATATATGTGCAGGATAGATTCAGACGGAAAAAACTTCCGGGCCCTGAACAGAGAACCGACTTTTATAGCAGCGGATTTAGCAATGAATTCGATATAGCCATTCCACTTGAGGTCCGCTGAGAGTGTGAGGCTAAGGAGGCGTAGTGTTTTACTCTCTGGGAGGCAAGCATGTTCCATGCCAATGGGAAGTAGGTGCGATTGTCTATGGTGGTTAATTGATAGCAGCTTCGTTTTAGAAACATTAAAATTTACGAGCCATTTCTTATCCCAGTCCACTACGGATTGGAGGCCCTTTTCAAGCAGTTTGCGTTGAAAGCCAGCATGTCAGACTCTGTCGAACGCTTTAGAGATATCCAAAGCAACGGTTCGGGTTTCACCATTCTTGTCAAGAGCCTGGTATATGTACTCGGTGATGGTCGTTAGCATATCAGCAGTAGACCTGGTGAAGCGGAAGCCATACTGTTTGTCCGAGAGGAGCTTGTGGGCTGTGAGATGCTGGACTACCACGGCGTTGATAATGGCTTCAACACTTTGCCAAAGATCGGAAGAAGGCTGATAGGGCGGTAATTTGCGGGGTCCGAGGGTTCTCCAGTGTTCTTAAATATAGGAACTACAGAGGAAGACTTCCAACAGGTAAGAAAGCAGGAAGCAGATAGGCAGAAGTTGTAGATCTTAGAGAGGACAGAGGAGAGTTCAGGGGCACATTTCTTCAAGAATATGATTGGAATTCCGTCCCCTCCGCTCGCTTTGTGGGGGTCAAGTTTTGCGATTATGTTAGAAACCAGCGAGAGTGGTAAGTAGATAATCTGTTTATAATCAAACAGTATATATATTTCTCCTGGCCTGATTATTTACGATAAATTTTTCTTAGGAAAAGGTGCGTCATTTTGCAGGATTCGAACCTGCGACCCCTATCCACATAGTGGAAGCCACCAATTGATCTGGCGCATCTTAGACCTCTCCAGCACGAATGACCAACAGTCTAAACGAAGTTAAATCAAGTCTATATAACACGATTTTTGATTCATCGTAATAAGCATATCTATTCTGAAATGTATCGTAATGTCAACAAATATAAACATGTCACAGAAATTAACAAAGATTAACGAAAGGGTCTTTAAACAACTGACAATTTGAAATGATTTGTTTGAAAATTATTTTTGATCGGTACTCGTATTTAAGTAGATATTCTGTTTATAATCAAACATTATCATATATTTATTTCTACCGGCCTAATTATTTACGATAAATTTTTGTTACGAAAATGTGTGTCATTAGGGGTCGCAGGTTCGTAAATAATCAGAAATAATTTTCAAACAAATCATTATATATATATATATATATATATATATATATATATATATATATATATATATAAACTTGTGCAGAACCATCTACACTTTTCAGAACTATTGATACACTCAGTCGGTGCATATAAATGCCACCGATGAAGCAGGCAATAGACTTCAGGCTTTTAATTATCCCGCAACAGGTTGCCAGTACCAGCTGCGGTAGACTGGTTGCCAGCCAAGGTTATAGAACCCAATCTGTCCTGACATTTAACCTATAACTGGAGGAAAAAGAATGATTAATACCTTATTATTAGCGCGTATATGACTGGAATTCGAACTCGGCTCACCGATTTCTCGTTTCGTGCTGATATCCACTGCACCACAACGCACATCCATATATATATATATATACTTTCACATCCATGGGGGATAACCTGTGAGGAAACATCTAATAATCCTCTCAAATATTTTGACGGCAGGGGTACACTCGTATATATATATATATATATATATATATATATATATATATATATAGGATTAGGATTAATGTTCAGAAGTTTGTCACTTAACTGAACAAAATCATGCCGACTTGAAAGTTTTGTGAGGCCACCGTTATGATGTTTTCACTCATCAGGGCTAAGTTTTTGATTTGCTCTATTAAGTGACAAAATTCTCTACATTAATCTTGATTTTATTAACGCTGTATCTACATCCCGATATCGAGTCAAATTTGTGTGAATGGATAGCACGGCGAGAATAAAGAGTCCAAAGTTACGAAGAGCAACAAAAATAGGAAGTTGTGGAGAGTCATGATCATCTACTAAACATGCTTGCGTAAATGACTAACAGGACAAGAATAAAGACAGTATAGAGTCAAAATTTACTGAGAGCAACAAAAACCAGGAAGCTGTGGAGAAGCATGATCACTTATTAAACAAATCTGTGTGAATGGATAGCAAGACAAGAATAAAGAGGGATGGTGAAGAGTCAAATGTTACTGAGAGCAACAAAAGATAGGAAGTTGTGGAGACCTATAAAAACCAAGGTAAATAGTACATAATACAAGAGGAAAACGTTTAATTATGGGGAAGGGGTTCATTGTGTCTGCTTCACTAATTTATGTTCCTTATTAGCATTGAATAGAATAATGGCAGCGATGATGTCGTTATCTTTCTTTTCAACAAATCTATTTAGCAGAAATGACAAAGCAATCGTTATCCGAACAAAGAAGCAAAGACAGACAGTTAGAAAGAAAAAGAAGATATAATTATTCAAACTCTTAATGATTAACAAATGCCCAACTTTTGCGTTTTTAATGTACAGTAAGTGTAGTTGTCGTCACTATTACAACTGACTTCATCATGGCTGCCGTGTTTTTCACCACCGATCGATGATCATTAATTACATGGCAACATTTTAATTTTTAAAACTAACGTAGGTGTAACGATTTTATACAATCGATGGAGTTGGCACTGCCATAAGAAGTAACCATCTTACCATCATAATTTTATTTTAAAATTTTTATTTCCGTATTACTATGGATGAAGCACTTATTGGAGTAGATAGACTAAACTAAACTCCACCCACATCTATTAAACAGGTGAAGAGGCTCGTCCCTTGTTTCCTGTTTAGGATGTTGTTTCCGGTTTTTCTCTTTTCCAATTTTTTCACTCTTTTCTTTTTCTTTTTTCTTTTTTTTCAATTGGAGTAGATAGACTAAACTATCGCCCGGTTCACACTCCACCCACGTCTATTGAACAGGTGAAGAGGCTCATCCCTTGTTTCCTGTTTAGGATGTTGTTTCCGGTTTTTCTCTTTTCCAATTTTTTCACTCTTTTCTTTTTCTTTTTTCTTTTTTTTCAATTGGAGTAGATAGACTAAACTATCGCCCGGTTCACACTCCACCCACGTCTATTGAATAGGTGAAGAGGCTCATCTCTTGTTTCCTGTTTAGGATGTTGTTTCCGGTTTTTCTCTTTTCCAATTTTTTCACTCTTTTCTTTTTCTTTTTTCTTTTTTTCAATTGGAGTAGATAGACTAAACTATCGCCCGGTTCACACTCCACCCACGTCTATTGAACAGGTGAAGAGGCTCATCCCTTGTTTCCTGTTTAGGATGTGGTTTCCGGTTTTTCTCTTTTCCAATTTTTTCACTCTTACGTATCCCCCTGCGCATCAGTGGCGTTTTCGCCTTGCTTGGGGTGATATGATTAAAAAAAAAACTTCAGATCTCAAATGTAACTGTGGTGAATACGAAATAAAAATAACTTTTTTCTTCAGTGTTGCAAATTCGCGAGCCAGTGTAAAACCTATATTTTGACCAATAGGAAAAGGATTGGCTCCGTTACTGAAAAAAATATCAAGGCAAATTCCGTAAGCTTGTGTGAAATATTTAATAACCAATGAAAAGAGAGCGATTTACAAACCCACAGAAAACAATAAGTGGAACTTTTAATGACCTGTGTCATATTTAATGTCGCCCCAAAACAAGTTTGCGTTCGGAGATGATCACGTGATTGAGTTAGCTACTTATTTACTTTTCTGGGTCGGTCAGACGGAGAGAAAAGGAAGAGATGAATAATCAACACAGTTACGATGTAACAAGAGATTTTTCAAACCACTGATCAGATACAACTGTCCCAGCGACACACATTCGTACTCCCTCAGCTTCTCGCGTCCTGTTTTCTTTATCTCTACTTCTTCCTCTTTACCTACTCGCCGTTCACAACAGACAGAGAGAAACAAAGACTTTACTACCACCTTGATACACACAAAAAACATAGACTATTTTTTTCTGCACAAATCACATTCCGCTAAAGCAAACGAACTGTTAATTCTTTAAACTCTTTACTACTCTTTTCCTTAGAAAATTTTCACAGTTTAATAACGTCATCCATACAAATTGATGTTATACTGTTCGGTAAAAAAAAATCATTTATTTATACGAACAAGACAGTTTATATCCTTATCATAATCTTAAATAGTGGGAACTTCAGTTGTGTTTAGCACAAGACCAATTTGATAAACATAATTGTCGTTTCTATATAACAAGAAAAAGAAAAAGAAATTAAATTTTTATAAAAAAATTAATAAGGTAGTCCTGTATACTGTCTAAATTCATTGTAAACTGATCATCTGACAAAAAAAAAAAAGAAAAGAAAAATTGATATTCGTAATCTGAAGTTCTTTTTTTCTATTATCGATTAACCAGTGGAGATTACTAATTTTAAACTTAAAAATATTCACCGATAAGAAATCATGTGTTAAGCGCATATTTTATTCTTGCTTTCGTATGGGAACAACTGTTCGAGAGCCGTATCTGGTTGTGCTAACCCGAAGCCACAAGTGATCGTTACCGGGGAATTGAGCGGTACTGGCCTTGTTCAAACTGCCAATATTTCCAGATTATCTCTCATAAACTGTGAAAAAGGTCCGCTCAGCAGTGATGCAGTGTAAGGTGGCTACAACAGGGACTCGTTAGCTATGGTTATCATTATTACATTGCGTTTAAAAAATTGCTATAATAAATGAAGAAGAGTGGCCGATATCGGAGATAGGTATAGATATAGTAATCAATATTGCATGGCGATAATCTGTCTTGGCCGGTCGATCTCTCTCTCTCTCTCTCTCTATATATATATATATATATATATAGTAAACACGACTAACCAAATAGTAAACATAACCAAACAAGCAGTAAGCACAAATAGTAAACACAAACCAAAATGTCTATCTGCCTGTCTGTCTGGCTGTCTCTCTTTCTCTCTCTCTCTCTCTCTCTCTCTCTCTCTCTCTCTCTGTATATATATATATTTATATATATATATAGAGAGAGAGAGACAGACAGGCATGCACACAGATGTTTTGGTTTTATATACACACGCACACACGCAAACACACGCACACACAAACACACACTAACACACTCAAACACACACACAATTATATATATATATATATATATATATATATATATATATATAGTACACTAAATCTAAAAATGAGCCAAAACCGCGGTTTCACACAACGGATCGTCAGGCTCTGTTACTGAAAAAATTATCAAGGCATATTCTGCAAGCTTGTGTGAAATATTTAATAACCAATGAAAAGAAGACAATCCGTTGCGTGAAACCGCGGTCGGTGTTGGCTCATTTTTAGATTTAGTGTACTGTATTTTTTGCTCTACTTTCGTACTTTCGTATAGAGCACTTTACTGTTCAGGTTTTCGTCTTGGTTTTTTTTTTCTTTCAAACAAGCTCTTGATGCATTGTTTTTGTGTTTGGTTTGCTTCTTTTTTTTCTTCCCCTTTATTTAACCTACGAGGTAGTCCCCATTGGGTTATTGACGATTTAATTTACTGATAGGTTAGCATCGGTTTTTTCGGACATTAGTCTATAATAATTAGTGCTGCTTTATTGTAATTACGTATATATATATATATATATATATATATATATATATATATATAAGAAAGTGAAAAACACGGTGATTGAAACCCACTGTTCAAGTATTTAATTTTATAAAGAGTGCTCAATACAGAGTAGAGCTTAATATTGTAATTTTGTTATTACACTGGTTTATAAAAGCATTACATCACGACAGAAACATTTTCATGTTTCAGAACAATACTGTTCTTCTTCGGATGATATGTTAAAATAAAAAAATGATGAAAATGAATTAATTTGAAAATATAAGATAAATTCATGGTTATTTATGAAATTAAGCGTTGGTAGTTGGAGAATATGCTTTAGGTGTGTCAATATTGTTAAATCAAAAATGAGAATTAGGTAACTATGGAGTTGAAAATCTTGGTCGCTAAAAGAAGCAGGATAGCCTGATGTCTAGACATGTTACTTTTTAATTTTGTCTGGATAAGATACATAATAGGAGCATAGATTATTTAAATGGGTAGACAATCAATTTTAACAGCAAGTTGTATTTTAGGTTTTTTAGAAATTAGATTTTGTACTATCTCATCGGTTAAAGGGGCTGGAATGTTTAGGTTAGAATTAGGATTAAGTAATTATGATATACTTAGGTATATTTTAGTTAAGAGAAATTATTTAATCCATATCTTCTCCTTCCAGCTATGGGTTAAATGTCAGGACAGATTGGGTTCTATAGCCTTGGTTGACAACCAGTCCAAAGCAAAACGTACCGGCAACCTACTGTGGGAAAAACACCTACCCAGTCAGTCATGTCTTTTTGAGAATACAGGAGGTAGGCAAAATAATGGAAACACTAGGTACCATAATATAATTTTTAAAATTTGAATAAACTGTCAAAAGCTTGTCTATTTTTATGTTTATTTATTTAATATTAGTAGTACTTCATTTTTTGCTATAATTTTTTGTTTTCAGATATTATAAGTTTATTAAAGTTAACAGTCAGGATTATTTAAGAATTTTAATTTGTCAACTTCATCATGGTTCCGGAACTGGTTCTAGTGAAGTAGAACACCTTATCTGGCCATCAGAGTTTCTAAATCTCAAGATTGATGCTTCATTTTAGAAAAACAAGTGAGGAATCGATGTCCTCCATCAACATCATTGAAAGAATTGGAGAGAGTTTGAACTGAACGATGGATAAAAATACCCTGGAAAAAATTCAGATTTTTTACAAGTCGATCCTACGCAAACTTCAAGCTGTAATTACTGCCAAAGGCAGTCCTAACCACATATTGAAATAAATTTGCTTGAAATTTCAAGGTTTTTCCATTATTTTGTCAGCCTCCAATATATATATATATATATATATATATATATATATATATATATATATATATATATAGGAGGCTGATATATATATTCACGCTTTCACACCCTGATTGAGCACTCTGGAAGAATGGGAGACTTTGAAAAACAATAGCTACGCTGGCATGTACGCATCGCTCATTCAATAATGAATTAGAGCACTCTGGCTATTGGCCGTGTATAATGATAATATACGCGCTAAAAAGTCTGTCTTCTTCTACCGAGCGCCCATAGCCCAGAGGTAGAATCGCCGACTGATGCCAATTCGGTCTGGTTTCGATCCTGGGTTAAAAGCAATCGGAGTCTAACCGTACTGATGAGCTGTGATACAGCGAAACAGATCTGTCTGTGGATGACTATATATATATATATATATATATATATATATATAAACGTAGTTGTGCATACAGGCATATATGCTAAAATATATAGATATTTTTCAACTCTGTTGTAGTTAATTTACCTCGCCTATCCAGCACTGGGGTTGAAATGTCAATCTACTGACCCGCCGACCCATTTTCTTGCCCCTCAGCTATTATATCGATAGTTTGGTTGTATTTACTATTTGTCACCTTCGTCCGTTATCGTAATGACTAGCGGATTAAACGTCCCAGCAGATAATCTACTTTTGCGAGAAGCCAAATAAAGCCAGGCTAAATGCCGTCGGGGCATTGTGCTTATCAGCAACTGTTTCTGGCTCGTCGTTCTGTGCTAGATCAACGCCGGACAATCTTTAAATTAAAATAATTTTGCCCCTGGGAAAAGCTACCAGCCACGAGCCAAAAGAGCGAGGAAAAAAGACAGTTAAAGACGCGGTTAGATGAATAGAGCGGGGAACTGTTATTGGAACAGAAATCAGAAAGGAGAAATTCGAACTTCCGATTACTGAACCGGTGTCAATAGCGAAGAAACTAATGGAATGTAGTTGTTCGGAGACTCTTCATCTATAGAAAGTGAGGCAGATACATCGAATCCTGGTGACAAAATCCATTATTATTGATATGGCTATCTGTTTATAGAATCCGGTGATACCACCGACAGGGTTTACTGAGCAAATACTTCAAAACTTTCATTCACATTACACGAGAGGGTGACAAAAGGCCAATTTTACCGTGGGGCTTTCCGAGCAGTACTCTCGGGCCAAAATTCCCAGTAGAGTCCGCATACAAAGGCTCGTGCTGTCGTCTATTTTTCCCTGACGAGACTCTGCCCTTCGGCATTGCGTCGTCTGGGTTCCTCTCCACCTGAAGAACTGATGGGACTCAGCATTTTGGCATAGCCTCGTCTGGGTTTCTCCGCCTGAAAGCCTGACGAGACTCTGCTCTTCGGCATAACCATTTCCTTTCTGCCTGAAGGCCTGACAAGAATCTGCTCTTCGGCATAGCTTTGTCTGGGTTTATCTCCGTCTGAAGGCCTGACGAGTCTCTGCCATTCGGCATAGCCTCGTCTAGATCCCTCTCCGCCTGAAGGACAGTCGAGTCTCTGCCTTTCGGAATAGCTTCGTCTGGGCCCCTTTCTAACTAAAAGCCTGACGAGACTCTGTTCTTCCACATAGCCTCGTCTGGGTTCCTTTCCACCTGACGGCCTGACAAGTCTCTGCCCTTTGGCATAGTGTCGACTGGGTTCCTCTTTGAAGTTGACAAGGATACAGTTTTGGCAAACCCTAAATAATAATCTGACAAGGATACAGTTTTGTCAAACTCTAAAGAATTTTCGAAGCATAGCGTAGATGTGGCACAAGGACAAAAGCGGGGAAGCACCCTGTGAGGATTGAACTCTCTACTCAATAGTAAATGATATGGCGAAACAAGCTTTCTAACCATTACACTACGTCAAAGTTCCCTAGCAGTATATAAAATCTAGGAATTTACCAGAACCCCACCCGTACAATGAGGCCGGATGTGACACGTTCGATTATTTACTGCTATAATTTGTAGCATAGACCAATTTCTTTCACGTAGACTAGGGTAATCTCTACTTTTAGCTGCTTGAAATGGTCCCCTAAACTAGTCATATAAAATCGTTGACCTATAAAAGCGAAGTCACTACATATACAAATATATTTTACTGTATATGCCTTCTCACATGCAGGCGGATATATATTTCTTTTTAGGAGAAATGTGGGAGTGGTATGGGTGCGTCATAGAATGGCCATTTCCTCCCGAGAAAGTTAGAGATCGTGATTCTAATTTAGTGTGCATGTGCATACATATATATAAGATAAGTGCAGATAATGAATCGAGATGTAACGATCCTGTTATAGTGGAACATCTTGCCATACCCATAATGGAATGCTCTAGTCTATAAAGGACGGTGACAAGCGGTACGCAGTAGAACCCCGCCGCCTTATGATGACTGCTCTATAACATTGTCAGCTTTCTGCCTTCGGGTAGGGGGCGCTCTCTGCTTCCGAGCAGAGAGCACAAACCCAGTCGTGGCGTCGCCGAAGGGTAGAAACACGACTCAGTAAAAATAGACAGACATTTTTTGGCCCGGCTATATGGCCGGGAATACCCACTAAAAAATGACCATGTGTCACATCTAGCCTTGCGTGGGAAGGCTAGTAAAAACCGAAACAGCCGTCTTAGGATGACTACTCTATAACACTGTCAGGTCTCTGACTTCAGATAGAGGGCGCTCTCTGCTTCCGAGCAGAGAGCACTAACCCAGTCGTGGTTCCGCCAAAGGGTAGAAACACGACTCGGTAAAAATAGACAAACAGTTTTTGGCCCGGCTATATGGCCGGGAATACCCACTATAAAATGACCATATGTCACATCTGGCCTTGCGTGAGAAGGTTAATAAATACAGCAAACGTCTTAGGATGACTGCTCTATAGCACTGTCAGCTCTCTACCTTCGGGTAGAGGGCGCTTTCTGCTTCCGAGCAGTGAGCGCAAACCCAGTCGTGGTTCCGCCGAAGGGTAGAAACACGACTCGGTAAAAATAGATAAACAGTTTTGGCCCGGCAATATGGCCTGGAATACCCACTATAAAATGACCATATGTCACATCTGGCCTTGCGTGGGAAGGCTAGTAAATACCGAAGCAAAGGTCTTAGGATGACAGCTCTATAACACTGTCAGCTCTCTGCCTTCGGATAGAGAGCGCTCTCTGCTTCCGAGCAGAGAGCACAAACCCAGTCGTGGTTCCGCCGAAGGGTAGAAACACGACTCAGTAAAAATAGACAGACATTTTTTGGCCCGTCTATATGGCCTGGAATACCCACTATAAAATGACCAAGTGTCACATCTAGCCTTGCGTGGGAAGGCTGGTAAATACCGAAGCAAAGGTCTTAGGATGACTGCTCTATAACACTGTCAGCTCTCTGCCTTCGGGTAGAGAGCGCTCTCGGCTTCCGAGCAGAGAGCACCAACCCAGTCTTGGTTCCGCCGAAGGGTAGAAACACGACTCAGTAAAAATAGACAGACATTTTTTGGCCCGGCTATATGGCCTGGAATACCCACTATAAAATGACCATGTGTCACATCTGGCCTTGCGTGGGAAGGCTAGTAAATACAGCAAACGTCTTAGACACTCGCCTGACGACGCTATGACACTGTTAGCTCTCTGCCTTCGGGTAGAGGGCGCTCTCTGCTTCCGAACAGCGAGCACAAACCCAGTCGTGGTTCCGCTGAAGGGTAGAACCACGACTCGGTATAAATAGACAGACATTTTTTGACCCGGCTATATGGCCGGGAATACCCACTATAAAATGACCATGTTTCACATCTAGCCTTACGTGAGAAGGCTGGTAAATACCGAAGCGAACGTCTTGTTATTGTTATGGTGTTTACGTCTGTGAGTGATTGTGTGAGTAATTGCTGATCGGATAAGTGGTATTATATTCCTAAAAGCCGCGCATTATTTTTCATCCGGGGAACTGACTTTTCTGTCACAATATTAGAGTAGTCGTGGGGGGGGGGTTATTACTAATACGATTTTATTTATTTTCTTGTAAATATTGTATTTCATTGTATATAATCATTGGGGAATTTTAAATGTTGTTATTTTCTGCCCATGCTCCCCACAGAAAATTGTACATATGGGATTTAAGTAGAGCATCTGAGGTATTATGGTGGACGTGGTAAGAATGGTAGGTAAAAATGTGGTATTATGGTGTAAGGTTATTGTAACTGTGTCAGGGTCGACGAAAGGGAATAGTTAAATTAGGACAGATGAAGATCAGTCATTCACCTCCCCAATTTTGGCCTTGTGCCACATTTTTTGTATATTTATACAAAAATAAATATTGAAGCAAACGTCTTAGGCGAAGGCATTCTCTATTTGATAGTTTATTCCACTCCTACTCGTTGAGTGCTATTCTGTATCTTATTGTTAATTGTACCTTAGTACAATAAATCCGTTATATCGTATTCCTGTGTCGAGTACCATTCTTCCACTAATCTTTATACTGATATTCCTTTCCGGGATATATCAGATCCATGTCGGAATAGGGTATGATCGATAGGCAACTGCATAAAAGCTTGGAGCTGGTTGCTAACTATACTAGACTTGAGAAACCTATTTTCGGGAAAAGCTGTTTTAAAAGAAATAATTTATAAATTTCATGTTTGATTGATTGATTGATTGATTGATTGTCCTATTCTAACGGCGTATCAATTCTGTCGATAATTTAACGCCTAAAATGATTTGTAAACAACTCTTTGGGTCATTGGTTCAATCCCTCTACAGACAATGTCTCTAGAACGGATGTATTTAGGGTGTGCTGCTTCTTATTTTATTTTCAACGCCAGAGGGAAGAGCAGCCAGTTCGAAACAAACCAAAAGGGCACGCGGACAGCTTGGAGCACACACACACACACACACACACACACACACACACACACACACACACAGAATTCAGCAGTTCACACAACAGGCAGTATCACGTATCAGTGAACATTCTTTCACCCTCTCGTTCTCTCATCTCGCTCGCAACACATCGTCCTTCCTTTCCCTCTCACTTTCCCAATTCATTTCTTTCTTCCTTTTTGCAGCTTTACGGACAAATACATTTTTTGTATAAAAAAAATTATTATTTTTATTTTTTTTGCGAAAATAAACAAAAGTTTATTTTACTTTATTTGTAATGTATTTTTCTTTTTATTAATTGTTTGAGGGACTTCTTCGCCCTCTACAAGGGTGATAATTTGTAGTATAAACGAACTTTTTTCAAAATGCTAGGATAGTCTCTACTTTTATCTTTTTGAAAAGCTCCTGTAGACTAGTTATATTATGAAATCGTTGACCATTAGGGGCAAGGTCATTACATATAAGAATATTTTTTACGGTAAATTTTCTTCTCACATGCAGGTGAATGTTTATTTTTGTAGGAAAAATAGTATAGGTATGTCCTATTGTATTTTATTGGTAGGACAACTTCTTCCTCCCGAGAAACTCTGAAACCATGATGGAATTCTTCCAGAATGAGGTTAATTTTGTAATATTTACTATTTTTGTGGCAATTCCATAACTCTTGCTCCTTAAATTTCAGCCCATGCTGTTACGTTCACCTTCGCCGAAATACCGTTGAGGGAGGTAGAGGATAAATAACAAGGTAGACTGAGCTCTGTAGTCTTGAGTGGCAAAAGATGTATGCAAAGCAAAAATGTGAATTAAAAACTGTGGAAACGGCAACAGGAAATCAGTCCACTTTTTTTTCCCGAAGTTGAATGGAAATTCACAGGTGATAAAGAAAAACGAATATTTGGTGAGCCATGATCGCTTACGTCTCGATGGAAGATGGTATTAAAATATGACCCACAAAAAGTACACATTTTAAAAAATTAATTTACCTCTAAGGTAAAATGGCTACTGAGAGTGAAAGAGTATAAAAAGACTTCAGAAAAAACTAGAAAACTTATCCTGTTTAGGAAACAAGGGATAAACTTCTACTCCTGTTCAAAAGATCGAAGAGGCGTGTGAACCAGACGATAGGCGAACCTATCTACTCATATTGTTCATATTTTAAAAGTTGAATAGCTTTTGTAAACATATTTAGAATTTGGTTGCTTTAGTGATTGATTAAAATGATTTTCTTAGTCACCTAAATATATTTCGAATTTAACGTCGTAGCATTGTAGCAAATGATTAGTTTTCGAGGTAGAGGACACAGTAGACCACATACACTATCAACAAATGACAATATCTATATTTACTGTGAATGGGAAACTTCTTTCACACACTGATTATTAAAGAAATTATTAAAGGTGAAAATGAATTAATTTAGGGATATTTTTCTTTTAATCGAATTCACCCTATGTAAGGTAGTAAAGCCACTAAGACCAACCAGTTACTGCGTGTAAGAAAATTAGAACACAGAAGCCTTATCGAAGAGCGAGAACAATAGAAGAGTGATCTGTAAGACACTAGATAGCAATTCAAATTGCATTTAAATTATTTGAAAATGAAAGATGGCTGGAAAGCAAGAAGCCGGAACAGGGTTCCACAAGCGAGAAATGCGAATCTTTAGGACACCTTATATATATATATATATATATATATATATATATATATATAAGGTGTCCTAAAGATATATATATATATATATATATATATATATATATATATATATATATATGCAGACTTTGAAATAGAGAAAACAAAGTACTTAATTCCAAGATGAAACAGAAATAAATATCAATAAAATTAAATAATTCATTGAATTTATACGATTGATATGTTTTTTTACGGCTTGTCAAAACTTTGTGTGCTATTTAAAGCCGACTAACTTATCACAGATTTTCAGGATTATATTCAATCTTCAATGAATTTCTGTTCGAAGTCACTAATATTTTCTACAAAACTCAAAAATGCGCAGTAATTATAAATAAACAAGTCGAATCTTCACTTCGAAAATTCATCCGAAAACACGCAACTCATTGCGTGATTTAAACAAAAAAATTAAATTAATTATCTATTACACAAAACTTAAAACTGCTAACTTCATCGTCAAAAATAATTCACCTCTAAGATATAAACTATAGAGAACAAACATTATTTACAATAGCAAAGAGCTTATCGAAACAATTGCCATGAAAGTATTTAAATAAAAGGAACAGGGGAAACTACGTTACGGCTGTGGAAAACTGATTGAAGACGTAACACCATATCAGTACCAATTATATTGCTCATTTGTCTTTGGATTTTTAACAAGAATCTCTAAATATAAAACAGGACCATATGTGGCGGCGACAATCGAGGCATAGACGAATAGTAGACTATAATGATTCAGGAGAGAAAAATTGTTGAGCACGACATAGTGAACCACTTTTCTTAGCAGCTGACCATAAAATGTATTCAGTATTGTCTTTCCATTTCATACCAACTGAGAATGTAAACCCGAGAAGACGCAAGGAGACATCCTCCTGGCATCACCCAAAACGATGAAAAGCAGAAAGGATTCTCTCAGATGATTAGTAGAGAGCAGGTTTGTCCTGGAAGGGTTCAAATTGACAAGCCAGTTAACAACTGAACGTAGCATACAACTTACGGTTAGATATAGACATTTCAAATGTAAACCGATTGGACCTTGTTGCTAATTTAATCAGTTAAGTGCCATACGTGAAACACGCTTGGGCGATCATGTCTCAAAAGAGACATGACTGACTGGGCAGAAAATTATCCCGCAGTAGGTTGCCATTGCTTTCTGCGGTAGATTGGTTGCCAGCCAAGGCTATAGAACCCAATCTGTCCTGCTATTTAACCCATAACTGGAGGGAAGAGACGGATTAATACATTTTCCAAGGGTATTTGCGCGTAAGTGAATGCAATGGATTCAACTGGAATTCGAACTAATACTGCGCTTAAATTCATAAAATCTAGGTATCATAACAAACAGCTTATCTATACAATTACCATGAAAGTATTTATAGAAAAGACACAGGAAAGGATCTTTATTTCGGTGGGAAAGGAACTGGAGCCGTGACGCCATCTCAGGACCAATAATATTGCTGATTCGTCTTTGGATTTTTTTCAAGAATCTCTAAATATGAAGCAGGAGCACTGGACCATATGTGGCAGCGATATTCGTGGACGAACGGTAGACTTGTAGATAGATAAGATAGCTTCTGTCGAGGAGAATTGTGTAGCATGGGGTGCGAAATTGATGTGTCGACTTCGGTAAATTGTCTTATGCACAAATACCATAATATAATTCTATCTCTTGTTCACTCTCCCTGCTATAGCATAAATAGCAGGATAGACTAAACTCTCTAGCCTTGAAAAGCCGTAGATTCTAATAATAATTATAATAATAGCATGGCTGATGTTGACCGCAAGAAGAATGACTCGCTCTGCCTTCGCAGGCTAATGTTTTACGCTGACATGAAGTCAACCGATTATATTGAACCACTTGTTAGGACTGCTGCCAGAAAAGTCTGTTCAGTGTGTCGTGTTACACAATTATTCTCGCTGTTAGGGCGCCGCTCCTATTTGACTACAAATGGATTGTTCCCATTGCTATATATAGCAATGGTGGATTCTCTACAGGGGCAGTCGTACGAAGTCACTAGACTGACGACTCTACGGCACTGTCAGCACTCTGCTTTCGGGTAGAGGGCGCTCTCTGCTTCCGAGCAGAGAGCAATAACCCAGTCGTGGTTCCGCTGAAGGGTAGAACCACGACTGGGCAAAAATAGACAGACTTTTTTTGGCCGGGCCATATAGCCCGGAAATCCCAGTCCAAACTGACCATGTGTTACATGTTGCCCTTACTGGGAGGGACAACTCAATAATAAGTCGTACGAAGTCACTAGACTGACGACTCTACGGCACTGTCATCACTCTGCCTTCGGGTAGAGGGCGCTCTCTGCTTCCGAACAGAGAGCAATAACCCAGTCGTGGTTCCGCCGAAGGGTAGAAGCACGACTAGGCAAAAATAGACAGACATTTTTTGGCCAGGCCATATAGCCCGGAAAGCCCAGATATAAACTGACCATGTGTCATATGTTGCCCTTACTGGGAGGGACAACTAAATAATGAGTCGTAGAGAGTCACTTGAGAGTCTCTAATGAGTTAATGAAGAGTCAGTGCGAGTCAGTGAAGAGTTAGTCACATTTCCGGTGGCGTACCGGAAGTAATCACGTATACACACGTCTTACGACGGATTGGACTCTTGTATCTTTCTATTGTAAATATTACTAATCCCTTCTGTACACACTAACCGTCTTTCCGCGGAATACAACTTATATTCTGATTCTGTTGTTGAGTTATTCATTTATACTTGGCGACATAACAGAATCTGAAATGTTATCGGTCCCGACCTGGCATGTCAGCTTCCGTCATCTGACCATCACCATAATGTAGTTTTCCCTGTGCCTTTTCTATAAATATTGGCAGTTATGGCTTATCGTTTACAGTTGAAATTACTAGATGTAAGCTATGCTAAGCGTTCCTTTTATCGCACTTCTCGCTAGTGGAACTCTTTTCTGGATTTTTGCTTTCTAATCAACTTTGATCTTCAAAAATTCAAATAAATTATCAATCGCCATTTTATTGACCGCTCTTCTTCATAATATATTTTTTTCTCTTAGATTCTTTCACACTCAGTAACTCTACGTGTGTTAGCGACTTTATCGCACCGCTTGGGGTGGAATGATTCAAGCAAAATAATTTTGATGTTATTTCTTAAAAACTGTTTTACGTGTTAGAACTTACATTTTTGAGGGTACGGTGTGACAGGAGGCCAAGGAGGCAAGGTGGTCGTAACCGGCAGATATGTTGGCTGCTGGGTTGGCTGCCAAGACCAAGGTTGTAGAATCTGATCAATCTTTGTAATGAGGGGATATCTTCCCTGACCACACTTATTGTTGAAATCGTCCATCTCTACTGACCAGACAAAGGCTCCACCGAGGTTGTTCCGAACAATAAAATTCGCCTGTAAACATAAAATTAATAAGAACATAAGTAATTTTGACTCACAATATATCTATTACTATACACATTCTCGCACGATCTCTCTCTCTCTCTCTTTCTCTGTCTCCACCCCCTCTCTCTCTCTCTCTCTATATATATATATATATATATATATATATATATATAGTCAAAATCACTAACCCCCAGCAACACCTCTAAAAAACTAAACAAATATAAGGAAAGAGGCTTTCCATTACTTTTCACATCGCCTGATGAGACATTGAAGTTTCAATGTCGAAACAAGCGTACCTTTGTCGTGGATATATATAGAAAAATTATGTACATGTTCTAAAGTATAATTTATAATAAATATATATATATATATATTGATTGAGTGATTAATTACTTAGTTTCTGGTGATAATAACGTTAGACCAGTGCACATTTGTATTAAAAAGTGTTCACTACAATTATATTGTAGAACTCTTGAATATTTTCTATTTGTAAACGAGATATTACGCGACCTAGGTTTCTACATGAGTGGTGTCTTCAGGCGATTTGCAAATCGTCCGAAGACGTCACTCATGGTAGAAACCTAGGTCGCATAATATCTCGTTTACAAATGGAATATATGTGTGTGTGTGTGTGTGTGTGTGTGTGTGTGTGCGTGCGCGCGCGCGTGTATAAAGGGGATTAACCAAATATTGGAAACACCTTGAAATTTCAAGCGAATTTATTACAATACGGGATAGGACTGCATTTGATAGTAATTACAATTTGAATTCTACGTCGGATCGACTTGTACAAAGTTTGAATTGTTTCCAGAGAAATTTTTTATCCATTCTTAAGCTAAAACAGTTTGTAATATTTTTTATATACATATAAATGCAATATATATATATATATATATATATATATATATATATATATATATATATATGCTTAGTGCCAAGATTGCTACTTTTTCACTAATTTACAAAATGGATATTTTGGCAAGCAGGTTTTTTTGTCGTAAAGTGCTAGATATTGAAAGAGAGAGAGAGAGAGAGAGAGAGAGAGAGAGAGAGAGCGTCAATAAAATCATACCATCTGTAGAAGCACTCACATACAAGGATATTAAATTAAACCAAGCTGTATATAAAAAAGAAAAAAAAGGGAAACAACAGCAAATGATGAAAAAAGCCACGAGGAGTGATACATCACAATGATGCTTTCACGAAACTTCGGAGGAGGAATAACTCCGATCATTTGAGTGAAATATTCTCCACATTATTCCTATATATATATATATATATATATATATATATATATATATATATATATATATATAGTACTAATGTCAGTGTAAATCTACCAGGAAGATATATCGGCCGTGCCAGTGATAATGACATTGTGCTGCTGAAATGGCCACTATATACAACTAGTGATTGTTTTCTACTGGAGAAAAGAGATATTTATATCCACCCACTTCTTACTAGCCAAGAAAAACTTAAGTAGAGAAACACCGAGGCACTGTCGAATGCAACGCAAGACATGCCACAGCGTGTTTGACAGGAGCTAGACTACTGACTTGCCGCGTGTCCTGTCACAGATGGTGCGCATATTAAACATTTGTGAAATCGGTTATAAAATCAACATCCCTTTGAATGACTTGTTCAAATTTTGATAAATAAATCTTTTTTGTTTAACATTAACCCTATTTAAGTTCGTTTACCTAGGACATGGAGTTTCTCAGATATTCACATTTTAATCTGTGTCAATTTTAGAGACATCTTGTATATAGATAGATAGATAGATAGATAGATAGATTTCTGATCAAATGGAAGCATTATTAATAAATAGGAAAATCCAACACTTACTAATATCAACTACGAACACGGCAACAACGTGCTTACCGTGTTCAGAATATAAAACATGCACATGATTCTACACATATACATAAACGCTATGTATATTTAGTTAAATAAAATTATTTTAGTAAAATAAAACTCATCCTTGATAATGGCTAACAGTATAACCGAAAGCGCTCAGAAAAATAAAACATTTGGACAATTTTTTTACATAATTTGTCCTGAAAAAAATTATAAGATCACATGAAAAATTATATAAACACTTCACCATAATAATTGCATATATATGTATGGCACCTCGATGTAGTGCAATGGTTAGCAAGCTTGTCTCGCTAGAAAATCATTAAAATTGAGTAGTGAATTCGATCCTCACTGGGTGACCCATACTTTCGGCTTTGTTCCACATCTAAACTGCGCTTAGAAAATCACTTTATATATATATATATATTCATATAGATCGGTGTCAGTTTGTAATCCTGGGTTTCACGCTTTTGCGATCGTCAGACAAACTGATTTTTTTTTTAGATTGGTTATATTCGTGTATTTTTGTGGAAGTGGGGGAAAAAATCTGTCGTCACGACAGACGCAGACACACACACACATACGTACGCGCGTTCGGTCACTGAGGCTTGCATAAACATACACATGCGAATCGTGCGGGGTTCGGTATATATATGTATATGTGTGCCGTTGCACACATAGACACTCATTCGGTTGGCATATTCGAATGGTGTGTAGCGATGTCAACGCGCGAATAGTTGTCGATTTCTCGTACGTACACGTCACGACAGCTGAGGCTTGCATAAACATACACATGCGAATCGTGCGGGGTTCTGATAAGAGAACCCAATGGTCCCAAATTAGATAGATTTAAGAAAAAAATAGTAAACGCTCTAAAATCCATTGGATTCAAAATAGAAATAAAAGCAGGTATAAAAACAGTAAACTTCTTAGATGTCACCCTCAACTTGGACAAAAACACATATGAACCATACAGAAAAGATAATGACGATCCAACTTACGTACACACATCCTCCAGCCACCCACCTTCAATCATCAAACAAATACCCATATTAATCAGCCGCAGACTATCTGAAAATTCATTTAACATACAGATTTTCAATAACAAAAGAACACCATAAGCCGAAGCACTAAAGAAATGTGGATACAAACAACAACTACAATATACACCTCCGCAAGGAAAAAGCAAAAACAGAAAAAGAAATATCATCTGGTTCAATCCACCATACAACAAAGCCATCATAGGTAAGACATTCCTGAATTTATTAGAAAAACACTTCCCGGTGACAAACCGATTAGCAAAAATATTCAACAAAAACAACGTCAAAATTAGTTACAGCTGCACAAAAAATATTACACAAATAATAAAAAACCACAACAAAAAATTAACAAACTACAATAATGCAATCGAAGAAGCTCAATGCAACTGCAGAAACGGAACTACATGCCCACTCCAGAGAAATTGCCAGCAAACAAATATAGTATATAAAGCCAAGGTAAGTGCAAATAACAACACGGTGTACTACATCGGTGCCACTGAGTGACCATTTAAGAAAAGAAATAACAACCACAATCTTTCATTCTCCAACAGAAAATACTTGAACAGCACTACACTATCAACATACGTATGGTGTCTAAAAGACAGAAATATTTCACCAACAATAAGCTGGGAAATACTGAAAAAAGCATCTGCTTACAACAACATTACAAAAAAATGCCTACTTTGCCTACATAAGAAAGTAGCAATTATATCCCATACCCCATAAAAGAACTTACTAAACACGAGATCAGAACTAATTTCCAAATGCAGACATGAAAATAAATACCTATTATCACAATTTATACCAAACGGATAAAAAAAAAATCACACGTCTCTGCCATAGTAAAATTAATAATTAATAAACACTAACAAGCACTAAAAATTTAAATTTCCACCATGTAAATATACGCAACCACAAAAAATAATAAAACAAGCCAATAACCAACTTTAAAACAAAAAATAACAATACAGTCTTAAATAAAATAATAGCAATTCTTACCTACCATAGTTTCACACAGACCCCATCAAAAGTACATATGTACGTACGAGAAATCGACAACTATTCGCGCGTTAACATCGCTACACACCATTCGAATATGTCAACCGAATGAGTGTGTATGTGTGCAACGGCACACATGTACATATATATACCGAACCCTGCACGATTCGCATGTGTATGTTTATACACGCTTCAGTGACCGAACGCACGTACGTGTATGTGTGTATGTGTGTGTCCTTGCGCGCGTTGATGGGTGTACAAATGTATATATGTGTATGTCTGCATCTGTCGTGACGACAGATTTTTTCCCCCACTTCCACAAAAATACACGAATATAACCAACTGTTAAAAAAAAATTAATCAGTTTGTCTGACGATCGCAAAAGCGTGAAACCCAGGATTACAAACTCACACCTATCTATATGAATATGTCTGCTCTATCACTGATATTGAGCGCTTTTAAATAAGTACCACGCATATATAATATGTAAACAATATAATATATACATATATACATACACTTTTCACACACACACACACACACACACACACACACACACATATATATATATATATATATATATATATATATATATATATATATATAGGATGCGCGTTGTGGTGCAATGGATATCGGCTCGGAACGAGAAATCGAGTTCGAATTCCAGTTGAATTCCTTGCATTCACTTATGCGTAAATACCCTTGGGAAAGGTATTAATCCGTCTCTTCCCTCCAGTTATTGGTTAAATAATAGGACAGATTGGGTTCTATAGCCTTGGTCGGCAACCAGTCTACCGCAGTCTATATATTGACATCCAAGGCTACAAGACCTAGTATGTTCTGCTAATTTAGCGATACCTGGAGTGAAAAGAAATGTATTCATACCTTACCGAAGGGTATTAGCATGTAAGTGAATGGAATTCAAACACTGCTCTTCGGTTCTTCAATCGCAACCAATATTGAACAAAGTAAGGGGGTAGCGGCTTTTTCGTTAGTTGTAATAAAATAAAGATTTTCGTAACCAAAAGGAATTGAGATTTTAAGTTTGTTGGAACGGCTGATGGTAATAAATGTATCTTATCATCTCAATTTATCATTACTTTCCCCGAAGTATGCTGTTCCGTATACCGCATGATTCCCGAGTGGTTAGGACGACCGCTTTCTCACCATGAGACTCAGGTTCGAATCTCATCATGGTCGATTTGTTAAGAATATGACCTTGTTGATATAGGACTGGGGAGGCGATCCCAACTTGCAACACCTTTGGAACATTACTGAAAAGCATACCACGGTTTATCAAAGTCCTGTAATGACCAAAACCTTGTGAGTTAAAAAAAAACCCAAATGGAATTATTTGTTAGCACGAAGTCACAAGTCATCGTGCACGAGTGCTTAAACGTATTGGTGTTGTTCACACTGTTTATCTTCTTCTGTGTGCAGTGTCCCTTCAGGGCGTAAGCAATCATGGCCTTCCACATCTACCTCTCCCATGTAGCCCTTAACACCCCTTTCCTGTTACCCCTTCCAAACCCTACTCCGCCATCCATTTGCTCAAGTCCATCAAGTATGCCACGCGTTGCTTTCCCCTGTCTCTATTTTCTTCTATCTTTTGTAAGTGTCAGATTCTCCAAGCCTCCTTCCTCATTTTATGTCCCAGAAACTTCAGCTATTTTTTCCTGATGTTAAGTATCAGTTTCCTTTTCGTTTCCATCCTCTTCAAAAACTCGACGTTGCTCATATTTTCGGTCCGTGGTATCCTTAGCATCCTTCTGTAGAACCACATTTCATTTGCTTCCAGTCTTTCCCCCATTCTTGATGAGATCGCTGCCATATTGAAGGACAGACGTGATATAGAAATCTAGTACTTTCTTTTTTGTTTCCAATAAACTTTTTCTGTCTCTGGATATTCTATTTACCTTCTGGAATACATCCTTGTCCTTGCTAATACGTCTTCGGATATTAGTGTCGCACTTTCCGTCATCCGTTAGAACACTTCCCAGGTATTTAAATTTTTGTACCTGGTTGATTTTAGTATATCCATCCTGTAATTGACATTTTGGGCTTCTCTTTTTACTGATCACCATGCATTCAGTTTTCTTGTACTTTATATGCAGTTCTTCCTTCTGCTTTCTGTAACTACTTTCTGTGGCTTTAGTAGTTTACTTTCCATGTCTGCTATCAGCACTGTTATCATCTGCATATCTTATATTGTTCAGATTGAGGCTGCCAATGATGAATCCTGGCAGGACTTCAAGAGCTCTCAGAACTGTCTCGCTGCATAGGTTGAATAGATCTGGCGAAAAGACATATCCTGCGCATCGGTAGCGTTAGCGTCTTGCTTGGGGTGAAACGATTAAAATAAATAAATAAAAGTAATTTATTAAGGATTAAAACCTTAATTAGTGAATGATTTTCTTCAAATAGGGTATTTAGAAAGGAAATTATGTTAAATATGAACTAGTTTTTCCTTTTAATTATTTGTTGTAAATTAAATAAAGAATTTTTTTAATAACATAAATTTAACATATGAAAATTAGGAATTTCGATTTCGATAAACACCTAAAGAAAGCCAGAGGATATGACAGTCGAAACGTTGTAATAGTAACAAAAAAAGGAGAATATTAGTTCGAATGTAAAATAATGTAAATATTAAGTGTGGTTTTGATCACTGATTCATAGTTTAGATTCTAGATATTTGGAGTGGTCAATTGAGTATCTGCATTTTAATCTACCCCATGCAACCTGTGCGTTGTGGTGCAGTGGATATCGGCTCGGAACGAGAAATCGGGGAGCCGAGTTCGAATTCCACTTGAATTCATTGCATTCACTAACGCGCAAATACCCTTGGTAAAGGTATTAGTCCGTCTCTTCCTTCCAGCTATGGGTTAAATAACAGGACAGATTAGGTTCTATAGCCTTGGCTGGCAACCAGTCTACCGCAGAAAGCAATGGCAACCTACTGCAGGATAATCTTCTGTCCAGTCAGTCATGTCTCTTTCGAGACATGATCGCCCAATCGTGTTTCACGTATGGCACTTAACTAACTGACTGACTGTGCAACCTATCTGAAAGACATTAAAATGCCACTACAGTTAAACACACACACACACACACACACACACACACACACACATATATATATATATATATATATATATATATATATATATACACCCTTGTGCTGTGGAAATTATTTGAAACAGATGCTTTAGTTTCATTTCTTTTACCATACGGTCAGTTTTAGGGTTAGGGTTAGGGTGACAGGGTTTAACTGATTTCTAGTTTTTCCTCCGATAATGTCATTTTCAGTGGTGTGCAGTAATATGAATCTATATATATGTTAAAAAATATATAAATACACCTTTGTGTAAAGTAATTGAAACAACTACTTTAGTTTCCTTTCTTTAATCATACTGTCTTGCACTCCTTTCTATCTTTGTCTACCTGCTGAACTCATTTCCTACCCGTATACCGGCAGTTTGCTGTCAGTAAAGATTCGTGATTACGCTAATGTCTTTCCCGAATACGTCAAGGTCGACGAGTGTCTCTGTTAAGTCATTGTGATGCCTTTGCGTAGTCTATTAAACACAGGTTCACGTCCTTCTGCATTTGTATTGCCCTTTCTGATAGCATCCTAATCGTAAATATCTTTGTCCCATTGTCTTTGACGAAACCGCACTGTGCCTTTTCTATCTCTGGGCTGATTCTGCTGTGCGTTCTACTCATCAGAATTCGGATGATGAAATTTATTATATGACTCATTAAGTTGATTGTTCTGTGGGGTTCACATTCGTTTGCACCAAGCTTCTTAGTCAGCGCTATAAAAATCAATCTGCTTAGGTCTTCCGGTATTTCGCCACTGTTGTAGACTTAATTTATTATTTCCGTAATTTTATCTACGCCGAAATTTTCAAAGGCTGCCAGCATCTCTATTACAATGCTGTCTGGTTCTGCTGCTTTGTTTCTCTTCAGTTTGGCCAACGCAGCTTCCACTTCAGATTTTAATATTTCCGGTCCGTCGGTATTTCTGTGTATTGTCGGTTGCTCTCTCTTGTCGTCGAGGAGATCTCCTATGTATTCTTCCCATCGCTGAAGTATTTTCTCTTTCTCTAATATGAACGTTTCATCCTTGGATTTTATATATCTTGTTGAGGGGCATGTCTTTTGTCCTGTTAGTTCTGTTATTTTCTTTTTTATGCATACCTCCTTTATTATTCGTCTTCAATCTCTTTATTTTTGCTCATTTCTCATTGAGACATTCCTCTTTAGCATGTGTGCATTTGCTTCTTATTTCCTTGTGTAGTTTCCTGTATTCCGTTCTATGTCTTGGTATTGTTTTCTGTGTCTTTTGCATCATGTGAATATCATATGTGATCCACTCATTTTTCTTCTACGCATGTTTTTCTTTGGGACGATATCGTTTGCCGATGTCACTTTAGTGCGTCTCATTCGAGTTTTCGTTTCCAATTTGTCCCTCGTATTTGAAAACATTGTCCGTGTATTTTTTCTGCAGGTAAAGATCATTCACAAGTCTATTGCATTGTAGTCTGGATGCTGCACTAGGCTCCTTCTATCTCCGAAGTGTTTTCCTTAGTTTACATATAACCGGGAAGTGGTCTCTTCCACAGTCGGCACTTGAATAATTTTTGCAATAAACAAATACATTCATGAATCTCCTGTTTATCGTTATATAGTCGATCTGGTTAATTCGTGTCACCTCCTGGACTTTTCATATCCATAATTGGTCTTGAAACCAAGTGCTGGTTATTACCTGAACACTTGCCGTGCACCATTGGACCCATTTTTTTCTTCAGTCATTGCGGTTTTCTAATCCGAAGTTGTCCACTGTTACACCTTCCTTCTCCTTGCCTAATTTGGCATTCAGGTATTTCATGATAATTCTAATTTCTTACGATTTACACTGAGCCTTGGCGTTGCCCAATATGGAGTAGAAAGATTCTATTTCCCCCTCAGCGCTTTGCGTTGTCGTTGATCACACAGATATAATGCGAAACCAATTAACTATAACATTGTTGTTGCAGTATAAATCACAGGTAGGATCTGTGAGTGTTAAACACAAGTGTGCCTGAGCAGGTGCCAGCAACAGGGATTGCGTATTTACCCTAGTAACCATAGATACGAGCGGCCAGCCATTACTGATCCTTAGGTACATTAGTAAGTAAAAACAATAACATTTGAGGGATTCGTTTTTACGACTAATCAACTCTTTACAGGATATAAATATTTTTAAATTGTAAAAGGTATTTTGAGACGATAATGATTTACTGATACAAGTCTTACTAATTAACCCTTAGCTGGGAGAGAAGAGGCGGATTCACACCTTTTCCAAGCGTATTTGCGCGTAAGTGAATATAACGAACTCAAAAGGAATTGGAACACTGGTGTTTCAATGAGATGCGTCCGGATTCATTACACCACCCACACATCCAAGCTTACAGCTGTCACCCATATCAATAATGACCAAGCTTGACGTTGCTTAACTTTGGTGATTGAACGGGAGCCGCCGTTTCAATGTATAACATTTGAGAGAAAATACTTTAGTTACATATGTACAGAAACTAGATTAGTTTGTTCCCGCAGTGAACTAAATAAATATAAAAAAAAAGGAAAAGTGAAATGAGGTCTTACTTATTAGCTGACTAGGTCGTGCATTGCGTTAATGATAGACTTTGGCTATAAAATATGAGAAGAGACGTTCAGTCGTTTCCAGAAAGTGACACCAGCTGACAAGAAAACTTACAATTCGCGCCTCAAGCCAGATGACACATTTCTCATGCACATAACAGATAATTAAGATTTATTAAGCTCAACGTCAGTCACTTTCTCACTGACATGATGTGACTTCCCTCCGTCTTTTCTATTAATATTTTTTTATGATAACTGCTCTGACGAGCTTTTTTTACTGGTACCGCGACCACATGAATTTAAACGCGCTACTAGGTTGACATCTAGGCCCACCATTTTAACCTTGAAATAGTTAAATGTAATCTTCACTTCTACTAAAACAGTTTCTTTTTTCACCTGTGGAGCTCCCTTCCGTTTACTTTCTTAATCAATAGCTAAAAACATAAAAAAATTAAATGTAATATCATCTTTTATCTGCTTGAATTCCGTCTAGCTTTTACCTTTTCTTCAACTCCTGTCAGCGGTTTTTTTTCTTGCTGTAATCCCCTGCGCACTAGTTTCTAGCTTTGCTTGGGGTTAAAAGATAAAAAAAATTGTACCAAAAAAAAAAAAATCTTTGTCATCATGCTACCCTGTTGTCTCTCTTTTTTCTCCAAACCGTCCCCTTTTTCTACGTCGCCTCGATCTTCTGGGGTGCTAATATCCACGACGGACGAGGTAACATCGTACAATGATGGAGTGTTATTCTTTCGCAAGAAGTTGGTGCCTCTTTTTGAAAACAAACACGAACATTACATATTTACTTTCGGGCGACGTACAAGTTGTGAATGCTTGCATTACACAGGATCTCATAACTACGATCCCAGTTGGTGTCGTCATTAAGATATTTTTAACACTTTTGCATTAGATATAGTTCAATTAAGTGTCATACGTGATACACGCTTTGGGCAATCATGTATCGAAAGAGACATGACTTACTGGGCAGAAGATTATCCCACAGTAAGTTGCCATTGCTTTCTGCGGTAGACTGAGTGCCAGCCAAGTCTATAGAACCCAATCTGTCTTATCATTTAACCCATAACTAGAGGGAATAGACGGATTAATACATTTCCCAAAGGTATTTGTGCGTGAGTGAGTGCGAGGAATTCAACTGGAATTCGAACTCGGCTACTCAAGTTGTCGTTCCTAGTCGATATCCGCTGCACCCCAACGCACATTTCCTTTTTTCATTACCAAACCATTTTTTCCGAAAATCTGCCTCGAATAGTAAAATCAAAAATACATTAAAGCTACGCTATTTTTAATGTAGATTCATAAGCTTAATACAAAACATTTAGAATTAAGATTTTTAAAATAATTTCTTATTTTTTATTATGCTGAACTGTACATTTTCTTTTACAATGGAAACTTATTAGACACTTATAATAAATAAAAGGTTACATGTTTTAAAGGTTGTTCCCCTTACGAAATGTTGAACTGGGTTATGTCAACTTTTGGTCATCATACTTCAAGATTGATAGATAGGTGCTGTCATCGCCTACTTGATAGGTCAACGAGTCAGACCTTTGTGATTAAGAAATCTAAACTTCATGCCATAAACAAGTAATATTTGTTTCAAATCAGAATAAGTTATCTTTAAATTTGATAATTTTCCAATAATAATGAGTCTGATATGTATATTTTATTTTTGCAAGATTTTTAAAATCGAGGATTAACATTTGTTTCCAAATGTGTCGACCGCTCAAAAATGGCCGAAAAATTCAAAAATGTTTAAAAATCCCAAAATTTTCGATTCCAATGAATATAATTTCTGTTTGAAATACACCCGAGTATTTTGCTTAGTGGAAATAGTAAATTTAATCATTTAGCTTTCATTTCAGCTAAAATTAAAGTTTCAAGAAAAAGTTTTATTTTTAAAAATTCAATTTAAATTTTAGATATTGAAAATGAGCGGAAGTACCTATATTAATTTTATTCTTTTTCAGCGTGTCCCTCCTTTAGTTTCTTATTTATTACGTACGTTACGCACTGCAAATAATTAATAAATAAGACTAAGTGACTATTCCTTTTTGATAGCGTGGAAAGATGGGAAAGACGGGAAAGACATATAAGATACGTTACTTGATGTCAGGTAATAAATGCCTAAAGAAAGAACGAAATTAAAATAAAAGACGGGGAAGGTAAAAATGTTTAACGCCTGTTACAGTGAAATGAAAAAGTTGCCAAATTAAAATCTGTTCATTTATATTCCATAATTTACGATTGTTATTGAAATGGATGTGCGTTGTGGTGCAGTGGATATCGGCTCGGAACGAGAAATCGGGGAGCCGAGTTCGAATTCCACTTGAATTCATTGCATTCACTTACGCGCAATTACCCTTGGGAAAGGTATTAATCCGTCTCTTCCTTCCAGTTATGGGTTAAATAACAGGACAGACTGAGTTATATAGCCTTGGCTGGCAACCAGTCTACCGCAGAAAGCAATGGCAACCTACTGCAGTTTAATCTTCTGCCCAGTCAGTCATTTCTCTTTCGAGACATAATCACCCAAGCGTGTATCACGTATGGCACTTAACTGACTGATTGATTGAAATATTTTGTTAAAGTTGTTAAGTTCAAATATTTAACAGATAAATGACAATACTTGAGTCCACTGAAAATATAAAAGAAAGAAAGAATGAAGGGAAAAATCTTTAAAATAAAATCCAGTTACAATAAATAAAAGCTGTCTGATGAATGATTTTTAGAGAAATAAAGCTTGCATTGATGCTTTCATACCGATCAGGAAGTCCTGTCCCAAACCTCATTCCTCCCCCAGTTCTCTCCTGCCTGTTCAGCCGCCGTTGCCCACAGGAACCACTTTTTGCGGCTATTTCGGAGCCAGGCGTCTGACCATAGGCTCCTATTTGCCTCTGCTTGAATGACGCTAAGCTGTTGTTTGCTGAGAGAATGAGGTAGCGTATAGCATCCTGCAAGTTCGGCTCCAAAACTATTGGCGGCTCTACAAACGTGTGCTGAACAATAGCAAACACTCCATTCCTCCCTTAATCAATAAATTGGAGGTCCTCACGGCATCTGTGGACAAGGCCGAGTGCTTCGCTCGCAGATTCTCATCCAACTCCACATTTGACTCGTCTGAAGTATTCGCGCCCGATTTCTCTTTTAAAACTGAGGCACAACTGAGAGATGCTCACATAACCCCCTCTCTGGTATCTAAGATAATTTCAAGACTTGACCCCCATAAGGTGAGCGGAGGTGACGGAATCTCTGTCATTGTTCAGCAGAAATATGCCCCTGAACTCTCCTCTGTCCTCTCTAAACTCTGTAATTACTGCTTCTCTGCTTTCGGTTTTCCTTCCTGCTGGAATTCCTCTTCTGTGGTTCCTGTATTTAAGAACTCAGGGAAACCTTCCAATTATCGCCCTATCAGCTTCTTACCAATTTTCGGAAAAAATAATGTTTGAGGCTATTATCAATGCTGATATAGTTTAACATTTTACTGTCCTTAAACTATTCTCAGACAGACAATATGGCTTCCGCTTTGCCAGGTCTTCTGCCGATATGCTAATGACCATCATCGAGTACATATACCAGGCCCTCGATAAATCAGGCAAAATTTGAGCTGTTGCCCTGGATATCTCCAAAGCATTTGATAGAGTTTGGTATGCTGGCCTTCTGCGCAAGCTACAGGGCTATGGCATCACTGGACGCTTGCTTGATTTGAGCCAATCTTTTCTATCAGCCAGCATAATTTGACGTGATCAAATCCCAAGTAGGCATCTACGCTGATGACACTACCATTTACTACTGCATCAGTAAGAAATCTGGTGAGGTGGCTAAAGATAACCCAGCTGCTATAACACTTATTCTGAAAGTTGAAATTGAAGTTTGCAAGTAAAGAAATTTGAATACCTGGGAAGTGTTCTAGCAGAGGATGGGAATTGCGACATTAAGATCCAAAGACGCATTGGCATTGCCAAGGACGCATTTCAAAAGGTAACCAGAGTACTGAGAGACAGGAAAATCTCATTGGAAACAAAGAAAACAGTGCTAGATTGCGTTTGAGTGTGAGTTTGAGTTTTGTTTAACGGCATATCAACCTCTGTGGGTTATTTAATGCCAAAAAGGTGAGGTTTTAAGGTATTTTTTTAAATGTTTGGTTATAGTGAGAAGTCGATTTAGTCAGATTTTGATGAAAAAGGTGTTTTAATTTAATTTTTTTATTTTAGAAAACTGAAAATGTTTTCGAGTTTTATGTTTAAAAATGTATTGCTGGTAATAATTTTTTTCTCTTTAAAAATGTGTTATGGTAATAATTTTTCCTTCAAAAATGTATATTTTTCTATAAAAGTCTATTTTTATACTTTCATAGTGTTTTGACCCCAGATTGGGGATTAGCTATTTGCCCATAGCTGGGACCCTAACAGGTGCTACCACTCCGGGCCATGGTGGACCTAGGAACAACAGCAATTAAGAGGTGGTTCCATGCTCCTCAAAACCTCTCAATCAGAGGCCTTGCTGCTGAATGCAGTTTACAGTCATGCCCAGAACTCTGCTAGATTGCTATGTGATATCTGTCTTTCTATATGGAAGCGTATGTTAGTCGAGCTCACCAAGGATGAAGGAGAGGCTTGATGCAACAGAAATGTGGTTTTACAGAAGGATGCTGAGGATAACATGGACTAAGCACGTGAGCAGCGATGGGGTGTTGAAGAGGATGCAAACAAGAAAACTCATACTTAACATCAGGAAGAGACAGATGAAATTCCTGGGACACGTAATGAAGAAGGAGGGTTTGGATAATTTAATACTCTTATGACGGATAGAAGGAAAGAGAGGCAGGGGAAATCAACGCGAGACATACTTGATAGGTCTAAGTAAATAGATGGCGGAGAGATACCAAGGGGAAAAATATTGAGAGCGATAAGAGACTGAGCCAAGTGGAGGTCCATGTTCACCTACATCCTGGAGGGATACGGCACGTGAAAAAGAAGAAGGTAGCGGTGGCTACATTTATCAAGAATATATTATTGGGACTTCGAAAATGCAGAAAAAATTAATTAAATAAATATATAAATTTATAAATATCAATATCTCTCAAATTCCGTCTATGATTACAGATTTATCACGTCTAAATATGAACACTCAAAGCACACTTGGTGCCGGCTTCACGCGGACGTCGTAGTAAGCACACTACGTGACTTTCTCAACTAATAGGAGCATGAGAAAAATACTAAATTTTGGCTTTCGTCTTTTTTTTTTTTTTTTAATCATTTCACCCCAAGCAAGGCATTCCACTGCCACTATTGCGCATGGAGCTACATAGGGGAAGGTAAAGAGAAGGAGTGGTTAGACATAGGGAATGTCAGGAGGAAGGTGACAGATGAGTAAGGATACCGAGGATGAGGGCTGGGTAGATGGGAAGAGTGTTTGATAGAATGGGAGCAGGTTAGTGTGTTAGGAGGTGTCTATTAACCTTACATTTAAACTCCTAGAGATTGTAGCCGTCGGGGAAGCAATTGTATGGAAGGGAATTCCACAGCCGGGAAGTGCGAGGAAAGAAACTGTTGGAGTAGAAGTTGCGGTTGCATTTTATCGGTATTTTATCGTCTGAAGCCTATCTTCGGTCTATATAAGAAGGATTCACAGGAAGCACGCACAGAAACGCACGCATATAAGCGCACACATATAAGCGCACACACAAACTCACACAAGATGACTCACAGCAAGTACAGACATAGCATTCACACAACGGTGAAGTAAACCGTTCTCATTATGACACCCGCGCCATACGGAGTGATCGACCGAAACGAAATAAACTACTTGATCGAACATTCAACTATGTTGACTACAGAAAAATAAATTTCGAAGCGTGTTACTTCTATGCATCAATATATATCACGCCCACATTCTTCTTCTTCTTCTATGTGCCCTGTCCCTTCAGGACGTAGGCGATCATGGCTCTCCACGTCTCCCTATCCCTTGTGGCTCTTAGTATGTTTGATCCTGTTGCTCCTGGCAACCCCCGTTCCGTCATCCACCTGATCAGTCCCTGCAAATATGTTATCCGCTGCCTTCCTCTGTCTCGCCTTCCTTCTATCTGTCCAGTCAGTATCAGGTTCTCCAGACTCTCCTTCCTCATTGCATGTCCCAGGAACTTCAGTTGTCTCTTCAATTTCTTTTTTGTTGCCATTCTTTCTAACACCTCGTCGTTGCTTGTATACTCAGTCCACGATATCCGTAGCATCCTTGCCCACATTCACATATCCGTAAATACACTGACATTTGTCTTCTCGAATTTTATTTCTCTAGATAATTGACAGACTCTTTTTAAAGAATAATTTTTCTTTTTTATTTAATTGTCATCTTTGTTGTTATTTAATTTTATTCAAGTTTTCTCGACTATGTTGCTTTATTCTTCGTTTGGGGCATGAGAAGGGTTGTTCGCTCATTCTTTCTCTCGTTTACTGTCTGCCGAAACATCGCCAAAAACTAACAACAATCAGCAGCTTCCCCGTGCAACATTATAACATAGAGGAGCATTGTTTATATTTGACTGTACACAGCTTTCTTTCTTTATTATAGAATAACAACTTACCTTGTAAGTAACACTAGTGAGGTCATCATAGCCAACCCATTGGTCGCCTCCATGGGCGTATGGTACTTTCATATCATCCAACCATACTCTCTGCCAAGGGTTAGCTCCTTTGAGAAAAGTGCAAATCTGGTAAAATAATGAAAAGAAAAAACAAAGTAAAGATAAAAATCAAAGATAACAAAGCAAGCGATATTTTCTATACTGTTTGCCCCCACTTTTAAAAAAATCTCTAGGATGTTTGAATTGGCAAACAGTTTTTTGGTGACTGCAAGGGAATTGGAATTATCGACACGAAAAATATTGATTAGTAATCGATTTAAGAAAGGAGGTCCTGTTCATAATAGCGATGAAGTATAACAGCGATCCTTGACTTCGAAGAGTTATGGGGAACGAGCAGTTTGTTTACAAATGTTATGGGGAAGGAGCAGTTTGTTTACAAATGCTTGAAACTGCTTACATCATTGATATCCACATACTTTCTTTTTCATTTTCAGAATATTCAACAGTTTCTTTTGGTTTTATTAAACATAGGAGTATTGGTTTTATTAAACATAGGAGTATTGTTTTTTGTTTTTTTTTAATTATCCCTCTCGACTCTTTGATTAACTATTCGGATCCATTATCTACCCACACAACCAAGATGACAGTACTTGGTATTCCCTAACGGTCACCCTTTTAGGTACTGACCAGATTCGATGTTGCTTAACTTCGGTGATCGTACAACGATTAGTAAGACGCTTCTAAATAGTTGCGTCGTCAGTATAAATACCTAGTCGGAGTTGATGACATTGGTAAGGTCATTGATGAGAATAATTGATGACATTGGTAAGGTCATTGATGAGAATAATTGATGACATTGGTAAGGTCATTGATGAGAATAATTGATGACATTGGTAAGGTCATTGATGAGAATAATTGATGACATTGGTAAGGTCATTGATGAGAATAATTGATGACATTGGTAAGGTCATTGATGAGAATAATTGATGAAATTGGTAAGGTCATTGATGAGAATAATTGATGACATTGGTAAGGTCATTGATGAGAATAATTGATGACATTAGTAAGGTCATTGATGAGAATAATTGATGACATTGGTAAGGTCATTGATGAGAATAATTGATGACATTGGTAAGGTCATTGATGAGAATAATTGATGAAATTGGTAAGGTCATTGATGAGAATAATTGATGACATTGGTAAGGTCATTGATGAGAATAATTGATGACATTAGTAAGGTCATTGATGAGAATAATTGATGACATTGGTAAGGTCATTGATGAGAATAATTGATGACATTGGTAAGGTCATTGATGAGAATAATTTCTAACAAAGTAGATTGTGTAGCTTTAACGACCTCGATATAATGTTATCTGAATTATGAATAGTTGAAGATTAACCTTGCCAAATCGTAAGATGCTGATTTTTAACAGCCAGCCTAGAAGTATATAATGTGAGACTCCGAAAAAAGCAGAGACCTGTGGTATTTGCTGCTTTAAACGCTTACCTCATAGAATGAAAGGATTCCTGCTTCGTTGGTTTGTGGTCCTGGACGGCCACCACGATCCACTGATTGATTGGAGTTTACAGTCGGCGCTCTCAGTCCATTGACAGCTGGGTTAGCCAGGGTGAAGCTCATGCCATAAGTTGCAATTCCAACGATAAGCCTGTCATGAGGCATTCCTTGGTTCAACCAGAAGTTAATAGACCACACCTGAAAAAAATATAATCTTAGTAAATTATTCTGAATATTATATATATTATATACATTAAATCTGGTCATAGCACATTACATTGCATTTAAATATATGGTTCTGTTATCATTTCGAGCTATCATGCAGTGTGACGTCATAGAACCGCATTACAAATTTGCGAACTGCGTTTGCTATTTTTGGTAACTGTTGCCGTTGCTTAGCGGAGTTTTATGTCAACACAAGATAAAATCGTCGCTGATGGTGGATGTTTTTGTGTTAAGGTCCTTGTAACTTCTCTGAAAATGACTCATGTGAGCCGAAAGCTTAGAACCAACTTAATAAAAAAATTATCCAAATGTTGGAGAAGTTTTGTCTTTATTTTCAACTGAAATTAAAGCCAAAATACGATGTTTAGAACGGCTCATGATTAAACATAATAGACATTCATTGTCTCATATATTTAACAGTATATGTTTAGAAAATTATCTGCTGCTATGATACAATATATATATATATATATATATATATATATATATATATATATATATATATATATATTGATTGATCGATTGATTGATTGTTTAGTACTTAGTTTTTGGCCCTAATAGGGTTAGACCAGTACACATTTGTATTAAATAGTGTTCTATACAATTATATTGTAGAACTTTTGAATATTTTTCATTTATAAACGAGATATTTCGCTACCTTGGTTTCCACCATGAGTGATTTCTTCAGGTGAATTTTAAATAATTTTAAATTTTTAATGTTATTAAAAATCGCCTGAAGAAATCACTCATGGTGGAAACCAAGGCAGCGAAATAACTCGTTTATAAATGAAGATATATATATATATAGTTAATGAAGTCAAATGATTACCTGGTTTAATTGCGCTTGCTCTCCTGGAGGGTCAGATGCAGATCCATACAAGGGGCTATGATGACCAGTTTGATACTCCCACAGGCCGTGATAATTGTAGGCCATAAGTAACATATAGTCAATATACCTGAAATTAGATTTAAATAAGAAAGTCAAAAGATTCTGGGAACTGAAGTCGTTAACATGTGTCTTGTTGATTATGAATTTTATGAGTTAATTCTTTTTGTTTCCATTTAAAAGTTATTGTGAGTTTGCAAAGTTAATGAACAAAAATCAAACTGAACCGTGAATTAACTTTCACTGAATCAACGCATTGCACCTATGAATCGGTCCATTCAGAAAATGAAGTTTCGACTCATCGCAACGTCCGAGAAAATTTATATCGACACCTGCAGGCATATGTGATTGGTACAACAAATTCACTGATAATTTTCCTCTCGTGAATAAATGGTTAGTTAGAAATGGTTTCCCTTGATTTCTGCCTTCTTGTACATTATAGGCGTATGGCCATATCATCGTTAAAACATCGGCTCTCGTAGAATCATCAAAGTTAAGCAACATCGAATCAGGTCAGTACTTAGATGGGTGACTTCTTTTTGAATACTATAGGCTGTAAGATGTTGTAATGGATAATGTCTCGATATTAGAAATCGGAGATCCGAGTTCCAATTCCAGACGGGTTCATTATATTCACTTACACGCAAATACCTTTGGGAAAGGCATGAACCCACCGTTTCTTCCAACAGCTATGGCTTAATTTGTAAGGCTTCTATAAGTAATAACCTGCAATAGGGTGATAAGTCATAAAAATCAACTCAATCAATTTTGTACATTGTAATTCAAATGCCAAAGAAACAAACAGCTAACAGCTATAAAAACAAAAATATTCTTTCTACTCTCTCAATATATATATATATATATATATATATATATATATATATATATATATGATGTGTTTGGAATTAGAAGTTACTTTCCGTCGCAAATTAATAAACGCGAAAATTGTGTTTAAAGTTTGTCGACTTTCGAAATACCATAAATTTTTTTTAACTATTTGAGATAAACAGTTATTTTTTAAAGGAAAATTAAAACGTCTACTTTACCATACAAACACTTACGACGGAAAAGTTATGCGCCATTTTAAAATGTAATTTAAAAATTGTGTATTTAGGCAACAATCCCTCTTTTATAAAAGTAACCATAGTACCTTGTATATCTTTTTTAACGAAACTTGCATAAAAGAGAGATTGCTACCTAAATACACAATTTTTACATTATACGATCCAGCTGCCAGCAAGCACTTTGTCTGTAATTTTTAACGAAACTTGCTTATAAGAGGTGTTGCTGCCAAACAACAATATATATATATATATATATATATATATATATATATATATATATATATATATATAGTTATCCACAGACAGTCTTGTTTCGCTGTATCACAGCTTAAACATCAGATTGCTTCCAGCCAGAATTAAAACCTGTCAGTGATTTTACCTCTAAGCTATCGGTCCTCGGTGAAGGAAGGCAGATTTTAGCGTGTTATATGCACAATGACAACACACTGTAGCCGAGGGTGTTCAAATTCATTACTGAATGAACAATGCTTTAATAGCGGTGAGTAGCTACTGTTTTTAAAGTTTAAAATTCATTTCTCTACAGTGATCAGTCGACGAGAGTGGAACCTGCCGAATGTGACCCTCTTCGTCAGCGACTACCTGATATTAACGACCGTTTGTCTATGGACGGATGATTTGCTGTTAATTGACCTCCAGTGAGCGACCACATCCAGAAAGCGACCAGCAACTAACATCAACCAGTGAAAATCACTGATCGAACGACCGCTTTAAAAAAATCCATTTTGGCCATACACTTCTAAATTAGGAAAAATTAAATGTGTAATCTATTTCATTTTGCTTTGATCTAAGCCAGGAACAGTTCTTCATTGTTTTGTTATTATAGTGTTATACCAAACTGTTATTACCTTTTTTTTTAATCATATCACCCCGAGCAAGGCGGTAACGCCACTGATGTGCAGGGGGCTACGTAAGAGTGAAAAGATTGGAAAGGAGAAAGCCGGAAACCACATCCTAAACAGGGAACAAGGGATGAGCCTCTTCACCTGTTCAATAGACGTGGGTAGAGTGTGAACCGGGCGATAGTTTAGTCTATCTACTCCAATTTGTTGAAATGTACATCGCCTGAGTTCACCTCACAATCAAACATTGACTGTTTTGTACAACATATATTACATTCGACAAGTTCAAGAGATTTGTCGCGGTCTCTGTACCGACTTGGATGAATTCAGGGATGGGGAAAATCCAACCTATGTCCTTTTTTCAATGTCTATCTCTTTTGTTCCTTTACTTATTTATTTTTATGTATCTATCTACTCTATTTCTATCTGGGTATATCTATCTCTATCTCTCTGTTTCTCTACCCTCCCCTCGATCACTGACAGTTTTTTGTATGGTTAATTTTTTCCATGTATTATCGCAAATTCTTTTTTCCTATCACCCACTAAAAAAAAATTGAAACGGTTTCAATACGTGGCGAATTTTTTCAACCTACATATTTTATAAGAAATGGTTAGTACTACTACAAACGTGAAAAGGAAAGCAATAACTGACTTTTTTAGGCCCACACCATTGTCAATAATATTTTAGTCTAGGTATCTCTACTTTTTGATATCTAAATTTTAAACTGAATTATTCTAAATAAAAAAGTTTTCTTGAAGTTTTTATTTTAATTTTAATTGAAAGCTAAATGATTAAATTTGCTATTTCCAGTAATCAAAATACTCTCGTGCATTTCAAACATAAATTATATTGATTGAAATCTTAAAATTTGAGATTTTTTGAATTTTTAAAAATTTCTCGGCCATTTTTGAGCGGTCGACACATTTGTAAATAAAAGTGAATTCTAGGCTTTAAAAATTTTATAAAAATAAAATATACATCTGTGACATGTTATTTTTTATAATTAGCATATTTAAAGTTAAATCAATCTGATTTGAAGCAAATATTACTCGCTTATGGCATGAAATTTCGAATAAAAGTATTTCTTAATCAGAAAAGGCTGACTTGTTGACCTTTCAACGAGGCAATAACAACTTCTATTTTCAATCAGTTTACACATCTGGAAGTATGGAAACCAAAATATGACATAATCCGTGTGAATGTTTTGTAAGGGGAACAACCATTGAAACATGTGACCTTTTAATGACAAGTTTCTTATATGTTTCCATAGTAAAAAAAAATGTGCAGTTTAACAAATGTTTTAAAAATTATTTTAAAAATTTTAATTATAAATGATTTGCATTAAGCTTTTCAATTATCGATTTGTAAATATAATCTTTACTTAATAAATTTATAACCGAAGACACTGAGTGAATGGAAGCAATTTAAAAGATGTTTAAAACTTTATAATTTATCATAATAAGCAAAGAAAAATATGGAAACAATACTTTAAAAAATTAATTATTCATTGAATCTTTTTTAGAATATGATATCCGAAAATTATATTATATATAAAATCAATTAAAGGTTCATCTAAATTAATAACAGCGTAGCTTCAATGTATTTTTTATTTTACATTTTGGAGCGGATTTTCGGAAAAATGGTCTCGTAATTAAAAAAAAAATACATTAGATGATTTACATTTACCAATGATTTAACTAATAAAAAAAAAACATGGTAAAGATAATGTATACAAATACATTATCTTTGATGCAATTAATCGAAAATGTAAAATATATATATATATATATATATATATTTACTCTTTGATGATAAAACCTTGTTTTTATTAAGTCTGAGCTCTTTTAACATCATGCTATGCCGTTTTAGGGGTGAATGAGTGGAGGTACCTATTGTAGTTCATTTTATTAAAATACGTTTTTAATATTTTCAAAAAATTTTTAAAATTAATTATGCTGAATAAATTTCTTTAAAATTAGGCCTTCTTATGTTCTCATTTATATATTACCAGGTTATATGGTAAAATTCTAATATGTACATTCGGTGAGTGGAATATACGTTCCTGGCGTAAGCAGGTCATGCCTTTAGTGAGCGACCACCTGTCGTATACGACCTTTTTTTTTAATGCCATTGGGATGGTCGCATGCGACAGGTTCCACTATATATATATATATATATATATATATATATATATATATATAATTACTCTAGTCTCCATTACCCACTTTTTATTTCTGAAGTTTCACTTATCTTCGGTCGACACAAATAATAATTCAGGAAATTTACTTTAAAATGACTCAAAATGTGTGTGTGTGTGTGAGAGAGAGAGAGAGAGAGAGAGAGAGAGAGAGAGAGAGAGAGAGAGAGAGAGACGGATAGAGAGAAATAGGAGAGAAAGAGAAACTTACTTGACAATTTCAGTGGTTTCATATGCCCGGCTAATATAGTATGACCCGGAAGCAGTTGCCAAAGTTAGGATTAATTTCTCTCGACCAGTTTGTTGAGACTCCAGCTTAAAAGCATTCTGCAATGTCTGTAAGTGAGAGAAAGAAAGTGAGAGAGAAAGAGATTAAAGGTAATACACAGCTGCTTATATATATATATATATATATACTATTAATAATAATAATAAATATACATTTTTGTACCTATCTGGTAGAACATCACTGAATTTCATGAGCAATGCAAATTAAAAATTATGCTCAGATTCTAATCTGCACTTAACGATTGCATCGTGCATAAAAATCAGAGTTGTGCTAACAGTGGGAAAATGTATATCTAATCATCATCTCACCCTTTTACATCCAATGGTGTGCAGGGCAGTGACTTTTTGTTACTGTTTCCGTAAGGAACTATTTTTTAAGAGGCAGAGTTGTTAGACCTGCGCCCAAACCTATGGGCCATTCTTGGTCCTTACGTTTACAGCACCTGGTACTCCCAAAGGGTCACCCACCTAAGTACTGACCAGGATTGATGTTGCTTAACTTCAGTGATCGGATGAGAGTCGGTGTATTCAACGCGATATAGCCGTAGATGCATCTACTCTAATCTAAACTTATTTATAAATGGAACTTTGTCTGTGTGTGTGTCTGTGTGTGTGCGTGTGTCCGTTACCTATAGACTCCGAAACGGCTGAACCGATTTTCTTGAAAATTTACACAGTTGTACTATAAGCATCTGCGAGTGTTCTTAGCTACGTTTTGTGTCGAGGTACCCTCGTTAAATATCGAAAATCGATAATCGAAAAAATCGGGTTTTAAAAGGAGTAGTCCGAGTTTAATGAAATTTGATACACTCATAGACAAAGACATAAGAAACGATATTCAGAAGTTTCAAGGTTGCAGTTCTTACAATAGTGCAGAAAATCGATAATATATATATATATATATATATATATATAAAAGGCAAGATGTGTGTGTGTGTGTGTGTCTGTTTATCTGTCTGTATGTCCTTTATACAAATCCACAATTTTTATCCGATTTTCACCAAACTTCACACAAATATTGTTTAGGCTGAGTTTGAGCTCTAGGACCATGGATTAGTTTTAAAGCTTTCATTACACCCGAGCAACGCCGAGCTATACCGCTAGTATTTAATATTAGTATAAATTTTAGCTCCAGTATTTACATCAAGCACTATTTTTCTTTTATAAGGAAATTTGTGGAAGAGAAAAGGGTATCAGATTACTGTTAAATCCTACCAGTCTTCCAATAAATATTTGACTAAGTGATTTGATGTGATAAAAGATAAACTTTTAGGAAATAGATTTTAAGTTGACCAGGTCAAAAACTGTCTTTATTGTATCTTGACCACACATTAAGAAAAAATAATAGAATTTTCCCTTTCTCTAGGCAATGAAAAAAACGCCTGGTTACGGGTAAAGTGTCAGTGCTATAAAAACATCCGGCGGCCTTCATACGAAGCTTTATTAACATGTAAAGATTTTTTAAAAATCCTGGAAAATACTAAGGCTAAGTGCAGACTGGATGTCTGCAGGAAGTTTACACATCAAAGGAAGCAAAATTTAAGTACCTTGAAATTTTGGACTTACAGTCACCAATGCTTATCTTTTGTTTTAAGCCGATCGTCTAGTGGACTTCCGATTAATTCAATATAAATACAAGTGATTTTTCTGAGCCAATCAGTTGAGTCAGTTCAGTTGAGTTGTTAGTTCAGCTGGGCGTGTGCTTGAAGTAGAAACTCCGTTCGTCTTGAGTCGGTCGGTTCGGCATTTGATTGCCAATAATTAGAGTTAGAGCTGAGTGTCACATCGCCTGCCCCAACTGCAAAACTAAATCTAAACGAAATAAATCATCGATTTAACTCATCCAAATTGTGGAAGTTCGTTCCTTATAGTTTATCTTGAGTACCCCCAGCTTGAGACTCCGACTTTTTCAACCAACCCCCGGCAACATCACAGCGTGTTCGGACCTCCACTGGGGTGTTACACAGTTGATATTAGTCGGCAGTTAGCCGAATACTAAAGAGACAGCTTTCAGTGGAAGATTACCAAGTTTCTAACATTTTGGGTTTGTTAAGTCGATTAGCAACTGACATAGCCCGATGTAACCTTCAGTGCGAAAACTACTCCACAACAATAAGAAAACACATTCTATTTTTGTGGTATTTGATATTATTATTATTATTATTATTATTATTATTATTACCATCAAGACATTTTTGTCATTTTTAATGAACTTCCGACGAAAGTTACATTTTTAGATATCTTGCAATGTAAACCTTCTCCATCAAGTCGTACAACTTCATCTCGAATAATGTTTACAGTGTCAAGCAACGCAGACATTTGGAATGATGGGATACTAAGCGTCATTCCAATTTTCTTAATGCAAAATGTTGTTCGTTTGGTAGAGACGAACTTTGATACTTACTAGAATAATAGTGGCCTGAACGTGCCATATATTAAGCTTGTTAATTTATTTAGCCCCATTATTATTATTATTATTATTATTATTATTATTATTATTATTATTATTGTCGTTGTTGTTGTTGTTGTTGTTGTTGTTGTTGTTTTTTGGTCATGGGTTCGTGTCACCATCTGGTTGTATCCAGAACTTTCTGAATTGTTCGGAGCAAGCATGCTTTTTGTAATGGTTTTATTTCTAAATTACTATTCAAATTCTGCAATATTTTCTCCAAGTCTTTTGTACAACATTTCAGTGCTCCAATGATCACGCGTGAATGAGTGTCCGCTTAACTGCTTTATAATGAGTTGGTTTCTTCTTGTCATTTTATTTCTAAATTACTATTCAAATTCTGCAATATTTTCTCCAAGTCTTTTGTACAACATTTCAGTGCACCAATGATCACGCGTGAATGAGTGTCCGCTTAACTGCTTTATAATGAGTTGGTTTCTTCTTGTCATTTTATTTCTAAATTACTATTCAAATTCTGCAATATTTTCTCCAAGTCTTTTGTACAACATTTCAGTGCACCAATGATCACGCGTGAATGAGTGTCCGCTTAACTGCTTTATAATGAGTTGGTTTCTTCTTGTCATTTTGGTTGGTTCCTTTTATTATATTATGTTATGTTAGCATATGTGACTACTTAAAGAATTTTTAGGTCATGATTAAGTGTTTGTATTCTTGTGCGTATTTATGTTTGTGGGCTTTATGTATGATTTCTTCCTCGTATTATCTTCTGTTTCTGCAAAAACTTTCTTTGCTAGTCCTTCCCAGAATTTTATACTTGAAATCACCGGACGATATTCAAATTTGCTTTCAATTCTCAGGTTAAAAAGTACAGAAGATTTCTATTAAGTTAAAAAAAAACAACTTTTTTTCTCTGTTTATCCAGCAGGGCCAAATCTGATTTATTATACACTAAAGTTGTCACTGCCTGTACCGTACCGGAACACCCCATCAGATTCTCATTTTGCTCTCCTCAGCACTTTCTTTTGTCACCACTATCATTATTATTAATATCATTATTGTATCTGGTCACGTTTGTTTGTTTGTCTGTTCGTGGTCAAGATATGGATAGATTTGGTTGAATCTTTCAGGGAAGAATGGCCTCATGACTGGCACAAATTGATTAGATTTTGAGTTAGATCTGATACAGGATAAAGTTTCTGTGTTATACTTCCGGTTTTGTAAATAAAATCTAATTTTTGCCTTTTTGCCTTTTCCGGTTTTGTAAATAAAATCTAATTTTTGCCAAATATTGCATTAACTTCCCTAGATCATTTTTAATGATAAATTACCTCCCCTGTCTCATTTTAATTGCACATTTAATTTTGAGAACGGTCAAGTTTTATATTTTCAGTCTTGAGGACGGTCAAGTTCATTGCAGATACTCTTTCTTATTTTAATAATCATATTTTGTTAATCGCCGAGATTATGTCGGTATTGCTTTGGCGAAGATGAGCGATCTTTGAGTGATCTTCCTATTTATCATTATTATTATTATCATTATTATTATTATTATATTTTCTTTGATTTCTGTTGTATATTTCTTTGTTTCTGGATTCCAACCAGTGATCTAAGGTCAGAAATAACATCATGTCATTTTCCACTGAGACTTTCTTGAGAAATAAAAAAAATCAAGACCTAAGATCATACGCATTTTACATAGATAAAGCCCTTCCATCGGTGTGGGCTGTACTTCTGAGTACTTTTTTTTTGTATTCCTTTAGGACTTAGGCTACCAGGAATTCCTTCATTGAGTCTATCGGAACATTTTCCAGTCAATCCAAGGACTCCAAATTTAATTAAAATTGTTGATGTCCTCATGTGTCACAGTTCTTGAGAGTTCGTTGGAGTTTGATAGTTTTTTGAAGATTTTCAAAGATGCATTAAAATCTGCAGAAACTGCTATGTTTATAAAAAGAACATTCTGTTTTGTGGTCACTGATCACGAAAACAGGGCGATTAGCTTCGATTGTTCTGTCTGTGTGTATACTCTTTCCATGGCTCTCTACATCTTCCTGTCTTAGCTCTTAATATATTGATTATTATTATTATTATTATTATTATTATTGTGTAAATATTTCCCAACTCTACTGTAACGATTTGTATATTCATTTTATTATTATTATTAATATGCATGTTCCCAGTAGATTCCTAGTGATCTACAGAAATTCTTCCGAAAACTCTCCAGACTTCAAATTATCTTTGCATAACCAAGCACCATTTGAATAGTCTCCACTTTGGAAGTTTTAGGACCGACAATTATTACAGTCATGATCCGAAATTTAAGTTTTTCTTCTTTTTTTATGTACCGTGTCCATTCAGGACATAGACGTTCATGGTCATCCACATTTGGAAACGGTATGCTGTACTGCTTGGCATTCGCGCCGGAAGCCTTAATACGAACATTTCAGATTCAATCTGAAGACAGTTCAAAGGATTCAGAAAGAGTTGGATGAGTCTAATGATGATTACGAAGCTAGGAAAACTCACTTTGATAGTTATGATAAGAAAAGAACTCTGAATTTGTTGGCGAAGACTTCAGACTCAGCACGTAAGTCTGCGTCAAGTGCCTTGAAGAGTTGGTGCTGCCGTTGGTCAAGAGGGTGGCAGCTGGAAAATCCTATGTCTGGCAACAGGACTCTGCACCATGCCACACAAGCAGGAGAACCCAGTTATGGCTGTCAGACTGTTTCCGCGACCACATCACTCCTTACATATGGTCATTTAACTTCCCAGACTGCAACCCTCTTGATTATTATGTAGGGGTTCAGTTGAGTGAGAGACTACAAACTCCTTGTAACACCAAAGATGAACTAAAGGCAAGTATCATGGCAGCATTCACCACTGTCATTTGAAGTTATGCGCAATAAAGTTATTTTAAAAGTAGGACAGAACATCTTTAACAAAAGAAGAAAACACAGAATTGATGTAATGCAAGCCGACACTCTGTCAGCAAGCATTTGGCTCTTCCTACCAAGCCACGGTAGTTTTAAATAAATGGAACAAAGACTGGCATTAAAAAAAACTATCGGTTTTTTGAGGCGTCTGATCTTATGTTCAGTTCTTTCAAAATTGCTCAGATGTAAATAAGTTCAAATATCAGTGTGACGCCGAATATTGGGGACGAACCAATCGGAGACTCGAGACCTGAATTTCTCACTATGTCCTGCCTATATAAGCTCAGGCAATTCGGGATGCTCTTCAAGAAAGATTCAGTCTACACATAATCCAGCCATAGATCAGCACCTACTTGATAACCCTAACAGTTCTGAGAAGTATTTAGATGATTTTTTTTTCACAATTTTGCACAGAGCCCAGTCCTCTCATCACTTACGTGAGCTCGAATCTGTTTACATTAAGTTCCACCGACTAGGTCTGTGCAAAAAAAAAAAAAAAGAAAAAAAAAGAAAAAAGACCACTTACTTTGTTCATTTCATTTACCTGGAGGGTTGTGAGTAATATTTTTCCTTTTTCTACTCACTTGGAACATCTATTATTGCTTTTATTCTAGTTTATTTTAAAAATAAATTGTTTTAATCGTGTTCTAACGTTTGCCATTCTCATTTATAACTTTTTTGTCTAAATGGTCTCTTGTTCGACGGATTTATTCCCAAAGTTGTTTCTTCTGATGAAGCGCTGGTTGAAAGGAATCCTTAAGGAAAATAACAAAAAAAAAAAAAAAAAAAAAAAAATATTGAAATACTGCGGTGCCTTTTCAAGACAGTATTTATGCCGTGTTCAAATATATATATATATATATATATATATAGTCATCCGCATCTGTTTTGCAGCTCATCAATACGGTTAGACATCCGATTGTTTTTAACCAGGATTGAAACCCGTCCGAATTGACATCAGTCGGCAATTCTACCTCTGAGCTATGGACGGTCGGTAGAAGAAGGCAGATTTTACACCATGTAAATATACGCCAGTAGCAGAGAGTGTTCTAATTTATTACTGAATGAACGATGCATAGATGCTGCGGTAGCTACTGTTTTTTTCAAAGTCTACAATTCTTCCAGAGTGCTCAGTCAGAGTATATATATATATATATATATATATATATATATATATATATATATATGTGTGTGTGTGTGTGTGTGTGTGTGTGTGTGTGAAAAGTGTATGTATATATGTATATATTATATTGCTTACATATTATATATGCGTGGTACTTATTTAAAAGCGCTCAATATCAGTGATAGAGCTCACATATTCATATAAATAGGTGTGAGTTTGTAACCCTGGGTTTCGCTGTTGCGATCGTCAGACAAACTGATTAATTTTTTTAAAAAAATTGGTTATATTCGTGTATTTTTGTAGAAGTGGGGGAAAATCTGTCGTCACGACAGACGCAGACATATATATATATATATACATTTGTACACCCATCAACGCGCGCAAGGACACACACACACACGCACACACGCGCGCGTTCGGTCACTGAGGCTTGCATAAACATACACATTCGAATCGTGCGGGGTTCGGTATATATATGTGTGACGTTGCACACATACATACTCATTCGGTTGGCATATTCGAATGGTGTAGCGATGTCAACGTCAACGCGCGAATAGTTGTCGATTTCTCGTACGTAATTCTAATTTGTAATGCTTGTTAGTGTTTATTAATTATTAATTTTACTATGGCAGAGACGTGTGATTTTTTTTTTATCCGTTTGGTATAAATTGTGATAATAGGTATTTATTTTCATGTCTGCATTTGGAAATTAGTTCTGATCTCGTGTTTAGTAAGTTCTTTTGTGGAGTATGGGATATAACTGCTACTTTCTTATGTAGGCAAAGTAGGCATTTTTTTGTAATGTTGTTGTAAGCAGGTGCTTTTTTCAGTATTTCCCAGCTTATTGTTGATGAAATAGTTCTGTCTTTTAAATGCCATACGTATGTTGATAGTGTAGTGCTGTTCAAGTATTTTCTGTTGGAGAATGAAAGATTGTGGTTGTTATTTCTTTTTTTAAATGGTCCCTCAGTGGCACCGATGTAGTACACTGTGTTGTTGTTTGCACTTACCTTGGCTTTATATACTATATTTGTTTGCTGGCAATTTCTCTGGAGTGAGCATGTAGTTCCGTTTCTGCAGTTGCATTTAGCTTCTTCGATTGCATTATTGTAGTTTGTTAATTTTTTGTTGTGTCTTTTTATTATTTGTGTAATATTTTTTGTGCAGCTGTAACTAATTTTGACGTTGTTTTTGTTGAATATTTTTGCTAATCGGTTTGTCACCGGGAAGTGTTTTTCTAATAAATTCAGGAATGTCTTACCTATGTTTGATTTGATGGCCTTGTTGTATGGTGGATTGAACCAGATGATATTTCTTTTTCTGTTTTTGCTTTTTCCTTGCGGAGGTGTATATTGTAGGTGTTGTTTGTATCCACATTTCTTTAGTGCTTCAGCTTATGGTGTTCTTTTGTTATTGAAAATCTGTATGTTAAATGAATTTTCAGATAGTCTGCGGCTGATTAATATGGGTATTTTTTTGATGATTGAAGGTGTGTGGTTGGAGGATGTGTGTACGTAAGTTGGATCGTCATTATCTTTTCTGTATGGTTCATATGTATTTTTGTCCAAGTTAAGGGTGACATCTAAGAAGTTTACTGTTTTTATACCTGCTTTTATTTCTATTTTGAATCCAATGGATTTTAGAGCGTTTACTATTTCTTTCCTAAATCTATCTAATTTGGGACCATTGGGTTCTCTTATCAGGATAAGTCCGTCATCCCTGTATAGTCCCGTGTCCTTTTTATCCAGGATTCTGGTTAGGTGTGAAAGAATGAGTATCCCTACTAATTCGCATGTCCCTGCTCCATCGTAGCTACCCATTATTACATCGAATAATTCGTGGTTTTGTTTTTTTGTCCATGGTTCATTATTGTTGAATAGTAGGGATTTGCGGCAGTGCATGATTATTTTTATGTCTTCGTCTGTAATTTTTATATGTTGTTGTGCCAGTTGTATAGCCTCATTTAATGTTTTCTGTGATGGATGGGTAGAAGTTTACGATGTCGATTTGGAGGAAAGTGGCTTTGTCCTTGTTTTTTATTGTTGTAAACCACTCTATGACAGCTTTGGTATTCTTCCATTGGTTAAGGCCTAATTTATTCCTTAAGTTGGTGTCGATAGATTCTAATATTATTTGCTGATTTTTCCTATTTCGCTTTTTGCCGGGTTTATTAATCGGAATGCAGGTCTTTCTACGAAGTTGGTTTTGTGATCTTTTGCTGTTATGAAAGCTTGGTGTTCGGCTAATCGGTTTATTCTTTCATCTATCTTTAATTTGACGGCTATATGTTTAGCTTCTTAGTTTATCGTGTTGTGTTCGTGGTTGCCTTCTTGTAGGAATGTGTGATCTTTTCAGTTATAAGTTTATTGTAGTCGGTGGGTTCCATTGCATATATGTTTGTAGTTTTGTCAGCTAATATGAATACTGGGTGTACAAATGTATATATATATATATATATATATATGTCTGCGTCTGTCGTGACGACAGATTTTCCTCCACTTCCACAAAAATACACGAATATAACCAATTTAAAAAAAAAAATTAATCAGTTTGTCTGACGATCGCAAAAGCGTGAAACTCAGGGTTACAAACTCACACCTATCTATCTATCTATCTATCTATCTATCTATCTATCTATCTATATATATATATATATATATATATATATATATATTTGATTGTGTGTGTGCAAGCCGTCTGTCAATACATATCTCGTTAAAGTCTCGCAATTTCACATCTGCGCAACATGTCAGTAACGTTATCTCAGAGATAATTCCAACCTTTTCCTTCATTCAAAATTGCTTTATACCTGCCGGGTCGTCAATTTTTTCTTTTTTGTTTTGTTTTCTAAATATTGAGGTCGACATGTTTGTATCGAATATTTCTTGCCCGGAAGTCCCGTTTGTGATAGCCAGTTGGCGCTAAATCGTCAGTAAGAGGAGATCACGTTTTTTCTTCTTTTTTCTTTCTTTCTTTTTTTTTTTTTAATTTTTTTTTAACGTAGCGAACATTTTCTTATCGTGCATTTCCGGTTACTTACGGCATTTGATCATTTCCACGGACAAAAGCAGATTTGTCAAAAAGGAAAGAAAAAAAGAAAAAAAAACAAGAAGGGTTTCGTCTTTTTCTTTTATGCGCCATGTTCCTTCAGGAGGGAGGGGATCATGGCCCTCTACATCTTCCTGTCTCTTGCTGCTCTTAATATATGTTATCCTGTTTTTTTCGCCCTGACCCTGCACTACCATTCATTTGTTTAAGCTAATCAAGTATGTCATGCGCTGTTTGCCCCTGTTTCTTTTTCTTTCTACCCGCCCTGTGTGTATCGGATTCTCTAAGCCCTTCTTCCTAATTATATGTCTTAGAAACTTCAGCTGTCTCTTCCTGATGTTAAGCATAAGTTTCATTTTCGTTTTCATTCTCTCTAAAAAACCTCGTCGTTTTTCAGATGTTTGGTCCATGATATCCTCAGCATGCTTCTGTAGAACTACATTTCGGTTGCTTTGAATCTTTTTTTCATCCCTGAGGAAATTGTCCAGCAATCGCTGATATATAGGAGGACAGATATCACAGTTTCGGGCAAAGTTTAGAAATATTTAATCTTTTGTAACTTTTAAAATTTTGTATTACGTACGACAATTGGGGTATTTTTAATATTTTTTAAATATTTAAATATTTCAAAATATGGTATTCAGTTGCAAGGATGCATTCCAAAAAGTTGGGTAGAGTATTGAGAGATTTGAGAGTATTGAGAGACAGGAGAATTTTGTTGGAAACAAAGAAAGGGGTACTGGATTGATACGTGATATCTGTCTTTCAATATGGCAGCAAATGCTCGACAATCTCATTAAAAATGAACATTGTCATCAAAGACGAAGCCTGAAGCAACCGAAATACGGTCCTACAGAAGGATGCTGAGGATACCATATACCATATTAGCAACGATGAGGTTTCGGAGAGGATGGAAACAAAAAGAAAAAAACAGCTGAAGCTTCTGGGACATGTAATGAAGAAGGAGGGCTTGGAGAATCTGATACTCACAGGACAGATGGGGAGAAAGAGAGACAGGGGAAAGCAACCCATGACGATGAACTATCTCGACAAACCAAACGACAGCGTGTCGCGTGTATTTTACAATGAAAAATGTGGCGAAAAAGAAAACTAAATAAAATTAGTTGCACAAAAAGAGCTGCTATGAGTATCAGAAGCTAAGCTAATGAGGCTTTCCTCCCTGTCTGGCCTGACCAATCAGAAAAATTGCTCAGTGAATAAAGACTGTTCCCTTTTGCTTATCAGGAGTTGGATTTTTGAAATTGGTGAGATAGTGTGTTGTGACACGATAACTAGGCATATATGTATTTTATTATAATAGATTAAAATAGAAAATGGTTAAGAATAGAAAATAGTTAAAAAAACATATTTAACAAAAGTGAAAAAGAAGAGGAAAAAAATAAATAAATAAACGCTTTTTCTTTTATGAGGAAAATTGTGGAAGAGACAGCGGTATCCGATTACTGTTTTAAATCCTACCACTCTTCCGGTAAATATTTGACTCAGTGATTTAATGTGATAAAGAGATAAAGTTCAGCAGGTAGGTTTTCGAATGACCCGGTCAAAGGCTGTCCTTTACTGTATCTTGACCACACATTAAGAATTTTCCGGCGGAAGCTTTATTAAGATAAAAAAAAAAAGATAACTGAAATTTCAGACTTACAGTCGCCAATGTTTGTCACCGGTGGTCTAAAGCATTTTCGGATTTCCGGATTTCCGGATTCATTTAAATAAATAGAAGTCAGTTAAGTGAGAGAGTCAGTTAAGTGAAAGTAGAGTGAAAGGAGTTCAGCCGGGTGCGAGCTTGAAGTAAGGATCTCCGTTCGTCTTGTTTCGTTCAGTTCGGATTTGTTGATCTCCATTAATTAGAGTTAGAGCAGTGTGTCACATTCGCCTGCCCCAACCGAAAAGGCTAACTCTAAACGAATAAAGCATCCTTTCAACTCATCCAAGTTGTGGAAGTTCGTTCCTTATAGTTCAATCTTGTACCCCCAGCTGTTCGGCCGACATTTTCAACAAACTCCCGGCAAACATCACAGCGTGGAGAACGGCCGCCGGAGAAATTGTTAGCACGGACCGTTGGGGTGTTACAGTGTTACTGCTGTTTCGTGACGAAGATTGAATTTCTGACCCCGTTTTTGTTACTACGTTGCCTGCTGAACTGTTTATAACAGATTTACGATTGAACTTAGTGTTGACACACGGATTTCTTAAAGTTTTTTACGGGATGTCAACCGTTTGCAGGATATTTAAAGCCAGAGAATAGTTTTAAATTGTATTTTTTTTTTTGAGACAAAAACGATTTACTGATACAAGTCCTACCAACTGACCCATAGTTGGGGGAATTGGTGGAATCGCATCTTTCCCAAAAGTATTTGCGCGTAAATGAAATAAGAACTTTATGCTAATTCGTTAGACCACTGTCACTATTATTATCTACGAAAAAAAATGTTACAATTCAAAAACATTTTATGGCTTTAAATATCCTCTTGATACTAATTAAATTGTTCGGTCTATTATCCCCATTTTTATTTGTCTTTATTACGACGTTTCGGTTGTTGTTTACTCCGGCCTTCTTCAAGAGCTTGGAATTTTGAACCCTTTATTACGATCACTAGATTATATCATTCTCATTTCTTGTCCGATGCCACGTCTGGTAGCCATGTAGTTATCTCCCTTTTAACTTAATTCTCATGGAATCAGAACGATATACCCCAGTAATCGTAATAAAGGGCTAGGTTAATGTTGACACACGGATTTCTTACATCAACAGTTTAGCTATTAAGTATTTTACTAACCTTCATCATTGTTGTAAAACCATGTTTATGCGCTGGAGGACTTCCTCTCACAGCTGGAAACTCCCAATCCATATCGAGACCATCAAATCCATATCTGAAAAATGGAAATTTATTTTCTTAATGGCTAAAATATAAAGCACAAAAGATGCTTATTTAAGAAAAAAATTTATCATATTTCTAAGATCAGTCGTTAAAAATGGCTATGAGCGTGTGAAGCTTTTCGGTCTAGGTAAAGACTACACTCCTTCGAACCTTGTGAATTGGCGCAACAGGATCGCAAACAAAGAACTTTAACAGATTACAGAAACCCCATCACTTTATGAAATTTACCAGCAGCAACAGCTAAAATGAAAAACTTATGTAAGTCGAATAGAAAATAAGGTCATAACCAAAATGATGACAATCCACACGACTTCAAACAAAAGGCTAGGAAGGAAACCCCCATCAATACTAGAAAGAGCGAAAACAGTGAGAGACCTATTTTCATGAAAAAAAAAACAAAAACAAAAAACAAGCGTTTAAGATAAGCTGAATGTTGAATGTTTCCTTATAAGGAAACGCTAATATTACCGTTAACATTAACCTTGTTGCAGTGTTACCAGTTGTTGCTGTTACAACACGAGAAGTGAAATTAGCGCGCTGAGTTCAAATTTCGACAGAGTCCTTTGTATTCACTTTTGCAAAAATATCTTTCGGAAAAGTATGGATCTATTTCTTCTTCCCTCACCCCAACTATAGTTCAAATAGCAAGACATAATGTGATCTCTACATCGTCGTTGGCCAGTCTAGGAGAAGAACAACGGTTTGGCATGGGGTTATAATTTAAGAGTGCTATCCCAATCACAAACACTATCACTTTCTAAGCTCAATGGTCAAAAATGGTTTTAAGCGAATAAAGACAGTGGATCATGGCGAAGACAATATTTCTCCGAACATTGTGGGCAGACGCTATGGAATTGAAAATGAAGAACCTAATTTTATCTAAATGATAGCGGCCGTTTTCAAAACCTCGTTCTAGTAGAATGATCATGGCTGTTGATTAGTCGTACTACCGGGGATGAGAAAATACATAAATGAAGAGAGAGAGAAAGAGAAAGTGAGAGAGAGACAGTGAGAGAGAGAAAGTGAGAGAGAGAGACAGCGAGAGAGAGAAAGTGTGAGAGAGAGAGAGAGAGAGACAGCGAGAGAGATAATAAACCTATGACCTATAGATAAATCTAACTTGCTCGACAAGCAAAAAGATAAACAGATTAAACAGTATTTATAGCATCATTTATTAGTAAGATTGTGTAGCGTCAGTATTTACAGTTGAAAAATACAAAAAATAATAACTAGTTTATGAAACCTAATTCTAGCTAAATGATCGAAACACTTGACTATTTTTAAAACCTGATTCTAGTCGAATAATCATGTGAGTTGACTAGTTTATGTAAAATAACTATAGCAGGATGATCGTGACAGTTAAATAGTCTTGGAGCCTTAACTATAGCAGAATAATTGTAACCGTTAAATATTTTTTCAGACCTAATTCTAGGCGAATGATCATGAATGCTGACTAGTTTTTGAGCCCTAATTCTAGCAGAATGATCGTAACCTTAACCCTCTAGGGCCATTCGTATCATATTTGATACAGTATGAAAACAAGCCTTGAAAGAAATATTTTTCTGAAAAATTTTTTAAGAGAAATATTTTATAAATTTCAAATGAAAGCAGTACTGACTGCTCAGTCAATGAATACCAAATGTTTCCTTATAGGGAAATACCAAATGTTTCCTTATAGGGAAATACTGTATCAAATATGATACGAATGGCCCTAGAGGGTTAAATAGTTACAGACACCTAATTTTACCCGAATGACCATGACCGTAGACTAGTTTATGTAACATAATTATGGGAGAATTAACGTGACCATTAAATAGATTTTGAAATCTAATTTTAGAAGAAAGATCATTAGTTGAGTTGTTTATGAAATAGAATTTCAGCAGATTAATAGTGACCTTTAAATGGTTTTTGAAATCTAATTCTACCCGAATGACCATGTAACATATTTCTAACGTGACGTTAAATAGTTTTCGAAACCTAATTCTAACAGAAAGATTATGACAGTTGACTAGTTTGGGTAACATAATTCTCGGAGAATGATTGTGACCGTTAAATAGTTTTTTGAAACCTAATTTTAGCAGAATGATCGCGACTGTTAAATAGGTCTTTTGCCTTGGTCGGCAACCAGTCTACCGCAGAAAGCAATGGCAACCTACTGCGGGATAATCTTCTGCCCAGTCAGTCATGTCTCTTTCGAGACATGATCGCCTAAGCGTGTATCACGTATGGCACTGAACTGACTGAAACATAATTCAAAGCGAATGATAGAGATATTGACTAGTTTATGCAACATAATTCTAACAGAATTCTCGTGACCCTTTAGTATTTTTTGAAACCTAAATCTAGAAGAGTGATCGTGACAGTTAAATAGTTTTTTTTATCCTATACGTAGTAGATTAATAATAACCGTTAAATATTTTCTAATCCTAATTCGAGGCGAATGATCATGAATGTTAACTAGTTTATGTAATTCTAGCAGAATGGATCGTTACCGTTAAATAGTCCTTGAAACCTAATTCAAGCAAAATGATCTTAGCCGTTGACTAATTTATGTTTGTTTGTTTGTTTTTGAGGCTTAACGACCTATCAATCCTTATGGTATCATTTGAAGGTCATAACCAGTGATTTTGGGTAAGGTTTTTATTTTTACAACGTTTTTCTTTTCACGATTCATTGGAATTTGTTTTTAAGAGCAGGGTCCCCAAGTCAGACCCTTGTTATTTAACCCATAACTGGAGGGAATGGACGGATTAATACCTTTCCCAAGGGTACCAGTGCTTAAGTGAATGCAGGGTATTCAACTGGAATTCGAATTCGGCTCACCGATTTCTCTTTCCGAGCCGATATCCACTGCACCACAACGAACAACGAACAACGAACATCTATACGCTTACAGCACCTGGTATTCCCAAGCGGTCACCCATCTAAGTACTGACCAGACTCAACGTTGCTTAACTTCGGTGATCGAGCGAGAACCGGTGTATTCAACGTGATAGGCCGTAAGCCTACTAATTTATGAGACATAATCCTAGCAGAATGAACTTGAACGTTAAATAGTTTTTGAAACCTAATCCTAGCATAATGATTGTGACCGGGAAAAACTTTTAAATTTTAAATACAGCCGAATAATCGTAACCGTTAAATTTTTTAAACCTAATTCTAGATGAATGATCATGACAGTTGACTAGTTTCTGTAACATAATTATGTCAGGATGATCGTGACTGTTAGATATTTAAACTTCAATAATATTAACAGAATAATCGCAATTGTCAAATAGTTTCTGAAACTTAATTCTATATGAAAGATCTTAACCGTTGGTAAATTAATGCGACATAATTCTAGCTGAATAATCGTGACAGTTAAATAGATTTTGAAACCTAATTCTATCAGAGTAATCGTAACTGTTAAATAGTTCTTAAACATAATTCAAGCCAAATAATTATGACCGTTGACTACATAATTGTAGCAAAATGCTTGTGACTGTTAAATAGTTATTGAAATTTCAATCTAGCCGATTGATCATGACAGCTAAATGGTTTTTGAATCCTAATTAAAGCAGAATAATCGTAACCATTAAATATTTTTCAAACCTGATTCTAGGCGAATGATCATGAATGCTGACTAGTTTTTAAAACATAATTATATCAGAATGATCGTGAACGTTAAATAGCTTTTGAAACCTAATTCTAGCAAAATGATCGTAACCGTTAAATAGTTATAGACACCTAATTCTACCCGAATGAACATGATCGTAGACTAGCTTATATAACATAATTCTAGCAGACTGATCGGGACTGTTAGATATTGAAGACTAATTATAGAAAAGTTCCCGGAAGCTTTAAATGGTTTTTGAAACATAATTCTAGTAGAAAGATCATGACTTGTTTATGTAGCATAACTCTAGCAGAACGATTGTGACGATTATATAGTTTTTGGATCCTAATTCTCGCAGAATAATGGTGACTATTAGATATATTTTAAAACTTAATTATATCAACAGAATAATCGTAACTGTTAAATAGGTTGTCAAATTTAATTCTAGCAGAATAATCGCGGTAACTGTTAAATAGGTTTTAAACCTATCATGACTGTTTGCTAATTTATGTTACATAATTTTAGCAAAATGATCGTGACCATTAAATAGTTTTGAAACCAAATTCTAGCAGAATGATCGTAACAATTAATAGAAATCGAATTCTAGCAGAATGATTGTGACCGTTAGTTTTTGAAACATAATACTTGCAGAATGGTCGTATGATTTAATGGAAACCTAATGCTAGCCGAATGATCATGAGCGTTGACTAGTCTCTATGACATATTTTAGCAGAATGATTGTTACCGTTAAATAGTATTTCAAACCAAATTATAGCAGAACAACCGTAACAGTTAAGTAGGTTTTGAAACCTAATTCTATCCGACTGATCATGACCGTTACATATAACATATTTTTAACTGAATGATTATGACGTTAAATAGTTTCTGAAAACTAATTATAACATAATAATCGTAGCAGTTAAATAATTTTTGAAACCTAATTCTAGCCAAATGATCATGACCATTGACTAGTTTTTGAAACCTAATTCTAACAGAATGATCGTAACTGTTCGATATATTTTTAAAACTTAATCATATAAACAGAATAATCGTAACGTCTAAAACTTAATTATAACAGAATGGTTCTAACCGTTAAATAATTTTTTTAAAATTTAATTCTAGTCGAATGATCATGACAGTTGACTAGTTTATGTAACACAATTTTTGCAATATGGTCGTGACCGTTAAATAGTTTTTGAAACCTAATTCTAGCCTCATGATAATTACAGTATGATCGTCACCGTAAAATATCTTTTTCAAACAGAATTCTAACAGAATGATCGTGATCGTTAAATAGTTTTAGAAACCTAATTATTTCAGAATAATAGTAACCGTAAATATTTTCTGAAACCCAATTCTAGCCGAGTGATTATGATTGTTGACTAGTTTATTCATAATTTTAGCGGAATGATCCTCACCGTTAAATAGATTTTGAAATCTATTTCTAGCAGAATGATCGTGACTGCTGAGTAGTTTTTGAAACCTAATTATAGTAGAATGAGCGTAACCACTGTCTAGTTTATGAAGCCTATCTCTCGCTGAATGGTTATGACCGTTGTTTATGAGACATAATTCTAGTTTAATGATCCTGATTGTCGACTATATTTTAAAACCTCATGAAATTTAACCAGTTTTTGAAACTTAATTCTAGCAGAAGATCGTTACCGTTGTTTTGTTTATGAAACATTAGCTGTATAGCCCGACGTTGCTCGGGTGTAATGAAAGCTTTAAAACTAATCCATGGTTCTGGAGCTCGGACTCTTTGGACGTTGGCACGAAAGACTAAAAAGTTGCCAGTTAAAGCGAAACCATAGACTGAAAGAAAAATGAATGGATGTAAGTCAAATTTTGATTTCTTGTTATCGATTTAAATATAAATAAATATATTATCTATTTTCTGCACTATTGTAAGAACTGCAACCTTGAAACTTCTGAATATCGTTTCTTATGTCTTTGTCTATGAGTGTATCAAATTTGATTAAAATCGGACCACTCCTTCTATAACCCGATTTTTTCGATTATCGATTTTCGATATTTATCGGGGGGTACCTCGACACAAAACCTAGCTAAGAACACTCGCAGACGCTTATAGTACAACTGTGTAAATTTTCAAGAAAATCGGTTCAGCCGTTTCGGAGAACGGATACACACACACACACAGACACACACACACAAACAAAGTTCCATTTATAAATAAGTTTAGATTAGATAAATAATTATAACCGAATCGTGACCGTTGATGATTTAATGAATCCGAATTCTAGCTGAATGGTCTTATAAGTTGGTTTTGGAACATAATTCTAGCAAATAGATCGTAACCACGATTTGATTTCTGAAAGATATTTAGCTGGATGATCTTGGACGTTGACTATTATCGCTAAATAATCATGACAGTTTAGTCGACTGGAAATACTTCTAGCTGAAGGATATTTACCTGTGACTAGATTTTGAAATCTAATTCTAGCTAAATTATCATGAACGTTGGTTAGTTTATGAAACCTAATTCTAGCTGAATGGCCGTAGTCGCTCGCTAGATTTTGTAACCGAATCCTAGTTGAATTAAACGTTTATGAAAACTAATTCTAGCCGAATGAACATGGCAGTTTACTAGACTTTAAATCCTAATTTTAACTGTATGATCGTGAATGTCCATTAGTTTTTTTAAAATCGAATTTTAGCTGAATGATCGAGGACCTTGACTAAATTTTGAAAGCTAAATCTAGCTGAATTATCATGACTTTTGACTTGCATTTCAATCCTAATTCCAGCTGAATGAACGTAAACGCTGAATAGTTTCCTAAACCACACCCTAGATGAATGATCATGACCATTTTCTAGTTTATGAAATGCAATTCTAGCAGAATTATCGTGACCCTCGACTAGTCTTTGAAAGCTATTCCTGACTAAAGGATCATGACATTTGACTAGTATTTTTGTTGTAGAGTGGCTAACACCCCTGCAGCGCTCTCAATTATGGAATGGCGTATGGTCCAAAATAGTCGATTTAAGTAAAGAATAGTAGCATTCATGTGTCATTCGAGTAAATTTCAGACTGATTACTTCGGCGACTATTGCGATCTAAACCCTTCCATTCTGAGTTGTAAGTTCTGTCTTGTCTGTCATTGTAACTACTGTACTGTTCTGTGTATATCCGTTTAGCACCTGATATTGTGCTAAAAATACTGCAAAAAACTTTCTCTGTATATCGTATCCACCTCACAGATACAAACATTTTATAACATTCTAGCTGAGTGGTTATGACTGTTGAGTAGTTTATGAAACCTAATGCTAACCGCATTTTCGATGATATTGTCCAGCATTCACAGAATGAGGACAAAACTGGAAGCGGCCGAAATGTAGTTCTACAGAAGGATGCTACGGATATCATGGACTGAGCATACAAGCAACGACGAGGTGTTAGAAAGAATGGCAACAAAAAGGAAATTGATGCTGAGCATCAGGAAGAGACAACTGAAGTTCCTGGGACATGCAATGAGGAAGGAGAGCCTGGAGAACCTGATACTGACTGGACAGATAGAAGGAAGGAGAGACAGAGGAAGGCAGCGGATAACATATTTGCAGGGTCTGATCAGGTGGATGACGGAACGGGGGTTGCCAGGAGCAACAGGCTCAAACATACTAAGAGCCACAAGGGATAGGGAGACGTGGAGATCCATGATCGCCTACGTCCTGAAGGGACAGGGCACATAGAAGAAGAAAAATGCTAACCGAATGATCACAACAGCTATTTTTTAAAAGTAAATTTAGATAAATGACAGTTGATTAGTTAATGTGACCGTTAAATAGTTTATGAAACCTTATTCTAACTAATAGATCATGAGATTTGACGAGTTTTGAAATCTAATTCTAGCTAAATGATCATCGGCGTATAATAGTTTTAGAAACAAATTTCTCTAGCGGAATGATTCGTAACGGCTGACTATAGTTTGAAATCTAATTCTAGCTAAATGATCATCGGCGTATAATAGTTTAGAAGAAATTTCTCTAGCGGAATGATTGTAACGGTTGACTATAGTTTGAAATCTAATTCTAGCTAAATGATCATCGGCGTATAATAGTTTGAAAGAAATTTCTCTAGCGGAATGATTGTAACGGCTGACTATAATAGTTGGAAATATAATTCTAGCTAAATGATCATCGGCATTAATAGTTTTAGAAGAAATTTCTCGGAATGATTGTAACGGCTGACTATAGTTTGAAATATAATTCTAGCTAAATGATCATCGGCTACGTATAATAGTTTTTAGAAAGAAATTTCGCGGAATGATTGTAACGGCTGACTATAGTTTGAAATCAAATTCTAGCTAAATGATCATCGGCGTATAATAGTTTTAGAAGAAATTTCTCTAGCGGAATGATTGTAACGGCTGACTATAGTTTGAAATCTAATTCTAGCTAAATGATCATCGGCGTATAATAGTTTTTAGAAAGAAATTTCTCTAGCGGAATGATTGTAACGGCTGACTATAGTTTGAAATCTAATTCTAGCTAAATGATCATCGGCGTATAATAGTTTTAGAAAGAGATTTCTCTAGCGGAATGATTGTAACGGCTGACTATAGTTTGAAATCTAATTCTAGCTAAATGATCATCGGCGTATAATAGTTTTAGAAAAATTTCTCTAGCGGAATGATTGTAACGGCTGACTATAGTTTGAAATCTAATTCTAGCTAAATGATCATTGGCGTATAATAGTTTTAGAAAGAAATTTCGGAATGATTGTAACGGCTGACTATAGTTTGAAATCTAATTCTAGCTAAATGATCATCGGCGTATAATAGTTTTAGAAAGAAATTTCTCTAGCGGAATGATTTGTGACTGACTATAGTTTGAAATCTAATTCAGCTAAATAGAGTATCGGCGTATAATAGTTTAGAAAGAAATTTCTCAGCGGAATAGATTGTAACGGCTGACTATAGTTTGGTTGGAATGATTGTAGCTGACTATAGTTTAGAAATCAATTCTAGCTAAATGATCATTGGCGTATAATAGTTTTAGAAAGAAATTTCTCTAGCGGAATGATTGTAACGGCTGACTATAGTTTGAAATCTAATTCAATAAATGGTCATCGCTTCAATAGTTTTGAAAATTCTCTAGCGGAATGATTGTAACATTGACTATAGTTTGAAATCTAATTCTAGCTAAATAGTCATCGGCGTATAATAGTTTTAGAAACAAATTTCTCTAGGCTAAATGATTGTAACTATTGACTATAGTTTGAAATCTAATTCCTAGCTAAATGATCATTGGGCGTATAATAGTTTTAAGAAATTCTCTAGCGGAATGATTGTAAAACGGCTGACTATAGTTTGAAATCTAATTTCTAGCTAAATGATCATTGGCGACAATAGTTTTAGAAAGAAATTTCCTTTAGCGGAATGATTGTAACGGCTGACTATAGTTTGAACTAATTCTAGCTAAATGATCATCGGCGTATAATAGTTTTAGAAAGAAATTTAGCGGAATGATTGTAACGGCTGACTATAGTTTGAAATCTAATTTAGCTAAATGATCATCGGCGTATAATAGTTTTAGAAAGAAATTTCTCTTAGCGGAATGATTGTACCCATGATCTTTATAGTTTGAAATCTAATTCTAGCTAAATGATCATCGGCGTATAATAGTTTTAGAAAGAAATTTTCTAGCGGAATGATTGTAACGGCTGACTATAGTTTGAAATCTAATTCTAGCTAAATGATCATCGGCGTATAATAGTTTTAGAAAGAAATTTCTCTAGCGGAATGATTGTAACGGCCGACTATAGTTTGAAATCTAATTCTAGCTAAATGATCATTCGCGTATATTGTTATGAAAGAAATTTCTTTCTAGCGGAATGATTGTAACGGCTGACTATAGTTTGAAATCTAATTCTAGCTAAATGATCATTGGCGTATAATAGTTTTAGGAAAGAAATTTTTTAGCGGAATGATTGTAACGGCTGACTATAGTTTGAAATTCAATTCTAGCTAAATGATCATCGGCGTATAATAAGTTTTAGAAAGAAATTTCTCTAGCGGAATGATTGTAACGGCTGACTATAGTTTGAAATCTAATTCTAGCTAAATGATCATCGGCGTATAATAGTTTTAGAAAGAAATTTCTCTAGCGGAATGATTGTAACGGCTGACTATAGTTTAAAAATCTAATTCTAGCTAAATGATCATTGGCGTATAATAGTTTTAGAAAGAAATTTTTAGCGGAATGGATTGTAACGGCTGACTATAGTTTGAAATCTAATTCTAGCTAAATGATCATCGGCGTATAATAGCTTTAGAAAGAAATTTTCTAGCGGAATGATTGTAACGGCTGACTATGAAGTTTGAAATCTAATTCTAGCTAAATGATCATCGGCGTATAATAGTTTTAGAAAGAAATTTCTCTAGCGGAATGATTGTAACGGCTGACTATAGTTTGAAATCTAATTTAGCTAAATGATCATCATGTATAATAGTTTTAGAAAGAAATTTTCAGCGGAAATCGATTGTAACGGCTGACTATAGTTTGAAATCTAATTCTAGCTAAATGATCATCGGCGTATAATAGTTTTAGAAAGAAATTTCTAGCGGAACGATTGTAACGGCTGACTATAGTTTGAAATCTAATTCTAGCTAAATGATCATCGGCGTATAATAGTTTTAGAAAGAAATTTCTCTAGCGGAATGATTGTAACGGCTGACTATAGTTTGAAATCTAATTCTAGCTAAATGATCATCGGCGTATAATAGTTTTAGAAAGAAATTTCTCTAGCGGAATGATTGTAACGGCTGACTATAGTTTGAAATCTAATTCTAGCTAAATGATCATCGGCGTATAATAGTTTTAGAAAGAAATTTCTCTAGCGGAATGATTGTAACGGCTGACTATAGTTTGAAATCTAATTCTAGCTAAATGATCATTGGCGTATAATAGTTTTAGAAAGAAATTTCTCTAGCGGAATGATTGTAACGGCTGACTATAGTTTGAAATCTAATTCTAGCTAAATGATCATCGGCGTATAATAGTTTTAGAAAGAAATTTCTCTAGCGGAATGATTGTAACGGCTGACTATAGTTTGAAATCTAATTCTAGCTAAATGGTCATCGGCGTATAATAGTTTTAGAAACAAATTTCTCTAGCGGAATGATTGTAACGGCTGACTATAGTTTGAAATCTAATTCTAGCTAAATGATCATCGGCGTATAATAGTTTTAGAAAGAAATTTCTCTAGCGGAATGATTGTAACGGCTGACTATAGTTTGAAATCTAATTCTAGCTAAATGATCATTGGCGTATAATAGTTTTAGAAAGAAATTTCTTTAGCGGAATGATTGTAACGGCTGACTATAGTTTGAAATCTAATTCTAGCTAAATGATCATCGGCGTATAATAGTTTTAGAAAGAAATTTCTCTAGCGGAATGATTGTAACGGCTGACTATAGTTTGAAATCTAATTCTAGCTAAATGATCATCGGCGTATAATAGTTTTAGAAAGAAATTTCTCTAGCGGAATGATTGTAACGGCTGACTATAGTTTAAAATCTAATTCTAGCTAAATTATCTAAACGTTGACTAATTTAAGAATTCTTGGTGAACGATTGTAACCGCTGAAATGTTTATGAAAGATAATTTTAGCCGAATGTTTAATCGAGTAGATTTTTTGTTTAACCTGATTTAAGCTTAATGATCATCACAGTCGTTTAGTTCAGGAAATGTGATTCTGATTAAATGACAGTGACAGTGGACTCGTTTATGAAAACTAATTCTAGTTGAATGATAGTAACCGTGGACTCGTTTATGAAAACAATTTCTAGCCGAATGATAGTGACAATGGGGACGTTTATGAAACCTAATTTTAGCTGAATGATAGTTAGCATGGTCTCGTTAATTAAATCTAATTTTAGCTAAATGATGATGAGGTGGACTCATTTACGAAACATTCGGTTTGAATGATAATGACCATGGACTCCTTAATGAAACCTAATTCTGGCCAAATAATAGTGACGTGGAGCCATTCATGAAGCATAATTCTAACCGAACGACAGTGACCGTAGATTCGTTTATGAAACCTAATTTTATCCGAATGATAGTGACCCTGGCTGCGTTTATGAGACCTAATTCTAGCTGATTGGTAGTGACTGTGAACAGATTTATCAAACGTAATTCTGGCTGAAATATAATTATGGTGAACTCGTTTATGAAATCTAATTCTGGCTGAATGATATTGAGTATGGACTCGTTAATTAAACATAATTTTAGCTAAATGATGGTGAGGTGGATTCGTTTATAAAACCTTATTCGTTTTGAATGATAATGACCGTGTACTCTTTTATGAAACCTTATTCTGGCTGAATGATAGTGACAGTGGACTCGTTATTGAAACCTAATTCTGGCCAAATAATAGTGACGTGGAGCCATTCATGAAACATAATTCTAACCGAATGACAGTGACCGTGGACTTGTTTATAAAATCTAATTCTATCTGAATAATAGTGGCCGTTGACTGCGTTATGAAACCTAATTCTGGCTGAATTATAGTTATCGTAGACTCATTTATGAAGCCTAATTTTAGCCGAAAGACAATAACCGTGGACTCGTTTATGAAACTTAATTCTAACTGAATGATAGCGATTGTGGGCTCGTTTATAAAACCTAATTCTAGCTGAATGATACTGAACGTGGGCATATTTATGAAGCCTAATTCTAAGCGAATGACAGCGACTGTGGACTCGTTTATGAAACCTAATTCTTGCTGTATGATAGTGACGTGAAGTAGTTTATGAAATATAGTTCTGGCAGAATGATAATGATCATAGACTCGTTTCTGAAAACTAATTCTAGCTGAATGATAGTAAGCGTTTATGAAACCTAATTATGACTGAATGTTAGTGACCGTGGACTCGTTATTGAAACCTAATTCTGGCTAGATGAGAGAGACCACAGACTAGTTTATGAAAGACGATTCTAGCTGAATGATAGTGTGCGTAGACTCGTTTATGAAAACTAATTCTGGCTAAATGATAGGGAACGTGGTCTCGTTTATGGAACCTAATTCTAGCTGAATGATAGTGACCGTGGATTCGTTGATGAAAACTAATTCTGATTAAATGAACGTGACCGTTGTTTAGTTTATGAAACGTACTTCTAGCTGAATAATAATGACCTTTAACTTCTTTTTGAAAGCCTATTCCAGCCAAATGAAAGTGAGCGTTGACTCGTTCATGAAACCTAATTCTTGAGGAATGAACTTGACCGTTGTTTAGTTTTGAAATCTAATTCTAACTGAATCATTTTGACCGTTGACTATTTTGTGAAACCTAATTCTAGCTGAATGAACGTGCATTTTGATTAGTCGTGAAATCTAATTCTAGCTCAATGATCATGACAGTTGAATTGTTTATTAAACCCAATTCTAGTTGAACGAACTTGACCGTTGTTTAGTTTCTGAAACCTAATTCCAACCCAATGATTTTGAATGGTTTATGAAACCTTATTCTAGTTGAATTATCGTGAACTTTGGCTCGTTTAAGATATAGTGGGTATCTTATCTATTCCCTTTTCTAGTTGTAGTGGGAGTCCGTTCTAGTGAAGGGAGTTGTATATTGTTGCAGGTTAACGTGAAGGGAGTTGTTAATTGTTGCAGGTCTTGTGGTAGATAGCCCACTATAAGTCATAAAATGCGCAGAGACGACTTTTGTTCATTTGCTTTCTGGTCGTTATAGAGCAAACATCCGGTCCCTCGCTTTTGCTCGGTATCACCACAAAGAAACCTAATTCTGACTGATTGAACTTGAGCGTTAATTAGTTTATGAAAAGTTGAAGGACATGACCGTTGACTCTTTTTGAAAACCTAGTTCTAGCCAAATGATCCGAACCGCTGTCACGTTCATATAACCTAATTCTAACTCAATGTTCTTGATCTTTGACTTGACTTTATAACTTAAGTCTAGCTGAATGATCATGAACTTTGACTTGTTTATGAAACCTAATACAAGCTGAATGATTGTGATCGTGTACCTGTGTATGAAAACTAATTCTAATTGAATGTCCGTGATCTTTGACTGGTTTTGAAAATCTAATTCTGTCAGTATGATCATGATTGTTTATTAGTTTTTGAAACCTAACTCTAACTGAATGATCATAACCGTTGACTCGTTTATGAACCTAATTCTTCCCGAATGATCATGAACCTTGACATGTTTATGAAACCTAATTCAAGCTGAATGATCGTGATCTTTGACTGGTATTTGTAACTTAATTTTAGCTTAATGATTATGATCGTTGTCTTGTTCACGTAACCTAATTCTAGCAGAATAATCGTTACCGTTGACTAGTTTTTGAATCTTGATCTGGCGACTCGACTGCAGCCACTTCCCCATCGTCGAAATGTGGCCTCCCTCTGTCTCTTCTATAAATACTTTCATGGCTTCTGCTCGGATGAGCTTAAGTCACTGATGCCTCCTCAACAGGTGTTTACCCGTGCAACCAGACTGGCAACTGGGTCCCACCCATTCACAGTCAGGTTAGCCAAATGCAGACGACAATTCTACTCCTGCAGCTTCCTCTCTCGCACTTCCCGCCTGTGGAACTCACTCCCGTATTCTTGCTTTCCTGACGGCTACAACCTCCAGAAATTTAAATGCACAGTCAATACTCATCTACTAACCACTGGACTCTAGCTCTCTCTCTCCTCCCCTGTATAACCTTCCCTTTCTCTCCACCTATGTATCTGTCATCGCACCTGCTTTCTCAGCTTTATATTGTTCCTTTCTAACTAGTTTGTACTCCTCACTCTTTTCTAATTAATCTTTTTTACATTTATGTAACCCCCTGCACATCAGTGGCGTTTCTGCCTTGCTCGGGGTGAAATGATTAAAAAAAAAAATTCTATCTGACTGATTGTTACTGTTGATTAGTTATAGAATCCTAATTCTATCAGACTGATTGTTACTGTTGATTAGTTATTGAATCCTAATTCTATCAGACTGATTATTTACTGTTGATTAGTTATTGAATCCTAATTCTATCTGACTGATTGTTACTGTTGATTAGTTATTGAATCCTAATTCTATCTGACTGATTGTTACTGTTGATTAGTTATTGAATCCTAATTCTATCTGACTGATTGTTACTGTTGATTAGTTATTGAATCCTAATTCCTATCTGACTGATTGTTACTGTTGATTAGTTATTGAATCTAATTCTATCTGACTGATTGTTACTGTTGATTAGTTGTTGAATCCTAATTCTATCTGAATGATTGTTACTGTTGATTAGTTATTGAATCCTAATTCTATCTGAATGATTGTTACTGTTGATTAGTTATTGAATCCTAATTCTATCTGAATGATTGTTACTGTTGATTAGTTATTGAATCCTAATTCTATCCTGACAGTTGTTACTGTTGATTAGTTATTGAATCCTAATTCTATCTGACTGATTGTTACTGTTGATTAGTTATTGAATCCTAATTCTATCTGAATGATTGTTACTGTTGATTAGTTATTGAATCCTAATTCTATCTGACTAGTTATTTACTGTTGATTGAATTATTGAATCCTAATTCTATCTGACTGATTGTTACTGTTGATTAGTTATTGAATCCTAATTCTATCTGAATGATTGTTACTGTTGATTAGTTATTGAATCCTAATTCTATCTGAATGATTGTTACTGTTGATTAGTTATTGAATCTAATTCTATCTGACTGATTGTTACTGTTGATTAGTTATTGAATCTAATTCTATCTGACTGATTGTTACTGTTGATTAGTTATTGAATCTAATTCTATCTGAATGATTGTTACTGTTGATTAGTTATTGAATCCTAATTCTATCTGACTGATTATTTACTGTTGATTAGTTATTGAATCCTAATTCTATCTGACTGATTGTTACTGTTGATTAGTTATTGAATCTAATTCTATCTGAATGATTGTTACTGTTGATTAGTTATTGAATCCTAATTCTATCTGACTGATTGTTACTGTTGATTAGTTATTGAATCTAATTCTATCTGACTGATTGTTACTGTTGATTAGTTATTGAATCCTAATTCTATCTGACTGATTATTCTGTTGATTAGTTATTGAATCCTAATTCTATCTGAATGATTGTTACTGTTGATTAGTTATTGAATCCTAATTCTATCTGACTGATTGTTACTGTTGATTAGTTATTGAATCCTAATTCTATCTGACTGATTGTTACTGTTGATTAGTTATTGAATCCTAATTCTATCTGAATGATTGTTACTGTTGATTAGTTATTGAATCCTAATTCTATCTGACTGATTGTTACTGTTGATTAGTTATTGAATCCTAATTCTATCTGACTGATTGTTACTGTTGATTAGTTATTGAATCCTAATTCTATCTGAATGATTGTTACTGTTGATTAGTTATTGAATCTAATTCTATCTGACTGATTGTTACTGTTGATTAGTTATTGAATCCTAATTCTATCTGAATGATTATTTTATTGATTAGTTATTGAATCCTAATTCTATCTGAATGATTGTTACTGTTGATTAGTTATTGAATCTAATTCTATCTGACTGATTGTTACTGTTGATTGGTTATTGAATCCTAATTCTATCTGAATGATTGTTACTGTTGATTAGTTGTTGAATCACAATTCTATCTGACTGATTGTTACTGTTGATTAGTTATTGAATCCTAATTCTATCTGACTGATTGTTACTGTTGATTAGTTATTGAATCTAATTCTATCTGAATGATTGTTACTGTTGATTAGTTGGTGAATCCTAGTTCTATCTGAATGATTGTTACTGTTGATTAGTTATTAGATCCTAATTCTATCATTGATTGTTACTGTTGATTAGTTATTGAATCTAATTCTATCTGAATGATTGTTACTGTTGATTAGTTATTGAATCTAATTCTATCTGACTGATTGTTACTGTTGATTAGTTATTGAATCTAGTCTATCTGACTGATTGTTACTGTTGATTAGTTATTGAATCTAATTCTATCTGACTGATTGTTACTGTTGATTAGTTATTGAATCTAATTCTATCTGAATGATTATTTCCTGTTGATTAGTTATTGGAATCCTAATTCTATCTGACTGATTGTTACTGTTGATTAGTTATTGAATCCTAATTCTATCTGAATGATTTATTTACTGTTGATTAGTTATTGAATCTAATTCTATCTGACTGATTGTTACTGTTGATTAGTTATTGAATCCTAATTCTATCTGACTGATTATTTTGTTGATTAGTTATTGAATCCTAATTCTATCTGACTGATTGTTACTGTTGATTAGTTATTGAATCCTAATTCTATCTGACCTGATTGTTACTGTTGATTAGTTATTGAATCCTAATTCTATCTGACTGATTGTTGCTGTTGATTAGTTGTTGAATCCTAATTCTATCTGACTGATTGTTACTGTTGATTAGTTATTGAATCCTGAATTCTATCTGGCCTGATTGTTACTGTTTGATTATTGAATCCTAATTCTATCTGACTGATTGTTACTGTTGATTAGTTATTGAATCTAGTCTATCTGAATGATTGTTACTGTTGATTAGTTATTGAATCTGTTCTATCTGACTGATTGTTACTGTTGATTAGTTATTGAATCTAATTCTATCTGAATGATTGTTACTGTTGATTGATTTATTGAATCCTAGTCTATCTGACTGATTGTTACTGTTGATTAGTTATTGAATCTAATTCTATCTGAATGATTGTTACTGTTAGTTAGTTATTGAATCTAATTCTATCTGAATGATTGTTACTGTTGATTAGTTATTGATCTAATTCTATCTGAATGATTGTTACTGTTGATTAGTTATTGAATCTAATTCTATCTGACTGATTGTTACTGTTGATTAGTTATTGAATCCATTCTATCTGAATGATTGTTACTGTTGATTAGTTGTTGAATCCTAATTCTATCTGACTGATTGTTACTGTTGATTAGTTATTGAATCCTAATTCTATCTGACTGATTGTTACTGTTGATTAATTATTGAATCCTAATTCTATCTGACTGATTGTTACTGTTGATTAGTTATTGAATCCTAATTCTATCTGACTGATTGTTACTGTTGATTAGTTGTTGAATCCTAATTCTATCTGAATGATTGTTACTGTTGATTAGTTATTGAATCCTAATTCTATCTGACTGATTGTTGCATATTTGATTAGTTATTGAATCTAATTCTATCTGACTGATTGTTACTGTTGATTAATTATTGAATCCTAATTCTATCTGACTGATTGTTACTGTTGATTAGTTATTGAATCCTAATTCTATCTGACTGATTGTTACTGTTGATTAGTTATTGAATCCTAATTCTATCTGAATGATTGTTACTGTTGATTAGTTATTGAATCTAATTCTATCTGACTGATTGTTACTGTTGATTAGTTATTGAATCCTAATTTCTATCTGACTGATTGTTACTGTTGATTAGTTATTGAATCCTAATTCTATCTGACTGATTGTTACTGTTGATTAGTTATTGAATCCTAATTCTATCTGACTGATTGTTACTGTTGATTAGTTATTGAATCTAATTCTATCTGACTGATTGTTACTGTTGATTAGTTATTGAATCTAATTCTATCTGAATGATTGTTACTGTTAGTTATTGAATCCTAATTCTATCTGACTGATTGTTACTGTTGATTAGTTATTGAATCCTAATTCTATCTGACTGATTGTTACTGTTGATTAGTTATTGAATCCTAATTCTATCTGACTGATTGTTACTGTTGATTAGTTATTGAATCCTAATTCTATCTGACTGATTGTTACTGTTGATTAGTTATTGAATCCTAATTCTATCTGACTGATTGTGACAGTTTAGTAGTTTTGAATCTTAATCGTAACTGTGATCTTCAACGTTGACCAATTGTTTAAGACCAAAGTCTATTTGAATGACTGTAACCCTTATCTTTGTTGGAAGATAACTTCCTGTTTTGATGATTACGTGAATAGAAAAATTCTGCGCGTTTACCGTAAGCGGTATTTTGAAGCGGGCACCAATCGAAACACAATTTCATCCACTTACCTGAGCAGGTAAATTATTACTATTTGCAAAAGCGTCACAATTTCACGAGAGAAAAAAATATTTACGCACCTGCGCAAATAGCGGACGACATTCTCGCTCCATATTTTTATAGTATATTGTGATTGCATCATTTGAAGAAAAGGCTTGGATCCAATTTTCCAACCACCGACCGCCAGAAGCACTCGGAGTTGCGGGTTTTGCCTTTTCAACGCTAACGTCCGTTGATAATATTCTGAAACAATATATAACAAATCTATGTAAATATCTTTTCTTAATCATTCTGTTACGAGAAAAAAAAAAAAAGAAAAATTTCGTTCTACCTAGAATGGATTCAATCTGCTAAAATAGAAGATGAAATCGAGTAAATGCCTAGAGTCGTGAAGTTCGGTAAAATAGCGATAGTGTTAGGACATAGGAGAGGGAAGGGAACATCTGATGTCTGATTTTACACTAACAGAAGATTAGTTGGATATACTTGGATTTTGTTTACGTTGTTGACAATTAAAAAGAAAATGTAAGAAAAAAAAACAGTGCTAGTGAATTCGTTCTTCACTGAATGCACTAAATTTGTAGCCTTGTGCCAGTCTAAACGAAGCTTAGTTTTTAAGGTGCCTTAGTGTGGGATAATAATTAGAAAGCATATCTGGTTGAATATTGCTACTGAGTAGTGAGTTTGAACCGCACCGAATGTCTTTGTGACAATTGAAGACAAGCTTAGTTCTTACGGCGGCTTCGCGTGAGGTAATGGTTAACAAACTGGTCTGGTTGAACATTTCTACTGAGTAGTGAGTTTGAACCGCACCGAATGTCTTTGTGACAATTGAAGACAAGCTTAGTTCTTACGGCGGCTTCGCGTGAGGTAATGGTTAACAAACTGGTCTGGTTGAACATTTCTACTGAGTAGTGAGTTTGAACCGCACCGAATGTCTTTGTGACAATTGAAGACAAGCTTAGTTCTTACGGCGGCTTCGCGTGAGGTAATGGTTAACAAACTGGTCTGGTTGAACATTTCTACTGAGTAGTGAGTTTGAACCGCACCGAATGTCTTTGTGACAATTGAAGACAAGCTTAGTTCTTACGGCGGCTTCGCGTGAGGTAATGGTTAACAAACTGGTCTGGTTGAACATTTCTACTGAGTGAGTGAGTTCAATCCTTACCGACTACCACAGACCCGTGGACCTCTTCCAAATTCAACCACGCTTGGTTTATACAACGCTTTAGCAGGAGATAATGTTTAGCAAGATAGTTTGTTTAACCATTACTACTGGAAAGTTAGTTCGATCCTCGCTGAAAAATTAAACATTGCTAAAAGCTACAATAGATAAGATGTTGTGGGGAACCACGATCGCCCACACCCTGCAGATATAATACAGATAAGAAATGGAAAAAAATCGTTGTTCGAGGGCCTAAGAGAAATCCAGAGACTATAGAAGACTGTTCAAAAAATGCTTACGGAAAGGAAAACTTGTATTTTTCTCTTTGCACAAAAAAACAAATAAATAGATAAATAAATAAATAAAATAAAATAAAAAATGAAAAAATATTATAATGGATATAATTCCTGATTTGTTAAGTTAAGCAAATTTGAGCCTGGTCATTAGATAGATGGACAACCGCTTGGGAATACAAAATACTGTAAGCTTGGATTTACGATTAGTATAATGAATAATGGCCCAGAGTTGTTAATCGGAGAGCTGAGTTCCAATTCCAGTCGAGTTCATTGTATTCAGGAATTTGGAATGGTATGAATCCACCTCTTCTACCGTCAGTTATGAATTAATTAGAAAGACTTGTACCGCTAAACTATCTCTCCCGCTCGTCAGAAAAGATTATTACGATATAAAAATATTTTCTGGCTTTAAATAACCGTCGATAAACCGTAAAAAAAGAATTAATCAACCAACCAATCGATTATTTTAGCATAGTCTGTGTGGGAGACAGTTATGGTAGCTAGTTAGGATCAAATTCGTCTTAATACCAATTGCTAGCCACGTTGAGACCTTCGCTTTAAGCCATCGCATTGGAAATTCAAGGTAGCAAAGCAAAAATATTACTGTAATAAAACTGGCGACTATACAAAATTTTGATTAATATTGTAAAATGAGTCTTAGACGAAATCAAGTCTCTTAAAATCATCTAATTAATTTTGATAAGTTGCAAATCAAAATGTATTTTAAGCAATGTTACCAACAAGGCAGTTTCCTTTTGATACGATGACAACATTCAGAAGATAATTAGAATTAATTGTGAAGTTGTTCTAATCGGAATTTGTGATATAAAATTAAACAACAAATTTAAAAAATAACATAATTTAACAAGTAGTGAAGAAGTTTTCAAAAATGACGTCATAAAATTTGGCTGAAAAACATAAAATATGAAAAATTAAGAACAAAATGGCCGAACGATTCTAATGCTTTTAATTTTGATTAAAAAATCACTTTATCAAAAATATTAAGTTGTAACTTTTCCAGTGCTGCTAAAATTTAGATAATTAAAAACAAAAAACAAACCTTCAAACGCCTTTCTGGGAACCCATTTTATGCTGCCACTCAGTCGAATGTTGGCGATAAAATGAGATAACATTTGTGCTTGTAACAAAATCCTTTATATACGCGGAACTACACAAAATAAATAATGTTGAATTATAGAAAAAAACCTTTAATTCCTTAAAAGTTACTTTGTTTACGTTTCTCACGCGGTAATATAGTTAAAAGAACCAAGACAGAACAGTCAGTTAAATGCCATACATGATACACGCTTGGGCGATCATGTCTTGAAAGAGACATGACTGACTGGATAGAGGATTTTCCCTGCAGTAGGTTACTTTCTGCAATAGACTGGTTGTCAAATGTATATCTGTTATTTAACCCATAGCTAGAGGGAAAAGAGACGGATTAATATCTTTCTCAAGGGTATTTGCGTGTAAGTGAATGCAACGAATTCAACTTGAATTCGAACTCTGCCCTCCGATTACTCTTTCCCAGCCAATGCCCACTGCAACACAACGCGCATCAGAACAACAAAGGAGAGGTGCATTTACTAAAAGCGTAATTGAGTCGTGTTTTTTTTTTTTGGTGAAGACATTTGTAGCTGAGTGCGCTAAAACACACCTAACAAGATCTTTTGCCGAACATACAAGGAACGCAGGTTCGATTCATGCCGAAATGTAGATTTATATTTGTTCAGACTATGCTAGTATGAAGTCAAAAATCATCTTTACCGAGGGTTTGAGCGTACTGGCTTTGTAAAACTGTTTATCACACGAAATTATATGTTCACTCCCTAAAACTGTAACTAAGATTTGTTCGGAATGGGTTACCTATTTAGATGTAGAAACCTCTCAATTTGCATTTAAATCAACAAATATAGGTCTGCTTAATGAGAAATACTATATTTTCAATAACAATCAGATCACAAGCCTTTTGTTAGTATTTTTGAGATAAAGGAGTCAGCTCTGAATGTACAGCAAAAATCGGCTACTATGGAATTCGATTATAATTTTCTATAAAATTTAATTCAGCAAATAAAACTGGCCATTTTCTAGGCTCGTGACTACACAAAATAAAGTACCAGAAGACTCAGTCATCGAAATGTTGTCGAAACACCAAACATCTTAGCTAATTTGAGAGCGCTGAATCTGAAAATGTTCTTACTTGGTTAGATACCGTGTTTTCGCTGTACAGAAATGCCTCGTTTTTTGGAGAAAAAATCATTTTATTTTTCATTTGTTTCTGGATATATGATTGTTGTGGACTGTTAGGGCCAGGACGAAAAACACAAAAACAAAAAAGTGAGTTGAACCAGTGTATTCGAATAACAGAACATATATACAAGATAAGAGTGTTATTAATCAGCAGATAGAAATGTCCGTCCAAACTGTCAAGTTACACTGCGTCTCGACTGCCTCCCCGGAAGTCTCGCAGGTTAGTATTTATGAAGGAGGAAGAGTTCATTTCCATGTAGATAGGGCACCATAACAATAATATTGACCGATGGCAATATTTCTCAAAGGAAAATCGTAGAAACCTCTCAATTCGTTTTTAAACCAGCAAATATTGGTTTGCCTATTAAGAAATACTGTTTTTCAACAACAGCCAGACCTTAAATCTTTAAAAATAACACAATTGAATATACCAAGTATTTTCATGAAATCTTTTAAGAAACTAAAACAAAATAGAATAAATAAAACCTTCGTGAACATAAGAATTATGGTAAAAAGTTCTCTTTCTTGATTGTCTATCATGTTCAATGTTATTTAAGTCCTTTTTGATACAGCAGCAGTAGTCAGCCATCAGTCGTTTGTCCCACTATCTTAGGTGGCGCTCTTCCATTGTTTTTATAGCATGATGAAGCCGTTCTCTTTGCTCATCACTCCTATCATAGCAATTATACGGAAGTTTATCTCGATGGCTATGTAAAAAATGAACCTGAATTTTTTTTTTATTATATCACCCCGGGCAAGGCGGTAAGGCCACTGGTGTGCAGGGGGCTACGTAAGAGTGAAAAGATTGGAAAAGAGAAAGCCGGAAACCACATCCTAAACAGGGAACAAGGGATGAGCCTCTACACCTGTTCAGTAGACGTGGGTGGAGTGTGAACCGGGTGATAGTTCAGTCTATCTACTCCAATTGAAAAAAAAAATAAGGAAAAGTGAAAAGATTGGAAAAGAGAAAGCCGGAAACCACATCCTAAACAGGGAACAAGGGATGAGCCTCTACACCTGTTCAATAGACGTGGGTGGAGTGTGAACCGGGTGATAGTTCAGTCTATCTACTCCAATTGAAAAAAAAATAAGGAAAAGTGAAAAGATTGGAAAAGAGAAAGCCGGAAACCACATCCTAAACAGGGAACGAGGGATGAGCCTCTACACCTGTTCAATAGACGTAGGTGGAGTATACTCATGAATCGTTCTCTTTGCTTATCACTCATATTGCCACAATTATCCGGAAGTTTATATCGATGGCTATGTAAAAAAATGAACCTTAATACTCATATTAGTGTATTAATGATAAAGTGTATTACGGATAACGTTTATCAGTTAATTTGAATTTTGGTGATAAATTGGAAAAATTCGCTAGTTCTATTTTGAAGTTTTTGATTCGAAAATACTTCTTTTTTTTTTTGTAAAAATAGTTTATTTCAGGTGACTGACATAAATTGTTCGGCCTACCTGCAAATCGATTAGTTTTTTACGACCTTTATTATCTAAACGTTGCAATCAGCCAAGATCGTAAATTGATCTTTTTTTTCTAAAAATGAGCAAGTTCAGTACAGAGAAAACCATAAAAATGAAAGAATCGGCCTTCATCAAATTAGTCAAATGACATGTGTTGTTGTTTCTTGGCAGCAAAAATCCTGTTGACCAGTGTAACAAAATCCTTTGTATATCTATGGCATTTTACTTTAACATACATAGTATCTTTGTCTGAAGTCTATGAATATTTATACTAATTCAGTCGACTGATTGCTTTTTTATAGATTAATTGATTCGTTTTTTACGGTTTATCAACCCCTTTGCAAGTTATTTAAAACCAGAAATTATTTTTAGATTGCTTGAAATTTTACTAATTAATCCATAGGTCCGGGAGAAGAGTTGGATTCACACATATTTCAAGGGTATTTGCGCGTAAGTGAATATAATGAACCTAACAGGAATTGGAACTTCTGTCTCCTATTAACAATTCCGAGCTATTGTTCATTCCACCACCTGCAAATCTAAATTTACAGTACATGGTATCTAGGTACTGACCAGGCTCAACGTTGCTTAAACTCGGTGAACGTACAGGAACCAGTTTTTCAATGTGATGTGGCCGTAAGCCAAGTATACCATCTGCACATTCAAGATTACAGCACCTAGTTTTTTCAACGTTCACCCGTCCCGGTACTGACAAGGGTCGACGTTGCTTAATATCTGTAATCGCACAGGAACCGATGTTTCAACGTGATATGGCCGCAAGCTCATTATAACACCCGCACGTTCAAACTTATAGCAGCTGGTATTCTCAAGCGCTCACCCTTCTACGTAACCCGATTTAATGTTGCTTGACTTCAGTGAGCATAGGGACACGGGTGTTTCAACGTAAAGTGGCCGTAGTCCTCTAAGTTTTGAATTCCGAGTTGTCCGTTGCCAACCACAGCAAAAGTCCTGTCTACCTATTTTCCCAATAGAAATTACAGGTTTACAAACGAAATCTAAATCTAAACTTATTTATAAATGAAACTTTGTCTGTGTGCGTGTGTTAGTATCCGTTACATATAGACTTCGAAACGGCTGAACCGATTTTCTTGAAAATTTACACAGTTGTAATATAAACGTCTGTGAGTGTTCTTAGCTAGGTTTTGTATCGAGGTACCCCCGATAAATATCGAAAATCAATAATCGGAAAATCGCGTTATAGAAGGAGTGGTCCGATTTTAATCAAATTTGATACACTCATAGACAAAGACATATGAAACGATATTCAGAAGTTTCAAGGTTGCAGTTCTTACAATAGTGCAGAAAATCGATAATATATATATATATATATATATATATATATATATAAAAGGCAAGATGTTTATGTGTGTGTCTGTTTATCTGTCTGTATGTCCTTTATACAAATCAACAATTTTTATCCGATTCTCACCAAACTTCACACAAATATTCTTTAGGCAGAGTCTGAGCTCCAAGAACATGGATTAGTTTTAAAGCTTTCATTACACCCGAGAAACGCCGGGCTATACTGCTAGTTATTTTAAAAAAAAGCTTTGTATTTAAATAATTCACTTACTTAGCAATGTTTGATTCGAATAATTTTCTATTGTTTAAATTGTAAGGCGATATCGGGGGTGTCATGATAAATAACAGAGTTATGGCAGCTCATGTTGTATATAACGAGAATTCACGAGATTTAAATGCAGCAGCCATTGTTAGTCTTCTTTTACGTTCTCACTTTTCCATGACTTAATTTCTACAATGTTCATTACAGATCGAATAACTTTTAATAAGACTATCGTAACTGCGTCACTTCCTCTGCTCAAATACCCCCACAGTTACTTTCCTATTTGAAAGATGTCAAAAAATACACAATGTCTCTACGTGCTCAACGCCTAGCATTGTGTTTCTTCGTTTGGCCTTTTTTGTTCGTGTTGTATTATGGAAAAACGATCGCAAACAAGTGAGCACTATATCTTCCGGTCAATCAAAAAATGTCGCTGAGAGACGTATTCGCGCAGGAACAGTCAGAGAATAAATCAAAGAAAATTGTAACTGAAGAAGGAATAAATTTAATAATTTGTAAACGAAAATAAAATAAAGAATAATCCAAAATACTGATTAACATGTACAAAAAGAAATCTGCAAACTTCAGGATATGTCGAAGAAAAAGGAACAATTGCATGTAAAAAATGAACTCAATATTATATCTGACACCTAAAAAGCCACCTCCTATATATACAATTTATTTATTTAAACATTAGTTTTAATAGATACTCGTATTTGTGCAGTTGCCAAATAAATTAAAAATATATCGGAGTTAATCCATTTCGTAAAAAAAATCGTGTATATATATATATATATATATATATATATATATATATATATATATATATATATATTAGCATTATATCCCGGCGTTGCTCGGGTGTAATGAAAGCTTTAAAACTAATCCATGGTGCTGGAGCTCAGACTCTTTGGACGTTGGCACAAAAGACACTGTTTCCAGTTAAAGCGAAACCATAGACTGAAAGAAAAATGAATGGATGTCAGTCAAATTTTGATTTCCTGGTATCAATTTATACATATATATATTATCTATTTTCTGCACTATTGTAAGAACTGCAACCTTGAAACTTCTGAATATCGTTTCTTGTGTCTTTGTCTATGAGTGTATCAAATTTGATCAAAATCAGACCACTCCTTCTAAAACCGATTTTTTCGATTATCGATTTTCGATATTTATCGGGGGTACCTCGACACAAACCTAGCTAAGAACACTTGCAGATACTTATAGTCCAACTGTGTAAATTTTCAAGAAAATCGGTTCAGCCTTTTTGGAGTCTATAGGTAACGGATACACACAGACACACAGACACACACACAGTAAATAGTATTATCTATTTACAGAGCCAAATACGTAAAGTATATCAAAAAAGTTATTCGTTACCTTGGCTACTAAAATTTTTTTTATATCTTATTTCTTCCTTAACTTTCCCCTTGTCTACCCCATTCGTCTTTTCTTTTCCTTTCCCTCCCACCACTTCTATTCCTATGACACGGTTAAATTTTTATTTTTGATTCTTTAATACATACGTAGATGTGCGTTGTGGTGCAGTGGATATCAACTCGGAACGACAAATCGGGGAGCCGAGTTCGAATTCCAGTTGGATTCCTTGCATTCACCTACGCGCAAATACCCTTGGGAAAGGTATTAATCCATCACTTCCCTTCAGTTATGGGTTAAATAACAGAACAGATTGGGTTTCTACCGCAGAAAACAATGGCAACCTACTGCGGGATAATCTTCTGCCCAGTCAGTCATATTTCGAAAGATCGCCCAAGAGTATATCACGTATGGCACTTAACTGACTGAATATAGACGTAATCTAAAAGTCTTCTAATATCGAGTCATGAACTCTGTTTTTTTTTTCTGTCTGGACAACAAATTTTAATTTTTTCTTTCTTAATCCCCCACTTTTTGAAACTCCCTGGAAATGGAAAGTTTTGGGGCTCTTTTCGGTATATGAATTTTTGTACCATATTTGAATTAGTAATCGTTTTGTTTTTGATCGTTGCTGAAGAAGCGAGAATTTTCTCGCCGAAACATCTATTCAGCGAATGTAGAATTCGCATATATATATATATATATTCAGAGGAGGGTCTGTAATGTGATAGATACCGACTTGGCAGACCGCCTGCAGTCTCTCTCCCACCGGCGAGACGTGGCTTCCCTGTGTCTCTTCTATAAATACTTTCACGACTTCTGCTCCGATGAACTTAGATCACTGGTGCCCCCTAAATACGAATTTGCACGAGATACTAAATTAGCAACTAGATCCCACCCTTTTACAGTGAAACCGATAAAATGCAGCCGTAACTTCTACTCCAACAGTTTCTTTCCTCGCACTTCCCGACTGTGGAATTCTCTTCCAAACGATTGCTTCCCCGACGGCTACAATCTCCAGGAGTTTAAATGTAAGGTCAATACACACCTCCTAACACACTAACCTGCTCCCATTCTATCAAGCACTCTTCCCATCTGCCCGACCCTCATCCTCGCTATCCTTACTCATCTGTCACCTTTCTCCTGACATTCCCTATGTCTATCCACTCCTTCTCTTTACCTTCCCCTATGTAGCCCCATGCGCAATAGTGGCAGTGGAATGCCTTGCTTGGGGTGAGATGATTAAAAATATATATATATATATATATATAAATCTTTCTTTTTCTCTCCTCATTCTATACTCACTCGGATATATATATATATATATATATATATATATATATATATATATATATATCCGAGTGAGTATAGAATGAGGAGAGAAAAAGAAAGATTTTTGCCGTCCAAAACATTAATTTAAAACAGTGCTCGATATATGATGTATAGAGCTGTGAATATTTATTATAAATTATGTTTTAGAACATGTACATAATTTCTTCTATATAGGTCCTCTTCTCTACAATCATATGGCTGTTTCAGTGTTTGGGACCCAAACACCTCATCGGGAGAAATAAAGGTTTGGAATCATCCTCTGTTTATATTTGGTTCGTTGTTGTCGTGGGGGTTGGTTGGGGTTATTGTTAATTAAGTTAATGTGTCTCTCGTTTTGATCGTTCGACACTCGAAGAATCTGGTGTGTAAGTGCAAAATTGTTGATTAATGGTATTATCTGTTGGAATGTACGTCCTATCAGTTGGGTATATCTTCCGGTTATAATTTCTAAGAGGGATTCGTGTTGAGTTGTCATTTTTATGGTTGGCTATCATTTAATTGATTGATGTCTGCTGTTAGTGGACCTAATTCATGTATTACCTTTGATCCTGTGTCTAGGTTTTCACTTTGGGGTTTCTTAGATAGACGTGGTAGAGGTGGGGTGTTTTTTTCTTTCGAATTTTGATTTTTTCGGTATGGAATATTTTTTTATATTATAGGTTTTTTAAAAAAAAATATGTTTTTTTTATATATTTTAGAGTCAAGTTTGGAGTATTATTGCATTTAGGCAAAGTTATTTCAAGAAATCTAAATTTGTATTCTTTAGGAAGTAAATGCAAATTAGTGTTTTATCAGTTTTTTGTATAAAGTTGTATGTTTAATCTTAATTTTAAGTTTAGAGGGTCGGTTTTTTTTCTTTTAATTTGTTCTTTTCTTTTTTCTATAAATTATCGTTTGGAATTCTATTTATTTCTTTTAATTTTTTAAATATTTTATTTATTTAGATATTTTTGTGGGCATTAGGTCTTTCTTTAAGGATTTATTACATCGATTTTTTCTATAGCATTTTTTATCTTTTATAATAATAAAAATATTTATTCAATTTTCCAGTACTTTTTAGTGTGATTGTAGGTTTAGATCTTACGTGTGCTTACAGTTTATTTTTGTGCCTGATATAATTATTCTGAAGTAGTATATTTAATCTTGATTTTGAATATATGAATTTTGATTCTTTTTTGAGTTTGAGAGCTATTTCTTTAATTTTGATTTTTCATGTACGGAATATTTTTGTATTTAAGTAAGGTTATTGTGTTAAGTAAGGTTATTGGTGTAGGCTTTAGTGATAGACCTTCCTTTAAGGATTTATTGGATTGATTTTTTCTATAGCATTTTTTATCTTTTATAATGACAATATCTAATCAAACTCTTAGTATTTCTTAACGTGATTGTAGGGTTAGGTCCCTAATGTACTTGCAGTTTACTGAGGTTTCGTGTCTCTGATTTAAGAGCTTGTTACTATTTATATATTTAAGGATTTCTATTTTTTCTTGAAGGCAAAGAAAGCATGGTTCTTTTATAGATTTTGCTGTTCTTGCTTTTTTGAGAATTTTCTATTTGACCTTAGGTGTTTTATTTTCGTTTTTTAATTTCCAAAAGTGTTTGGAGAGAGATGTCATGTTTTGTTTTTCTTTGTTATTGAAGGATGAGAGGTGATTGTAAAAGCGCTTTTTAAATACGTTCATGGTATTCCCAATATATATTTTTTCTTTTTTAGGATTTTCTGGGGATGAAATCGAACACATATATATCTGAGATTTTGTCAGACATTTATTTTCAAGGATTGTATATTTTTATGCAACTCTTTTGGTATCTTATCATTCTTCTTCTTCTATGTGCCCTGTCCCTTCAGGACGTAGGCGATCATGGATCTCCACGTCTCCCTATCCCTTTTGGCTCTTAGTATGTTTGCACCTGTTGCTCCTGGCAACCCCCGTTCCGTCATCCACCTGATCAGACTCTGCAGATATGTTATCCGCTGCCTTCCTCTGTCTCTCCTTCCTTCTATCTGACCAGTCAGTATCAGGTTCTCCAGGCTCTCCTTCCTCATTGCATGTCCCAGGAACTTCAGTTGTCTCTTCCTGATGCTCAGCATCAATTTCCTTTTTGTTGCCATTCTTTCTAACACTTCGTCGTTGCTTGTATGCTCAGTGCAGGATATCCGTAGCATCCTTCTGTAGAACCACATTTCGGCCGCTTCCAGTTTTGTCCTCATTTTCGATGATATTGTCCAGCATTCACAGCCGTACTGAAGAACTGACATCACGTAGCAGTCTAGCACTCTTTTCTTCGTTTCTATTGAGATCTTCCTGTGTGTTAGTATTTTGCTCATCTTCTGGAACGCGTCCTTTGCCATGCCAATTCGCCTTCGGATCTCCGTGTCGCACTTTCCATCTCCTGTTAGAACACTTCCTAGGTACTTAAATTCTTGGACTTGTTTGATTCTGTTATCTCCCACCTGTATTTGGCATTTTGGGTTGTATCTTTTGCTGATGACCATGCACTCAGTTTTCTTAAAGTTTATTTGTAGTCCGTTCTTGTCACTCTCCTCTGCTACTTTCTGTATGAGATCTTGCAGTTTCCTTTCCGTGTCCGCAATCAGTACTGTATCGTCCGCGTATCTTATGTTGTTCAGGTTGTGGCCTCCAATAATAAATCCTGGTGTGTCATCTAGGGTCCTCAAAATATTCTCGCTGTATAGGTTGAACAAATCCGGTGAAAAGACACATCCTTGTCTTACGCCTTTTTCTATCTTTGTGTATCTACTGAGGTCGTTACCTGTCCGTATGCAGGCCGTTTGCTGCCAGTAGAGATTCTTGATTATTCTTATATCTTTGCCGAAAATGTCGAGGTTGCCTATCATTTCCATCAATTCTTTGTGTCGTATTTTGTCGAATGCTTTTTATCATTACATTTATTATTAATAAATTTTTACCGCATCTAGTATTTCATATTGAAGTGTATATGAAAAAATAACTAAATAAAACAAATGTATCAACACTGGAAAATATTTGGTGGGAACTAAACGAAAATATAAATACGTATTTTACCGTATATAAAAGAACTAATTAGGAAATATGAGAAAAAAAAAAACGGATAGACAGAACTTTTGTTTAAAAAAATAAAAATAAGAAATGAAACTGTGATTATGGATTAAATTCGATTGTGAATATTTAAAGAAGCCTAATAATTCTTAGAACTTAGATGGAACGAAATGAAATTGATCTTCTTTGGAGGGTTGCACCGCAGCTCGTCAGGTACATAGGAAAATGATTGAGTCTGTGAAGGGAAAAATACCAGCCGCACGCAAATGCAGGAAGGCGTACATATAGCTGGGGCGTGTTTCTCTTTCAATATTACGGTGGTACTTCACGTGGCTAATGGAACCATGAACCGACTGATGTTATCAGAGTATTTTACAAGCTAACTAATTTTCTGCCTTGTAACAGTTGATGCTGGAAGACGTTTGGATCTTTTCACTCTAATAGTCCGCGGCATACAGCTATAATAACTCATCAGTGGTATTTATCAACACAATATAAAGGTGTTTCCCCGGACTTGAATCCAACTTAAAATTCATGGCGAAGCTTTAAAGATCGAATTTATCCGAGAGAACTCAGAAGCAATAATGATTTTAAGTTCGTTTTCAAAAACGAGTGAATCAAGAACACAAAATAATGTTCTTAAGTATTACAAAAATGACTACGTGTTGTAACTGAAAACAAAGGCTTTGAAAATACGAGTATCTAGGTTCGCCTATCGTCCGGTTTACACTCCTCCTCGATCTTTTAAACAGGAGTAAGGCTTTGTTCTTCGTTTCCTGTTTAGGATTTGGGTTTTCGGCTCCTGCTAAAGTCTTCTCATTTTCTCAGTAATCCATTGCGTCTTAGTGACATTAGGGTGAATTGATTTAAAAATAACTGATTTTTACAAGAGTTTACTGAAAAGATGTCGGCATAATCAAAGTCCTCTTAATAAAACATTCTGTTTCGTCAGTCTGGTCAGATTTTAGTAATTAGATCCTATCGAGAGCTTTTCAGGGATCCTTTTTAAAATATGAAATACATGTATCTGAATACTTTTCTTTACAAATCATCATCATCATCATCATCATCATCGGGGATGGTGCTAGGATCCCTGCCGAAAATAGCACTTGACAAGTTCCCTTCACATAACTGGTTTGAAAGCCGGAGACGTATTCAGTTATGCCTATAGTGTCCTGGGTAAAGTACACCTGGCTGAGCCCATCTTTCTACATGTCATACCACAAACTGATGACCTCCAACTTGAGGCTAGCCTTAATCAGGAAAAAAAATGATCATTGATTTCATCGGCGTAAACTTGGCTGTTGACTTTAGTCCTAAGATACCTGTTATATACCAAAACGTGTATGGTATATAATACTTCTGTTTTTGCTGCTGGAACAACAATCGTCTTGACAGATAAACGACAAACACAGAACAAAGATATATAGTGTGTAGAATGGTAGTCGGAGAGAATCACATACATACGCACATAAGAGGGAAATTATCGGGAGTTCTCTTTTTTCTCATATATCTTCTTCGGCTCTGTTCTGTTTTTTGTCCCGAAAACTCCGCTCTTATATAAGCTGAAATTCCCCGAATTCCGCTTAATTGGGTCATCTGTTGATAGGCACATGTATTTATCATTTTCGCATTATTATTGCTTTTGGAACAGCTGCCTTTGATGTCATTACATTCCTGTCTGCCATTATGTATATTTTGTGATGTTGAAAACGGCTGTCCTGACGCAAACATACTTTTGTTTGTCCTGCTTTTGACCGAAATTATGTTTATGTAGGCCTATAAATATATTACATAACGTATCATCATCATAATGGTTGCATGAATAGCTATGGAAGCCCAGACAATAGCACAACTGTGGAAAAGGTTTATCCCACCTTTTACAGACGTTCTAATCCTCCCTCATCACCATAAAAAGACTAATACGGGGACCGATGACCCGACTATATATCTACATTTTACCAGTAACACTCGTAGAGTGACCGGACGTAGAATTTTAATACTTAGTCAGCAAAATACTTTTGAAAATACGTATTTTCTCTCTAATTGTTAATCTTATATTAAAATATATCGTCTGTTTAAATTTAAAATAAATGTAACCGTCAGAGATATATTTGAATAAGTATTTTACAAATGTCCATATACTATCTTTTTACCATCCCGTTTATATACTATTTTTTTACCATCACACATACACACACACACACACACATATATATATATATAATTTAATATATTACTAACAATTAAAAACGTAGCGAAAATGCTTGTACTATCTTCAGTGTTAGTATCAACAAAAAAGTAAGACAAATTTGACAAATTTGAGAAAAGAAACTCACGCTAATATGACAGCTGTCACAATATAATCTAAAGCGGTCTTTTTTAAAGGAAGCTTATTCCTAACTTGCCATCTAACGATAAAATCAGAACGAAATATTTGGTCAAGCCAATATTTTCTTGATACGAAGCTCTCGTCTGCTTTCTTTGATTTTTTAAAAATCTTTCTTCTTCTGTCTTGTTTCGTCTTTTTGCCGTTGTCTTTTTCTTATCGCCATGACTTTTTTCCCTCCATCTTTATTCTCTGTCTTTACTCATTTTTCTAAATCGTGGGCTTAAGATAAGAAAAGTTAGCAGTGCCGACAGAAAAATAAAATTTTTTGTCAATATCGCCAGAGAATTATTACCACTGATGAAAGAATTATCTCTTAAAGATGATGATGATGATGATGATGATGACGAAAATGAAAGAAGAAAATTTAAGAAGGTCCTAAAATGAATGTATATTTTAAAATGAAAGGATAGGAAAAGAGAAATTTGCAGAGAAAAAGGGGAAGATGAAAAAGAAGTAGATTAGAAAAATATAAGAAAGAAGATAAAAACAAAAAGGTAAGAAGAAAGAAGATAAGAATGAAGAATATAAGAGAGAAGAAGAAGAAAGGGGAAGATAACAAAGAAAAATATTAGAAAGAAAAGGAGATAACGGAGAAAAAGAGGAAAATGAAAAAGAAGAAGTTTAAAAGAAGAAAGAAGATAAGAATGAAGAATATAAGAGAAGAAGAAGAAGAAAGGGGAAGATAACAAAGAAAAATATTAGAAAGAAAAGGAGATAATGGAGAAAAAGAGGAAAATGAAAAAGAAGAAGTTTAAAAGAAGAAAGAAGATAAGAATGAAGAATATAAGAGAGACGAAAGAGGAAGATGACAAAAAAATATTAGAAAGAAATAGATAGGAAAGGAGGAGATAGCATACAAAAAAGAAGATGAAAAAGAAGTTTAACAGAAGATGAGAAAGAAGATAAAAATAGAGATTATAAGAAGGAAAATAACAGAGAAAATGATTAGGAAGAAAAAGACAGGAAAGGAGACAATAACAGAAAAAAGATAAGAAAGTTTGCAGAAAAGAAGAAAAGAAGACAAGATAAAGGATATGAAAGAATTTTATACAAAATAAGAAAAAAAGAAAGATGATAAAGAAGAACATAAGAGGCAAAGAATTAGATGAGAAAGAGAATAACAGCGAAGAAATAGACAAGATGGTTTGTACAAGTTTACAGAGAAGAAAAAAATGATAAAAATAAATAAATGAAAATCTCTTTTATTTATTTACCTTCTCTTTGTCTTTGTTTTATCGCACTTCTTTATTCATTTTTTTTTTTTAATCATTTCACCCCAAGCAAGGCATTCCACTGCCACTATTGCGCTTGGGGCTACGTAGGGGAAGGTAAATAGAAAGAGTGTTTAGATATAGGAAATGACAGAAGGGGGGATAGATAGTTTAGAGGACGGGAAGAGTGTTTGAAAGAATGGAAGCGAGTTAGTGCGTTAGGAGGTGTCTATTGACCTTACATTTAAACTCCTGGAGATTGTAGCCGTCGGAGAAGCAGTCATGTGGAAGGGAATTCCACAGTCGAGAAGTACGAGAAAAGAAACTGTTGGAGTAGAAGTTGCGGTTGCATTTTATCAGTTTCACTGTAAAATGGTGGGATCTAGTTGCTAATCTAGTATCTCGTGCAAATTCGAACCTAGGGGGCACCAGTGATCTAAGTTCATATCTTCGTCCTCTTTCCATTTACCTCTTCTTATTTTACAGCACTCACCTCTTCCTTCCAATTTTTACTTCTCTCTTGCTCTTAGTTTGCTTTCTCTCTCTTTTACTCCTTCTTCGTCTACTTTTGTGTCTGACTTCTTCAGCCTCACTCTCTTATTTCCACCCACTTTTTCTTCTTCTTTCTGTCATCAATCTTCTTCATATTATCTCACTCATTTTGTTCTTTCTTTTGTCTGACATCTACATTCCCTCTTCTTTCTTTCTTTCTTTCTTTAAGTGACGTAATTGTTGTTTTAGCAGAGACTTTGCCTTTCCTAAGAATCCCAAGTACACACTAGAACAGCATTTGAAAATAAAAGTTAAAGGCGGGCAAAGCAAAATGGCTGCTCACTTCAAACACGCAACCCGTTACCGTAGTGAGACAAATGCCGTCAAGTAGACGGTCTCCATGTTAGCTGTCTCGTATTTGTTTTTGGAGCGACTTTAGGCAACAAACCAACAAAGAAAAATCCACCTTGAATTGTAAATAAGAAAATAAGTAAAATAAATATTTGTCCTTAATGAAAAGAAAAAACGAATCCGCGACGACACCTGTACACACTCGTACACGCCAAGATGTATAAATATGTAAATCTTGTTTGAAGGCGTTCGTGTTTCGCTTCATGTTGAGAGTACATTGTTTCTCAAATCAGACGTTTATTTTGTGCTAGCTTCTTTTTGCGACTTACATATTTGTGATATGTATTTTAACCATTAAAAATAGTCTTTAATATGGCCCACTCAATTTTTGTCAAACTAAATAAAAACAAAGTTTTTTCGGCAAAATGTTTATGCTATCATGAAGAAGATAGATCAAAGTATTTTTTAATTATTTTTACAAATTTGGTTTTAATTGTTTCTAACAGGTTCTACCAGGTTCATTTAGTAGTAAAAAATCTTTTTTTTTTCCTCGTCAGTGCGAGGCATAAATAGACGCTTGAGTTTCAAGAAAACGTTTTTATTTTTAAAAATTCAATTTAAATTGAGGTATTGAAAAGTTTAGTGGAGGAACCTACATTGGTTATAGCTAACAATACAATAACTACTAATATGAGTTGTAATGTAAGATTCATTTTTATTTTATTTTTAGTCTCGTGTCCTTTTGATTTTACAATTCCTCTCCAATATATATAAATGAAAAAACTGACGGCAATCTCAGCTGGTTTTCATCGTTATATTTTTTCACTTGGAGGAAGGCAGATCGATTTAAACGGTCAAATTAGCAACTGATCGAAAAAATGATTTATTGTTAACTGGGGCAATGAGTGGCTTGTTAATTTTAACGCCTCCCAAACAAAACTACTCTCTATTAATCGTCTGAAATAACCCTTTCTTCCTTCTATCAGCATGGCTGATGCTAACCTCCAGGAGAGTGACAAGGTTCTCAGGATTCTCGGACTCACGTTTTCCGCTGAGAGGAAATGGAAAGATTATATTGCACAATTGCCAGGTCTGCTACTAGAAACGTTTGTTCATTGTGTCGTGCTAGACATCTTTTCTCTCTAGAATCTATCTCACATATTTATATATTATTAAGATGTAATACGATCCCAAGTAGGCATATACGCTGACGACACTACAGTTTACTGTCGCATCGATCAAAAATCTACTGAGACTGACAAAGCAAACCTCGCTGCCGAGCTTGAAAAGGATCTCTAATCCGTGGCGGACTAGAGCAAGAAATGGCCCGTGAATTTTAATGCTTCCATAACGAAGCTGCTATCTATTAACCATCACAGGCAATCGCACCGATTCCCCGTTAGCATGGATCAGGCTAGTTTCCCCTGAAAGGAAAACACTGTGCCTCCTCGGCTTAACTCTGACAACAGACCTCAAGTGGAATGAATATATAGCATCCATAGCTAAATCCGCTGCTAAGAAAGTCGGTTCTCTGTGTAGGGCCAGGAAGTTTTTTTCCGCCCGAAACAATCCTGCACATATATAAATCTACCATCCGCCTGTGCATTGAATACTGCTGTCATATCTGGTCGGGTGCTCCTGCTATCTACCTGGGTGTCCTTGACAAGTTCCAACGGAGAATCTGTAATGTGATAGATCCCGACTTGGCAGCTCAGATACAGTCATTTTTCACCGGCGCAATGTGACTTTTCCTGTGTCTCATCTACTTTCACGGCTTCTGCTCCGATACACTTAGCTCACTGGTGCCCCCTATATATAAATTTACTCGAGCCACAAGATTAGCAACTAGATCCCACCCTTTTACTGTGAAACCAATAAATTGTAAACGCAAATTCTACTCTAACAGCTTCTTTTCTCGCACCTTCTGCCTGTGGAGGTCCCTTCTATTTACTTGTTTTCCCGACAGCAATAAGTCAACAGTCATCTCCTATCTCACTAACCTGCATCCTCTCACTCATTCTCCTTTTTCCGTCCACTCCACTCTCATCAGTATTTTCATCCTTCTCTTACCCACTTCCTGATACCTCTGTATAACCTGTCACTCTTTCTCATAACTTTTCTCCTATGTAAACCCTGCAAAACAATGGTAGTAAAATGCCTTGCTTGGGGCGATATGATTTTAAAAAAATATTATAAGCCTACCATTCGTCCATGCTTTCAATATCACTGCGGCATATGATCTAATGATCTTGCTATACATATATAAATCCAATGAAGAATCATTGGTCCTGATGTGGTAGCTTGGTTTCACTCACTTTACATCCGCCGTAATGCGACTTCCCTCAGCTTTTTTCAGAAACAATTTCATGGTAATTGTTCGGATGAATTTTCTTCTGAGGTACATAGACTTTATGCATTAAAGTGCAATGCTAGATTAGCGGTAACGTCTCGTCTTTTTACACTTGAAATAGCTAGATGCAGCAGTAAGTTCTATGCTAACAGTTTCTTCTATGATAGAATGCTTGTGGAACTCTCCTCTGGCTTCTTGCATCGAAGTCAACTTTGATCTTCAAAAATTTAAATGCAATGTTAATCATTATCTTCTGTCTTCTTAATTCTTGTTCTTTCATTGTTCTCTCTCCTTCATAGTATTTTTTCTCATCTATATATATAAAAGTCAATCTGTGAGTCTGTGTGTGACTGTTCCCTATGCACGCCTACATTGTTTTAAACTACGTCATTCAAACTTTCTAGGGACACTTATCTACAAGGAAGCCAGGTCGACACATACTTTTTGAGTTTAAGTTCAGCAATTTTCCGTTTCGCACTTTTTGGCCAATGGAGGCGATTGTTTACATTTGCTCCGTAAAACATCTAAGATCTAAGATGGTTGCTAAATTACGTCACAGAAATCAAATCACACTTGTCAAACGCGACTAAAATATTTTTTATTAAAAAAAAATGAGCCTTTATATTTAATTTTTATTCTCACATTTTAAAAATTAATTTGGTCAACAAAAAAATGTAAATATTTTTGTCCGTAATTTTGAAACAAAAGAAATATCCTCCCCTCTTCTCTCATTCTCCTCTTTTCTCTCTCTTCCCTCTCCATCTCTTACATACCCACTATCTCTTTCTCTTTCTCTCTCTTTGACACACACTCTTTCTCTCTCCCTCACTTCCCCTCTCTTTCTCTCTATCTCCCCATCTCTCTCTTTTTATCCCTCTCTCACAAACACACACTCTCTTTCTCTATCTCTCTTCGTCTCTCTTACCTTCACCCTCTCTCTTTATCACACTCTCATAGTCTCTGTCTCTGTCTCTGTCATGCGCTCACCCACAAAATAGTCGTTGTGCAAATACACGCGATACGAATAATGGCCCTGACAAAAGCAAAACACAAATATGTAACCTGCAAACTAACTCCAAATACAGTGAATGTCTCCCCAAACATTTTGCGCTGCAATTTTTAACGAAATAACACCAGAACAAATATGGTCGCCACCTACCTTTTTTGGTCTTGAAATTGAAAAGAATTAATGTCCAGTCGCAATGCTTTCCAGTTTTTCGTCTCTCTAGTTTAAAGTCAGGTGTGAAGAAAGTTGGTTCACAGTGTAATGCGAGATGAATTTACTGTCTTCAGTCAGTCAGTTAAGTGCCATACGTGAAACACGCTTGGGCGATCATGTCTTTTTCGAGACATGACTGACTGGGCAGAAGATTATCTCGCAGTAGTTTGCCATTGCTTTCTGCGGTAGACTGGTTGCCGACCAAGGCTATAGAATCCAATCTGTCCTGCTATTTAACCCATAACTGGAGGGATGAGACGGATTAATACCTTTCCCAAGGGTATTTGTGCGTAACTGAATGCAATGGATTCAACTGGAATTCGAACTCGTCTCCCGGATTTCTCGTTCCGAGCCGATATCCACTGTACCACAACGAACATCCCCATCTCTATAAATCTCTATAAATCTGCTATTCATCCATGCTTAGAATATTTTTGCTACGCATGATCCGGGGCCCCGGTTATTTGCTTTGAGATCCTTGAATCAACAATATTATTGGTCATGGTCTAGTGTTTCGTGCGCGTCGACGTAGTGTAATGGTTAACAAGCTTATCTCGCTAGCATAATTAAAACTGAGTAGTAAGTTCGATCCTCATTGGGTGCCCCATACTTTCAGCATTATGCAACGTTTAGAAAACTACCTTGATTTGGCGCTTCGGCTTTAGTCAATTTCTTACTGTCGTAAAGTTGCCTCCCTGTGCCTTTTCTATAAATACTTTCATGGTAATTGTTCGGATGAGATCTTTGCTATGGTGTCTCGCCTTTTTTAATTTAAACGCAGTACTAGACTGGCGTTGAGATCTCATTAACTTACAGATGATCTTGCTTGATGTAACCATAAGTTCTATGCTATTAGTTTCTTTTCTCGCACACCTAGCTTGTTGTTAGGGCGCCGCTCCTATTTGACTACAAATGGACTGTTCTCATTGCTATATATAGCAATGGTGGATTCTCTACAAGGGGGTCGTAGAGAGTCATTAGACTGACGACTCTACGACACTGTCAGCTCTCTGCCTTCGGGCGGTGGGGGGCGCACTCTGCTTCCGAGCAGAGAGCAATAACCCAGTCGTGGTTCCGCCGAAGGGTAGAACCACGACTGGGGAAAAATAGACAGATATTTTTTGGCCCGGCTATATGGCCGGGAATACCCACAATAAAATGACCATGTGTCACATCCAGCCTACGTGGGAAGGCTAGTAAATACAGTCGTAGAGAGTCGCTTGAGAGTCTCTAATGAGTCAGTGCGAGTTAGTGAAGAGTTAGTCACACTTCCGGTGGCGTACCGGAAGTAATCACGTATACACACGTCTTACGACGGATTGAACTCTTGTATCTTTCTATTGTAAATATTACTAATCATTTCTGTACATACTAACCGTCTTTCCGCGGAATACAACTTATATTCTGATTTTGTTGTTGAATTATTCATTTATACTTGGCGACATAACAGTGGCGACGAAGATGAGATAAGAAAAAATCGTCCCAAACATAACACTTGTGGAACTCCTTTCCGACTCCATGCTTTCCAGCCAATTTTAATCTTCAAAAACTTAATTGTTTAAACAATGACCAGGCCTCGTCATTGTTTTATGAGCGATCAGCGGTTGCCCATTCAGCACGTCTCTCTTCTCCACGCTACCGATGCTGTTCAAAAGAAATTTAAGCCCAAGGGAAAGTCTAATGTAACTTGGCACCTGTGTCGTCGACTCGTGTATATGCGGCATATCAAATGCAACTCCTTAAAAAATCACTTCGTCCATTACAACGTATAGACTTCACACTGCGAGAAAAACGCCCGCATATAGATAGAAAAGGAATTAAGTCCATACAAATAGAAAGGGGCTTAAGACAAGAATTTATTTTCTCACCGGTCTTTTTCAATCTCTTCAGCGAGGCTATCCCAGAAGAGTGGGATATCCTACCAAGAGTATCGGTGGCCAAAAATCTTAAAAAACATTAGGAAATAACGTTGTGTTGATGGCAAATATGGGCAAGAAACTTACAAGACTTCATAGACAAGGCAGTAAAGGAAAGCGAGAAGAAAGGACTAACCATTAATAGTGAGAAGACGGAATAGATAGTTGTTAACAAAATAAGAAGCCTAATTTGGGATCTACAAATTCGAGGTCAAGATCAAACAAGAATAGAAGTTCAAATATCCGGAAAGAACAGACGATTGAAAATGGGACACGGAAACCCGAAGTCACATTTTAATAATAAAAGACGCCTTTCAAAATTTATGGCTTCGTTATATTAACTTACGCACAAATAACATTGGGAACGGTATGAATTCATCTCTTCCCCGTCTATGGATAAATTAGTAAAACTTGTATTACTAAACCATTATTATCTCCAGCCCCACCAAAAAAAAAAAAAAAAAAAAAAAAAAAAAACGTTTCTTTGAGTCTAAAAATATTTTCTGGGATTAAATGACCTGCAAAAGGTTGATAAGACGGAGAAAAACAAATCAATATTGACTGATTCGTTTTTCTACGTCTTACAAACCGAGAGAAATTTTCCTGTTTCGAAAGATTTTGTTTAGCTTTTGGAAGATGTCTTTCGATCAAATTTTCCGGCGTCTGTTGAAAACCGTCTCCCCGGTAGTTAATTTTCAGTAGTTATTTGATTTTGACGTCTCCAATTCGTAGCTCGCGACTTGGGTTTTTCCTCCTGCTAACGACCATAGGGATATAGGTTTGTCTGCCCAACTCCTTGGTCCATGTCTAGATGAAAGCAATTTCTTCGCACTAGATATTGCAAAAGAGATTATGAGTTTAACAAGTTTTCTTACTAGCCAATACTTTATTAGAATACAAACGTAAAATGCCGGCAAAATATTCGAGAGAATTTTACATATATATATATATATACGAAACGTACTTTGTTATAATAGAGAGGATATATATATATTCTTCACTACTCGAGGACGTAATTATTGCAAAAAATAAAATAATAAGGCACTGTTAAAGAGCAAAAAACGCGGCAAGAGCTTTCATAACTGTCTGTAAAGATTAATAACTGGTAGTAAAGAGAGCCGACGCTGACTCGGAATGGTTTCTCTCCATGAGCGTAGTGACAGAAGGAATATATATATATATATATCCTGTCTATTATAATAAGGACTGTTGTGTGTATATAAATACACACAACAAATGCGTATGTATGTACGCAACGAGACACATATACATATATATGCCAAGCCCCATACGGTTCACATATAGTTATGTTTGTGTGAGCCCTGGTGGGCGAGCACGCGCGCTTGTGTGTGTGTCTGCGTACGTCAATGTGTATACAAGTGTGTATTTATGTCTGCGTTTGTCACAACGACAAATTTTCCTCCTAATTTTCATTCCACTTCGACAAATATACACCAATATACGCAGCCCTACATATATCCAATATATATATATATATATATATATATATATATATATATATATATATATTTCTTTTGAGGACAAAATAAAATCTCATAACATTAATTCTCGAAAATGGCTAAAAGTATAGAAAAAGGCGCTCGGATTAACATAACATAACATTTGGAAAACTTTTGTATAGTTTATGTCCTCAAAAGAAAAACCGTAAAATTGCAAGAAGATTACATGAAAATTGCATAAAAATACTTAACCATCTCAGCTTGACTGTCATTTTTAACATATATATATCTTCTTTCATGTAAACACGAGAAAGGAACATTTTAATATATATATCTTCGTTCACGTAAACTTCTCGGTATGATTTTTTTTTTTAGTAAACTTCCGGTAAATGAATTTTGTACTGTATTTGCATAATAAATGAATTTTATGAATGAGATTTTTTCTCGCTGAAATGGCCATACAGCCTATGTAATTTTGGGAGTTTTATTTGAAATATATATATATATATATATATATATATATATATATATATATATATATATATATAATTTCGGATTGGTATGGATGAAATAAAATTCCAATAATATAAAAAAAGACAATTCTTTAAAGAGTGCTCAATACAGAGTAGAGCAAATAATATCCATTTAAAATTTATAGCATAAGTCTGTTATAACATCTCGACAATGTAATTATGTCGTTTCAACACTTCTTGTAATAAAGTAATGGTGCTAATCAACACCATCACTTGACAAGATACAAGAAGTGTTGTAACAAAACAACTACTTTGTAGTGATGCTAAAATGTACTTATGTTATCAATTTTTAATATATATTTATATTATACTACAAAAATTCAAAATGTTGGTGCGAACAACAGGCTACCTACCAAAAGGTTTCAAAAAAGAAAATAAAAAAAGGTCGGGAAATAGTAATAGCAAAAAAAAGAAAACGCAAAAAATTACCTAAGAAAAAAAAAAATTAAAAAACGAAGACAAACAAACACCCACCTAAGCAGTAAATAACAGTGCGCAACGCCCAGGATATCTAGATAGAGCTATCAACAATTCACACCATCAACCCTTAACCAGCCATAGCTCGAGTCGCTACTCAAGTCAGCGGAAAACCAGAATGTATGCATAATTATGTAATGTTGAACTCTGTGTCCACTTCTATATTTACATACTCTATATCTCTTATACTGTACACCATTATCCGTAGTTATAGCCTACCTTAAAACAATATTGTTTGGATATATATATATATATATATATATATATATATATATATATATATATATATATATATGAACGTGATTATATATAGTTATATTCGTCTCGAAAACCTTCCTCAAAAACTTTCGAACAAAGGAAAAAATGATTTTAAAAAAGAAAAAAAAAAAGAGCTTAGGACATGAAAGTCTGTCAAAAGTGTTCGGACAGAAATCAGCACGAAGCCCAAAGAAAAAAAATCCGACGCGAGTAACCATCTAACAGAAAGCACTCAATATAAAAATAGAGCGAACTTAGTAGAACCTAATGTGGGCTTGTCTTAATTACCTTTTTATATGTCGTTTTTTTCCATTACCTCTTTAGCTAGCTTTCCCTGACGACCCGTTTACGAGAAACCTAGGTAGGTTCGTCTGGCTCATTAGGTTCTATTATATATATATAATAAAAATATCGACACGATAAAAAACAAAAAAATAAAAGAACAAAAAAAGCATACACCCCAATACAAAATAACATAAATTAAGAAGAAACCAACCCCAAAACAAAACAACAGCTACCAACACCTAAACCAAATAACAACACGCAAGGCGCCAGCAGCCTAAACCCTCACAAGATAAATAGATTAACCTATCCTGAACTCAGCCACAAACAAACACTTAACCCTAAGACCTTAAAAAGGTCAACAGAACTCAAAATACAGACCAACAACTCTAACACAAAAAAAAAAAAAAAAAAAATCCAACACAAATAAACGGGCTTTTCAACTAGATAATTCTCATTTCAAAAAGATCACCTGAATATGAAGCAGACCACAGAATGGGCTGGCTTCGAAACGCGAAAATTTTTGTGTAGTGATACTATGAATTTATAAAAACATTGTAACAACCATTACAGTACAACGCTCTACATTTGTATCGAGCACTCTTTATAAAAGTAAATGCATGAACAAAAGGTTAATAAACCTACGAGTTCAACAACTTAGTTACAATATATATATATATATATATATATATATATATATATGCAAAATATATTCTCTTTCTCCCTTTCCTCTTTTCCCATTTATCTTTCTTTCTTCTCTTTCTATTTCTTTCTTCCTTTTCCATTTGTTTTTGCTCCCTATACTTCCGTTGTCTTTGCACATACACACACTCAAATAATTGTATTTTACCATAATGATTACGATCACCGATGATACGGGGTTAGTTTCACCCGTTGAAATGGGCATACGATCATGTAAATTTAAGATTTTTCTATGTAATATGTATACACATATATATTTTTTGCATATATATATATACATATATATATATATATATATATATATATATATATATATAGAGAGAGAGAGAGAGAGAGACGAGAGAGACAGAGAGAGACAGAGAGAGACAGAGAGATTGACAAAGATTGCGTGAAAGAGAAATGCAGAGACAAACATAGTGCATTTGGGGCTACATTGCTATTACGAAATGCCAATAAAAGAGCAAACAGTGATACTACTACTACTACTAATAATAATAATAATAAAACAATGGTGAAGAAATGTACTGAAATATACAAACAGGGGACCAGAGGAGTTAAGTAAGGGTGGAATATGAAAATTTAATTTCAAAAGAGTAGTTTGTCCGATCGATATGAGGCGGCGTCACCGTATGTGTCCTTCAGGTCTCGGGAGGGTTCGCTACTTCACACCGGTCGATTTGTCCATTTACGTTCGTTACGCCCCGTCTTTAGAAGTGGCTTGACGGCTGACACAGAGAACGACAACTGAAAAGACGACAGAAGTGCAAACGAAAGCGAGCGGGCCAAAACGCCAGGGAGTTGCATTCTTCCTATTGTCGAATGGCATTGGCTTCTGCCAGTTCGTGAATGCCACATCGTTGCTTTCAATACGACATTTGCCTACAAAGATGAATAAATATGTGTTTGTGTATGTGTGTGTGTGCACGTGTGTGCGTATAGCACCCATCTAGCCTACAAAACCACCACCATATCTGTATTGTAGTTGCGGTTTTTCTGTTTTCAAAACGGCCATTTTTCTGCGTTTATTCACAAACAGAAATAAATATAAAGAGATACGAGGAAAAGTTCTTGGCCCGACCCCCATGCCAAAACCTGAATAATTCTCAGGTTGTTTCCATTCGTAATCCGTCCTAAAAAATTTTGCATGATATTGTACACACACACACACACACACACACACACACACACACATATATATATATATATATATATATATATATATATATATATCATACAGGCCACAGTGCAAAGAAAGACACAACATTCTGGAAGTTGTTATAATACAAGAAAAGCAGTCAACATGAAATAGGCTTTCTTTATTTATGGGAGATCGTATATTGGCGTTTTTATTTCGAAAAAAAAAACATTTGCGTGTGGCACAAGGTCGAAGGGAGAGGATGTTAAAGGTTGGTCATCATTATCCTACTACTACTTAGTTCGATTCCTGATCTATTCCTTCTAACAATTGACATAATCACCACAAGAACTCATTCATCTCTATTCAGTTCGAACATGTACCGAAATGCAGCATTTTCACAGAGTTTTTATACACGCTTCAATATAAAATACAACAGATTTCATATTGAAGCTTGTATTAATAAAAAGTAAGAGTGAGAAATTAAAATACACATAAAAATTCGGCTTGACCGTTTAAATGACGTGACATAAAATTGATTCCATCAAAAGCGGGCAACCTAGAAATAACAGCTACATAAACACGCTAAAAAAGAAAATCCTTGAAAACGAATGTGTATATTAACCAAACTTTTTGGTTATAAACAACCGACAATTTGAAACGATTTGTTTGAACATTATTTTTGATCGATACTCATATTTAAGTAGATATTCTGTTTTTAATTAAACAGTATTATATATTTATATCTACTGGCCTGATTATTTACGATAAATTTTTATGATGAAAACTTGTGTCATTCGGCAGGATTCGAACCTGCGATCCCTATCCATGTAGGCTTGATTAAAACCTCGTTTAGACTAATGGTCATCTGTGGTTGAGAGGTCTAAGACGTGCCAGATCACATGGTAGTTTCTCCTATATGAATATCTACTTAAATATGAGTGTCGATCAAAAATAATGTTCAAGCAAATCATTTCATATATATATATATATATATATATATATATATATATATATATATTATTGGAGTTTATAATAAAAACCTTTTTCGATACTCAAGGGCTGTCATGTTTCAATGCTATATTCAGCACCTCTTCAGGTGATATCTTTATATTTAGCATGATGATGTGTTGAATATAGAACTACTACTACTACTAACACACACACACACACACACACACACACACACACACACACACATATATATATATATATATATATATATATATAAATGAATAAAGAACAAAGAATATAATTGCAACTTTCAAAACATTAATTTAAAACAATGTTCAATATAAGAATAGAGCAATGAATATTTATTATCAATTATTATTTTAGAACATGTACAAACTACAACTACTACAAAATTGTACATTTTGTTTCGATATTGAGCAATGTCTCATCAGGTAGTTAATAATGAGGGTAATAAACGTTTTATTGAAAAAAATTTTTAAAATACCACTTCTTTTTATTTTTGTAATTTTTTAAAACGTTCATTACAATCATTATACCTGATGAGACACTGTTCTTTCAATGTTGAAACAAAATGTACAATTTTATAGTAGTTTGTACATGTTTTAAAGTAATAATTATATATATATATATATATATATATATAGAGAGAGAGAGAGAGAGAGAGAGAGAGATTGTTTAATTACTTAGTTTTTGGTCATAATAAAATTACACCAGTGCACATTTATATTAAAAGAGTTCAATACAATTATATTATAGAATTGTGAATATTTTCCATCTCGTTTACAAATAGAATATATATATTAATTGTGAGATACAAAATAAAATATTTGAGAAACAACAATATATATTAATTGCTATAAACGTTATTAACATTTGATCTTCTATCTTTGTTAGTTTATCAAATGAATGGGATGAAAGCAAGGGATTGATTTCTTTATTCGCCACGCTGAGTCTGCAGGTTGGTATTTTTTCTAGGCTCAGCCTAAAGCTTAACCAACTCTAGCCTGTTTGTTATAATTTCACTATTCAACAAACTAAATAAAACACGGTGATAACAACTCAAATGCATGCAACTAACAAAAATAATATATGTAGCAATATTTCTTTTATACATGTTTTATTGTATAGCGAGACTTTTATTAAGTTTTTCATGTGTCCTCATCTTACAATTTTCTTTGATGAGAACTAATCAAATTTTCATTGACCTTCACTCTATGAAACCCTAGCACACACGGACTTTATCAATGCTTATCAGATGACGAAACGCGTTCGCTAAAATAAGTTTTGCTTTTGTGTGTATATATATATATATATATATATATATATACATATATATATCATATATATATATATATACACAAAATATATATATATATATATATATATACACAAAATATATATATATATATATATATATATATATATATACACAAAAGCAAAACTTATTTTAGCGAATGCTAATGATATATATATATATATATATATATATATATATATATATATATATATACTATCATTATAGCCCGGCGTTGCCCGTGCAACTCAGAACATTTTTTAATTAGATGTTTAATGCAGTGTGTTGCGATTTCCGAGCGCTTGTAGTCGCCGCCTCACTTGAAAACACAGTTATATCAAAATATAATTATATAAAACATTGTTTGCCTAAAAATTGTTAAATAATTCGATTAAAAAAATTTATTTTCTTTTGTTTTGCGTAAACGTGAGTTGATGTTTTGTGTGACATCGCAAAAAACATTACGTTTGTTTTTGTTTAAAAATTACGGGGGGAAAATATTTACATTTTTTGTTGACAAGATGAATTTCAGAAATTTTCGAAGAATATATAAAAAAGTAGACATTTAATTTTAAATTTTATTCGCATAGCAAATTTAATTATTTATATATATATATATATATATATATTAGTCATCTACATACTAGACTGTTTCGCTGTATCACGGCGCATCAGTGCAGTTAGACACATCCACTTGCTTCTGGGCAGGATCGAAACTCACCCGATTTGGCGTCAATCGGAGTCGCTACTCCCCTAAGCCATAGGCGCATGGAATCAGAGAAGGGAAATTTTAACGTGTTGTATATATATATATATATATATGTGTGTGTGTGTGTGTGTGTGTGTGTGTGTGTGTGTGTTTGTTTAATTGTGATAAGGTTTAGCACCAAATTTGTTGGTTTTTCACTAATTTTATTTATCGTAAAGTACTCGATACCAGGGTGGGGATAAAGCGTTAATAAGTATACAGCTTGTTTCTAACTTAGCGCATGTTGACTTCAAAAGTTTCGTGAAGACACCGTAATGATGTTCTCCCTCGTCAGGGTTATATCAGGTCTATTTGCCAAAGTCGGCATGAATCTGCTCAATTAAAGAGAGAAACACATTATATATATATATATATATATATATAGTTTTAGCATAAAGAATTTATCCATGCCGACTTTGAAGTTTCGTGAGGACACGGTTATAATGTCTTCGCTCATCGGGGTTGTTTTTTTCTCTTTTTGCCATGTGATCACTCTGTATTAAAAATGCATTTACAAAATTTGGCGGCGGGTTCCTTACACCAAAACAACGACAAAAATTCATATAAACATTTGTCTGCAAATGTCTAGCAAATATCTAAGCTGAATTGTTCCATGGGGATTCTGATTCACCTCCAAATATTTTGTTGTGTAAATGTGGAAGGAAGGCTTGGAGAACCTGATACTAACAGGCCAGATACAGTAAATTTGTTATTCCATGTCTTCTAAATCTTGCCTCATCCGTAAACAAGACTGAAGAAACAAACAACGGATCGGCAGTTTGTGCAATAATTGATCAGAAAATGTTCTCTCGTGGTAAGAGATCTTCTTCTTCTTCTTCTTCTTCTTCTTCTTCTTCTATGTGCCCTGTCCCTTCAGGACGTAGGCGATCATGGCTTTCCACGTCTCCCTATCCCTGGTGGCTCTTAGCACACTTTCTCCTGTTACACCATGCAACCCTCGTTCCATCATCCACCTGATTAAGTCCTTCAAATATGTTATCCGTTACTTTCCCCTGTCTCTCCTTTCCTGTATCTGGCCTGTTAGTATCAGGTTCTCCAAGGCTTCCGTCCTCATTGCATGTCCCAGGAACTTCAGGTGTCTCTTCCTGATGCTCAGTATTAATTTCCTTTTTGTTTCCATCATTTCTTGGACCTCATCATTGCTCACATGCTCGATCCGTGATATTCGCAGCATCCTTCTGTAGCACCACATTTCAGTTGCTTCCAGTTTTTCCTTCATCTTTGATTATATTGACCAAAGAGATCAGTTAGCGTAAATTCCTGCATAAGTTGTAAATTATATGGAAACAGGAGCTGCTCTTCAAACACCCCCATGCGGTACTATGAGATGTACGACAAGCTAGGACCACTTCAATTGAGCTGATACCTAGATCGTCCCCTACAACTTATAAAATATGTTCTTCGTGGTCAGGCGTACGAACTGACCTTGGCTATCTTCGATCCATAGTTTGTGACGCCACGGTTCCTGTCTCAGCAAAGCGACAATAAACAGCAGCAAAGGTTGGATGATTTAGCTGATTTCGATCTGGAAACGCAAACTGATACAGTCGTGCAGCCTCGCGTCCATTACTATTCGCGCGGCCGTATGTTAAATCATATTTGCCTACTCACACTATGAATATCCTGTCATTCTTACGGGGAACAATTCTCAATTAACTCACTGTTAAACTGGTTAAACACTGAAGAAAGACTAGTTACCAGTGTACACAAATGACAAATATAACCTAGTCTGCATAACAAAACAGAGCCATCTATCGTAAACTTTCTTTACTCAAAACTAAGAATTTGCGAACATATGTTTATACGGACTTTTCTCCTTGTTTTAATTTAAAGAACCCTCCCCAAAGAAGTATTTCAGTATACCCTTCGAAACACTCTTTGATAGACCCTTTATCTCCAGCCATTCCACTCGCCGTTTTTTACATTCCTTATTTCTAGCAAAAAACAAACATTTAAGAACATTGGAAAACAAAATACAAAATTTATAAAATCTTCCTTGTCGGTCGTTTTTAACGAAACTATTTAAAAGAAAGTAGAAAATAGTAGAACTTTCAAAATTTTTCTACGATGTGAATGGACGGTTGCAATGGCCCTCTATACTGAGGGTACCGGGTTGGCAGTTTTCTGGTTGCTGCTTCCGAATTGTAGTTAGGAGCCCTAACTCTTGAGTAACGTCTTGAGCGACTGCTCTGATCAACAGTTGCATAATATCGGGGTTCTAGTAGTGCCATGACGCGCATGGATAGGTGCCCTTGCAAATTCCTCCGGTGGGCCACTATACTGCAGTCTGCGCCAGTTCCCTTCCTGCACATGTCGTAGCTGATGACCGTCTTCTACAACTACTCGAAGTCTCTCTTTATCAAACGTAATAATGAATACTCACAACTACAAATACAATGCTAAACCAGCCTCACAAAATCACCTAAGCCTCTCAACATTTCCTTCACTAACATCCGTAGTATTCGTATCAATTTTTGCAGTGTGGAATATTTTCTCCCCGAAAGGTCCTCAGACATCCTAGCTCTCTCTGAAACTAACCTGAACCCCACAATCACCACCTCTGATTTCTCAATCCCAGATTATATTCCCCTCCTCAGGAAGGTATTCAGCATCCATATGCATGACCTGGGAGTCTGTGTCAGCAAACATCTCCCTCTGGTAAATCTCTTGAATCTCCTGAACATCGATACATGTGTCTCCGTCTCGCTTGGGCCCCGTCTCTGAGAAAAAGGCCACCATGGCGCAGTTCACTCCGCCAGGAATTTGAAAACGGCGTGCTGTACTTGTTAGCATTCGCTACAATACGCACATTTCAGAGTGCCTTGCGTGTTGATCTGAGAACAGCGCAGAGGATTCGAAAAGTGTTGGATAATATATCCAGTCAACATCATGTAGTCATCACTAGTGACGGCGACGTTATTCCTCCATTCATCATCCCACAGGATCCTCAACACGCAGGCATACATCAATTGCCTTGAAGAGGTAGTTCTGTCCTGGGTCAAGAGGTTGGCTACTGGAAGACCCTATGTCTGGCATCAGGTCTATATCCCATGATATACAAGCAGGAGAACATAGTCATGGCTGTCAGATAATTTTTGCGACCACTAAAGGACAATGTTAAAGAAGAGTTGCAGGAGATCCCGAAGTTGTCTGGAGACCGTGGTTGCCGCCAGTGGCGATTTTATTGTATTTGAAGTTATTTTTGTGTAATGTTGGTTAATATATCTGTTAAAATGAGAGGCCATTGTTATTTTCATTTTAGACGACAATTCATCCATCGCACGCACACACACGCACACACACACATACACACACACACACACTATATATATATATATATATATATATATATATATATATAAATTTGGCTTGAATTGCTTCATTTGAGCAGACGACCATAACATATCTTGAAAGCTCGCAATATCCTCGCCAGAAGGAAAGATAACTCAAAGAAACAGCTAATGCCGGAAGTCTAATGACACAAAATTCAACCGCCATATTAGAAACGGGAAATACACTGAAAAGTGCATATAACGAACTCACATTATCACAAAGGATTGCCTTCCAGGTAGACCGTCTTTTATTGATCTCCTTTTCTATCTCGTCATATGTTTAATGACATCTTCCGCTGAATAATGGTTAATGTGCTGGTGTCAAAAACTATTGAAAGCGAGTTCAGTCATCACTGAGTTTTCCATGAAACTAACCGTGAGCCTCCGTTCAAATATACACCGATTACGCTAGATCTTTATAAATGTGAAAGTTATCGTCGTGATATAAAATTCAAGCAAGGAAAGAAAGAAAAACATTGAATATAGCATAAGAACAGAAGATATGGCATAATCGGGTCAACAGTAAGACGTTGTAACAAAGGGACGGTTTTTCCCATGTCACCGCTTTTATTTTAACTGCTTCTACTCTTCAGCAATGTTAATTATTTAAAAATTGATGATAGGAATTGAAATAAAACTAGGTACCTCTACTCATTTTTGATATCTACAATTGAATTAAAAAAAAACTTTTCTTAAAACATATATTTTAGTTTTAATTGAAAGTTAAATGATTAAATTTACTATTTCAAGTAAGCAAAATTCTCTGGTGTATTTCAAGCAGAAATTATATTGATTGGGACATAAAGTTCTTCACTTTTTTGTTTAATCTTTCAATTCTTCAGCCATTTTTAAGCAATTGACACATTTGAAAACGAAAGTTAATTCTCGGTTTTAAACATTTTGTAAAAATAAAATATACATTTTAAGAGACTTGTGTATTAAACATGATATACAATCGGTTATATCGTTTATTTTGAATTTCTAAGGATACAGTAAGTAACAACATTTCTAATAACATTATATTTATATAATGAATTAGCTGTCGTCTTATACTAGAGGTGTAGGATAAATTCATGAAAATTGGCTATAATTTTTACTCGTCTCATCTAAAGGTCGCCTTATGCACGGAAAAATACGGAAAGTACATTTTATTCAATATATTCACCATTATTTGCAATAACTTGTAACTCTTCGAAATCATTTGAATAAAATTCCGCAGATTGATTTAATTTTTTAGTGATATCTCAACCTCTATACGGTATTTAATGGTGAAAGCTAAATAATTTATAACACACTTTTATCTATTTTTTTAGATAATGATGTCTTTTAGTGCTACAGGTCTTACTAATTAACCCCTAGCTGGGGAGAGAAGAGGAGAATTCTGATCTTCTCAAAGAGTATCTACGTGTAAGTAAACATAACGAACGCAACTGGAATTGAAATTTGACTCTCCGATTAACAATTCCAATTCCTTATTCATTGCGCAAATTCCGTATTCAAGCTTACACAACTTGGTATTCCAAAGTAGTCACTCATCTAGGTACTGACCAGGCTCGACGTTGCTTTAACTTTGGTAATCGTACGGGAACCCGTGTTTCAACGTGATATTTCTTTTTTGTTTTGTTTTACTGTTCCTCCAATACAAGGCCAAAGAGCCACTCAAGGGTTACTATGGGAACTTATATTAGCATAAGAAAAAACAAGTATTGGGGTATAAAACTGAATCAAAGTTTAAAAGGAGCCGGAAGCCAAATCTTAAACAGGAAACAAGGAATAAAACTGTCCAAGAGACCGGAAATTATAATTCTCTGGTGTATAAAAGTTATAAATTCTAACAATTATCATAGGTTTATCATCTAATATATCCAATTCTTAGAAATAATTCATCATCTCGAAAATGTAACCTCTAAAAATATGGCTTCTTATGAACTCTTATTTGACAGACAGAATTTGATATTATTTAACAAAAGATATTTAAAATTATATATGCATATATATATGCTTTCAAAATATTTTCTCTTTATAAGGTTCAGTCAGTTAAGTGCCATACGTGATACACGCTTGGGTGATGATGTCTTGAAAGAGACATGACTGACTGGGCAGAAGATTATCCCGCAGTATGTTGCCATTACCTTCTGTGGTAGACTGGTTGCCAGCCAAAGCTATAGAACCCAATCTGTCCTTATATTTAACCCATAACTGGAGGGAAGAGACTGATTAATACCTTTTCCAAGGGTATTTGCGCGTATGTGAATGCAAAGAATTCAACTGAAATTCGGAACTCGGCACCCGATTTCTCGTTCCGAGTCGATACCCACTGCTCCACAACGCACATTCTACACATTTATGAGGTTACGTTCTTTTTTAGTTAAACTGACATCAGAGAAATCAAAGTTATGTCCCACGTCGAGAAGGATAAAACTGTTCAAAAGACCGGAAAGGATTTTGAACCGGACAATGTGGTAAACCTAGATTTTTTACGTAAAAAGTTTTTTGACGAACTCTTTAACCTGGTTTTCACTAAAGAAAGTTTTCACCCGAGAAGTGTTTTGAAGAAATCGAAAGAGTTAATAATCAGTCAGTCAGTTAAGTGCCATACGTGAAACACGCTTGGGCGATCATGTCTTTTTCGAGACATGACTGACTGGGCAAAAGATTATCCCGCAGTAGGTTGCCATTGCTTTCTGCGGTAGACTGGTTGCCGACCAAGGCTATAGAACCCAATCTGTTCTGTTATTTAACCCATAACTGGAGGGATGAGACGGATTAATACCTTTCCCAAGGGTTTTTGCGCGTAAGTGAATGCAATGGATTCAACTGGAATAAGCACTTGGCGCAATTTTTAGAAAATTAATCAATATAAATGCAAAGACTTATCAACGATAATTTCCCAAAGCAAGTTTTTGATGCTGAAATAAGATTAGCTTTAAAGATATTTAGAAAAAATAATATACGCAACTAACTTGATATATATATGATGAGAACCCAATATGTCCTGTTATTTAACCCATAACTGGAGTGAAAAGATGGATAAATACCTTTCCCAAGGATATTTGCGCGTAAGTGAATGCAATGAATTCAACTGGAATTCGAACTCGGCTCTCCGATTTCTCGTTCCGAGCCGATATCCAATGCACCACAACGCACAACCACAAATCACAGCGCTTAAATAAGATGTTGTTGTCTTCAAATTTCACTCACTACTGATTTCTATCTTGGTGTTCTTATATGTACTTAGTTTCTCAAACGTTTCCAAATGTGTGTTTTAAATAGCAAGGACTGCAACATCTACCATAAACCTTGTGTTGTATGATTATTATCATCATCATTTTTCATCCTAATTCTATTTCTGCTATGGTCACACAACCTACCAAGTCTTCGGAAAGACCTAAGGCAGGTCGTGGTGTGTTGTTATGGCTACATTTAATTTTTTTTTTATCTCCCATAAGATCCATAGCGTTACATAAACAAAGTTCTCCTTAGTGTGGGGGCTGTACTTAACAAGACAATTTTATATATCTCTTAAGCTGGGGTTTCCAGGGATTCTTTCAATGTGTTGTTTTGTTCCATTTTTTATCATTCCAAGTGCACCTACTACGACTGGTACTTTCTTGTTTTCAATTTCCACATTTTTTCTATTTTAATATCCAGGTTTTTATATTTTGATAGTTTTTCGAATTCCTACAATCCGCTAGACAAGACATATCAATCAATAAGTTTTTTCTTTCTGGTTTTTAACAATAGTGTCCGGCCTATTTGTTTCAATTTTCTGTCTGCGTAGATGGTGTAATCCCGTAGAATGGAAATGTTCATACCAGTGTTTGCTTACATATTTAAAAAATTAATCAATATAAAAGCAAAGACTTATCAACGATAATTTCCCAAAGCAAGTTTTTGATGCTGAAATAAGATTAGCTTTAAAGATATTTAGAAAAAATAATATAAGCAACTAACTCGATATAAACAAAAAATAAAGACTCCATTAAATTGTTTTATTTTAACCGGATGCATCCTAATTATAAACAAGTCGACAATGCTATTAAAATTATAATCCGCTGGTGTATAAAAGTTATAGATTATAAAAACTATCGTAGTTTTAACATCAATTATAAAAAGAATAACTAATTTCTAGAAATAATTCATCACCTCGAAAATATACCCTATCTGAAAATATGGTTTCTTATGAATTCCTGTTTGATAGACAGAACTTGATATTATTCAACTAAACATGTTAAGAATTATATATACATATATATGTGTAATGAATTATTTTGAACATATTTTTACCGATACTCGTATTTAAGTAGATATTCTGTTTTTAATTAAACAGTATTTTTATATTTATTTATTGATGGTCGAGTGGTCAAGACGGTACCAGATCAAATGGTATGCTTCCCCTATGTGATAGGGGTCGCAGGTTCGAATCCTGCTGGATAGCACACATTTTCGTAATAAAAATTTATCGTAAATAATCAGGCCGGTAGACATAAAAATACTGTTTAATTAAAAACAGAATATCTACTTAAATACGAGTATAGGTAAAAATAATCTTCAAAATAATTCATCACGAATTGTCGGTTGCTTATAACTAAAATTCGTTAATTTCCGTAACATGTTTACATATATATGTGTTTTTAAAATAGCTTCTCCTTAAAATGTTATTTTCTTTTTTAATTAAACTTACCATATATATATATATATATATATATATATATATATATATATATATGTGTGTGTGTGTGTGTGTGTGTGTGTGGCAAAATTAAATTATTTTTTATTAAGTCTTTTCCGTTTTGCATGAGTTAATAAATATAAAATCGTCCATAATTATTATTGCTTCTAGTGCTTCCTGATCGAAAACAAAAATTATATATAAATCACAATATCAGAAACATCTGGCTACTCGAGAGACCCTATACTTCAAACATTTCTCTCCTACCTCTCCATTACATTATTTAATAGTCGAACAGTCTTGAAAGTAATTTTCAACAGAAAGAGGCTCACGCGAAATCCAGTCATGCATGACATGTGAATACTTGCAATAAATGCTTCTTTTTTATACAACATAAGAATAAATTGCATTAATTATATAACAATCAAAACATAAGGAAAGATGACAGCAGAAACAAAAACGCCTTTGAAAATGGCGATAGAGGTGACCGAAAGCGCTTGGAAAAATTAAAACTATGGACAATTTTTATATTCATTAACTCATAGAAAATGTTAGGATGCTAGAAAAATTTGATCAAACTGAATTAATTCTTCTTTGTCGATCGTGTTTTATAAAAGATGATTAAAATAAATATTGCTACCCAAATAGACATTAATATAAAAATATGAATGTACTCCTGCCGTAAAAAATGACGACAAAATATTTGAGAGGATTAGATATATATATATTAATGTCATCATTCTTTATGTTTTGACTGTTACGTAATTAATGCAATTTATATATATAATATTCTTTATTATAATAGAGAGGATATATATATATATATATATATATATATATATATATATGTACACGCACATACACACACAATGGCCTTTATTATAATAGAGACGATATTTATATTCTTCACGACTCAACGGCATAATTATTGTAATATCTATCTATCTATCTATCTATCTATCTATCTATTCACAAAAATAATTTTATATTTGAATATTTATAAAAAATATGTGAACCAGCTACACTGTAATATTTATTTACCATGTTATAATCTCGATTATAATAAAGATCGCTATATATATATATATATATATATATATATAGATAGATAGATAGATAGATAGATAGATAGATAGATAGATACGCCACGCGCATGTAGTGAGTGATAGTAGCGAGGCAGCATTGGTTCAGTTCATTCTCTTTACTACCAGTTATTAAAATCTACTAACAGTTATGAAAGATCTTGCCGCATGTTTGCTCTTTAAAAGTGCCTTTTTGTTTTATTTTTTGCAATTATTATGTCGTCGATTAGGGAAGAATATATATATATATATATATATATATATATATATATATATATATATATTCCTCCTCTCACGCTCAGGGGATTTGATTTGTTTTTCTTTTTTATGTTTAAATGTAAAATACCTAATAGTAGGTACATCAACGTATATGTTGCTGTCATTTTAGACGGCCTATCGATATCAATATTTTGACGCCATTTTTTATATAGATATAATTATGGAGACACTTTTTAAATAATAATTAAAAAAATGTTTGTGTACTATAAACATACTATACTATACATACTGTATAGTATATACTATATACTATATAAGTATATATACTATATAAGTATATATATATATAAGTATACTATACTATATAGTATACTATATAGTATACTATATACTATAGTATGTATAGTATACTATATAGTATACTATACTATATAGTATACTATACTATATATATAAGTATACTATATATATGAATATACTATATATATAGTATATACTATAGTATACATACTATAGTATACTATATAGTATACTATATAGTATACTATACTATATAGTATACTATACTATATATATAAGTATACTATATAAGTATATATACTATAGAAGTATAAACTATAGTATATACTATATACTACATACTGTACTATAAACATTTTAAATAATAATTTAAAAAATGTTTGTGTACTATAGAACAAGAAAATTTGAATAAACACATAACGACGAGTAACTTTAATAAATTTTGTCAAAATCTAGTTTCAAATATTTTAATTCTTTCAAACTGCTGAGTATGCAGTAATAAGTCTGAATCTACCATTTGAATTTAATAAATAGTAGGCTATTAAGAAGGTTGGGTCACTATGTCGATCCAGGATGTTTTTTCCGCCTGAATCCATCCTGCATATATACAAGTCAACCATCCGTCCGTGCATGGAGTACTGCTGCCATTTATGGTCAGGCGCCCCTGCCGTTCTCCTCAGTGTTCTCGACAGGCTCCAAAGGAGAGTCTGTAATGTGATAGGTACTGATCTGGCGGCTCGACTGCAGCCACTTCCCCACCGTCGAAATGTGGTCTCCCTTTGTCTGTTCTATAAATACTTTCATGGCTTCTGCTCGGACGAACTTAAGTCACTGGTGCCTCCTCAACAGGTGCTTACTCGTGCAACCAGACTGGCAACTGGGTCCCACCCATTCAATTCTACTCCTGCAGCTTCTTCTCTCGCACTTCCCGCCTGTGGAACTCGCTCCCATATTCTTGCTTTCCTGACGGCTACAACCTCCAGAAATTTAAATCTATTAACCACTGGACCCTAGCTCTCTCCCCACCCCCGTATATCCTTCCCTTTCTCTCCACCTATGTATCTGTCATCGCACCTGCTTTCTCAGCTTTCTATTGCTCCTTTCTAACTAGTTTGTACTCCTCACTCTTTTCTAATTAATCTTTTTACAGTTATGTAGCCCTCCGCTCATCAGTGGCATTTCTGTCTTGCTCGGGGTGAAATGATTAAAAAAAAAATTAACCGTTACTAAGATAGATAGCTTGAACTATTTAACACATTAGTGAATGGCGTACAATTATTTTAGAGAAGATTTACCCAAAACTTAAAACCCGCCTGTCCTAAGATTATTTTTATCATTTCACTTCACGCAAGGCGATAATGCCACTAAGACGCAAGGGAGCTACTGCGAGTGAAAGTGTGAAAGACTTTTAAAAGAACCGGAAAACCAATTCTAAACACGAAACACGGGTAAAATCTCAATTCCTGTTCAATAGACGGGGAAGGAGCGTGAACTGGGTGATACACGAACCTATCAGCTCCTATTAACTTACCATTACTTGACAAAGATAGATTAGGCAAAAATAGCTAATATGTTCAGGAAGCTTTACACAGTAATTGATTAATTTCGTTATTATTACTGTATATATTATCATCATCCTTGTTATTAGTATCCTTATTATCAATATCAATATTATTGTATATATTATCATGATTATCTTTATTATTATCATAATCATTATTATATATATCATTATCATTATTATCATAATCATCATTATCAATATTATTACTGTGTATATTATCATTATTATTATTATTATTATCATTATTATTATCATCATCATTATCAACATCCTTATCATTGTATATATTATCATGATCATTTTTATCATCTTCATCATTATTATATACTAGCAGTATAGCCTGGCGTTGCTCGGGTGTAATGAAAGCTTTAAAACTAATTCATGGTTCCGGAGCTCAGACTCTTTAGACGTTGGCACGAAAGTCTAAAAAGCAATAGTTGTTTCTAGTTAAAGCGAAACCGTAGACTGAAAGAAAAATAAATGGATGTAAGTCAAATTTTGATTTCCTGGTATCGATATCAAATAAGTTTTTTTTCGTCGTAAACTGAATTTTGAAGGCTAAATAAGTCCTCTGAGTAAATGTTATCATGGCTGAGACTAAGAACTACAATTATACCTACTTAGAGCCAATCCCGAAGAAAAAACTAAAATAAAAGGGCTGAAAAAAATACAGACATACAGGCAGATAAACAGACACACACACAAACATCTTGCCTTTTATATATATATATATATATATATATATATATATATATATATTATTGATTTTCTGCATTATTGTAAAAACTGCAACCTTGAAATTCCTGAATATCGTTTCTTATGTCTTTGTCTATGAGTGTATCAAATTTGATAAAAATCGGACCACTCCTTCTATAACCCCATTTTTTCGATTATTGATTTTCGATATTTATTGGGGGTACCTCAACACAAAACCTAGCTAAGAACGCTCGCAGACGCTTATAGTACAACTGTGTAAATTTTCAAGAACATCGGTTCAGCTGTTTCAGAGTCTATAGGTAACGGACACACACACACACACACACACACACACACACACAAAGTTCCATTTATAAATAAGTTTAGATATTATTATCATCATTGTCATAATCATCATTATTATTATTATTATTATTACTGTATATATTATCATCATTATTATTATTTTCATCATTATCAGTATCATTATTATTGTATATATTATCATGATCATCTTTATCATCATCATCATCATTATTATATATCATTATCATCATCATTATTATTATTATTATTATTATTATTATTACATAATATATTATAATACTCTTCAAGAAGAGAAAATCGGTCTAACCCGAAAGCAGCTTGGAAATAAGTATTTGTCTGTATTTCTTAGATGCGGTAGTATTTACAGTATTTACATTATTCGGACTATTGTCCTCATCTTTGTTACATTTATACGACGTTTCGGTCAAAGGAACTAACCATTGTCTATATCCGCTGGGTCTATAACTTGACCCAAATAGTTGTGTGTTCAATACCAGGCTACAACAGTGGTGAACAAGTAACATGACGACCAGAAGAGGCCCTAGGCAATGAATGATATACCCCAGTGATTGTAATAAAGGGTTCGATTCGAAATTTCTAGCATCTTGGAAATTAGATTTTAAAAAAACAGTCAAGCTTCAATTTTTCGAAAATCAGGAAGTGGTTCAAATATTAAAATAAAAAAGGAAAAGTGTATTCAAAGGGAACAAAAAGAATTAAAAATAAATTCAGATTACCTACCTCTATCTAAGGCTCGAGATTGCTTCAGGTCCAGGCCATTCATATCAACAAAGGCATAGATGATATGCGTGCACAGGTATGGGTCAATGTTTTCAGGTTCAAACTTGCCAACTCCTAACCGACCATTAGCCGAACTACTGTAGTAGCAGAAAACTTTTTTGTTACCTGTAATAAGAAAAAAAGAGAATGAAAAGAAAAATAGAAATACATTCTTGTAAGTAGAGAGGTTTTTAATGACTATATATTTTCGAATGAATATGTTTAGAATCACTTTTGTTTTGTTTTTGTTGTATTTTCTACTCGATGTTTTTTTTTCTGATGAAAGAGGATCGGGAAACCGGTTTTGGTATGTGCGTTAAAGTATCAGGTTCAGCGACATCTGAACATTTGGTTAAAGTCCCTTCTTTATTTCCTTCAAGAATAAAGTAATCGTCGGTTTTGTCTCGTATCTAAGAATATCATTTCGTCTTTACTGATCTCTTCCTTTTATGATACTGGCGTTCCTTCCAAAACTTTTGTCTAAGTTTAGTATGAAAAGTTATTTTTTTAAAATAATATCACTCAGTTTTAACCTAAGAAAATGTCACGGTTTTCTTCTTGTAATATTCTGATGAACTTTAATTCTTCAGTTAACGATTGAATGGACGCATGATCAATTCTATTGTACAATAAAATATCCGTGGAAATTGCATAATTAAATATTTGAACTTAATAACTTTAACAAAATATTGCAATAACAATCATGAATATAATGTTCTCTCTCTTTTTTCTCTCATATCATTCCTCCTCGTCTGCATTCATCGTCTATTATGTTTACGGATTGTTGTTCTCATCTTCTTCTCTGTCATTCTCTTGCTCCCTCTCCTTGTCTTATTCTTTCTTCCATTACAATGATTTTCTCCGGAAATATAATGCATTTACAAAATACATTTGATTTCATTCATTACAGCAAAAGCGTAACACACGTAGGTACCTAGGTAGGTATTACTGTATTATAATTTAAAGACTACCACTTGCAATGTTGTTCACAGCGAGAACTGAAGAACCGATTGGATAAAATAAATAAAAATAAAAGGTGGACCAAGATGAAGACAGTAAAAAAAGATTGAAATTATTATTTAAAGCACAAAAACGCTCTCTCTTTCTCACTCTCTTCATAATAGATTATATAAACCTTACAGTAATTCTCTTCTCGTTTTATATTTCCTGTTCAACGTTTTCTTTCATTTAACATGCGTGTTTGCATCTACGTCGTCCGGCGTTCATATGTTTGATCTGTTGTATCTGTGTGTGCGTTCATATCTCTTTCTAGAGCGTGACACACGTAGATACTAAAGTGTTAATATATAGATTACATTCCATTCTAGTTGTGTGTGGTAACCAGTTTTGTTATTGCTGCAGTTGGAAAGGTTCAAATGGTAGGGTTTTATAAATGAGTTGATAGAAAGACGGATATAAATGGAATATGACACATGCTAGTGGAACTGATGAAAACAACCTTATCCATACAGGAAGAAGTCGGTATTTATTAGCCGAAGTGTTAGCATTGGTGAAATTTGCAGTTTATAAAACCTTTTTCTTAAAAATAATTTTTCAGAAAAGAGGTTTTTTTTTCACTGTTCCTGCTCTTTCTATTATTGGTGTGAATTTCCTTTCAAACCTTTTGTTTAAAGTCGTGTGGAAAACCAACATCTTGGTTTATATTATTTTTCTCTTCTAGTAACATGTGCAAATCATTTTTCTACTGTTGTTTCTGCTGGAGGTGTTCAAATAAAATGGGTTTTTGTTATTTGATAAAGCACTGTTTGCGATCTTTCTAGCATATTTCTAAAAGGATTGGTGAGCGATTGTCTTTTATGGTTTATACTGCAATTATGCTGAGCTGGCATCAGTTTCAGTTCCCGGAAGAAAGGGCATCATTTGGCACGATCCAATGTTTGAACTAGGCCAGTGCGCTCAAACCCTCGGTCACGATGTCTTGTGAATTCATGTTAGCTATCGACAAACAGTTTCGTCTACCCAAATTCAATCAAAGGCTTAGGTCAAACCGTGGTATGGTTTTCAGTGACTTTCCAATGATGCCGCACGTTGGGATCACTTTCCGAGCGAGATAACATCAACTTCCTGATCGACCATGGTGATACTTAAACCGAGTTCTCATGGTCGGAAAGTGAACGTTCTAACCACTCGGCTACGCGTGACTAGAACCTTGCTGATAATTACAAATATGCTTTTGTTAAAATAGCATCTCTATTAGCAATAATAATAAGAAATGTTTTTATATTGATATGCTTTAAATATAAGCGAGAATCCAGCATGAAGCCTGACTAATTCAGTTATCTTACGTTCTCAAGGGAATTCGATAGCACTATATCTTCCGTTAAATTTCTGGTACGTCAAGAGCATCACAAATGTGACGGTCATTTTGAATTCACAAGCTGTCATGATATCTGCAATGGAGTCCTTTCTTAAAGAGAAAGCAGGGAATAGTACATTAGATTATGACATTCGCTCTGATGTAGTCGCAATGAGAATGTGACAGCTCTTCAGAATTAAATCGAGGCGAAACGAAGCTGAATATATCAAAGTATCACAACAAGAGAATTTACAATTGAGCTCTCTAGAGAGGAAATAAAAAAACAGTTACCACTTCCGCAATTTATGCATTACTCTTCAGCAATGAATTGAGTTCTTTCGGTGACTGGCGTGCGTATACCCAGCTTATATACAACACGCTAAAATTTCCCTTCTCTGATTCCATACGCCTATGACTTAGAGGTTAGCGACTTCGACTGACACCAAATCGGTCGAGTTTCGATCCCGGCCAGAAGCAAGTGGATGTCTAGCCACACTGATGAGCTGTCATACAACGAAACAGGTTTGTATGTGGATGACGTATATATATATATAATTGGAAAAGATTTTACGCGCTTAACAGCTAGGATGGAGCTACTGTAAATCAAACATCCCATTAATAATCGACTTCGAAAGCTTCTTCCCAAGAACTGCTACTTTGTGGAAACTGATCCTACGCGGATGCTTTCCTGAACTCTAAAATCTTATTTTCCTCCGTATCCTTATAACCTTCAATTCATCCTATTACGTTAATATCATTACATTCTGCAGTAACGTGCTAACTTGAGTGGCTCTTATGCCTTATGTCAGGTGAAATTTTGGGAAAAAAAACAATGAAAGATCTATATGCTTATAATGGCCTTAAAATTGTTTAGAACTCTTTAATATCACGCAAGCTTTTTTCACATTTCCAACAATTTCAGATGTTCAAACATATATATGTGTGCGTGTGTGTGTGTATGTGTGTGTGCGTTTTTGTGAATACACATAGTGTTTTAAACCGAAAGGATGCTGAGAAGTTCTTGTCCTGAAGAGGAAGTATTGTTTTTCATAATTTGTTCAGAATTTACGAAGGTGGTCGGGCTGATAACTTTTTAGCGTTCTCCCATATGTTGAGAGAGAGAGAGAGAGAGAGAGAGAGAGAGAGAGAGAGAGCATGTGGAAGTGAAGTGCAATCTATTTATTTAGCCTAAGAGTAATCGATACGTAAAAAGCTACCTTCAAAGACTGCTTGTATTCTTTTTAGCACTAATACATCTGGGAAAGGCATGAATCCACATCAGTACACTCTTTTACCAAATAGCGTCATAAAACGGTCTCCTGCATTCCACAAAAGTTGATGGAGACGTGGGTGAATATGTGTCTTTAGCAAACGGCTTTCTTAACTACCGCATCAGAATTTCTTAAACTCCATTGGCAAATTTGGCAGGTCACAGCAAACATAACTTCCGACCCATAGGAAATAAGGTCGTCGTTTTTAAAATCCATTAATTGCTTACAAATTATTCTTTGTTTTGGCTTTAAAAATGAATTGAACACTTATAGGCTTCGAAAGGTTCTAACGAAAGATATGCATGCCTTAATTAGGGTAAATGAAACTTACTTTGCTGTGATGACTTTTTGTGGCCTAATAGTAATACAGACTTAGCTTAAAAGTGGTTTCCATAATAGAAAAAAGAAATATAAGTTTGATTCCTCTCGGGAGACACGTTTTCTTTAGTAGGACTCCTGATCTCTAGGCCGGTAGATTAAAAAAATAAACCGGTAGATTTTAAAGAAGTCTACAGAGCTATCTACTCAACACATATACACATATACACACTAAATATAACGTTTATATATATATATATATATGTGTGTGTGTGTGTGTGTGTGTGTGTGTGTGTGTGTGTGTGTGTGTGTGTGTGTGTGTGTGTAGTTTTAGTGCATGAATCTACCCAGTTAAAGCGACAAATTATTTGCACTAAAACTATCAATGCTCTATTTTCAATCCGATATCGAGCACTTTGCAATAAAATACCTGCTTACCAATGTGCCTTTTATCTGTAAAACTTATGAAAAAGCAGCAATCTTGGCGCCCAAACTATCACAACTCAACACCATATATATATATATATATATATATATATATATATATGTGTGTGTGTGTGTGTGTGTGTGTGTGTGTGTGTGTGACTTACCTTCAGCATAAGCCCATAGCATCAACAGGATGACCAACTGCTGGAGAAAGCACCAGGCAAATTTTGTGGATACGACCATGGCTGACAAACTAGGGAAAATATCTTTATATATTCCTCACTTTTCTGAATTTGATTACAATCGCAAGGCGACCGCTCAAAAACTGCTGCAGAAGACCCCAAGGCAGAGACGAGAAGCGGGCGCAAATTATCAAATGTTTTCGAAGAGACGATGATCGAATGAAACGGGTGAACTCCACGGAAAACCTGAAAATCCTCTGCGACGCTTGGAGCCCTGCGTCGGGCAGTTATAGGCTGGCCACCGTTGACTTCGACAAAAGAGGCGGAGAAAAAGACGAAGGAAAAGATAAAAAGAGAAAATAAACCAAAGGCGAGAAAAAAGAGGGCTCAGAGTCAAGAACACGAAAGGTAAGATTGAATAAAAAAAAAGAAGAACGAACAAAGAAAACACACAGAAATAAATGAAAAAAAAAATTTACTAAAAAGTACTTATTATTCTTTGTACTAATCAATGGTACCTGAATGACCGGATTTTTAGTCTTCCAATCAAATCTGTCTACTTGGTAGGCGACGATCAGGAGAAAGACGACTTGTTAAGATGAAAGATAGTGCGAGCATAGATTCAAAGGAAGAAGGGGCTCAAGGCACGGGTGAGTAAGGATACACTCTCAAGTAAATGTAAATTTACTATCTACACATATATATTATTTAAGTCAATCACCGTTCTAAATATATCTCTCTTCTCATAGCTCTTTCTTTTCTGTCTCTAAATTCATTCTCGCTCTCTCTCACTTTCACCCGCTCCCTCGTTCGCTATCTATCTATGTAAATATATATATATGTGTGTGTGTGTGTGTGTGTGTGTGTGTGTGTGTGTCTGGGATTGTATATATATATATATATATATATATGTGTGTGTGTGTGTGTGTGTGTGTGTGTGTGTGTGTGTGTATGATTACCTGTTTACATATACACATATATAACTGTTTACATATAAATATACGTAACTGTTTCTTTCTATCTATTTATCTAACAGTCTGTTTCTATCTATCTATCCATCTATCTATCTATCTATTTGCCCCTCTATAATAATTTTCGATCTGTCTATTTCTCTCTCTCTCTCTCTCTCTCTCTCTCTCTCTCTCTCTCTATATATATATATATATATATATATATATATACATTAAGGAAGGTGTTCAATATAAAGTACAGCTTAATATTGTCATTTTGTTATTACAATGGTTTCTCAAAGCATTATATCACTACACAAAAATTTTCATGTTTCAGAACAGTACTGTTCTTCTTCAGGTGATAGTTTATAATAAACGATGAAAATTATTTAACTCAGACAAAATTTAAAAGGGTCATGCCATGACATCAGGCTACTCTGTTGCCTTTCGCGACCCAAATCTTCAACTTTATAGTTCAACCCAATTTTCATTTTTTATTGATTAATATTGGCACAACAAGCACATTCTCCAACTCCCTAATTTTCTAAGTAACCATAAATTATTCTTATATTTTCTAAATAAATCATTTTCGTCATTTTTTGTAAATATCACCTGAAGAAGAACAATATTGTTCTGAAACATGAAAATTTTTGTGTAGTGATATAATGCTTTTATAAACCATTGTAATAACAAAATTACAATACATATGTATGTATGTGTTTATCTAACAGTCTCTCTTTTTTTCTATCTATCTATCTATCTATCTATCTATCTATCTATCTATCTATCTATCTATCTCTTATTTCTCTTACATCTATCTATCTATCTATCTATCTATCTATCTATCTATCTATCTTATTTCTCTTCATATCTATCTATCTATCTATCTATCTATCTATCTTATTTCTTCTTCACATCTATCTATCTATCTATCTATCTATCTATCTATCTTATTTCTCTTCATATCTATCTATCTATCTATCTATCTATCTATCTATCTATCTATCTATCTATCTTAGTTCTCTTCACATCTATCTATCTATCTATCTATCTATCTATCTATCTATCTTATTTCTCTTCATTTATCTATCTATCTATCTATCTATCTATCTATCTATCTATCTACAGTCTGTTTCTAACTATTTATCTATCTAATCCATTTCTTCTTCTGTGGTACTTTTTCGGCTTTATTTACTCTCTCCTTTTTCCATTAACGTTTATCTGGGTTTATTCATAGTTTCGCCCATTCATAACTGTCTGCCTACCTTGTGTATCATAATACTTTGGGAATTTAACTTCTTCTTCATCTTCTTCTTCTTCTTCTTCTTCTTCTTCTTCTTCTTCTTCTTCTATATGCCGTGTCCTTTCAGGACGTAGGCGATCATGGCCTTCCACATCTCCCTATACCTTATAGGTCTTACCATTTCTCTTGTTACTCCTCCCAAACGCTGCTCTGCCATATATTTACTCAAGCCTATCAATATGTCACGTGTTACTTTCTCTTGTCTCTCTATTTGTCCCGTGAGCATCAGATTCTCCAAGCCCTCCTTCCTCATTACGTATCACAAAAAACTTGAGCTGTATTTTTCAGATGTTAGATATCAGTTTTCTTTCCGTTTTCATCGTCAACAAATCATCGGTTTTTCTCACATGTTCGGTCCATGGTATCCTCAGCATCCTTCTGTAGAACCACATTTCGGTTACTTCAAATCTTTCCTTCATCTTTTATGAGATAGTCCAGTATTCGCTGCTATATTGAAGGACAAACATCGCATAACAGTCCAGTACTCTCTTCTTTGTTTCCAGCGAAATTTTCCCGTCTCTTAATACTCTACTTAGCTTCTGGAATGCCACTTTTACCATTCTAATTTCAGTGTTGCAGTTTCCGTCGTTTGTTTAAACACATCTCAGATATTCAAATTTCTGTATTTGCTTGATTTTATTCTACCCGGTCTGATGTTGGCATTTTGAGCTCCTCTTTTTCACTGATGACAATGCATTCAGCTTTCTTGTACTTTCTATGTAGTTGTTTTGTCCGCTTTCTTTAGTTTCCTTCTGTAAGAGGTCTTGTAGTTTCCTTTTTTCTGTGTTTGCTATCAGCTTTATATCATAGAGATCTCAATCTCAATTGTGCGTAATAGGTTGTAACATATAGTGCCCGTATGCAAACTGTACGACTACTATGGTACAGAAGTTGTATTAATTAATCCGTCTGTACCATAATATTTGTTAGATTTGGCAATTGTAATGGTGAAATTAAGCGTTTCCATACAGGAAACATTCAGCATTCATTGACCAAAAAGTTACTGTTACTGAAGTTGATTGAAATCTTTTTCGTAAAACTGTTTTTCTAGTATTGATGAGCGTTTCCTTCCAAACCTTAAGGTAGCGTGAAAAGCCAACACTTTGCTTATATCATTTTTCCACTGTTCTTATGGTGGCCAACGACTATGTCACGTTGAAACACCGATTCTCGAACGATCACCGAAGTCAATCAGCGCCGTGCCCTGTCAGTACCTAGATGGTTTACCGCTTAGTAATATAAGCATGGCTGTGCGGTTGGTGCAATGGATAATAGCTTCAAATTAGAAATTGAAAAACTTAGTTCAAATTCCATTTGTCTTAGTTTTATTCACTTATGCGAAAATATCCTAAGGAATCCTTTTTTCTAAACCGGGTAAGGGTTAATTAGTATAAATTCTTATAAAGAAAAAAACTAACCTGCAAAAGGTTGATAATCCATAAAAAACGAATAATTTTTAATTTTATTTTGTTGCTGTTTTCAACTAATACGTTTTTTGTTATTTGGTAAAGCTCTTTGTGATTCTGAAGCGCCACTCTATAGAATTTGATGAAAGTTTGACCTCTTTCAGACCAAATGGATTTATTCACTTGAAGCCATTTTTAATCTTTTGTTCTGAGAAACGGTTGTATACTATTGACAATTTAGATGTCAATTTAGATTGACAAGTTGGATGTCGTGCATGGCATCTGTATGAGTCTCTTTATGGAAAGCAGAAAGGAGTCCTCTAGACGATTAACAGCAGTTTCCTTTCTGAGGAGTTAAAATTAAAAAGCTATTCCCTGCTTCAGTTATCGGTAGACTGTAGATCGGTTTTTTAGATCAGCTATTAATTTAGCGAACCGATCAGACTTACTATTAAAAGAGGAGTAAATGGTTGTGTGATCACCATAGATATCAAAATTGAGAACTGGTGTCATCAGGAAGGTCATTGATGAAAATTAGAATCAACTTAAGTCAAAAGAGAGAGCCTAGGGGAATACCTGCATTAATGCAAATAGATTTTGAGGAGTGGCCGTTCAAGACGTCATTCATATTTGAGATCGTATTGCGTCTTAGTTTACACTAATATATATATATTATTGGCTTCCAAGCGGCCTTTAAAACTAATAAATTATTCACGCGAATTGTTTTTACATGGAAAGCTGAGAGGTAATGATGGAAACACAGTTTACAAAATAAACATTTGAAAGGGAAATATTCACGCTATTTTCAACCAGATTTTCAATGACAACCTACGACTCTGCGTTACATTTGGCAAGAAATATCCTGAAATTCTTCTACTGAAATAAACGACTAGCAGTATAGCCCGGCGTTGCTCGGGTGTAATGAAAGCTTTAAAACTAATCCATAGTCCTGGAGCTCAGACTCAGCCTAAAGAATATTTGTGTGAAGTTTGCTAAGAATTAAATAAAAATTGTGGGTTTATTATAAAGGACATACAGACAGATAAACAGACACACAGACACACACAAACATCTTGCCTTTTATATATATATATATATATATATATATATATATATATATATATTATTGATTTTCTGCACTATTGTAAAAACTGCAACCTTGAAACTCCTGAATATCGTTTCTTATGTCTTTGTCTATGAGTGTATCAAATTTGATTAAAATCGGACCACTCCTTCGAAAATCTGATTTTTTCGATTTTCGATTTTCGATTTTCGATATTTAACGGGGGTACCTCGACACAAAACCTAGCTAAGAACACTCGCAGACGCTTATAGTACAACTGTGTAAATTTTCAAGAAAATCGGTTCAGCCGTTTTGGAGTCTATAGGTAACGGACACACACACAGACATACACGCACACAGACAAAGTTCCATTTATAAAGTTTTATAAGTTTAGATTTCACCAGGAGACTAGGAGCATGTGTTTATGCGTGTGTATATAATTTGTAGCGTTGTGATGCAGTAGATATCGGCTCGGAACGAGAAGTCGGAGAGCCGAGTTCGAATTCCAGTTCAATTCGTTTCATTCACTTATGCTCAGATACCCTTGGGAAAGATATTAATCCGTCTCTTATCTCTCCAGCTATGGGTTAAATAGAAGGACAGATCGGAGCTCTATAGCCTTGGTTGACAACCAGTTTACCGAAAATAATGGCAACCTACTGCGGAAAAATCTTCTGCTCAGTCAGTCATGACTCTTTCGAGACATGATAGCCCAAGCGAGTACCATGTATCTAAACTTATTTATAAATGGAACCTTGTCTGTGTGTGTGTGTGTGTGTGTGTGTGCGTGTGTGTGTGTATCTGTTACCTATAGACTCCGAAACGGTTGAATCGATTTTCTTGAAAATTTACACAGTTGTACTATAAGCGTCTGCAAGTGTTCTTAGCTAGGTTTTGTGTCGAGGTACCCCCGATAAATATCGAAAATCGAGAATCGAAAAAATCGGGTTATAGAAGTAGTGATCTGATTTTAATCAAATTTGATACACTCATAGACAAAGACATAAGAAACGATATTCAGGAGATTCAAGGTTGCAGTTCTTACAATAGTGCAGAAAATCGATAATATATATAAAAGCAAGATCTTTGTGTGTGTGTCTGTTTATCTGTCTGTATGTCCTTTATACAAATCCACAATTTTTATCCGATTCTCACCAAATTTCACACAAATATTCTTTAGGCTGAGCTCCAGGACCATGGATTAGTTTTAAAGCTTTCATTACACCCGAGCAACGCCGGAATATACTGCTAGTAGTACTTAACTGACATGCAACTCTATGTGTATATGATTATGTAAGTATAGAAATGTGTATGTATAGGTAGATATAAAATTATGTGTGTATGAGTGTCTGTACGTATGAGTGTGTATGATGTTGTAATATCTGCATTAGTGTTTAAATGTGTATACGATTGTGTCAGTACGTATGTATGTATGTGGAAATGTGCAGTTTTGTACATGAGTGCGTCTTTATCTGTGTGTATGAGTTTTTATGTCAATATGTGTATCGGTATGTATGCATTCACGTTTAAATGTGTATATGAGCGTGTTAGTATATGTATATATGCGTAGATATAAAGTTGTGTGTATGTGTCTGTGTGTATCAGATTGTTTGTCACTATGTGTATATTTCTTTACATTAGATTCTAAATGTGTATATGCTTGTGTTAGTATATATATTTATGCGTATATATAAGCTTGTGTGTATGCGTTCGTGTGTATCTGTCTGTATGAGTTTGTCAATTAATATATGTATCTCTATGTATGCCTGCATGTGTATATGATTGTCTATGTATATGTGCATGAATGTGTACGAATGCATAGATATACGATTTTGTATCTGTGCGTGTGTATTTGTATATATCAGTTTGTCCGTCACTATATGTATGTATTAGAGTCTAAATATGCATATTAATGTGTGAAATAAATATGTGTGTATGTATTGCTTTCAGGGTTTGTGTATATGTGTGAATATGTATTTAGGTGTATGAGTGTGCCACCCACTACGCCTATCTCTATGAATGTATTAGTGAGTAAATGTCTATGTGCGTGATCATTGTGTGTTTATTAGTATGTTTATGCATGAATAAACCTATATGTGAGTGAGTGTGTGTGACGTTCTCTGTGTGCGTATGTGTGATTGTGTGTGTGTGTGCGTATGTGTGATTGTATGTGTGTGTGTGTGTGTGTGTGTGTTGTGTGCGCATGTGTAAGGATTTACATGTTCGTAGACAACAAACAGCGCTGCTTTTCAGGCTGTGAAAGCGCAAATATTGACTGAATGCCAATTAAAAAGAAAGAAGAAAAGAAAAAAGTAAAAAAAAAAGTTGGAACGAAATAAAGAAGGAGGGGGTGACAAAGAAAAATAATTAAAAATATACCCAGCAAGATGGATGTAGGTAAAAGTACAAATATGTTGAAGCAGGAGGTGTACGACGTTTTATCAAAACTGAGTCAAGATCTGGATGCGACACAGGCAAGATATCAGTTAATGATAAGAAAAAGAATAACAATAATAATAATAGCAATAATAATAACAATAATGATGCAGGTTTTGTGATAAACACCAAGAAACAATAGACCATCTAATCTCAGGCTGTTCTCTACTTGCCCCAAATGAATATAAAAATCGCCACGATAGAGTTGGGCAATATTTACATTGGGCAATGTGCAAACACTATAGAAAATCTGTAAACAAACACTGGTATGAACATCACCCAGCACCGGTTACAGAAATAGAAGATGTCACCATTCTATGTGATTACACCATCTACACAGACAGAAAAATTGAAGCAAATAGGCCGGACATTATTGTTAAAAACCAGAAAGAAAAAACTTGTCTATTAATTGATATGGCTTGTCCAGCGGATTGTAACATAGCAAGCAAGGAATTTGAAAAACTGTCAAAATATAAAGACATGGAAATTGAAATAGAAAAAATGTGGAAATTGAAAACAAGAGTTGTGCCAGTGATGGTAGGTGCACTTGGAATGATAAAAAATGGAACAAAACAACACATTGAAAGAATCCCTGGAAACCCCAGCTTAAGAGATATACAAAAATTGTCTTGTTAAGTACAGCCCATACACTAAGGAGAACATTGTCCATGTAACGCTAGTGTAGTTATGGGAGATTAAAAAAAAAAAAAAATGAAATGTAACCATAACAACACACCACAACCTGCTTAGGTTTTTTCCGCAAACTTGGTAGGTAGTGTGACCATAGCAGAAATCGAATCATGATGATAGCAATAATAATAATCATAATAACAACAACAACCACAACATCAAAATCGATAATAATAAATCAATTACATGTAGGTACCTCCACTCATTTTTTCTATACCTAAATTTAAATTGAAATTTTAAAAATAAATAAGTTTTCTTCAAGCTTTAAAATTAGCTTTAATTGAAAGCCAATGGATTAAATTTACAAATTTCAATAAGCAATATACCCTGGTGTATTTTAAACCGAAATTATATTGATCGGAATCAAAACTTTTTTAAATATTTTAAAAAATTTTAAAAATTTAAAAATTTCCGCCATTTTTCATCGATTGTAAACAGAAGCCAATTCTCGGTTTTAAAAAATCTTACAAAAATAAAATACACCTCACTGACACATTATTTTCTTTAAATTACCAATTTAAACTTACTTTAGGTTGACTTGAAACAAGAATTACTTGCTTACTGTTTGGAAAATGTTTCAAAAAGCATTCCTCAATTACGGTAGCCTTGTTATCTTCAGCTGTCAACACCTTATCAGGAGGCCATGGTGAATGATTTACAGCAGATGGCCAAAAATATGGAAGACGAATTTGGTATAAAAAGGTTTATATACGGATTTTTTTTTTTTTTCATGTAAGGGACGACAACCCTTGAATTACGTAAAACTTTTACGGCCACCCGTACAAATAAAAAACGGGAAATCAACATGCAGAAAATTAAAATGTTTTAATTATTTTACAAAAAAGGAGCACCCCTTTTTAGAGTAAGTGTTTAAATTTTTCGATTAATAAATATATTTGCCACACATTAATTAAAAAAGATCTGAGAGACCTATGAGGAGGAAATTTTAAAAGACTTATGAAACTTTTTAGAAATTAATTAATAAAAATTAAAATAAAATAAAAAATAAAAACAATTCTTGTAAAAATTCATTACTAACGGAAATTGTTTTTCTATTAAGACTATGATATAATTTTAATTTATGTTTATAAAAGCAATTAAAAGTTTATCCAAATAAAAAATGGCATATTTTTATTGCATTTTTGTTTTCCTAATTCGGAGCAGATTTTCTAAAAAGTGACAGGTTTTGAAGAAAAAAGGACAGTTGATTTGCATTCCCCAATGACTTCTGAATTTAATTAAAACTATCTATATGTTGAGACCTAGTCGCATTTTACGAGATTTCTGGAAAACGATTGATGCGGGGTAACATATTTAAAAAATGTTTTTACCAATATTTTCTAAAAAATAATTATTTCAAAACTGATTTCAGTCAATTATGAATAAGTCCTGAAATTTTCATCAAAATCAGACGATTATTTGATTTTTGCAAGAATTTCCAGATTAATGTGTCTTTCGCAGTCAAAAAATGCCTTCGCGTAATATTACGTTTAGACGTAATAAAATCTAGCGTCAATTTATCTGACGAGAGAAAAAAAAGATTTTCTACCACTAAATGAGCATGTTAGAACCTGTTAGAACAATTTAAAAAATTTGTAAAAATAATTAAAAAATACTTTGATCTATCCTCTTCATGATAGCTTAAACATTTTGCCGAGAAAACTTTGTTTTTATTTAGTTTGAGGCCTTTTCCTTCAGACTATGCTGCTTTTTCCAGCGAAAAAGTGGAGATACCTATGTCTTTTTTTTTTTTAATCATATCACCCCGAGCAAGGCGGTAACGCCACTTATGTACAGGGGGCTACGTCAGAGTGAAAAGATTGGAAAAGAGAAAGCCGGAAACTACATCATAAACAGGAAACAAGGGATGAGCCTCTTCACCCGTTCAATAGACATGGGTGGAGTGTGAACCGGGCGATAGTTTAGTCTATTTACTCCAATTGAAAAAGAAAAGAGGAAAAGACTTCCCACAACTTACAAACTATTGACATCTATCTTGACAAAACACATATTTCTTCTTGAAAAGAAATGACATACTACCGCTTAAACAAAAAGGGTGCAAAGGTGGTTTTTACGGATGTAAAGACCAATGACTTATTAATATTATGATCTTGGAAAATTGCTTAAATGCAAAGAAAAAACTTAGTACTGCCCGGATAGGTTATCGTAAGGCATTTAAAAGTGTACCACATTCTTGGATCTTAAAGGCTTTAAATATATGCAAGGTATCACTCGCTGTCATCAATTTCATCAAACAATGTATGTCGATATGGAAAACAACAGTTTACCTTAATCATATAAATGGAACCTATATGTCTAATGGAATAAACATCAACAGAGGAATATTTCAAGACTACTCTTTGTCTCCCTTACTATTCTGTATGCCGTTAATAGCATTAACCTACCAACTTAACAGGACTGAATGTGGTTATAAAATGGCTGAAAAGAAATTAAGCCATTTATTTTACAGGGATGATTTAAAGTTGTATGCTGCCAATGAGAGTGAGCTGGAAATAACAACCCACGGCTACCTGCATTAGGTCTTCTCGCAGACTTGGTAGGTAGCGTGACCATAGCAGAAATCAAATAATAATAATAATAATAATAATAATAACATCACCCAGCACCGGTTACAGAAATAGAAGATGTAACCATTCTATGGGATTACACCATCTACACAGACAGAAAAATTGAAGCAAACAGGCCAAAAAAATGGCATATTTTTATTGCATTTTTGTTTTCCTAATTCGGAGCAGATTTTCTAAAAAGTGACAGGTTTTGAAGAAAAAAAAGTTGATTTGAATTCCCCAATTCCCCAATGACTCCTGAATTTAATTAAAACTATCTATATGTTGAGACCTAGTCGCATTTTACGAGATGTCTGGAAAACGATTGGTGCGGGGTAACATATTTAAAAAATGTTTTTACCAATATTTTCTAAAAAATAATTATTTCAAAACTGATTTCAGTCAATTATGAATAAGTCCTGAAATTTTCATCAAAATCAGACGATTATTTGATTTTTGCAAGAATTTCCAGATTAATGTGTCTTTCACAGTCAAAAAATGCCTTCGCGTAATATTACGTTTAGACGTAATAAAATCTAGCGTCAATTTATCAAATAATTAAAATAAAATAAAAAAAATAAAAACAATTCTTGTAAAAATTCATTACTAACGGAAATTGTTTTTCTATTAAGACTATGATATAATTTTAATTTATGTTTTAATTTATGCCAGACATTATTGTTAAAAACCAGAAGGAGAAAACTTGTCTATTAATTGATATGGCTTGTCCAGCGGATTGTAACATAGCAATCAAGGAATTTGAAAAACTGTCAAAATATAAAGACCTGGAAATTGAAATAGAAAAAATGTGGAAATTGAAAACAAGAGTTGTGCCAGTGATAGTACGTGCACTTGGAATGATAAAAAATGGAACAAAACAACACATTGAAAGAATCCCTGGAAACCCCAGCTTAAGAGATATACAAAAAATTGTCTTATTAAGTACAGCCCACACACTAAGGAAAACTTTATCTATGTAATGCTGGGGATGATAGGGAAGATAGAAAAACATGAAATGGAGCCATAACAACACGCCACTACCTGCCTTAGGTCTCCCCGCAGACTTGGTTGGTAGTGAGACCAAAGCAGAAATCGAAATATGATGAAAAATGACATAATAATAATAGAAAAGTGTGATTTAAGAACTGCAAAGACAGTTTAACAATGTATAATATTTCGACAGTATGTTTACTTCAAGTTATGTTTTAAAATAGCGTACACGCATAAAGAATATAAAAATATAAATCTTAGAACAAACGTCCCCTGTCTTGAGAAAAATGGTTGTGCTAGTAATCAACGTGACAAAGCAGGTGAAACTCAGCCAACGTGAATGGAATGCAACTTAAACGTGGGTAACATAATAGGGAACAGACTCATTAAATTTTTCGTTAGTCGATTAGTTAGTAAGAACTAATAATCAAATAGTTCAGTATAAATCTTATGTAACTCACGTCTTTAATTGCCCTGGGGTGACATGTTAGCAGTTTGATTACGGAATTGTCTTCATGCGTTTTAACGCTTGGAAGTTCGGTAGATTTGGGATATATTCTTTTAGAATGTTTACTTTTAAGATGATCGTCAAAATTACATTCGTTGGTGAGAAACTATTCCGCAAGTTCTCTAAGTGTTGCAAAATATTGGAAGAGTTACAGCAATCATAATAATAATAATAATAATAATAATAATAATAATACACAAGTTTTCTCTTGGTTTTAACAATAAAGAAAACTTGTCTATTAATTGATATGGCTTGTCCAGCGGATTGTAACATAGCACCAAGGAATTTGAAAACTGTCAAAATATAAAGACCTGGAAATTGAAATAGAAAAAATGTGAAATTGAAAACAAGAGTTGTGCCAGTGATAGTACGTGCACTTGGAATGATAAAAAATGGAACAAAACAACACATTGAAAGAATCCCTGGAAACCCCAAAGCTTTAAGAGATATACAAAAAATTGTCTTATTAAGCCCCACAGTCCGACACACTAAGGAAAACTTTATCTATGTAATGCTGATGATAGGGAAGATGAAAAACATGAAATGGAGCCATAACAACACGCCACTACCTGCCTTAGGTCTCCCCGCAGACTTGGTTGGTAGTGAGACCAAAGCAGAAATCGAAATATGATGAAAAATGACATAATAATAATAGAAAAGTGTGATTTAAGAACTGCAAAGACAGTTTAACAATGTATAATATTTCGACAGTATGTTTACTTCAAGTTATGTTTTAAAATAGCGTACACGCATAAAGAATATAAAAATATAAATCTTAGAACAAACGTCCCCTGTCTTGAGAAAAATGGTTGTGCTAGTAATCAACGTGACAAAGCAGGTGAAACTCAGCCAACGTGAATGGAATGCAACTTAAACGTGGGTAACATAATAGGGAACAGACTCATTAAATTTTTCGTTAGTCGATTAGTTAGTAAGAACTAATAATCAAATAGTTCAGTATAAATCTTATGTAACTCACGTCTTTAATTGCCCTGGGGTGACATGTTAGCAGTTTGATTACGGAATTGTCTTCATGCGTTTTAACGCTTGGAAGTTCGGTAGATTTGGGATATATTCTTTTAGAATGTTTACTTTAAGATGATCGTCAAAATTACATTCGTTGGTGAGAAACTATTCCGCAAGTTCTCTAAGTGTTGCAAAATATTGGAAGAGTTACAGCAATCATAATAATAATAATAATAATAATAATAATAATAATACACAAGTTTTCTCTTTCTGGTTTTAACAATAAAGAAAACTTGTCTATTAATTGATATGGCTTGTCCAGCGGATTGTAACATAGCAACCAAGGAATTTGAAAAACTGTCAAAATATAAAGACATGGAAATTGAAATAGAAAAAAATGTGGAAATTGAAAACAAGAGTTGTGCCAGTGATAGTAGGTGCACTTGGAATGATAAAAAATGGAACAAAACAACACATTGAAAGAATCCCTGGAAACCCCAGCTTAAGAGATATACAAAAAATTGTCTTATTAAGTACAGTCCACACACTAAGGAAAACTTTGTCCATGTAACGCCAGGGATGATAGGGAAGATAGAAAAAAACATGAAATGGAGCCATAACAACACGCCACGACCTGCCTTAGGTCTTCCCGCAGACTTGGTTGGTAGTGCGACCAAAGCAAAAATAAAAATATGATGAAAAACGACATAATAATAATAATAATAATAATAATAATAATAATAATAATAATAATAATAATAACAACAACAACACATCGTGATAAAATTCAGTAGAATATGACATCAGTTGTTGCCAGGTTTTGGAAATGCTATCAACGGGAGCAAACAAACGAATCAAATTATTGTCATCTGTAAAATTCATATCGATTGTAAAAAAAACATACACATGGATACTACTTACATCTTACGTAGATTTCTTTCCACATAAAGGTATCGACCCCATCACGTTGAAAAACCAGTTCCTGTACGATAACTGAAGTTAAGCAACGTTGAGGCTGGTCAGTAGCTACATGGGTGACCGCTTGAAAATACCAGGTGCTCTAAGCTTACTTGTACGGGTGGTGTAATGGACAATGGTTCAGGTTTGCTAATCGGAGAATATTTATTTTGAGTAATACAAAAATGTGGCACAAGCCTAAAAGAGGTATATGATAAAGTTTTCAATCTGTCTTAACTTAAACTTATCTAACCGGAATTAATGATACAAACATGCCACATTATTCCTTCCACCAACATAACACATTTTTACTTACGATTCTTACTACATCCACCATAATACCTCAAAGTCTTTACGAAGACCTGTTATATATCGACAAACAACAAACACGCATATATATAAAAATATAAAGTTATATTTTTATTAATGACGATGAAGCGTGTAGAATAGGGAACAGAGAATTGAGAGAGCGCGCTTCTAATGGGTTGACGGGAGTGTAGTCTTATCTGCTGTGTCTCTCTTCACCGGCCGATCTCTGTTGCTCCTCTCTGGCGAATCCGTGTGCCGAGGTCTTTTTATAATCTTCCAGAACCGGGACTTTTTCTTCCGGTTTTGCCTCGCCCACGCACGCCCACATAATTCTCAGAGACACCTGTTCTGTTTGCCTCTGTAGTTATTTCCGCTGCTGCCGGAAATAAGGTCAAACGACATCTGTTCCTTTCAACGACCGGAAACACCCTCGCTTGCATCAGCCTTCCTCGGGTGGGGCCAGATTGTTATATTACAGACCTACTTAGACTCCAGATATACATTTTTGTGTGTAGGAGTGTTGTGGCCTGTTAGTGTCAGGAAGAAAGACACGATAAGAATAACGTAGGTCAAACCAGTGTATTGGAATAAGAGAACATATATACAAAATAAGAGTGTTATTAATCTGCAGATAGAATTGTCAAGTTACACTGCGTCTCAACTGCCTCTCCTTAAGAAGTCTCGCAGGTTAGTATTTATGAAGGAGGAAGAGTTCATTCCAATGTAGGTAGGGCACTATAACAGGGAAAAGGGTACAAAAACAATAATTTTAAAAAGTCCAAGTAATATTTATTTTGTTATCATACAAAAACATGTTACAGGGCCAAAAGTGGGGATAGGGGTTTGTCTTAAATTTGTCTTTACTTAAGCTTAGCTAGCCACAATCACAGACACAAAATATATCACAGTATTCCTTACCCCAAAACAACACTTTCTTACTTATCATTCTTACTACTGCTATCATAATACCTCAAATTATCTATGAAATCCTACTTAGTTTCAATATGTACACTTTATCTGGAGGAGGGATAAAAATAACAGCATAAAAAAATCGGAGAGTCGATTTAAAATTCCAGTTGAGTTCATTTCCTGACGTACAAATACCCTTGGGAAAGGTATGAATTCACCTCTCTACTAGCAATAAGTTAATTAATAAACTTTTATCAGTAAATTCTTACAATCTAAAAATATTGTCTGGCTTTAAATAACCTGCAAAATATTGATAAGCCGTAAAAACAATCATTATGTTTCTATGCAGTGGCCACAATCACATTTTTCTCTCGTACTGGATAGAAACTGATCTGTTTGTTTCATCTTATATATATATATATATATATATATATATATATATAGGAAAAACTGTGTTGCTTATTCAGACACTGTTGCTTTCTGCATCACGTGACGGACGCTTCTTGCGACGGACGCTTCTCGCGACGGACGCTTCTAGTTTAGGCCGGTCTGAAATATCAAATATATATATATATATATATATATATATATATATATAATAGAAATAAATAAATACTGTCAAAAAATACATTTTTAACTTACAACTTTTTAGTAGTTTTTCCTATACATATTAAGACAGTATACGTGGATTATCATTATGCTTTATATATATATATATATATATATATATAAACAATACAAAAACCGTCACGATAGAGCGGGGCAATATTTACATTGCAAACATTATGGAAAATATGTAAGCAAACACTGGTATGAACATTTCCATTCTACGGGATTACACCATCTACGCAGACAGAAAATTGAAACAAATAGGCCGGACACTATTGTTAAAAACCAGAAAGAAAAAACTTATTGATTGATATGTCTTGTCTAGCGGATTGTAGGAATTCGAAAAACTATCAAAATATAAAAACCTGGATATTAAAATAGAAAAAATGTGGAAATTGAAAACAAGAAAGTACCAGTCGTAGTAGGTGCACTTGGAATGATAAAAAATGGAACAAAACAACACATTGAAAGAATCCCTGGAAACCCCAGCTTAAGAGATATATAAAATTGTCTTGATAAGTACAGCCCCCACACTAAGGAGAACTTTGTTTATGTAACGCTATGGATCTTATGGGAGATAAAAAAAATTAAATGTAGCCATAACAACACACCACGACCTGCCTTAGGTCTTTCCGAAGACTTGGTAGGTTGTGTGACCATAGCAGAAATATAATTAGGATGAAAAATGATGATAATAATAATACAACACAAGGTTTATGGTAGATGTTGCAGTCCTTGCTATTTAAAACACACATTTGGAAACGTTTCAGAAACTAAGTACATATAAGAACACCAAGATAGAAATCAGTAGTGAGTGAAATTTGAAGACAACAACATCTTATTTAAGCTCTGTGATTTGTGGATGTGCGTTGTGGTGCATTGGATATCGGCTCGGAACGAGAAATCGGAGAGCCGATTTCGAATTCCAGTTGAATTCATTGCATTCACTTACGCGCAAATATCCTTGCGATAGGTATTTATCCATCTTTTCACTCCAGTTATGGGTTAAATAACAGGACATATTGGGTTCTCATCATATATATATCAAGTTAGTTGCTTATATTATTTTTTCTAAATATCTTTAAAGCTAATCTTATTTCAGCATCAAAAACTTGCTTTGGGAAATTATCATTGATAAGTCTTTGCTTTTATATTGATTAATTTTCTAAAAATTGCGCCAAGTGCTTATTCAAGTTGAATCCATTGCATTCACTTACGCGCAAAAACCCTTGGGAAAGGTATTAGTCTCTTCCCTCCAGTTATGGGTTAAATAGCAGGACAGGTTGGGTTCTATAGCCTTGGTCGGCAACCAGTCTACCGCAGAAAGCAATGGCAACCTACTGTGGGATAATCTTCTGCCCAGTCAGTCATGTCTCTTTCGAGACATAATCGCCCAAGCGTGTATCACGTATGGCACTTAACTGACTGAACTGATTTATATCAAAAGGATTGGCCAAATGGGATTTATTCATGCAGTCATCACAATTATATATTTGTTTTTATTCATGTTTGGACGACACTTCATCTTGTATCTTGACGTCTCCTATTGAGATTAGGGGGCAACTTGTTTACACAAAACACAATAATAATAAAAAAAAAGAGCAGTCAAAGAGAGCAAACCTCCGCCAACGCAATATCAACATCATCTCAGCGTTTAGCAAGTAATAATTATTCAAATGAGAATAATTTCAGTGAACTTGGCTGCTGTCAAGAGTGAAAACGCAAAAAAAAAAAAAAAAAGAAGAAGAAAAATGTAAAATTAAATTTAAAATTAGGCTTCAAAAATTGTGGAAGAGTTCGTTTTTACTTTTTAATATCCAAAGTTGTATTTTGACTCATTTTTGTGTGTTTTATGTTTGTTTGTTTTTTTAATAATAAATATTAGATTTATAATTCTACTCCTGCAGCTTCTTCTCTCGCACTTCCCACCTGTGGAACTCACTCCCGTATTCTTGCTTTCCTGACGGCTACAACCTCCAGAAATTTAAATGCAAAGTCAATACTCATCTACTAACCACTGGACTCTAGCTCTCTCCCCTCCCCTGTATAACCTTCCCTTTCTCTCCACCTATGTATCTGTTATCGCTCCTGCTTTCTCAACTTTCTATTGCTCCTTTCTAACTAGTTTGTACTCCTCACTCTTTTCTAATTAATCTTTTTACAGTTATGTAGCCCCCTGCACATCAGTGGCGTTTCCGCCTTGCTCGGGGTGAAATGATTAAAAAAAAAAAATTATAAATTATAATATTTTCGTGGAAAAATAGTTCGTTTAGAAAATGTAATGACCTAAAGCAATCTAGGAATCAGTATTTTGCATGTGAAACGTACGAAAAAAGATGATCCCGTATGAGAACGAACTCAGAATCTAATCAGTTAGTGCCAGTCATGACGCCAATCATTCCAAAAAGTTTCATCCGAATCCATTTAGCGGATCTTGAGATATCTTGACGGCCGACAGCCAGACAAACAAACTCAAGCGAAAACAATATGTACGCCTTCATAATAATAACAATAATAAAAACAGTTGCTACCTCTAACTTTGGTGTCATAAAATGCTGCTTTAGTGATATAGCTCGCGTTGATTTCAAAATACATACGCTGCTGATTAAACATAGCATGCACAACAGTAAAGTTGATGTTGGCAAAATATACCTCCCTAGGAAGGCTGGTAGACAAGGGCCTATTCAGTGAGGAATATATTCTAAATCATCAATCACAGGTCTAGTAAAACACCTAGAAACGACACGTGATAAGTATCTAAAGATATCACTCGAGAAGAATATTGTTAAAAACACTTCCATTATTAAACAAGGCAAAGAAATATGAAATCCCTTAGAAGTAAAAGATATTCAAGACGACAGATATCCTGAACCTCCCACCGCCTCAGCAAAGAAAATTAAGTTTCTGTTGAATACTACTTATATGAAGACACTTGAACAAAAATGGTGATCTAAACCCTTGTATGGAAACTACTGAAAACCGTCTGGGTGAATCAGACATCTATGTTCGACAAGCCCATCAATGGCTTGGAAACAGTGGTCTTAAGGGGAAGACAGAAGGCCTTATTATGTCAGCACAAGACCAATAATCTTTTAACTAATGCCTTAGAGGCTAAAATTAACAAAGATCGCTCAAATCCCGCCTGTCGTTTATGTCGCAAATTTGATAGAACCGTTGACCACATAGTATCAAGGTGCCCAGTCCTTACGGAAAAAGAATACATTATTAGATATGACAAGCTAAGAAACAACGATAATAGCCACTGGACTTGAGAAACCTATTTTCCTAAAAAAAATGTTTGCAGAGAAAGGTTTTATAATTTTCAGCCGACAGTAGTATAAGCTCCTCGGTCAATGAATATCGAATGTTTCCTTCTAATATTATCAGTACTACTATACGCCATATTTACCCACATCAACCGGTTATTATTTATTTTAATAGCTGCAAAATGCTTTGGTGGGAAAAGGTTATCTAATGAAAACGGAATGTTACTCAAAAGTTATCGAAGGGCTGCCTGATAAGTTTCAACAGGTCACTGCAAATAATGGCGAATATGTAATTAAAAGAGATATAACTGTACTTTATATTTTGAAGAAGAAAAATTGATAAACGAAAAAACGGAAATTATTTATGACTCAAACTAATATTTCAATACTAATTCTATATCCAATTCTAAGAATATGTTTGTCAGTCATATGAATTGTACAGATATATTACTGACAAAATATTAAAATTAAAATGATTATAGTAAAACTAATATTACTATGATCATTTTTATGAGCGTTAGTAAAATTAGAATACTGCGAAGATGGTAGGAGCATTGAAGACAGTGCAAGAGAACGGAGAAAGAGGCAAGGGTACGAAGAAAGAGGCAAGGGTACGGAGAAAGAGGCAAGGGTACGGAGAAAGAGGCAAGGGTACGGAGAAAGAAGCAAGGGTACGGAGAAAGAGGCAAGGGTACGGAGAAAAAGGAAAGGGTACGGAGAAAGAGGCAAGAGTACGGAGAAAGAGGCAAGGGTACGGAGAAAGAGGCAAGGGTACGGAGAAAGAGGCAAGGGTACGGAGATAGAGGAAAGGGTACGGAGAAAGAGGCAAGGGTACGGAGAAAGAGGCAAGGGTACGGAGAAAAAGGAAAGGGTACGGAGAAAGAGGCAAGAGTACGGAGAAAGAGGCAAGGGTACGGAGAAAGAGGCAAGGGTACGGAGAAAGAGGCAAGAGTACGAAGAAAGAGGCAAGGGTACGGAGAAAGAGGCAAGGGTACGGAGAAAAAGGAAAGGGTACGGAGACAGAGGCAAGGGTACGGAGAAAGAGGCAAGAGTACTGAGAATAGTGCAAGAATGCTGAGAAGGTTGCAAGAGTACGGAGGTATCACAAATGGTGATGGTGCGATCAAATCCTCACAGAGAGGGAAATTGATACAAATAAACCAGATATAGTAAAAAAAATATTTCAAAAAAGTAACCTGCCAATTAAATGATATGACTTGCCAACGGGATTCCAATATTTCTAAAAAAAAAAAAAATTCAAAAATCGTTAAAATTATCATCACCAGTCGTTTATTTCGCATTATTGCCGATTTGCGCATCAACATGAGATTTTTCTTGTGTTAATTTTTAGCTGGCACAAGGCATGTTAGAAAAGATCATTTATAGAAAAGATCATTTGCAGTAGATTGTCAGGTTTTTATGCGGTAGATTGGTTGCCAACCAAGGCTATGTAACCCGGCCTGTCCTGCTATTAACCCTCTACAAGCTGGTTTTGAATTCAGTGTTTCCTTTTATTAGACAGGTTACCACCCAAGGCTATAGAACCCGGCCTGTTCTGCTATTAACCCTCTACAAGCTAGTTTGAATTAAGTGTTTCCTTTTATTAGACTGGTTACCACCCAAGGCTATAGAACCCGGTCTGTCCAACTATTAACCCTCTAGAAGCTGGTTTTGAATTCAGATTTTCCTTTTATTAGCCCGGTTACCACCCAAGGCCATAGAATCCGGTCTGTTCTGCTATTAACCCTCTACAAGCTGGTTTGAATTCTGTCTTTCCTTTTATTAGACCGTTTACCATCCAAGGCTATAGAATCCGGTCTGTTATGCTATTAACAATCTACAAGCTGGTTTTGAATTCAGATTTTCCTTTTATTAGACTGGTTACCACCTAAGGTTATAGAATCCGGTCTGTTCTGCTAGTAACCCTCTACAAGCTAGTTTTGAATTCAGAGTTTCTTTTTATTAGACCGTTTACCACCCAAGGCTATAGAATCCGGTCTGTTATGCTATTAACCCTCTACAAGCTGGTTTTGAATTCAGATTTTCCTTTTATTAGACTGGTTACCACCCAAGGTTATAGAATCCGGTCTGTTCTGATATTAACCCTCTAGAAGCTGGTTTTGAATTCAGATTTTCCTTTTATTAGAACGGTTACCACCCAAAGCTATAGATCCCGGTCTGTTCTGCTATTAACCCTCTCCAAACTGGTTTTGAATTATAAAGACCTGAAAATCGAATTAACAAAAATGTAGAAACTTGAAACTAGATTTATCCCTGTTGTGGGATGAGTCGCATCGGGTATGATAAAGAAAGGGTTCTAAAATCACGTGAGTTAATTCCCTGCACAAATAAGCATCACATAGCCACAAAAGTTTACATTTGTTAGGACCAGCTCATATCATCCGCAAAACTCAGTGATTTCTCGCCCGTTTTCACTTAAATGTAACCATGGAGTGAACTCAAAACAACTTTGTCACCAAATCACCATTGTCACGTAGAACAATTTGCTGTAATGAACTTGGAGCTTTAAATCTAACTTTCCTTTTGAATTCAATCTCTGGAGTAGGCAGTGTGAACTAGAACTCAGTGGAAAAGGGTGAGCAATAATAACTACACTCTATCCCTAGACACGGGCAGTGACAAGAGAACAATCTACAAGCGTAGATTAAATAAAGGGTTCAATTTCTGATTCTTCCTTCAAGCGCACCAATGAAGCTATATAATATTCGCTATTGATGGTTCTTCCTTTCCCTAGGTAATCGATGAACAAAATGCTTTGCGCAACCCAAAATACGGAGGCCAATACTTCCCTGCTAATGTTTGCGTCTTTGGTCGCTTTGAACGGTTTTCACCTGCTGCTGTCCACTCAGCTGACTGCCGATTTGACTCCGGAGTGAAGTGATGAATCCATGTTTCATCCAGTGTCACATATCTACGCAAAAACTCTTTGTTGTGTTGAAACAGTTGCAAACAATGCTCTGAATCGTTGACGCGTTGTTGTTTTTGATCGACTGTGAGCAAATGATGAATACACTGCCTTCTGATATGTTCAACTCCTCTGTTATCTCAAGCAACTTCAATTTACGATCAGTCAAAATGATTTTGTGAATTATTTTATGTTTTCCAGGACAACTGCCGACTTGGGGCAACCTGAGCATTTAGCATCATCTGTACGACCGCGTTTAAAGGCAGTATACAACAACTTAACCATTGTTTCCGGCAGAGCAGAGTCTAAATAACACTTATGAAGTCATTAATTTGCTTGAACAGTATTTTTTCCATCAGAAAGTAATGCTTTATCAACGCACGAAATTCAGATTTTTCCATTATTTTGAAAGTTTTCAAGAACAGCTTCACTTAAATAGCTGAAATTTGTAAACTAATAATCCGATTGGACCCAAATTGTATCACGTGCTATTTGAAGGTTAGTACTTCATAAAAATCAAATGGATTTTTTTAATTACTGGGGCCATCTATATGTCAGGCCCGGGACTGATTGAGTAATGTGTTATATATATAATATCACGCATTAAGTGTTGATGTTAATAAAATAGTACTCGAGCTATAAATTATATATTAATAACTATACATTTTTTCTGACTGGTAACACAACTTGACGTTTCGTGCACCGATATTGAATACTGCTGCATATCTGGTCGGGTACCCCTGCTGTTCATCTTGGGGTTCTCGACAAAATCCGAAAGAGAATCTGCAATATAATCGACCTTGACCTGGCTGCTCGACACTAGCCACTTTCTCACCGACGAGATGTGGCTTATTTTTGTCTCTTTTACAAATACTTTCAGGAATGACCGAGGGTTTGAATGTAATGGCTTTTTTCATAGTGTCGATTACGCGAAATAATGCGATTTCTCCAAGAAACTGTAACTAATATCCGCTCATGATCGTTACAGCAGGAAACTACAGATTGGCTCTGTGGGTGTTTAACAACCATAAATGTTCTTGAGCAGGCATCTGCAAAAGGGAATGGCCATCCACACTAGTAGACAGACTAAGAGCGGCGAGCGATTATATATGAATGATAAAAATGCAGTTTTACGGTATGCCATATTTCTGGACATTGATGTCAACAGTCACTCTGTTTTTGTCGTTGAAATCTTCAGGTCATCTAATCATATAACGAGGTCTGAAGAATACGTTTAAGCATAAAAGAGGCTGTCATCATTCACATACCGCAGTATTCACTTTTTGGAGTATATAGACTATCTCCCGGTTCACACTTCACCCACGTCTATTGAACAGGTGAAGAGGCTCATCCCTTGTTTCCTGTTTAGGATGCGGTTTCCGATTTTCTCTTTTCCAATCTTTTCACTCTTTTTTTTTCTTTTTTTTTTCTATTGGAGTAGATAGACTAAACTATCTCCCGGTTCACACTTCACAGACGTCTATTGAACAGGTGAAGATTCTCATCCCTTGTTTCCTGTTTAGGATGCTGTTTCCGGTTTTCTCTTTTCCATTCTTTTTGCCCTTACGTAGCCCCCTGCGCATCAGTGGCGTTACCGCTTTGCTTGGGGTGATATGATTAATATATATATATATATATATATATATATGTGTGTGTGTGTGTGTGTGTGTGTGTGTGTGTGTGTGTGTGTGTGTGTGTGTGTGTGTGTGGTTTTGAATACCGATTTTCAAAGCATACCGGCTCACCCAATTTAAAGGATTAATGTAACACAGTTGCCCTCTCCTTTGTGCCCGTCTAGAATAAATTTACACTAAATAAATATCCGGTTCCTATGGGTGTCCTGTCACGATGGAAATTCAATTTTGAAATTTGCCGAAGCGATACTTACTAAGAATTTATTAAAACTGCCCCCAAGTTCAACAGAGTCACGAAACGGTCAAATGAGAAGCTGAAAAGCGTTTCTAGAAAAAAAAAATATAATAATCTAATGTTTGAAAAAGGAATAAAAACTTTAAAAAAAACATTACAAAAACGCACATGAACACATAAAACTCAGGGCGGTTAACTGTCGCTATAAAAACACGATTTCTTTGTGTGTAGATTTTTTACGATTTGAGAGAGTTTGTAATAGAACATTATTAAATAAGACTAAAAATAAAGACGACCATATAAGCTTAACATATTGAGTTGTCTGTGCGAGTATGGGTTCGTCTAGTCTAATTTGTTCCTATCCTGTTTGGCGTTTTGCATAGTAACAAGAGCGGTGCTTAATGCCTTAGAAGTAATGTTTAATGGCTGTTTTCTAGCCATCGATTCCCCCACCCAATTGAAGAGCGCTGAATTCTTCTGAGCGTCGTCCTGATGTCGTGCGCTTCCAATCCTTAAGTCAATTACTAAAGGTGGAGAAAAAGAAAGAAAGTGATGGTCGTCATTCCATACTCTTACTAGTATCTGCATCTTTCATTCATGTTTGACAGGAGGCTTCGGCCGATATGTTCTTCAGCCATCTTTATGGGTGTATTTTTTTCTTTACTTCTTCAATAAGTACAACTGAATATGCAATTGCATGAAACAATAATAATAATATTCTTGCTGCACAGGACCAATGTTTGCGAACCAAGCCCACATACTGAAAAATTGTGCTAATCCAAATATGCGTATTCTGTGATATATATATCGAAAAACAACTGACCATCTTGTATCAGGCTGCACAGTTTTAGCACTCACTGAATTAAAAATTCGGCATGACAGAGTGGGTCAATATCTGCACTAGAAAATATGCAACTTTTACGGGGAAAGTAACCTGTAAGACACTGGTATAAACGTCACCCAGACCCGGTTACAGAGATAAGACCTGTAACAATATTATGGGAGTTTACAATATACACACAGAACAATCAAAACTAATCGTTCAGACATCATGATCAAAGACCACAAGAACAGAATATGTTTTTTATTGACATCGCAGTCTCTGCATGTTTCAATGTGTTTTTGACGATCTTAAAAAAAAAGACTATTAAAATACTAGGATCTTGAAGTAGAAATTTCAAAAATATGGCGCATGGGGACATAGTTTCAATTCTAGTAGAATCCCTCGGATTGATTGGGAAATGTTGCTATAGTCTCATTGAAAAGATACCTGATAGTCTATACCTTAAAGAAATACAAAAAATTGTACTCCCAATTACAGCTCACATATTAGGAAGAGTTTTATCTATGCAAAATGTGTGTGATCTTTTGTTTTGGTTTGTTTGGTTTTTTTAAATGATCGTGGTGAATAAGAAATTACGAATTAAAAGCATTTTGGAAAAAACTTAACTAAAACATACAAGAAAAAATTGCACACCCGCAAAAGTGGATTCAAACGACTAAAACATTTTGGAAAAACCCAAACCATGGTGTTAGTGTGAAAAGCAAAATTCTAGATCCTAATTGGATAGCAAATAGAGAATTCATATGTGACGTCAGTCAAACGTTTTTCCAGTGAGTGAAAATGCTCACTAGAGCCGGGCACATGATCAGATTAACTACTTAAGGACATTTAATGATCGGCCAAGATACAGATTCATATGGGAGCAGCGAGAAGGACTAAACAAAAATGTAACTTCAACTTCAAATCGACTCGGACCTTCTCTTTCTCTTTCTTTCTCGTGTACTGCTTCATTTTACTTCTTCTTCATCCAAAGACATTCCGACGAAACAAACACTCATACATACACACGTACGTACGCATAAACTTTTTTCAACAATTACTACTACGAACATTTTCTACAAACCTTGATACCTTTAACTTTCTCGTTGAACATTAATTTCTACAAACTCTTGTTATTCTTTCCTTTTAATAAATTTCTATTTTAAAATGCAGAATGTATATTTTATTCTTACACTATTCAACACTATTCCACACATTCCAACCTGCCGACAACCAACCTGATGATAATTCTGGATAAAACTTGTAAGCTGTAGGGAGTTTGGTTATGCATGACGCAAGGCCGAATTAAATAAATATTAACCATCTCCCTGCTTCTTCAGTGGTGACCATCGACGTTTGAAAAGAACACGCACCCTATATCTTCATGATCAGTGGAAAAATGTCACGAGGGCATCTCTGACGACATTATTATTTTTAATAATAATAATAATAATAATAATAATAATAATAATAATAATAATAATATGGCTTGTCCAGCGGATTGTAACATAGCAATCAAGGAATTTGAAAAACTGTCAAAATATAAAGACCTGGAAATTGAAATAGAAAAAATGTGGAAATTGAAAACAAGAGTTGTGCCAGTGATAGTAGGTGCACTTGGAATGATAAAAAATGGAACAAAACAACACATTGAAAGAATCCCTGGAAACCCCAGCTTAAGAGATATACAAAAAATTGTCTTATTAAGTACAGCCCACACACTAAAGAAAACTTTATCTATGTAATGCTGGGGATGATAGGGAAGATAGAAAAACATGAAATGGAGCCATAACAACACGCTACGACCTGCCTTAGGTCTCCCCGCAGACTTGGTTGGTAGTGAGACCAAAGCAGAAATCGAAATATGATGAAAAATGACATAATAATAATAACAACCAGAAACACAAGAAACCAGATATATTAGTGAAAGATAATGTAGGAAAAAAAACGCCCAATGTTGTTGTTTTGAAGAAAAGAAAGTAATCAATCATGACCGTTTGAGGTTAGAATTCGCAAGTTTGTAGGAATTGAAGACGTTCGCAATCATAGTAATTTTCATTGGGGCATTTGACAGAATAGAGATCTAGATAAAGAAACCTGGTATTCATTGTCTAGTGGAACTATTTTAGAAAAGAACTCTCTTAGGAACGGCAAGAATAATGAACACTTAGAGTCAGAAGAAAATTGTAGGGTACCCAAACCTGTTGGTCGTGGACGGCTATCTATACAACTACTACTACTACTACTACAAACAAAAAATGATTTTTTTTTAAATGGCAGTGCCATCAGATAAAATATATATATATCGGTTAACAGGTATAACAAAACAATAAATAAATAAGTTTACATATCTATTTGTAAAATATAGGAAGGAAAACTAAGAAGAAATGTTAATAATAATAATAATAATTTTCGGATATATTTATGGAAGAGAAAATAGAAAAAAATTATTGATCAATTATGTCTTTTTATATAAAAGAATAAAAGAGACGAGAGAAGATAAAATAACCAACTATGAACAATTAGAAGTTTGAACACGCAAGACTTTGAAAGTTGAAGAAGGTCAAGATCATACCAGTTCTCATTGGTGCGTTTGGTACGGCGACTGAAAAAATAGAGACCTGGATAAAAATAAAATGGTACTGATTGCCCAGTTGGACATTAGCAGAAAGAATAGCAAGAATACACCGGAAAGTAATGAACACTTCAGACTTAGAGGAAAGATGCATCACATAAAAGACTTAAAGCTGAAACATATTTCTGATTGTAGGAGGATGCTTCCAGGACTTGGCTCTCTTAAGCGGTCCCCAACGTAAGTTTGTTGGTTGTTTTGTTTTTATGGCATATCAACCTCGGCGGGTCATTTATTGCCAACTAATTTTTTTTTTAATTTATTGCTGGTAATACATTTTTCTTTTTCAACAATTTATTGTTGTTTTTTTTTTATATAAGTTTTTGTGTCTAGTAATACTTTTTTCTTTTCGAGTATCAAGATTCATTGGGATTTGTTTTTAAAGGCAGGGTCCCCAAGTCCTACCCTGTTATTTAACCCATAACTGGAGGGAAGGGTACCAGTGCTTAAGTGAATGCAGCGTATTCAACTGGAATTCGAACTCGGCTCACTGATTTCTCTTTCCGAGCCGATATCCACTGCACCACAACGCACATCCGTCCCTAAACGCTTACAGCACCTGGTATTCTCAAGCGACCCAACGTAAGTACTGACTGGTCTTGAAGCTGCTTAACTTTAGTAATCGGACGGAAACCAGTAGGAGCATACTGAAGATCTAGGGAAAACTCCGATGACTTATAACCATTAGACACTCATAACCACTCATAACCATTAGACACCATGTATACACATGCAAATGCATGGCATTCTATTCAGTCAGTCAGTTAAGTGCCATACGTGATACACGCTTGGGCGATCATGTCTCGAAAGAGATATGACTGACTGGGCAGAAGATTATCCCGCAGTAGGTTGCCATTGCTTTCTACGGTAGACTGGTTGCCGACCAAGGCTATAGAATCCAATCTCTCCTGCTATTTAACCCATAACTGGAAGGAAAAGACGGATTAATACCTTTTCCCAAGGGTATTTGCGCGTAAGTGAATACAATAGATTCAACTGAACTCGGCTCGCCGGCTTCTCGTTCCGAGCCGATATCCACTGTACCACAACGCACATCCTGGCATTCTATTACTAGTGATAATAATGACAAACACAGCATATTGGAGGAAGATAAAATGGGGAAAGAAGTAGAGTTAATCATTGATCCACTGGGTTCTTTTGATACAAAGATAGAGCGAAAAGAAGAAAGAAAAGTAATCAACTATGACGTTTGAGCAGTCAAGGTTTTGGAAGCTGAAGACGGTCAAAATCATTCCAGTTCTCATTGGTACGTTTAGTACAGCAGCTAGAAGAATAGAGACCTGGATAAAGAAAATTGGTATTGATTGTCTTGTGGAACCGTTGCAGAAAGAAAGCCTTTTAGGAAGGGCAAATATAATCCGGAAAGTGATGAACATTTACAGTCAGAGGAAAATTACATGAGATCTAAGGCTGCTTATTTTTCTCGATATGAATGCATTAATTACGAGATAGATTACGACATGGAAATAAAGCAATTTTTCATTCCAATAACTGCACATTCATTTTTGAGAATTTTTTATGGGGGTGGGGGGGTCCAAATCCCGACAATTAAGGTGGGGGAGTTTTTTTTTTTTTTTTGTTCACTCAGACAAACCCTCCGAAAACCTTCCGTCATCTTAATTGTCTGGATTTGGTAAAACTAGTGTTGTTTTTAAGCTTCTATATATAATAATTCCTAACAGAAAAAAAAAATTCCACTGTCTGACTAAGTGCTAATAGTCAGTCAGTTAAGTGCCATACGTGATACACGCTTGGGCGATCATGTCTCGAAAGAGACATGACTGACTGGGCAGAAGATTATCTCGCAGTAGGTTGCCATTGCTTTCTGCGATAGACTGGTTGCTATAGAACCCAGTCTGTCCTGCTATTTAACCCATAACTGGAAGAAAGAGACGGATTAATACCTTTCCCAAGGGTATTTGCGCGTAAGTGAATACAATGGATTCAACTGGAATTCGAACTCGGCTCCCCGGTTTCTCGTTCCGAGCCGCTATCCACTGTACCACAACGCACATCCTAAGTGCTAATAGGATAATTACCAAAATGCAACGGCTTTTGTGTTGCAGTAAGCTGTTTTTATTATAAACTTATAATAAAAAATATTACCATACACACACACACACACACACATATATATATATATATATATATATAGATAGATGTTCGTGGATGTAAACTGCTGCATACGCTCTTCTACATTACCTATAAGTTCTTGTTTATCTCTGTTTCCATATTCCTGTCTTTCCCATCTATTCTCACCCCTATATATATATATATATATATATATATATATATATATATCTATATCTGTGTGTTTGTGTGTTCCTAAAAGTAATCTTTTCACTAAATGCTTCAAACGATTCTTCTAATGGATTTTCAATCTCATCAAACTGCAACCCGAATATAATCAAACCTAGCAAGGATAAATCCCCACGTCACGCCCTCGCCGCTCAAAACAGAAACGCAGGTCGGAACTAGAGGCCAGAGGCCTGAGAAACCCTGGTGTCAAACTCACACACCCAAGTGTACGAGGAACAGTGTTGGTCAGATTTCCTTGTTCAAAATACTGTTGGCTCAAATCCCGATGCCCGACTCGGCGTAGACATTTGAATTAAGCCTCGCTCCTTTTACGCCCGGTCCAAGCACGTAAATTAATATCTTTTTTCCGGTGTCGGGCTATGGCTATGGTTGGGAGGTTTGATGAACGTCTGCTTAACTCCCTTGTTCAATATTAATATTCGTTGATCAGGAAACATTCGCAGTAAACCTAAATTCTGAATTCCTTTATGCTTGTATTTGAATGGGAAGGAATATGAATTAAGAATGTTAATCTGAGTTACATCTTATCAACAGCGTCGTATTAGTATATTCTGTGATTTTATCTAATAGAAATATTTTCCTGACAATTGTTCTAACGAGCTCTGCCCTTATCCCGATGACCGGATGAATTTAAACGTACTACTCGATTGGCAACTAAGTCTCATCGTTTTATTGTTGAGACAGTTAGATACCGGGGGGGGGGGGGGTGCAAGGGTCTGATACCCCACCAAATTATGATACACTCCTCACTCTACTACATCCCAATATTCATAAGATAGTATTCCTATAACCTTCAAATTTTTATTTTAACATAATTCTCTGTATTATAATAAAGACCTTTTTCATTCATATATATATATATATATATATATAGTAATATTTTTATTATACGTGTTTATAACAAAAACATAGTTTACTACAATACAAGAGCCGTTTCGGTGCCTGCTTATTAGCACCTTGCCAGACAGTAAAATATTTTTTATGTTAGGAACCATTATGTATAGAAACTGTATCTTTACCATATCCAAACAATTAAGGGGGTAGAATCCAGAATCCAGAGCGTTTGCCTCAATTAGCAAATAGAAAACCAGGTCATGATGGATAGAAGGAATTAGATTATAAAAGTAAGCGGAGGTATAGAATTGAAGTAACATGAAAACCCTGACCCTTTCGATGTCAGTAATGAAACTTTTGGATGTATGCATATGTATCTTAGCATATCTTTTTTTTTTTCTTGATAATCGTTTCACCCCGTGCAAGGCATTTCACTGCCACTATTGCGCAAAGGGTTACATAGAGGGGAAAGTGGCGAGAAAGGAGGGTGATAGACGGGTAAGGATACCGAGAATGAGGGTTGGGCAGATGGTGAGAGTGTTGGGAGAATAGATGCAAGTTTGTGTGATAGACGGTGTCTATTGACCTTACATTTAAACTCCTGAAGATTGTAGCTGTCGCGAAAGCAGACATGTGGAAGGGAATTCCACAGGCGGGAAGCGCGAGAAAAGAAGCTGTTGATATAGAAATTACGGTTACATCTTATCAGTTTTACTGTAAAAGGGTGGGACCTAGTTGCTAATCTAGTATCTCGTGTAAATTCGTACCTAGGCGGTACCAATGATCTAAGTTCATCGGAGCAGAAGCCGTTAAAGTATTTATAGAAGAGGCACAGGGAAGTTACGTCGCGCCGGTAGGAGAGTGGTTGCAGCCGGTCTGCCAAGTCAGTATCGATCACGTTACAGATTTTCCGCTGTATTTTGTCAAGAAGCCCGAGGAGAGTAGATGTGGCAGCAGTATTCAATACACGGGTGGATGGTAGATTTATATATGTGCAGGATAGATTCAGACGGGAAAAACTTCCGGGCCCTGCACAGAAAACCGACTTTCATAGCGGCGAATTTGGCAATGGATTCGATATAGTCATGGCGGAGTGTTTTACTCTCTGGGAGGCAAGCCTGTTCCATGCTAATGGGAGGTAGATGCGGTTGTCTATCGTGGTTAGTTGATAGCAGCTTCGTTTTAGAAGCATTGAAATTTACGAGCCATTTCCTACCCCAGTCCACTACGGAGGTCCTTTTCAAGCTCGGTAGCGAGGTTTGCTTTGTCGTTCAAACCGGGTTTTTGATCGAGGCGAGAGTAAATTGTGGTGTCATCGGCGTACATACCTGCTTGGGATCTAATGGCATCGGGGAGATCATTAATGTAGATCATTATCGTGTGTATTCGTCAAACAGTTCCAGGATTTTCTTTAACTTTTTATCACTTAAGTTAGTGAAAAAGTAATAAAGACGGGAATATGTTAAACAAATAATGTACGTCAAACATATGTAGCCGACTTAGTAAGTCATCTATTCGTTAACCGAAACAAATTATCATAAGATGAGCGAATCAATAAATTTATGCTAGTGTGTAGATTGTAGATTAAGGGATCTAGTTAAATTATATTAGAAAACAAATTCTTTAGGGTATATATTACACGATGATGACAGATGGAAATTTCTTTGTTACCTGATTATGAAAAGATGTGCTGATAATAGCGGGTTTTAAATGGGCTCTTGGTACAGTTAATATATATTTTTTCTATGATAGAAACAGAGCATAGGTAGACTATAGAACATCAAAAAATTATAATAATAGAATTTTAAACCAATACAATAACATAAGCAATCAACACCCTAAAAAATGATTATTACAATAACAATACTTGCAATTGTCGAAAACCGATTACAAAAGAAATGTCTAGCTGGATATGACAAGAATGGTAACAATGGTGTCTGGATATGGTAACAATTGTGTTGCCTTTAAGTTTCGATATATAATGATTCCTAACAGAAAAAATATTTCACTGGCAGTCGAAGTGCTACTAAACAGGCACCGATACAAAAAAGCTCTTGGGGTGTAGTAAAGTATGCTTTTTATTATAAACACTTATGATAAAAAATATGACTATATATAATACAAGACAGTACACAGTTGTATTAAAGTGGCCAATACATTTATATTGTACAAGTATTGAATATTTTTTCATTTGAAAATTAGCTATTTCGCGACCTAGGTTTCTACCTTTCGGTGTCTTTAGCCGATTTACAATAACTGATTTTACTGATATATATATATATATATATATATCAGTACGGTTAGACTCCGATTGCTCCCTAACCCAGGCACGAAACCCGACCGAATTGGTGCCAGTCGGCGAATCTACCCCTGAGCCACGGCGCGTTCGATGGAAGAAGGCACTATTTTTAGCGCATATCATATTACGCGCCCAATAGCAAGAGTGCTCCAATTCATTTTTCTGAATGAGCAATATATATATATATATATATATATATATATATATATATATATATATATATATATATATATATATATATATATATATATTGAATACATGGACTGAAACCCAACAAGAGTGTAAAGAACAATTAGGAAATTTCATTAACATGTTAGATTCAGTCAGTTAAGTGCCATACGTGATACACGCTTTGGGAGATCATGTCTCGAAAGAGACATGACTGATTGGGCAGAAGATTATCCTGCAGTAGTTTGGCATTGCTTTCTGCGGTAGACTGCTTGCCAGCCAAGTCTATACAACCCAATCTGTCCTATTATTTAACCCATAACTGGAGGGAAGAGAAGGATTAATACCTTTCCCAAGGGAATTTGTGCGTAAGTGAATGCATGGAATTCAACTAGAATTTGAACTCAGCTCCCCGATTTGTCGTTCCGAGACGATATCTACTGCACCACAAAGCACATCCATGTTAGATTAAGGACACTTTTTCATACCTATTCTTTACTTATTCTAGTTATATATATATATATATATATATATATATATATATATATATATATATATATATGAGCCGTTACCGTCAAAATATTTATATCGTTATTCTGTCTGTTTTAGATTGAAAAATTCCCGGTTAGTGGTCACTGATAGGAGGTGCACAGATCATATTGCACTTTAAATATATTTTCCTCTGAGTAAACTATATTTCATTATTTTATTATTGAAATGGCATTTTTCAGATAAAAAAAAAAATAAAGGAAAAATATCCTATGTGACATAAGAATTAAGAAAAAATGCAAATATGATGGTGTCAGGGTTTTGGATAAAAAGAGAAGATTTGGGCGTTGGCTACCAGCTTTCACATGAGCGCCCTAATTCCCGGTGAATATCTTGCACCTAGGTTAATATAAACTTGGCTGTTTGTCAAGTTTTGTTCTATTCAAGGTGGTTTCAGATCACACACACACACACACACACACACACACACGATAGCTTTGAAAATGAGAGAAAACAAGTATAGAAAGATAATAATTAAAGTGTTTGTTTGGATTTTATAAAGAACCAAAAACAAAAAAAGATCAAAAGATTTGGACAGACAACGCAGTTGAGATTTCATCAAAGCGTCAGTTCTTATTTCTGTGTGTTTGGGTAAAAGGACGTGGACTTGCACCGTAGAATTGATTTTGAGAGTGTGATGACAAAGAGAGAAAGTCTAAGAGTGCGTTTGACAGAGAAAAGGCGGGAAACTTAGGAAGGAATATGCGAGAATATACGTATGAAGAAATGTATAATTAAATAATAGATAGATAGATAGATAGATAGATAGATAGATAGAGAAGGAAGGAAGGAAGGAAGGAAGGAAGGAAGGAAGGAAGGAATAGTGAGATAAAGAAGAAAGAAATTACAGTAGAACAGAGAAAAATAAAAGAGGGGGAAATAGTGAAACAAAAGAAAGAAAACGAAAGAAGGAATATCGTGACATCAAAAAAAGAAAGAAAAGTGAAACAACTAATATATATATATATATATATATATATATATATATATATATATATATACACAAAAATCTAGAGTGAGCCAAAATCTACCGCGGTTTCACACTACGGATCGTCAGGGCAAAGGCTTTGCCCTGACGATCTGTAGTGTGAAACCGCGGTAGGTTTTGGCTCACTCTAGATTTTTGTGTCTTTGCTCTACTTTTGTATATTTTCTTTTGTACTTTGTATCGAGCACTTTTTCTTGTGTTTGGTTCCGTTTGGGGTTTTTCTTTACTGCGGAGTATTGAATGTTTTGTTCTTGTTCCGCGGGTTTCTTTTTTTTTCTCCCCATTTATCCGACGTCTTAGTGCACCGGATTGTAACGGATTTAGGTTCTGTTTGTTAATGGTTTTTTTGGAGGTTTATTTTAGTATAAATTTACGGCCTACATACTTACAGAGTCTATTTAGTTATTATATATATATATATATATGCACACATAGATAGATAGATAGATAGATAGATAGATAGATAGATAGATAGAAGGAAGGAAGGGAGAAAGGAAGAAAGAAAGAAAGAAAGAAAGAAAGAAAGAAAGTGATATCGTGGCATCAAAGAAAGAAATTGTTTTGGCGAATTTACATCGCCAAGTTGTTGTGGCCTGTTAGGGCCAGGAAGTAAGAAATGAAAAGAAGGTAGGTTTAACCAGTGTATTAGAATAACGGAGCATATATACAAAATAAGAGTGTCAGCAAATAGAAGTGTATGTCCGAACTCTCCAGCTGCACTGCGTCTTGACTGTCTCACGACTGTGTCTAGACTGCCTCACGACTGCCTCACAGCTGCGTCCCCGGAAGTTACGCAGGTTAGTATTTATTGACGGAGGCTGAGTTCATTCTTAAAGATAGGGCACCCTAACAGAAATGACGGTGGAACAACTAAAAATAAAAAGAAACTAGTAAGAAATAAAGAATATTGGGCAACAAAGAAAAAACATAGCGGGAAAAGAAAGAAAGAAAGAAAGAAAGAAGTTGAAATTGTCATATTAAACAAATATTTGACTGCTAAAGTGAAGCACGATCGCTACTCCCCATTAATATCAACAACCGAAATTCTGTTATTGTCTTAACCTGGCGATCACGTCAGTATCTCATCCACTGAGCAGATCCATAATCAGACAATGTAGGTGTTTTGAGACTTCCAGAACTCACAAATATACTGGACAGTATAACCGAGGAAATATTAAGCAATGTTACCATTTCAACTAAGGACTTTCCTACTTTAAACATCAGTGTTCAAAATCCTGACTTTTAGTATGGTTCAAACACCTGCTGACCATAGTTACGAGTTCATACTTAGACAAGTAACAATTTCAAACAAGGACAAAAATACGGTTTACTAAAGGCAAAATACATTTACTTGATACGCGAACCTTGGTGTGTGCGCGTCGTACTGAGATTGGCAAGGGTGTCTGTCACGAGTGTGCGTTAGCATTGATAAGCGTCTATGCGACGCGTGTATGTGTGCCTGAATATAACTACTTCGCGATTTGAGTTAAAAGTTTGCGACAAGGGAATGTGCGGTTTAAGGAGAAAGAAAAGGTATTTTTCAACCAATCGTATTTTAGTCCGCTACACACAAAAAAATGCAATTACCTTTCTAACCTCTTACATAGTTTAAATATTATAAAGATTACTTGTATGCGGATATACTAACTGGTAAATTACTTAACTTTCACAGTGAGGCCATCCTAACAAAACTAGAAGTCCTACCAAGATTTATTACCCATAAATACGAAGATGGTATTTAATTGATAGTAGACACAAACAAAACTGCAGGAACATCCAGATAAGGTACCAAATGAAAGCGAGAAGACAACTATCAGTTATACGAAAAAGTGCAGTCGTTATTAAAGAAGGAAACCGTAGCTAAATCGTATTTGAAACGTCATAATAAAGCAAGTACTGAATTTTTACTATCTGGGAAGAATTATAACAGACAACAGAAAATTTGACATCGAAATTCGAAGGCGATTTAGAATATATCGAATGGGGATTTTCCAGAACTTAAACTAAACATTCTTCTTCTTCTTCTTCTTCTTCTTCTTCTTCTTTGTATGTGCCACAGGCGATAATAGCCCTCCACATCTTTCTGTCCCTTGTAATCCTTAATTTTTTTTTTATTAATCGTATCACCCCGAGCAAGGCGGTAACGCCACTGATGTGCAGGGGGCTACTTAATAGTGAAAAGATCGAAAAAGAGAAAGCCGGAAACCATATCCTAAACAGGGAACAAGGGATGAGCCTCTTAACCTGTTCAATAGACATGGGTGGAGTGTGAACCGGGCGATAGATAGATCTATCTACTCCAATTGAAAAAAAAAAAAGAAAACAAAGTGAGAAGATTGGGAAAGAGAAAGCCGGAAACCACATCCTAAACAGGGAACAAGGGATGAACCTCTTAACCTGTTCAATAGACATGGGTGGAGTGTGAACCGGGCGATAGATAGATCTATCTACTCCAATTGAAAAAAAAATTGTGTTTGTTATTTCTCCTAAACCCCGCTCTGCCACCCGTTTGCTTAAGCACATCAATTATCTCACGCGCTGCTTTCCCCGATTCTCTTTCCGTCCTGTGAGTATCAGTTTCTCCAAACCTTCCTTCCTTATTACGTGTTGCAGAAACTTTAGCTGTCTTTTCCTGGTGTTAAGTATAAGTTGTTTTTTTTTTTTTTTTTTTTTTTTTTTCATTCTCTTCAAAACCTAGACGTTGCTCATATGCTCGGTCGATGATATCTTCATCCTTCTGTACAATCACATTTTTGTTTTTTGTTGCTTCGAGTCTCTCCTTCATCTTTGAGAAGATTGCCCAGCATTCGCTGCCATATAAGAGGACAGATGTCACGAAATAATCCAGTATTCTGAGTTCTTTGATTTCAATGAAACTACTGTATTAAAAAGTGGCTAAATTCCTCACAACTGAAGACGAACCTTGTTGGGGAGCACCCCTTTTTGCGCATAATAATGGACTCGCCTGATGGGTACATATAATTCTGCCTATACAGAGAACGGCAGTAATTGTCGCAGAGTGGTAAAGCAGTTATAAAGAATGGTTGTCGAAGAGAATTAGTAAGAAGTCAGTTGGTCAGTAAGGATATCGACTCATTACCCGGACATACTTCACTACAAGACTGTATATATTGTTTCTACTAATAGTATTCCTAGAATTCCTGATTTGACTAACCGTGTTCCAGTTTGTATATTTTTGTTCAATATAACTTACATTTTCTATTTCCATATCTGTTTTTGTTATTTATTATTTTGTGTGGTTTCTCAACAAGAATCCACAACAAAACTTGACGCAAGAGATAAAATACTTTTATGGTCATTATTCTGAACTTTCTTTCATGATAACTAGACTTTATGAATTTAAGCGCAGTACTAGATTGGCGGAAAGGTCTCATCAATTTTACAGTTGAAATAACTAGATATAACCGTCAGTAAAATGTTCTTAACTCGCACTTCTCGCCTGTGGGCTTTTCTTACGATTTCTTTGCATTCCTGTCAGCTTTGGTCTTCAAAAATTTAAATGCAATGTCAGCAATTATATTCTGTTTGCTTAAATCTTGCTATTTTATTGCTTTCGCACCTTAACAGTATATTTTCTCGTATTCTCTAAAACTCCTTGCGTCTTAGTAGCTTTAATGCCTTGTTTCGGGGTAAATTGATTTTTAAAAATTTCGTTTCTCAAAGCGATACTGAGAATATCATAAACAGATCACGTAGGCAATGAGGAAGTATTAAGGAAAATAGAAACAAAAAGACAGAGACAGTTCAAAATTGCTTGCGCACATAATGAGGAAAGATGACTTGGAGGATTTGACACTCACAGGTCATATTCATGGCAAGTATCATACGTGACTATTGTGTGCAAATGGACAACAGAACAGACGCTGGGAGGATAGGAAGTTGCGGGGATCCATGATAACTCACACTCTGAAGAGACACGGCACATAAATGAAAAAGAAACTATAGGAAAACTATAGAAAATTGACTGGCTAATGCAATCATTTTTTACGGCTTATCAACCTTTTGCATGTTAGTTAAAACCAGAAAATATTTTTCTTTAGATTGTTCGATGTTGAGAGAGATAATAATTTTTTACTGTGACAAATTCTACTAATTAACCCATAAGTGGCGAGGAAGGACAAATCGGCAGATTCAAAGTTTTCCAAAGAGTATTTGCGCATGAGTGAATATAACAAACTCGACTGGAACTAGAACTCAGATCTTTGATTTCCAATTCCAAACCGTTATCCATTACACCATCCACACATCCAAGCTTACAGCACTTGATATCCCCAAGCGATCACCCATCTAGGTACAGACCAGGCTCAAGTTGTTTAACTTCGATGACCATACGAAAACCGATGTTTCGGCATGATATAGCCGTAAACCAAGAAGAAGAAGAAAATTGATTGACTGATTTTTACGGCTTATCAACCTTTTCCAGGTTATTTAAAGCCAGAATTTTTTTTATAATCATATCGCCCCAAGCAAGCCATTTTACTGCCACTGTTTTGCAGGGGGTTACACAGGAGGAAAGTTATGAGAAAGAGGGACAGGTTATGGAAGGTGTCAGCAAGTGGGTAAGAGTAGGATGAGAATACTGATTAGAGTGGAGTAGACGGTGAAAAGAGCATGAGAGAGAGGATGCAGGTTAGTGAGATAAGAGATGACTATTGACTTCATAATTAAATTCTTGAAGATTGTAGCTGTCGAGGAAGCAAGTAAACGGAAGGGAATTCCACAGGCGGAAAGTGAGGAGAAAAAAAACTGCTAGAGTAGAATTTGCGTTTACATTTTATTGGTTTCACAGTAAAAGATTGGGACCTAGTTGCTAATCTTGTGGCTCAAGTAAACTCATATATGGGACACCAGTGAGCTTACGTTCATTGGAGCAAAAGCCGTGACAATCAATATATATATATTATTTTTTTTAATATTTTACTTTTTTATAATCATATCGCCCCTCCCCACCAAGCAATGCAGTTTAATGCCACTAGTGTGCAGGGAGTTACATAGGAGGAATGTTATAAGAAAGAGCGATAGGTTATAGGGGGTGTCAGGAAGTGGGTAAGAGAAGGATGAGAATGAGAGTGGAGTGGATGGAGAAAGGAGCATGAGAGAGAGGATGCAAGTTAATGAGATAGATGACTATTGACTTTACATTTAAATTCCTGGAGATTGTAGCTGTCGAGGAAGCAAGTAAACTGAAGGGAATTCCACAGGTGGGAAGTGCAAGAAAAGATGCTGCTGGAGTAGAATTTGCGTTTACATTTTTATTGGTTTCATAGTAAAAGGGTGGGACCTAGTTGCTAATCTTGTGGCTCAAGTAAATTCATATATAGAGGGCACCAGTGAGCTTACGTTCATCAAAACAGAAGATATTTATAGCTTGTTAGAATTGGGGGGGGGTGAGGAGATATAAATGATTTACTGATACATGTTCAGCTAATTAATCCATAGATTGCGGAGAGGGGAGAATGGGTGGACACATATCTTCCCCAAGAGTATTTACGGATGTAACGAAGGGGAAGAAGTTAAGAAAATGAAAACTATGATGATGATATCGATGATGATAACGTCAGTAATAATTTTAACATCTCGGCTTTCGGGAGGAGCAAAAAATGCTCAAAGCGATTATCTAGATAAGCTGACGTGACATAATGTACGTTTAACGGAAACAGAAAAAAAAGAAGTTCAGTGAATGAATCAGTGAGAAGAATAATGAACTGAGCTGGGATTGAAATGAACAAGCCGGATGTGATACCACCTTTGGTCAACACAACTTTGACCCTGTATATTTTGACACTCGCCAAACAGAATTTTTTTTGTAACACTTAAATTTTCGTTGCCTTTATAGTCTTCTTTTCTAATGGGCGAAGGTCCATATTTACTCAAGATTTCTTTTTTTTGTTTTTTATTAATTCCTTGCAATGATACCCGGAATTTGGTAGTTCAACTTCTTTTCTTTTTTTCTACACTAAGCAATCGATTCGTTGTTCGAGAGCTTTTGATTTTGACGCAAAATGGACGTTACTTAAAGATTAATTGGTTTAAATTTTTCGGTAGCCGTTTATTTCAACCTCATCATGTTATATTATTATTATTATTATTATTATTATTATTATTATTATTATTATTATGTTGTCATTTTTCATCATATTTCGATTTCTGCTATGGTCGCACTACTAACCAAATCTGCGGGAAGACCTAAGGCAGGTCGTGGTGTGTTGTTATAGCTTCATTTCATGTTTTTTCTATCTCCCCTATCATCCCTAGCGTTACATAGATAAAGTTCTCCTTACTTAACAGAACAATTTTTTGTATATCTCTTAAGCTCGAATTTCCAGGGATTCTTTCAATGTGTTGTTTTGTTTCATTTTTTTTTTATCATTCCAAGTGCACCTACTATCACTGGCACGATTCTTGTTTTCAATTTCCACATTTTTTCTATTTCAATTTCCAGGGCCTTATAGTTTGACAGTTTTTCGAATTCCTTAATTGCTATGTTACAATCCGCTGGACAAGCCATATCAATTAATAGGCAAGTTTTTTTTCTTTCTGATTTTTAACAATAATGTCTGGCCTAATTGCTTCAATTTTTCTGTCTGTGTAGATGGTGTAATCCCATAGAATGGTGACATCTTCTATTTCTGTAACCGGTGCTGGGTAATGTTCATACCAGTGTTTGTTTACAGATTTTCCATAGTGTTTTCACATTGTCCAATGCAAATATTGTCCAACTCTATCCTGACGATTTTTATATCCATTTGGGGCAAGTACAGAACATCCTGAGATTAGATGGTCTATTGTTTCTTGGTATTCATCACAGAACCTGCATTTTGGATCCACATTATTATGTATAATATTTGCCTAAAATTTCCTAGTGAAAAGAATTTGGTCTTGCGCTGCAAGAATATAGACTTCAGTCTCAGACTTTAATCTAGATGCACGTAACCATCAATGAGTATTAACTTTATCAACATTGGATTTATTAGTACGTTCTGGATATTGACCATGCAAAGGTTTATCTTGCCAGCGTTGTTTCATCTGTTCAAGAGCTTTATCCTTGGCTTTCTTTTTCATATTTTTTTGCCGCAATAGTTGGTTCTTGGCTTCTGTTTTGCTTTTCTATAGAATCTACTAAATTTAAATCTTGTTTGTATTTACTGCCTTCTTTCATTATTGAATATTTATTCTTTCTGTTTTCATGTTGCTTAACTAAATGTATCATCAAGTCCTTTGTTGCTTCTATCTATGTTAGTAAGTCAATCTATGTTAGTAAGTTGTTGTCTTGTATGACATTTCTAGCTGAATAAGACCTCTTCCAACTTCTTTACGGGGTATGTATAGATGGTCTACATCAGCCTTTGGATGATGCATCTTATGCTTAGAAAGAAGTTTTCTTGTCTTAGAATTCTTTTGTCTGATGTCGTTTAAAGTCCAGTTCAAGATGTTGAAACTATATTGGACCTCTGGTCTTGCCATGGCTATTAATTGCCATATTTCTGTTGTGAGAATTCAATTCATTTTTAATATCAGTCGTAGACTTCTATAGTACTCTTTACGCACTATTTTTATTCAATTTTTATGGTGAATTTTTCACTTTCATTTACACCTAAGTATTTATAAGCTTTTTCTGGCTCTAAATCTTTTATTGTTACAGCAGGGTCTAAGCTAATTGAGGATGTTTGTTGTAGCGATCCTCGTAAAACTGTAGCTTTTTAAATTGAATTTCATTCCAATATCTTCATTGAAGCATTTTACAGTTTGCAGAAGACGTTCCAGCTCATTATCATTCTTAGCATACAACTTTAAGTCAGCCATGTAAAATAGATGGCTTATTTTCTTTTGGGGCTATTTTATAATCACATTCTGTCTTGTTAAGTTGACTGGTTAATGCTATTAATGATACGCAAAATAGTAAAGGAAACAGAGTCACCTTGAAATATACCTCTTTTGATGTTTATTTCACCAGACTTATAGGTTCCATTTATATGATTGAGGTAAAGGGTTGTTTTCCATATCGACATACATTGTTTGATGAAATGGATGATGACGGGTGATGCTTTGTACATATTTAAAGTCTTTAAGATCCAGGAATGTGGTACACTATCGAATGTCTTACAATAATCTATCCAAGCAGTACTAAGAATTTTCTTTGCATTGAAGCAGTTTTCCAAGATCATCCTATGAATAAATAATTGGTTTTTACATCCGTAACAGCCACGTTTGCACCCTTTTTGTTCAAGCAGTATTATATCATTTCTTTCCAAGAAGAAATATGTTTGTTTTGTTAAAATAGATGTTAATAGTTTGTATGTTGTCGGAAGGCATGTAATTGGTCTGTAGTTTTTCGCGTTATTTGCGTTACTATTCTTGGGTAGAAGAAATGTAATTCCTTTGGTCATCCATGCAGAAATTTTAGTGGAATCGTTAACCAATTCTTGAAGTTTTTTGACTAGTTTTTTATGTGCTGCATTTAAATAATATAGCCAACTAGTTTATTATTATTATTATTATTATTATTATTATTCTGCTTGTTCATCTATTAGTTCCTTAGTTAGCATGTGCGTTACGCCCTGTCAGTAACTCATGAATAGATTATTCCGTTTTGATCACGTAGAATGACAGAAAAGGCATATCAGAGAAGCTACTTGGTTTCAGTGAAAAAATGAAAGAAAAAAGAAGTGAAGATAGAAAAGGCGATAACACTCCTATATGTTTAACATCTGTTTCAGAGAAATTGAAAAAGTTTTCAATTTCAAAATAGTTTCATGTGAACGCTCTTACTTCTTTAAATAACGACCAGCGTTCATATTTATGATTGTTATTGAAATATTTTGTTGAAGATGTTCAGTTCAAATATTTAACGATGTAATAAGGAAATTTCTATAAATATATTATTGTCGTAAAATTCTCTATCAGCTTATTCAGTCATTAACTTAAGGAATAAGATGAATCAGAAAATTCAAATAAGAAAACTGGGAAACTTTCATGGGTATTTCATGTCTGTTTCTCTGATGGTTAACATATCGTGTATACATAGATAAGTGATGAGCGGGTCAAAAAGCTCATATGCGTCCGTGTTTGTTTTGTTTGTTTGTTTGTTTTTTTTGTTTTTGTTTTTTTCACACTCGCACGTTAAATCGCTTCTGTCACCTTTTGTTATGCAGAAAATTTTTTGACTATGACTTGCGAAATTTGATTTGATATTTATACTTCAAAATTGTTTTAGCGATGTTGATTCAATTCTACTGTACGGATCATTTAGTTCTTGTTGTTGTTTTTGGAATACTATTTTTTGCAATGGTTTGAGAAATGTGTCTTTTTTTTTATCGAGTTAGAATTTAGTGTGTCTGTGTGTGTTTGTCTGAGATTTTTCATGTTGCTTTGCTGAGTGAAAGCTAGTATTTTTTATAAATATTTCTTCCTGCATCATGAGCGTATCATAATCTGCATTTTGGTAGATAGACATTACTCTGAATTTACCTCCACTACATTCATGTAAATGTTGGGAAACGTACAATTTCCTGTTATTGGCTAGTTTGATGTTATTTCTGTGCATAGCTACACCTTTATTTAGGCCTTGTGTCTTCCCCACGTATATTTTTGCGCAGTCATCGCATTTTAGAGCATACATTACGTTTTTAGAATTGCAGCTCAGGTTTTGTTTTTATTTCGAATGTTGGTGTGTTTTCGAACTTGAAGTGGTTTTCTTTTATTATTATGTTCCATACCCCACATCTATATATATAATCATAAATCCGAAAAAATGACCTGATGGAAAATCCCAAATAATCCTGATAATATTAGATATTAACACTAATAGAGCCCTCTGACTGAAGTTAAGCAACATTGAGACTGGTCAGTAGCTAGATGAAAGACGGCTTGAAAATACCAAGTGCTGTAAGCTTAGATGTGCCAGTGGTGTAATGAATGATGGCTTGGAATTGATAATCGGTGAACAGAGTTCCAAATCCCGTCAGGTTCATTATATTCACTTACACGAAAGTACGTTTGGGAAAGGTATGTATCCACCTTTTCTCCTCTTCAGCTTTGGCTTTTTTAGATTTTCTTCGTATATATATATATATATATATATATATATATATATAATCATTCACCCCCAGGCAAGGCAACTAACATGCAGTATGCTACTGAATGCGGAAGAATACATGTAAACACTATTAAGGAGCCAGGACAATAAAAGAACAGATTTTAAGATAACGATCGACATGGAATTTAAACTTTTGAAGAACAAATTTAACTGGAAAGAAAGATAACTATTAATACATCAGTAGTTAACGTACAGAAGCGAAAGCCATGTTGCTTATCTGAAAGAAGACCCTGCGAGATGCGATACTTGACCAATTGGTGGTTGATTAGAGCCTATGCTACTTTTCCGAAAAGTGGCAGTCGAGTAAGAAGCCGATAAAAGGATCGAACTGTTTGCCTAAGTTCTTAAAAGCAGGAACTACAGAAGAGTTTTTACAACAAGCAGGAAGGAGTATCAAGGTGGGAACTTTTATTGAACGGTTTAGCGAGAACAAGAGTCACTTCAGGGTGACATTTTTTAAGGAATAATGTCCACATGTTTTGGGGTCTAGTTTAGAGATGATAGCAGAAACCATAGACGGAGTTATGTGCATATTATGAGCATATCACTTAATAGGGACTCAGTTCTAATTGTAAAGACAAGCAAAGATTCACCAAATTTGTGAAGATTAGAATTTAAAGAGAATTTACAAGCAAAACATTCTATTTTATTAATAAAAATTAACACCTTAAATTGAGTGAAGAAAGGAAGGATAGAAAACTTACTTTATTTAAGACACGATTACACAGCCGCCGGTGATCAGAAGAAGCAAACTTGTCAGAGGCTATACTGTGATTCATTCTATCGGCAAAGAAAGACTCAGCCTCTTTAAGGACACGTTTAAAATTATTGCGAGCAGACATAAATTAGTCGTTTGTTGTTATCGGAACTATCACGCTGCTACAAATACACACACATTCACAAACCCACATATTATTGAACCACCTTTACACGAACATGCTTACGGACATATAGCGTTGTCATCGATTCCCTTGCTATCACTGAAGTTAAGCAACATTGAGACTGGTCAGTAGCTAGATGAAAGACGGCTTGAAAATACCAAGTGCTGTAAGCTTAGATGTGCCAGTGGTGTAATGAATGATGGCTTGGAATTGATAATCGGTGAACAGAGTTCCAAATCCCGTCAGGGTCATTATATTCACTTACACGAAAGTACGTTTGGAAAAGGTATGTATCCACCTCTTCTCCTCTTCAGCTATGGCGTTAATTAGTAATACTTGTATCACTAAATGATTATTATTTCATAAAAAATTCTAACAAACTGAAATATATTTTCTGAACGTAAATAGCCTGCAAAGGGTTGATAAGTTGTAGAAAAAACGAATCAATTAATATTCACACACACACACACACACACACACACACACACACACACACACACACACACACACACACACATGTTTTCCAGCGAGTAAGTTAATTTAAAATATGAATTCCGCAATTAATTGTTGAAACCTCCTGAAGAGTGGACCAAACGAAAACTACAAGACTCTGGTCTCTGCTGGCTAAAAATAACGTCAATCGGCTAAGTAAACATTTTATTGGATGTGCGTTGTGCCTTGTGGTACAGTGGATATCGGCTCGGAACGAGAAGCCGGGGAGCCGAGTTCGAATTCCAGCTGAATCCATTGTATTCACTTACGCGCAAATACCCTTGGGAAAGGTATTAATCCGTCTCTTCCTTCCAGTTATGGGTTAAATAGCAGGACAGATTGGGTTCCATAGCCTTGGTCGGCAACCAGTCTACCGCAGAAAGCCATGGCAACCTACTGCGGGATAATCTTCTGCCGTCAGTCATGTCTCTTTCGAGACATGATCGCCCAAGCGTGTGGCACTTGATTGACTGACTGAAACATTTTATTAATCATATCTATCTATCTATCTATCTATCTATCTATCTATCTATCTATCTATCTATCTAGTTTGTTAATATCTATCTATCTATCTATCTATCTATCTAGTTTGTTAATATATTTTTTCATCTATCTATCTATCTATCTATCTATCTATCTATCTATGTCTGTTCGTATCTATCTATTTATCTATCTAGTTTGTTAATATCTATCTATCTATCTATCTATCTATCTATCTATCTGCGTGCGTGCGTGCGTGCGTGCGTATATGTATTTTTCCCATTTATTTGGTAACTGAGACAGCGACAAAGAGCAACAGGGTTCGACTTAGCAGTAAATTCATATTTACATTTAAGGCAGAGTCTGCAGAGAAATTTCAAAGGGCTCGCACCGGTCACTTTTTTGCCTAACAAAAAAGCTTCACTTTCCTTTCATAAGTATTAGCCGGCCGACAACTATTAATAATTAAAGATGTTCCTTCATTGTTGACTCGGTAACGAGTAGCAGGCCGAAAGAAAATTTTATCAGCAAACAAAAACAGATAACGCCTCGCAACAAGCTACTTATAAAAGGATATATATATATATATATATATATATATATATGTGTGTGTGTGTGTGTGTGTGTGTGTGTGTTTTCATATAACGTGCCAAGTTTCACTAATTTTTATTAAAACTATCGGAGTTAAAACAAAAAAATCGATTTGCATATAATTCTGGCACGCAGTGTATATTTAAAAACAACTTTAGCCGTCAATTAATATAATCATTTCAGTTATGAATCAGTTATGAATACGGTTATAATGTTCTGAAATATTTATAAAAAGAACATTTTATTCATGCTTTAAAACGTGCATGACCATGTCATTATAACATAAAAAACATTCACACTCTGAATGATTTGAAGGTTCTAATGAAAGCTAGGCAATTTGCCAACCGTTACATTTAAGCAAGAAAATTTTCCAGTCATTTTTAGCAACACAGTTTTGCGGGTATATATATATATATATATATTCAATTTATTTGTTTGAACATTACGTTTGATTGATATATATAAGGCTTGATTTAACTTGGATTAGACTGTGATCATTCGTTGTCAGCGGTCTAAGAAGCACCAAATCAATTAGTGACTTTCCCTATGTTTTAAGGGGTCGCAGATTTGAATTCTGCATAATGATACAGATTTTCCTAACAATATTTATTGTAAATAATTAGGTCGGTAGAAATAAATATCTAAATATATTATTTGATTAAAAACATAATATCTACTCAAATACGAGTATCCATTAAAAAAAATATTGTTCAAACAAATAAATTTTATATATACATAAATAAATTATATATATGTATATATATATAAAATTTATTTGTTTGAACAATATTTTTTAATCGATACTCGTATTTGAGTAGATATTCTGTTTCAGACAAATAAACTTTATATATATATATATATATATATACTAGCAGTATAGCCCGGCGTTTCTCGGGTGTAATGAAAGCTTTAAAACTACCTGGAGCTCAGACCCTTTGGACATTGGCAAGAAAGAATAAAAAGCAATAGTTGTTTCCAGTTAAAGCAAAACCGTAGACTAAAAGAAAAATGAATGGATGTAAGTCAAATTTTGATTTCCTGGTATCGATATCAAATATATTTTTTTCATTGTAAACTGAATTCTGAAGGCTAAATAAGCCCTCTGAGTAAATGGTATCATGGCTGAGACTAAGAACTACAATTATACCTACTTAGAACCAAATCCGAAGCAAAAACTAAAATAAAAGGGCTGAAAAAATACAGACATATAGGCAGATAAACAGACACACACGCACAAACATCTTGCCTTTTATATATATATATATATATATATATATATATATATATATATTTATATAAAAGGCAAGATGTTTTTTTTTTGTTTTTGTTTTTGTTTTTTTCACACTCGCACGTTAAATCGCTTCTGTCACCTTTTGTTATGCAGAAAATTTTTTGACTATGACTTGCGAAATTTGATTTTGTCTTTATACTTCAAAATTGTTTTAGCGATGTTGATTCAATTCTACTGTACGGATCATTTAGTTCTTGTTGTTGTTTTTGGAATACTATTTTTTGCAATGGTTCGCGAAATGTGTCTTTTTTTTTATCGAGTTAGAATTTAGTGTGTCTGTGTGTGTTTGTCTGAGATTTTTCATGTTGCTTTGCTGAGTGAAAGCTAGTATTTTTTATAAATATTTCTTCCTGCATCATGAGCGTATCATAATCTGTATTTTGGTAGATAGACATTACTCTGAATTTACCTCCACTACATTCATGTAAATGTTGGGAAACGTACAATTTCCTGTTATTGGCTAGTTTGATGTTATTTCTGTGCATAGCTACACCTTTATTTAGGCCTTGTGTCTTCCCCACGTATATTTTTGCGCAGTCATCGCATTTTAGAGCATACATTACGTTTTTAGAATTGCAGCTCAGGTTTTGTTTTTATTTCGAATGTTGGTGTGTTTTCGAACTTCAAGTGCTTTTCTTTTATTATTATGTTCCATACCCCACATCTATATATATAATCATAAATCCGAAAATATATATACATATATATATTATCGATATATATTGAAAAAAAAAAAAAAAAAAAAAAAAAAAAAAAATATATATATATATATATATATATATATATATATTATCGATATATATTTTCAAGCCATCTTTCATATATATATATATATATATATATATATATATATATATATATTTATATATATTATCGATTTTCTGCGCTATTGTAAGAACTGCAACCTTGAAACTTCTGAATACCGTTTCTTATGTCTTTGTCTATGAGTGTATCAAATTTGATTAAAATCGGATCACTCCTTCTATAACCCGATTTTTTCGATTATCGATTTTCGATATTTATCGGAGGTACCTCGACACAAAACCTAGCTAAGAACACTCGCAGACGCTTATAGTACAACTGTATAAATTTTCAAGAAAATCGGTTCAGTCGTTTCGGAGTCTATAGGTAACGGGCACACAGACACACACACACACACAGACAAAGTTCCATTTATAAATAAGTTTAGATTATAAATATATGTATATATAAACTTGTGTATTTGTTCCGCAATCCCATTGTTATACGAGTTTTATTAAACACGGCTAAACGGTACTACGATTTAGTTTTTTTCTCTTGCATTAGTATAGGTATTTTGTTTTCTATTTTATATAATCGTTTCGTCCCAAACAAGGCAATTGATGCGCAAGGAGTTACAGCGAGAGAAAAGGAAAGAAAAAGAAAGAGGGAAATGTAGACGAAAGGTTAAGAGAAATTTCAACGTGGCGTAATGATTATGAAGCTTGTCACGCTAGGTGAAATGAGACTGGATGGTGAGTTCGACTCTCAGTATTCCCCATATTTTCATCCTTGTGCAACCTCTAAAATATGGTTAGAAAATCAGTTATGACCACCTCGAATAATTAACAAGATTGTCTCGCGAGAACAGTTACGACATTGTCGAGTTCAACACTCTCTGCGTTTACCATACTTCAGGTCATGTGGCATATCTAATCTACAACTTGAAAAGAACTGTCCAAAAGTAATGCATTCTTCTTTATTGACGACAGATTTAATATTAGAGGCAAGTAAATCTACCATCCTCCCGTGCATTGAATACTGTTGCCATATCTGGTCGGGTGCCCCTGCTATTCTCCTTGGGCTTCTAGACAAGGTACAGCGGAGGGTCTGTAATGTGATCGATACCGACTTAGCAGACCGCCTGCAGTGTCCATCTCTCTCTCTCACCGGTGCGACGTGGCTTCCCTGTGTCTCTTCTATAAATACTTCCACGGCTTCTGCTCCGATGAACTTAGACCACTGGTGCTCCCTAGGTTAGAATTTGCACGAGATACTAGATTAGCAACTAGATCCCACCCTTTTACAGTGAAACCGATAAAATGCAACCTCAACTTCTACTCCAACAGTTTCTTTTCTCGCACTTCCCGACTGTGGAATTCTCTTCCACATGACTGCTTTCCCGACGGCTACAATCTCCAGGAGTTTAAATGTAAGGTCAATAGACACCCCCTAACAAACTAACTTCCATTCTTTCAAACACTCTTCCCACCCACCCAACTATCTATCACCTTCCTTCTGACATTTCCTACATCTAACCACTCCTCCTCTTTACCTTCCCCTATGTAATCCCATGCGCAATAGTGGCAGTGGAATGCCTTGCTTGGGGTGAAATGATTAAAAAAAAAAATTTGGGAATCAAGAAGATAGAAGAAGGAAATTGACATTGCATTTAAACTTTTGAAGATTGCAGCTATCAGGGAAATGCGTGAGAAAAAACTGATAGAGTAGATGTAGTATTTATCTTTGACTATTTTGACGGTAAAAGGGTGGTACCTAGTTGCCAGTCTAGAAGCACGAGTAAATTCTGATGTTCGGGGCACCAAAGTAAGAAGCTCGTTAGAACAGAAGCCGTGATAATATTTGTAGAAAAGACAAAGGGAATCTATATCCCGTGACATAAAGTGTATAAAAACTGTTCAAATGTTTTGTATATCCAAACACTTTCGGCCATTATCAAGAATGCTTTTATTATTTGATAAAATAATTCCTATTATTTAAGCAAGTGAATACGTAGATTTTTTTTTATATATATGTGTATATATAATGATGGCAATGCTTTTTTTTTTCAATATGTCAGCATGCTGTGACAGAGTTTATAGTTGATATTATTGAGTGTTGCCGTGTTCTTTCTAATTATTTTTTATTTATATATGTGTATATATAATGATGGCAATGCTTTTTTTTCAATATGTCAGCATGCTGTGACAGAGTTTATGGTTGATATTATTGAGTGTTGTCGTGTTCTTTCTAATTATTTTTTATTTATATATGTGTATATATAATGATGGCAATGCTTTTTTTTTTCAATATGTCAGCATGCTGTGACAGAGTTTATAGTTGATATTATTGAGTGTTGTCGTGTTCTTTCTAATTATTTTTTATTTATATATGTGTATATATAATGATGGCAATGCTTTTTTTTTTCAATATGTCAGCATGCTGTGACAGAGTTTATAGTTGATATTATTGAGTGTTGCCGTGTTCTTTCTAATTATTTTTTATTTATATATGTGTATATATAATGATGGCAATGCTTTTTTTTTTCAATATGTCAGCATGCTGTGACAGAGTTTATAGTTGATATTATTGAGTGTTGCCGTGTTCTTTCTAATTATTTTTTATTTATATATGTGTATATATAATGATGGCAATGCTTTTTTTTTTCAATATGTCAGCATGCTGTGACAGAGTTTATAGTTAATATTATTGAGTGTTGCTGTGTTCTTTCTAATTATTTTTTATTTATATATGTGTATATATAATGATGGCAATGCTTTTTTTTTTCAATATGTCAGCATGCTGTGACAGAGTTTATAGTTGATATTATTGAGTGTTGCCGTGTTCTTTCTAATTATTTTTTATTTATATATGTGTATATATAATGATGGCAATGCTTTTTTTTTTCAATATGTCAGCATGCTGTGACAGAGTTTATGGTTGATATTATTGAGTGTTGCCGTGTTCTTTCTAATTATTTTTTTTTTATATATGTGTATATATAATGATGGCAATGCTTTTTTTTTCAATATGTCAGCATGCTGTGACAGAGTTTATAGTTGATATTATTGAGTGTTGCCGTGTTCTTTCTAATTATTTTTTATTTATATATGTGTATATATAATGATGGCAATGCTTTTTTTTTTTCAATATGTCAGCATGCTGTGACAGAGTTTATAGTTGATATTATTGAGTGTTGCCGTGTTCTTTCTAATTATTTTTTATTTATATATGTGTATATATAATGATGGCAATGCTTTTTTTTTTCAATATGTCAGCATGCTGTGACAGAGTTTATAGTTGATATTATTGAGTGTTGTCGTGTTCTTTCTAATTATTTTTATTTATATATGTGTATATATAATGATGGCAATGCTTTTTTTTTTTCAATATGTCAGCATGCTGTGACAGAGTTTATAGTTGATATTATTGAGTGTTGTCGTGTTCTTTCTAATTATTTTTATTTATATATGTCCTATCAGTATAAGAGTAATCAACCCGAGTCATCCTTCAATGACGACGCATGAATTGACCGTAGCCCAACACTTGCTTGATAGTCCGGACTGCACTAAAGAATATGTTGACACCCTTTTCGCTGCTTTGTACAGAACCCGCTCTGCAAACCACCGACGTTTACTTAAAGCAATATATATCAAGTTACACCAACCGAGTCCATGCAAACAAAAAGAGAATTTCGTTCGTTCTCCTTTTTTATTTGGAGGATTGTGAGTTAAAATGTTCTTTTTTTAATACTTTGTTGGAGCATTTATTATTTTTTTATTCGTGAATTATTTTACTAATAAATTGTTTTAATCGTGTTCCAGCCTTTACCACTCCTCATTTACTGCTTTTGCGTGGAAAAGTTGTCTTGTGTGTCACATTTTGCTAAGGCTTATTTCTGATGAAATGTTAGCACGAAAGGATTCCTTAAGGAAGAAAAATGCCCTTTTGCTTATTCAAATTGGTATTTATGCTATGTGGCATCAAGACTTTGTTTATCTATCTATCTATCTATCTATCTATCTATCTATCTATCTATCTATCTATCTATCTATCTAGTCGTCATCCACATACAAGCCTGTTTCGCTGTATCACAACTCATCAGTGTGGTTAGACATCCACTTACTTCCGGCCGGGATCGAAATTCGACCGATTTGGTGTCAGTCGGAGTCATTAACCCCTACGTCATAGACACATTGAATCAGAGAAGGGAAATTTTAGCGTGTTATATATAAGCGGCGTGTACATACACTAGTGACCGAAAGAACTCAATTCATTCATATATATATATATATATATATATATATATATATAACAACCCAAAGAATTGTTTAAAAAAACCAACACAAATTCTGCCAACTGACCAAAGAATTTTAAAATTAAAAAAAACAATAAATTAAAGCCAAATAAGAAAAAAAGGAAACTAAGTGATACAAAAACAACAAAAAGCAAAAGTCAGCCACATTAAAAGCGATTGCTCTACGTTTAAATAAGCAAATCAGAATAATTATAAGCTACCTAGCTACTCAAAAAGAGATGAAATTTAAACAATGTTGTGAAGATGAATATACCACTCCAGAATATATCACACCTATACTCCCTTCCTTTTCTTGCTCCTTTTTAACTGGTTCGTCCCTCTCTTCACTCTCTTTTATCTCATTTTTACTCTTATGTAGCCTCCCGCACGTCAGTGGTGCTACCGCCTTGCTCGGGGTGATATGATTAAAAAAATGACTTGCACTTGTCTAAATAGTATATATGCTGACACTGACAATCCACAGGAGAGATCTAACCACTTGCATTAGATTTACTCTGCCGGACTCTCTACATTGAGACAGAGAGTAACACAGCTGAGGCTAACTGAGTTTTGTCTTGAGTAAATAGACAATCTCGCTTATGAGGGGTCTACGGGGAATTTTGCTGTGGAGTACGCGGTTGGAATGCCCCACATTAAAAACTAGCCTTGTGTCACAACTCGCCTTCTTGGAAGGCTCGGGTAAATACCAATCTAGCCACTTGCCGGTTCGACCTTGTCCGACTCTCTGCCCTGGTGCGAAGAAACCTTGTCTATGACGAAGGACAGAGTTTCAGTGCATTACTGAAGACCACCCTTGATGCATCTAAAATGTATAATTTGACTATATATATATATATATATATATATATATATATATATATATATATATATATATATATAGTCATCCGTAGACGGATCTGTTTCGCTCATCAGTACATCCGATTGCTTTTAGCCAGGATTGAAACCCGACCGAATTGACATCAGTCGGCGACTCTACCACTAAACTATGTTGAAGGAGGCAGACTTTTAGCGTGTTATATACAATGTAAATATACACCAGTAGTTGAGAGTGTTCTGATTTATTACTGAATGAACGATGCGTACATGCTTGAATAGCTAACGTTTTTTCAAAGTCTACCATTCTTATATATATATATATATATATATATATATATATATATATATATATATAATGCTCTTTATTAAAATGGAGAGAATGATCCATGTATGTGTTGAACTCTTTTATTTGGAGAATGATATTATTCCCAACCGTATACCGTTACAGGTTTTACTATGGATGATTCTGTTATTTACTTCTGCAAAAAGAAAGAATACGCGAAAGGAAAGCACTTGCAATTTAAGTGGATATATATGGGTAGATCTTTTCTTTACACTTCCCATCAAAATTTGTGCGCTATGTGGTCATACACGAGTCGGTTGGTTTAAACAAAGTTGAGTCTGTTGTTTTTTTCAAGTGTATTTACCCACTAAGACAAGTACCATTACACGCAGACAAATTATATTAACATTTCTAAGTCAAAATACTCTGACCACATTAGTAACTAGATTGTCCCAGGCACCATCATCTTGTCTTCTATCCCAGCATAAAGCCATGACATGAATAACGGACTCTGGGGTTGATGACACGACACCCTTCCCCAACAAGAGATTCGGAGTAACATAGGCTCAAAGGCTATTTATAAGTAAACTTACACTACAGCATAAAATATTTTCCTTTAAATCCAATATTTTTAATTATATTTATTTACCATGAATAAATATAAACAAAGTGTGAAAGAAAGAAAGAAAGAAAGGAAGAAGAGAAATAGAATAGTCAGAAAAGGAAGTAATAAGTGGGTCAAGAAACAAAAAGAAAAGAAGAATAGTCAGAAAAGATAGAAGAAATTAAAAGAAAAAACTATAGAAAGAAAAAAGTGAGCCAAGAAAAAATAAAAAAATAGAAAAATCGGAAAAAAATGAAAGAAGGAAAAAAGAAAGAAAGAAGTGCGTCAAGAAAAGATAGAAAAGGTAGAATATTTGAAAAAGAAAGATAAAAAGGAAAACAGAGAGAAAGAAGACGGTCAAAAATAAAAGGAAAAAGGAAGAACAGACAAACAAAAAAGAAAGACGTTGGTCTACATAAAAGAGAAAAAAAAACAGAAATAATCGGAAAAAAAAGAAAAAGGAGGAATTCAATGAAAAAAACAAAAAGAAGAATAATCAGAAAAGAAAGAAAAAAGAAAGAAAGAATATTTGTAAAAGAAAGAAAGAAGTGGGTCAAGGAAAAAGAGAAAAAGAAGTATTGTCGGGAAAGAAAAAAGAAAAAAAGAAAAAGGTCAAGAAAAAAAGAGAAACAGAAAAATAGTAGGAGACGATAAAAAAAATTAAGAAAGAAAAAAGAAAGAAAGAAAAATATACCAAGAAAAAAGAAGTGCCGGAAAGAAAAAAGAAAGAAAGACAGAAATACAGAAGGTAGCCAAGAAAAAATGAAAAAGAAGAATAAACAGCCAAGAAAGAAAGAATAGAAAGGCATAACAAAGAAAGAAATGGGTCAAGAAAAAAATGAGCAAAAGAAAAATAATCGGAAAAGAAAAAAAGAAAAACAAAGAAAGAAAAAATGAGACAAAAAGAGAAAAAAAGAATAGTCGGATAAAAAAGAAAAAAAGAAAGAAAGTCGTGGGTCAAGAAAAAAGAAAAAAAGAAAAATAGTCGGAAAAGAAAGAAAAAAGAAAGAACGAAAGAAGTGATTAAAAAAAAGACAAAAACCAGAATAATCGAAAAAGAAAGAAAGAAAGAAAGAAAGAAAGAAAGAAAGAAAGAAAATAGCTCAAAAAAGAGTAGTCGGAAAAAGAAAAAAGAAATAGGTCAAAAAAGAGAAGAAAAAAATAAGGTACGAAAGAGTGGTAGTTAAAGATTAAACTGAGAAAAGAAAGAAAGAAAGAAAGAAAGAAAGAAAGAAATAATATTTGTAAAAGAAAGAAAGAAGTGGGTCAAGAAAAAAGAGAAAAAGAAGTATTGTCGGGAAAGAAAAAAAGAAAGATGTCAAGAAAAAAGAGAAACAGAAAAATAGTAGGACACGATAAGAAAGAAAGAAAGAAAGAAAGAAAGAAAGAAAGAAAGAAAGAAAGAAAGAAAATAGCTCAAAAAAGAGTAGTCGGAAAAAGAAAAAAGAAATAGGTCAAAAAAGAGAGAAAAAAAAGAAGGTACGAAAGAGTGGTAGCTAAAGATTAAATGGAGAAAAGAAAAATGGAAAAAGAAAGTAAGAAAGAAAGAAAGAAAGAAAGAAAGAGTGAGACAGGTGTCTATGTTTGATAAAATCACACAGGATATACCGCCGTTAGATTAAATGACAGGTTCCGTGCAGCGAAAGAAAGGACTCATTTCAGTGAAAGAAAGACAGGTAAATTTAACATCAAACATTAGCGTTAATTATTGTGCATTTGTTTCACATGACCAAACTTTCTCAAATGCAATAATTCGCTAGCTTAGTGCCAGCGCGATAGATCCTCATTCATCAACTGACGCAGACAACACTCAACTATTTACTGATTACATTAACCCTCTAGGGTCATTCGTATCATATTTGATACAGTATGAAAACAAGCCTTGAAAGAAATATTTTCCTGAAAAATTTTTTAAGAGAAATATTTTATAAATTTCAAATGAAAGCAGTACTGACTGCTCAGTCAATGAATACCAAATGTTTCCTTATAGGGAAATACCAAATGTTTCCTTATAGGGAAATACTGTATCAAATATGATACGAATGGCCCTAGAGGGTTAACTCTAAACCCAAAATGCTTCACCCAAACAATGCGGATAAATAATGTCTATTCTGGTATTAGTTTTATATTATTCTGCTTCTTCTATGCTCCATATCTTCGAGAGTAGGCGATCATGGTCCTCCACACCTATCTATTCCTAATAGCTCGTAACACCCCTTCTCCTGTTACCTGTCTCAAACATCTGCTCAAGTCCATCAAGTGGGCCACGCGTCGCTTTTCACTGTCTCTTTTTCTATCAATCCGTCCTGCGAGTATCAGATTCTCCAAGCCCTCCTTTATCATTACATGTTCCAGAAACTTCAGTTGTCTTTTCCTGATTTTAAATATTTCCATCCTCTCCATAACCTCGGTTACATTTTAATGATCCACTCAATTCCGTTAAAGTATTATGGGCCAAAAACTATCGAGCAATTTCTGTAGACGTTTATTGTTATAGTGGATGCCATCCTCACATAATGCTTCAATATATTTGGCCTTGTGCAACGAGAAATATTCTAAATATCATTAGGCAACTTGAAGATGAGGAGGACAGCCGCACTTCAACGAACGCAACGTCGTAAGATTTTTGCTGCTCTATCGCTATTTCCAAGGAAAATTTCCTGATGAACTAAATTCCTTAGTTGCACCAGTTCTGACCATCGCATGATACGTATATTGGAATCCGCCAGGCCATGTGCACGGGAAGAAATAATCCTCAGTCTGTTCGTATTCCATTGATAAGGAAGAAGATCCTATTTTATTTTGAAACGGAAATTTTTTTAAAAATCTTTTGGAAAAGCTGAATGTCATGTTTTCTATTTTTCTAATTCCCCTTTTTTTCTTTTTCTCCCTTTTTTCTTTTTTCTTTTTATGTAGCGATCCCTTTCTCCCCACACCTTCTCAGATCTAACGGTTGTCACGTCTGCCTATCCAAAACACATTTTCCCTTTTACTTTTTTCTCCTTTTCTCCCTTTTCGTCTCCCTCTCTCCTATAACTTTTACCCTATCTTCCTTTTTTTTCTCCCTCATTTCCTGTTTTTTTCCCCTCCTTCTGTTCCTGTAACACGCTTGTTTCTGATTTCTTTACACACATATACATAATTTTTTAAATGTCCCTTTCACAGATCGAGTTAAATCCAATTCACTATCTTTGTTAGTCATCCTTCTCTCTTCCCATCCTCTGATACAGCGTTTAGACGCATGCATTCTAATCTACCCTTCCCTTTTTCACTCCTCCCACTTTTCTCTTTATTTCTTTACTTTGCATTCTTTTGAATTTTTCCATAATACAAAAATCGCTGATGACGTGAATTTATTTAATAAAAATGATCATCCGACATATGTAATTTTATAAATTTGATTTGAATATATATATATATATATATATATATATATATATATATATATATATAGCACGAATAGGAGTTTCATGCACTCTCCAATCATCAGGTGTTTATTAAGAACTCCTGATGATTGCATAGTGCAAGAAATTCCGAGTCATGCTATAGACGTTTGATAATACGTATATTTATTAACGTATACTTAATAGCTCTGTTATATTACATTGAGCACTCTTTTATTAACGTCAGAAAAATATTTATGTGTGTGCGTGTCCTTGAGTTTATATGTATACTCATTAATATCTATCTATCTATCTATCTATCTATCTATATATATATATATATATATATATAGAGAGAGAGAGAGAGAGAGAGAGAGAGAGAGAGAGAAAGATTTTCTCATGACTCAAGCGTTTTAGGCTTCAACTATATAGTATTTGTCAAGTGCTTTCCATAATATTCACTGTTGACCAAGTGGTTATGTTTCTACTGGCGGTGAATATTGATTTCTGTCTATTTGATCTCTGATCGGTCAGTGAGTCAAGTTGGGAAGCACGAAACTATTTTAGCATGAAATTGTCTTAAAGCAAAACAATTTTCACGTTTTCATTTTTTCTATTAAGTATTCATATACATTAGATTTATAGTTTCGCAAACAATATTCCCGCTTTCGTCCCCTTTTTCTTTACTTTCACTTTCACTTTCCATTACTAATTAAAGTTTTATTTTAATAGTTTTTATTCAACTTACAATTGTGTATTTATATTGCACAATCGAATGTTTGTTTTTGTTTGTTTTTCTATACTTTATTTTATTAATTTAATAATAATAATAATAATAATAATAATAATAATAATAATAATAATAATAATAATAATAAACAAACACTGGTATGAACATCATCCAGCACCGGTTACAGAAATAGAAGATGTAACCATTCTATGGGATTACACCATCTACACAGACAGAAAAATTGAAGCAAACAGGCCAGACATTATTGTTAAAAACCAGAAGGAGAAAACTTGTCTATTAATTGATATGGCTTGTCCAGCGGATTGTAACATAGCAATCAAGGAATTTGAAAAACTGTCAAAATATAAAGACCTGGAAATTGAAATAGAAAAAATGTGGAAATTGAAAACAAGAGTTGTGCCAGTGATAGTAGGTGCACTTGGAATGATAAAAAATGGAACAAAACAACACATTGAAAGAATCCCTGGAAACCCCAGCTTAAGAGACATACAAAAAATTGTCTTATTAAGTACAGCCCACACACTAAGGAAAACTTTATCTATGTAATGCTGAGGATGATAGGGAAGATAGAAAAACATGAAATGGAGCCATAACAACACGCCACTACCTGCCTTAGGTCTCCCCGCAGACTTGGTTGGTCGTGAGACCAAAGCAGAAATCGAAATATGATGAAAAATGACATAATAATAATAGTAATAATAATAATATTTTTTTGATTTTAAACAAAGATGCAAATGAGACAAAAACGAAAAAGAAGAATTTTTACAGGTTATACAAAAGTTACTGCGCATAATCTTATGTGTCAGAAATGGTTTGCGTAGTTTTATATTGGAGATTTCTGTAGGAACGATGTTTCGCAATCTGTTAAACCAATGGGTCGCAGCTATTTTTTAACCATGGACCACTTTTACACTTATTTTTATTTATTTATTTTTTTAATTTTTGAGCCCCTGTAACCATTCGATGAAAAAAGCTTACTTTATTTTGTATTAATAGATAAGTTTAACAATTGTATTATAGAAATAGTAAATGTATATGCTTCCGTCATATATAATCCTTATGTTATTTATATATTAAATTAATTTTATTATTAATATTTTATATTTATTAATTTATATTAATATATTAGTATCTCATTTTATTTTACAATTATTTAAAATTAATATTATTATTAATTATTAAAATATTGAATTATTTTATATAATAAATTATACTCTTTATATAATTTTCCTATATATATATATATATATATATATATATATATATATATTGGTAGTTTCTTACTACTAGTTCCCTATATGTAATATATATATATATATATATATATATATATATATATATATATATATATATTACATATAGGGAACTAGTAGTAAGAAACTACCAATGGTACACCAAAATAGAAAAAGTGCTCAATACCATTTATGCCTATTTTTACATCTTAGCCATATTTGGCTATCGCTTTTTCACGGATTGCTTTTCTCACGTTGCTAACACCCCTGTTTTTTTTTTGTTTTTTGTTTTTTTTTTACAATTTTGCACTCTCCTGGGTTTTAAATGTTCCTATGTTGTTTAGCCTGGCATTCCGGGGGCATGACGATTGCACAAACCTGCATGAAACTCAAGTCGCGGCCGGTTTTAGGTTTCGGGAACGACCAAAATGTTGATTACATCTATATATATATATATATATATATATATATATATATATATATATAACTAAAAGTGTAAATATTAATTACATCTCTTTCTACAGTACTTTCATCCCTTAATTCACAAACTGTGATCTAAATGCTAAGTTGGTTGCTATTGGCTTTATTTAAATAAATAAAAAAAATAATTTTAAAAGCCATCAACAATAAAAAAACGCATATATGTTAAGACAGTGGTTCTCACTCTTGTATATCCAGTGATCATTTTTACCTTTAATTTTTGGAGGTACAATCCCATAAACATTCGATGGAAAAAATGCTTATTTTACTTTTTTATTACTAATAGGTAAGTTTCGGAATTGCTTTATAGAAATAGTGAATGCATATGCTTTTATTTTTAAATAAAACTAATTTAATGAAAATAAACTTCTAACTACTAAATTCTATAGATTATTTATAAACACTAATAAAATAACTTTTCTTAAGCCATTTTATAACTGAATAAATTTTAAAAAGTGAGAATTTATTCAATGTTATCCTTATGGCTGATGCTACTCGACGATTTTTTTTATATTTGCCTCCATCGATGTCAATGATGGTCGAAGATCACCTCTTTTTGCAAGGTCGAGCTTATTACTATATTAATTAATTTATATTAATATATTAATATATTATTTTATTAATTTTAAAAATTAATATTATTATTTATTATTGATATATTTAATGAAGTTATATAATAATTTTTAATCTGCATATAATTTTCTTTCAGAGAAACTGTCGCCCGGTTCACACTCCACCCACGTCTATTGAACAGGTGAAGAGGCTCATCCCTTGTTTCCTGTTTAGGATGCGGTTTCCGGTTTTCTCTTTTCCAATCTTTTCACTCTTTTCTTTTCTTTATGTTTTTGAATTGGAGTAGATAGACTAAACTATCGCCCGGTTCACACTCCACCCACGTCTATTGATCAGGTGAAGAGACTCATCCTTTGTTCCCTGGTTAGGATGTGGTTTCCGGCTTTCTCTTTTCCAATCTTTTTACTCTTACGTAGCCCCCTGCACATCAGTGGCATTATCGCCTTGCTTGGGGTGATATGATTAAAAATATATATATATATATAGATAATCTATTCTTTATACATTCTTCTCAATTTTTTTCAACTTTTACCATCAAAACATCCAACGCTAACTTAGATCGCTTGATCTTGTCTTCTGTTAGTTTTAGAGTTGTTTTTCTATTTTTAAAAGTAAATATGGCGTAGATTTCTGTAGATATTCCAATTCTAATTTATGACAACTGTTCTGAAGTGAAATTGCTTTATGAACTACTAAAATATAACCGTGGACTTTCAGTTTGCTATGTTTTGTGTTGACCCACGATAATGTTACATGGACCATCCGGGGTGCATATGGACCCGGCTGAGAAGCACTCTGTTAAATGCACCTAGAGTGATAGCAACGAAATAAAAACAATATTTGGGAATAATAATCATTACACAATGCGAGAGAAATCCAACATCATCTAATGTTGAAAACTATTTCATGATTATGATTATGTTAGTCTATTCAATGTGTAACTTCCACATGTTACACAAGTAAAACCTACTGGATCGGAATCTAATATTTCATTCACTGCTTAAACGTAACGAAAAATTTCCGTTTCTGAAACAAATTTTGACGGTCGCTGAAAAGTGAATACTCTACAACAACTTAGAGCTTAAGAGATACAAGCGGAAAAAAAAAAGAAAAATAAATTCAGATAATGTGATGTTTGGTATAAAGCAGAAATGAGAGGAAGTTCTTTAATAAGGCTTCTTTCTATATGAACAAAGGACAGATTCGAAATCTAGTCCTATTATGCGTAATTCTGTCCAAACACCAGAAATAAGGTTTTAACATGCTATAATATTCTAGCACGATAATGTTTGACTGTTTTTGTAGTGACCATATAAAAATTGTTCCATCTTTTTAAGGAAGTTTTCACTCATTCGCTGTCTCGATTAGATCTAGTACCTTCGCTTCGCCATTTACCATTATCGTCTTTGCTAAACTAAACTAGAAGACTGTAAAAGGCATAAAAGAGTTTATTTGCTGAGAATGATGAAAAGGTGATTGTGGAAGGCTCAGTAGCTGATCTATGGAACAAACGAAACTTACGTTTCAGGGCTCCTAATCTCAGAGTAGCCTTTAAAGCAATTTTTTAATGAATGAATTTCTCAACAAAATCGTTTTTAAGTGATTGCTAGTTTTTTAAAAATGTAATTTTAATGGTAGAATCTTAATGTGTTGAAAGATTTCATTTTGGCCTTAGACTATGACCTAATAACCATTTTATACGTCCTCAAAATTCCCGTGTAATTGGTCAAGTTTCAAAATTTTCTGGAGGCTTGTATCACGTATTGCACTTAACTGACTGATTTGGATAAAATCATTAAACAGCAGGACATATTGAGTTCTATAGCCTTGGTTGGCAACCAGCCTACCACAAAAAGAAATGGCAACCTACCTGGCAGCTCGGATACAGTCACTTTCTCACCGGCGTAACGTGGCTTCTATGTGTCTCTTCCACAAATACTTTCATGGCTTCTGCTCAGATGAACTTAGCTCACTGGTAAACCCCATACATGAATTTGCTCGAGCCACAAGATTAACAACTAGGTTCCACCCTTTTACTATGAAACCAATAAATTGTAAACGCAAATTCTATTCCATCAGCTTCTTCTCTCGCACTTCATGCCTGTGGAATTCTTTCCCGTTTACTTGTTTTCCCGACAGCTACAATCTTGAAGAATTCAAATGTAAAGTCAATCGTCCTCTAATATCTCACTAACTTACTTCCTATTTCTCTCTCTCTCTCTCTCTCTCTCTCTCTCTCATGCTTCTTTCTTCGTCCAATCCACTCTCAGCAGTATTCTTATTCTTCTCCTACTCTCTTCCTGACATCCCCCTGTAACCTGTCACTCTTTCTCATAACCTACCTCCTATGTAACCCCTGCTCAACAATGGCAGTAAAATGCTTTGCTTGGGGCGACACTATAATATATATATATATATATATATATATATATATATATATATATATATATATATATAATATATATACATACATATATATATATAGTGTAATGGTTGTTACAATGTTTTTAAATTCATAGTATCACTCCACAAAAAATTTCTTATGTTTCGAAGCTAGCCCATTATGTTTTGGCTTCATCCTCAGGTGATTTTTTTCTTTTCAACTAGATAATTCTCATTTCTAAAAAAAAATGTAGAGCGTTATACTGTAATGGCTGAAAGCAAGAAATCGGAAGGGCGAAAAATGCGAGGAAAATAACCTATTACAATATATATTACGGCTGCATCTAGCTAGTTCAATAGCAAAACAGTAAGACCTAATTGCCAATCAAGTAGCACGGAAAAATCCCTGCAATCGATGCAGTAAGGATAACAGCCCATGAGAACAATTGGCATAAATATATTTATAAAAAAACAAAACAAACAGAAGAAAGCCACGTCACGTTGCTGAGAATGTGACTAATCTTGAGTTGCCAGGTCAGGACCGATTATATTACAGACCTTTCTTTGAATTTTGTCAAATATTAACTTAAAGAGATATCTGTTCAGTTACACTTCGTAATATTATTTTACTCTTATCGGAATGTTCTGAATGTTCGATTTGTCTTTTTTGTTTTTGTTTTCGTTTTTACAAATTTATTTAATTTCAAATTATTATTATTATTATTATTATTATTATTATTATTATTATAACTTCTATCATCTTTACCAACATCCATGAGTTTTCTGAATCGTCTGCTGTAGATGATGCGATAATTTAAAACTTGACAAAAAAATGAATTGTATACATCTTTTTGTCGTTCTCACTGACTCTGTTTTTCTTTTACAAAGTCTTCTTAGGATGAAATGTAATGAAATTGAATCCCTCTTCAGACTCTTTTAAAGTGTTCCAGGTGATGAAGATTAATTCATTTTAAAATAGAATATGAACAGAACCCCCCCCCCCCCGCCAGCCTTCTATTGAACGCCATTTTTAATGGCGGGAATCATCGCCAATTCGCGTGTATGCGCGTGCGTGCAACCAAATGGCAGCATTTTTTGTGTTTATTGTTTTTCTTTCTTTAAATAATTCTTAATGAGAATTTTAAATTTTGTTGAGTGATGTTTATGTTTACATTTGTTTAAGTGATTTTGGGAATGGCCAGGATTTCTGGAAGTTTTTTTCTCAAGAGTTCACAGATGAATCCAATGTTTTACGATTTCAATAATGCGTCACAGCCACAACAAATCAGTTAGTCAGTTCAGTGCCATTCGTGATACACGCTTGGGCGATCATGTCTCGAAAGAGACATGACTGACTGGACAGAAGATTATCCCGCAGTAGGTTGCCATTGCTTTCTGCGGTAGACTGGTTGCCAGCCAAGGCTATAGAACCCAATCTGTCCTGTTATTTAACCCATAACTGGAAGGAAGAGACGGATTAATACCTTTCTCAAGGGTATTTGCGCGGAAGTGAATGCAATGAATTCAACTGGAATTCGAACTCGGCTACCCCGATTTTCTCGAGCCGATATCCACTGCACCACAACGCGCATCCACAACAAATACATTGCAAATATGACAGCGAGTATACACTATGTAAGATTTTACTATAAAACTCTGTTATTATATGCAAAATTCTTACTAATCAACTGACATTGGTCAATTTTTCAGCTTGTACGGTGTATTTATATAATTATAACAACCAAACATTTGTATGAAAAACTATACCATACGGCATGTGTTTTATTGAATACCATATAAGCTTTTGTTAGGATATCATATACAATATACATATGTTTATATATAAATTTAAAAGCTGACACTGAGGTCTGCACAGAATGACGACAGAGTGTTTCAAGGCTTTTTATAATCATAAAAAAATGAGAATCTGAATCGAAGAGCCGATTTCAATCTTCAGTCGAATTCGTTTAATTCAATTACTCACAAATTATTTTGAGAAACGTATTAATTCGTCTCTATAGGTTAAATAGCAGAACAAACAAGGTTTTATAACGTTGGTTGGCAACCAGTTTATCGCAGAAAGTAATGGCAACTTACTGTTTGAAAATCTTCTGCTTAGTCGGTTATGTTTCGATAAGAGAAATTATCGCCTAAATGTGTATCACGTACGGCAACTGAAATTCATGGGTTACAGTGTTCAACATTAGTCTATGTCAATTGAATCTCTTCCTAACGGAAGATGAATCTGATCCAAAATGAATACCTTTCATCTAATAATTTTTGTTCTGAATTACTAAGGTTTTGGAAGGGATACTGTAGAGTTCTTTTTTCTTCCCCACTGCGATTTTTTCGAGACACCAATGAAAGCGGGCTAGATGATGACGGAGATCCTCCCCTTTTTTTTATTCCCACTTATTTGCTGGCTGTATTCCTTGTCCTCGCCGAAGTGGGACTGGTGGGACGATTTAGTCACCGACAATCAACGGCACACACTATCACATTTGTAACGTGGACCTTCCGTCATCAGGGACAACTTCATCGGACACCGGTTTTAACCTCTCGTCTCGCTACAACGTCTTTTTCTTGTTACTGTTTTTTTTTTTTCTTCTTCTCTTCTTTGTGTTTTCTAGCATAGACTATGCTTCCTTTAGCTTTAATTCCTTTTTTATCACGCATTACCTTCATTATCTACTCTCGGCAACGTGATAAAACTATGTGAGTAGAGTTTTCTTTTTGGCGGGATCCAGAGAGTCTTCCTGGTTAGGTCCCTGCATGCACACACCGTTGCTTGTCGCTCCGCCGTTCCATATAACTTTGGTCTGTTTTATTTAATTCTCCTTTAGCCTTTTCGTCGCCTTTGTACTGAAAATGTATTATTGTGACACGACGAATAGTTGTTGCCTCTTTATTCCTGTGTTGCTCGTTCAACCAGCTTGTACTTTCACGCCCCCAAATATTGATATTTTAGGAAAGAAATATGGGATTTTTCTATGCAGAATTTGCTCAGTCGTTTAGTCATATTCCTTTACCATGTCTATCATTTTGAATTGCCTCTTTCTAGTTCTCAACGCTGAGCTGCCTTTCTGAATCTGTTGATTTCTTAAATTTAATTTGAATACAACCCTTACCTCGCAGTTCCTAGCACTTTTACCACTACCAGGCCGCCTTGTGGCTGCTTGTAGGAGTGGGTAGCTTTATTTTTTTCCTTGTTTGTTCTCGCTTGCTTCCTTTTCCTTTCCTCTTTTTATTTCCGTCTCTTTCGTCGGAGTGAACTCATCTTTTTTGTTCATTTTTCTTTCAGATTTTTTACCTGATTCACAATAAAAGTTTTCGTTTTTCAATGAAATTCGTCTATGTTTTCTTGTGAATTCGAGTTTACACTGGCTGTCTAAAGTAAGATGCTTTTCGTATTTTGTCCAGGGCAGCACACACACATAACCAGCTTCACAGTACAGAGCAGGGATTTACGTGTTATTGTAGGGCGAGTTGATCTATTCTACGAAAGATGTAGTTTCCTGTTGGAAATTTTCGCCAGCAGATGCCGAAGTTGCATAGGGAGGTAAAATGTTTTTTTTTTTTGATGGAATAGAAGGATATCTTTTTACATTATTGCTTATCTGAGGTGTGAGAGCTGCTCAAGGTAAAGAGTTACTGAATGTGGTTTATGGATTTAAAAGTACAGTGTAAAATATGCAGGATATGTAAGATAGACAACGGTTGACTGGAAAAGTTTAAGACTGTAGAAATCTGGGAAGCATCCTTCAAGCAAGCAGCTATTGGGAATAAACTGTCTGTAAGGAACTTACCTCTTACAAATAAAATACGAAGTAAGTGAGAATGATTCGACCCTGTGTATGTAGCATCGCCGGATTAACCTGCAAAGGTGTGAACTGGTGGAACTAAGGAAAATGTAACTCGTCAGAACATTTCCATGGAAATCACGTAGGTTAGAGAAAACCTTGAATCGTTTCGTTTTATTTTTTTACGGGAAACGGGTGGTAGGGTTGGAAATAACTCATCATCGAGTAGAGGCTTTTGAATTCAGTCAACGTTTAAAAAAGTGTATTGGGCAGCCCCAGTCCAGATAGGAAAGCAATACTGCAATTTTGGCCTGATCTGATTCCTGTAAAGTTCGGTTGGGCAGATAGGAAAGCAATACTGCAATTTTGGCCTGATCTGATTCCTGTAAAGTTCGGTTGGGCAGAAAGGAAAGCAATACTGCAATTTTGGCCTGACCTAATTCCTGTAAAGTTCGGTTGGTCAGTTAGGAAAGCAATACTGCAATTTTGGCCTGACCTGATTCCTGTAAAGTTCGGTTGGTCAGTTAGGAAAGCAATACAGCAATTTTGGCCTGACCTGATTCCTGTAAAGTTCGGTTGGTCAGTTAGGAAAGCAATACTGCAATTTTGGCCTGACCTGATTCCTGTAAAGTTCGGTTGGTCAGTTAGGAAAGCAATACTGCAATTTTGGCCTGACCTGATTCCTGTAAAGTTCGGTTGGTCAGTTAGGAAAGCAATACTGCAATTTTGGCCTGACCTGATTCCTGTAAAGTTCGGTTGGTCAGTTAGGAAAGCAATACTGCAATTTTGGCCTGACCTGATTCCTGTAAAGTTCGGTTGGTCAGTTAGGAAAGCAATACTGCAATTTTGGCCTGACCTGATTCCTGTAAAGTTCGGTTGGTCAGTTAGGAAAGCAATACTGCAATTTTGGCCTGACCTGATTCCTGTAAAGTTCGGTTGGTCAGTTAGGAAAGCAATACTGCAATTTTGGCCTGACCTGATTCCTGTAAAGTTCGGTTGGGCAGATAGGAAAGCAATACTGCAATTTTGGCCTGACCTGATTCCTGTAAAGTTCGGTTGGGCAGATAGGAAAGCAATACAGCAATTTTGGCCTGACCTGATTCCTGTAAAGTTCGGTTGGGCAGATAGGAAAGCAATACAGCAATTTTGGCCTGATCTGATTCCTGTAAAGTTCGGTATATCGAAATACTGGTAAGGTTAAGAAGTATCAAAGCGCCAGCGCCTACAACTAGTATCGTCATCATCAGTTTTATCACGGAACCAAGAATTTGATTTAATTTCTTCTTTGCTGACCGCCTCCTTTACGATGATGGTGTTGATGCCTAAGTCGACCAATTATTGCATGGAAGAGTCAATGGCATTTGACTGCATAATAATGTTGGTGGAGGACGAGGCTTATTTTGTCAAGCATGTTTCTCTTGTTGTTTGAGTTTTTACTTTTCTCTTCAGGTGGTTTCGAAGTTTTTACTTCCAAGAGTTATGGAACACCGCCAGTTTTTATGGTCTCGGGTTTGTGTTTCAAACTATTTAGGCTCAAGTTGGAGTAGATAGATCTATCTATCGCCCGGTTCACACTCCATCCACGTCTATTGAACAGGTTAAAAGTCTCATCCATTGTTCCCTGTTTAGGATGTGGTTTCCGGCTTTCTCTTTTTCAATCTTCTCACTTTGTTTTTTTTTTCAATTGGAGTAGATAGATCTATCTATCGCCCGGTTCACACTCCACCCACGTCTATTGAACATGTTAAGAGGCTCATCCCTTTTTCCCTGTTTAGGATGTGGTTTCCGGCTTTCTCTTTTCCAATCTTCTCACTTTGTTTTTTTTTTCAATTGGAGTAGATTGATCTATCTATCGCCCGGTTCACACTCCACCCACGTCTATTGAACAGGTTAAGAGGCTCATCCCTTGTTCCCTGTTTAGGATGTGGTTTCCGGCTTTCTCTTTTCCAATCTTTTCACTTTTACGTAACCCCCTGCACATCAGTGGCATTACCGCCTTGCTCGGGGTGATATGATTAAAAACAGAAAAAAAGTCCAATGACTTTCAGCGTTATTTTGATTTGGCCCTTATATATTGGAAGAAGGCAATCTCGTGTTTTTTTTTTCCCAGAAGTGAACTCACTGAATAAGTCTTGATGTGAAAATCTTGGTTCTTTTATTCTTGCGTCATGTCCTGACTATCGAAGATGGTGTTTCTTGACTCGAGGCTTTGATTTTTGGCCCTTTCCAGAATTTCCACATTGTCTGTCACAGTATTAACTTCACTTTGGGCATTACGTCTAGTATGCCGTCGCCTTTATCTCGTATTCAAGAATTTAATTTATTTAATTTATGAAGACGGTGTTGATGTCTAAGTCGACCAATTCTTGCATAGAAGAGTCGATGGCATTTGACTGCGTGATAATGTTGGTGGAGGACGAGGTTTATTTTGTCAAACTTTTCTCTCTTGTCGCTTTACTTCTTTTTCATTTCTGGTGGCTTCGAAGTTCTTGCTTCCAAGAGTTATAAAACATCGCCAGTTGGTACGGTCTTGTGCGTGTTTCAAACGATTTACGCTCGAGTGTATTGCCTTTCAGTATTGTTTTGAGTTGTCCTTGTATCTTCAAAAAAGGCAACCTCGTCAACATTTCCCTGAAGTGAGCTCATTTAGAAGGACTTGACTATTCTATTATTGCTACATGTCCTGACCATCAAAGACGGTATTTCATGACCAGCGATTTGACTATTGGTTCTTTTCATAACTTTGATGACAACTAGTATATCTAAAAAATATTGTCAGATAATTTACAGCAGTCACTGATATCATTATGGCATCGAGAGCACCCACTGCAAACTACTGCAAACTACTGCACAGTAGTATTTCAACGGTGGAGCGAACCTCTTTAGATCGAGGTCACGAATATTGATTTACTTGTAGTGTTATATATCGGTGGTATGTTTGGTATACCTAGAGACAAGGATAATGATTGGCATGAAATATAACGACGGACAACGTGTATATAAAAATATATATCCACTTAATTTATTCTCTCATCAGGTGACGTGTCGTTAAAGTGGAGTTATGGTCGAATGTGACAGCACATACGCATCGAGGGGCCAGAGGCCTCGCTCTCCCGCGGTTTTCCCTGACTCTTTCTCGGTCTCTGGTTCAGATCCCCTCTCTCGACCGACTGCCTACTACTAATAGTTCTCTCATATCAATGATTACGTCATTTCCGGACACATTGTATATATTATTCCAATTTTGACGCCACAAATGCGTGCTTATCTTATTGTTTCGACACTCAAAATAAACTTACCGTCTAAAATATAATTCAAAGTTTTATAACCTGAAATAATTAAATGTAAATTATATTTGCTTCTGACCTTGTTAAGCAGTTTTCAAAACGATCAAATCTTTTCCTAACATGGAAAATTTTGCTCGCATTATTAATTTTGACAACAATCAAATATTTATCCAAACAATGTTTATTTTTCTTTTGCTAGCCAGTTTGCATATTTTACTGTTTCATAAAAATACACTTGTTCAGGAAATTAATCACTAGCTCATATGATCTATAACAGTAAGAGTTTGTTTTAAGTTTCCCTCATCTTTTGTTATTTTTCTTTCTTTCTTGTGCTTTTTTCTTCCTAAACTTCCTTTTTTCTTCCTAAACTTCCTTTTTTCTTCCTAAACTTCCTTTTTTCTTCCTAAACTTCCTTTTTTCTTCCTTATCTCATGTTAATACTGATGATAGAAGAGGTAAACAAAATTCTTGGAAATGATTTCTGTTCTTCTGGCAACGCATTACCTCAACTGCTTAAGTATGCCACGAAAACTTGGGCCCGAGAAAAATAAAGAATTTCCATCTACAATATATTATACACAATTTATGAATAAAATGCCCTAGGCTGTTTCTCATCCTATGTTTATCAGAGATCAGCAGCTGTGTAGGTGACCAATGATTCTAAGTTTCATGTAGGGTCGGGAGGTTGGCATCAAGTACAAAACTGAACAGGTCACTTGTTGTCGCTTGAGGACAGACTGATAAGGAAAGGTGTGGATTACGAAAAATGTTTGGGTGATAGGTTGAGAGTTATTGGTACCAAAGAGGAAATCAGAAAATGAAAGTGTTGGGTGGTAGCAAGAAGCAAGAATGGAAAAATGATAAGCAAGAATGGTTAGAAAAAGCAAAAAAAAAAAAAAAAAAAAAGCAATTGAACGTTAAAAAAAGCCAAAAATGTAAAAGAAAAAGAAATAAGAAGCATGCGAAAGAAATGAGAAAATTGAAAAAGAATATATATATATATATATATATATATATATATATATATATATGTGTGTGTGTGTGTGTGTGTATGTATATAAAGAAAAGAGAAGAGAAGAAAAAGAAAAATGAATAGAAAAGGGAAATATTTTGAAAAGAAAGAAAGAAAGAAAGAATGCATTGGAGAACGGAGTAAGAAAAGAAGTGAGTTTTGAAAAGAAAAAGAAAGAAAGAAAGAAGTGTAAATATTTTTAAAAGCATAGAAAGAAAGAAAGAAAGAAAGAAAGAAAGAAAGAAAGAAAGAAAGAAAGAAATGGAAAAGTACAATAAACAGATTGACAGTGAAAGATAGTATGCCTTGAAACCACGGAGTACGGAAAGAAAAGCGTTTCTAAAGAAAAAAAAGGAAGGAAAGAAGGAAATGTAAATATTTTGAAAAGTATAAAAAGAAAGAAAGAAAGAAATATTTTTTTAAAAAACACGAAATGCGTAACAAAAATCTTTTTGAAAAGAAAAAGAAGAAAATATAAATATTTTGAGAAACAAAGAAACAAAGAAACAAAGAAACAAAGAAAGAAAGAAAGAATAGGTAGGAGGAGACAGTAGCAGAATTCAGTAAAGAGGCCCCGTTCCAACATTATGCAAAGATGGAAAAGGTAGGAATCGAGTGAATAGTAAGAGAAGAAGAATGATTGGAGCAGACAATGCTTTGCTTGGAACTATGACGAAACCGAGATAGTAGCGGACGATATAAAATTATCAAATACTGGAATTCTGAAGCCAGCTTTCACTTCATTCTCGACAAAGAAAGGGTTGAAAAAAAAAATTAAAAATCTAGATTGCCATGACCAAAGAAAAGAAATAAAAACATATTCGGAAGGTAAGTAAACAGTCCTTAAATAACAAATTATTCGCAAAAACGTTACTTTATCTGTAATACACACAGAACATTCGAAACGCCATCGCTCCCAGTCGAGCATAGATCACCGATGATGAGGGGGTTGTCGATGTTTCTGTAACTTGATTTTTTTTTTTTTCATATGATGGACTTTTAACCCTACGCAACCCCTTTTATATTCCTGGTGAGGAACCAGGGCTATAGAAGCCAGTTTATTTATTTGGGTCTTCTGCAACTCTTTTGCGTCAAGTCACTGGATTTAACCAACGATTTTATCCACTGGGCCATGTCTCTTCGAGATCAACAAAATAGTTGTGAGTTCAATATCTGGCTAAAGCAATGGTGAACAAATAACTTTGAGAGATGAGTTAAAGGGAGATAACTAAAACATCTGAAAGTAGCAGGGTTCATAGAACGAGAACAATATACCCCAGTGATCGAAATAAACCGTTCGATTCGAAATTCCAATCACCTGAAGAAGGCCGGATCGTACAACGGCCGAAACGTCGTGAATATGGCAATAAAGATGAGGACTACAGTTCGAACAGTGAAATAATATAAATACTAATTCATCTCAGAAATATAGACAAAGATACCCACATCTATTTTTTATTTATAAACCTAAAACGTTATTCTTTAACATCAATAGCCTTTAAAATCTTCCATATCGAATCAGCAAAAAGTTGATTCTCTGATTTCAAATAAATGGTGATTTTTCTCATCTCGTTAAAAAGATTTCTCACAATCACGAGACTTTAACATTCGGGCCTATGAACTGATTAAACTGATCCTTATACATTTAAAGAATGACGAAAAGAAAAAAGTCTAAAATCCAGCTTAGGGTATTAATTCTAATAATGTAAACAAAAGATGGTAAACCTGGATTTTCGCACCCGCAAAAAAAAACAAAAAAAAAACGGTGTTGTAAATTCACAAGATCAAAGAAAATGTATAAATTAACTTTTATCATATATTTAGGTTTTATTACAATTCTAACCATCGCTTTTTTAAAACAGTAAGTATTGCGGAAGGGTGAAGGTATTAAAAAAAATAGCGGTGTTAATTGAAAAATCATCCTTTTGACATTGCCGAAGAGGGAATGTTATTTAAATAAAAGCGGTGTCATGCGTGAAACTGTCCTTTTGACATTCAGTTTTTCTGTGGACACGAAGATCTATGTTCGCCCAAAAAGCTGTTAATAAAGCGCGTCGAAATTTTACGAACACTGTATAGATGATCGTTCAGTTTGAATAAATTAAATACACACAAATGGGGGAAACAATTTCGGAAAATTGTTTTGAGATTTTCTTACTAATAAAGTTTTTGCAAAATTTCAAAAAATGGACACAACCTCTCAACAGAACCGCCATTTTCCAAACCGATTCTCGAACTCAAAGATGACATTGCATAATTGATATTCTATTACTGCTTGAATTCCTAATGTTATTTCGACTTTAAGTTCGTTCATCAAATGAACTCTTGATGAGTTAACAAATGTTTTACTTCGGAATCAAAAGGCGTTGGGGTGGGAGGACAAAGTTCCCAGGCGGTTGGGGGGCGCACCTACCAATTCATTTCTACAGGAAGGCGTTATTAGATAATAATAATAATAATAATAATAATAATAATAATAATAATAATAATAAGAAGAAGAAGAAGAAGAAGAAGAAGAAGAAGAAGAAAAACAGTAATAATAATAATAATAATCAGAAAAATAAAAATGCTGCTAAAAATCTTTCAAAAATTCAGCTTTGTACATTTTAATTATTTTTTTCAGTCATTTATAAAAACAAAATTTATAATAAAGGAAAGTGGCCTTCATTCTTTTTGCCTAACTGATACCTATATCACTCTACCCCATCCTTCTTCCATCACTCTCTCTCCCCCTCTCGCTTTCCCTGATTGAGTACTCTGGAAGAATGGTAGACTTTGAAAAAAATGTACCTACTCTAGCATCTACGCATCGCTCATTCAGCAATAAATTAGAGCACTCTAACTACTGGCGTATGATACATCATACGCTAAAAGCGCCCATAGCTCAGAGGTAGAATCGCCGACTGTCGCCAATTCGGTCGGGTTTCAATCTTCAATCCTGGGTAAAAACAATCGAACGTCTAACCGTACTGATGAGCTGTGATACGGCGAAACAGATCTGTCTGTGGATAACTATATATATATATATATATATATATATATATATGTGTGTGTGTGCGCGTGTGTGTGTGTATGTATATGCAATTTGTTATATATGTTATATTATTTATATATGCGCGGCACTTATTTGAAAGCGATCCATATCAGTGATAGAGCAGAAATATTCATGTAGATAGTTGTGACTCACACCTATCTATCTATCTATATATATATATATATATATATATATATATATATAATATCCAAATTCACTATTTAACATTTCTACAGGCCTTCAGAAACCCGCTTCATCAGGTAAGAAATGTATTGAAGAAATTCTAATGTAACCAGAAGTAAAAGTTTGTTTAGAAAACACACACACACACACACACACACACACACACACACACACACACACACACACATATATATATATATAGAGAGAGAGAGAGAGAGAGAGAGAGAGAGAGAGAGAGAGAGAGAGAGAGAGAGAGAGAGAGAAATTAGGGATCTCCACTTATTCGAAATACGTAAGTTTTAAAATGAATTTTAAAAATTACAAACCTTTTTAGAATCTTTCATCTTAGCTTTAATTGAAAGCTAAGGGATTAAATTTACTATTTTCTTTAATTTTAAATAGCAATTATATCAATTGTAATCTATTCACTTTTTTGTGCGGAGGTTAAAAGCTCAATAGCGCCCTTCCTTAGCCGTCTTTCATGTAATTTTCTTCAATAAAAAAATCTTTCAAAAATAAAATATACTTTTCTGAAACTTTATTTGAAAATGATTAACTGATTTAATGTGCAAGTAATCTGATTTGAAACAAATATAATTTATTTTAAGTTGAAATAATAGAAAAATGGATTTTAAAACAACAGATTTTTTATGGAGTTTAAAACAAACAGTAGTGATGATTTACCGACCTTTCAACTCTCGTCAATTAATTAGCAAGTACCGATAAGGTGATGACAGTTTTATGTTGATCTGTTAACCCTCTAGGGCCATTCGTATCATATTTGATACAGTATGAAAACAAGCCTTGAAAGAAATATTTTCCTGAAAAATTTTTTAAGAGAAATATTTTATAAATTTCAAATGAAAGCCGTACTGACTGCTCAGTCAATGAATACCAAATGTTTCCTTATAGGGAAATACCAAATGTTTCCTTATAGGGAAATACTGTATCAAATATGATACGAATGGCCCTAGAGGGTTAAAAACGTAATTTAAAAAAATGACCCACACACGTTTTTTTTTTATGATTTTCAAGTCCATAGTAATATTAAAAATATTTTCTGTAATCTAATTTTCGGAATCTTGTAATAAATTGTAAACGCAAATTCTTCTCCATCAGCTACTTTTCTCGTTTACTTGCTTTCCCGACAGCTACAATCTTCAAGAATTCAAATGTAAAGACAATAGTCATCTCCTATCTCACTAACTTGCATCCTCTCTCTCATGCTTCTTTCTTTGTCCCCTCCACTCTCATCAGTATTCTCATCCTTCTCTTACCCTCTTCCTGACAACCCCTGTAACCTGTCACTCTTATAAATTTCCTCTTATGTAATCCCCTGCTCAACAGTGGCAGTAAAATGCCTTGCTTGGGGCGACATGATTATTAAAAAAAAAGAAAAAAATACTATCCACCTCATTTTCTGATAAAGTCGTGTTTCCATACATTCAAAAGATATATATATAGCCAACTAATTCAAGGTATTTTAGAATCATTTGACGTTGAAAATTTATTTACAAACATCACAGTAAATCAAAGTATATAAATAATTCTTAACTTCTTGTATAAAATAATTCCTTTCCACTCAAATTAAATATCCTCAAAAAATTATTGCATGACTTCACAACTAAACTCCCTTTCTATAACCATAATGGCGATATCAAACATACTCACAAATGATGTTAGTATGAGAAATCTCAACCCGTACTTTTTTAAATACAATATATCCCAAGTAGCATTTTTTTTAATCATATCACCCCGAGCAAGGCGGTAAGGCCACTGGTGTGCAGGGGGTTACGTAAGAGTGAATAAATTGAAAAAGAGAAAGCCGGAAACCACACCCTAAAGAAGGAACAAGGGATGAGCCTCTACACCTGTTCAATAGACGTGGGTGGAGTGTGAACCGGGCGATAGTTCAGACTATCTACTCCAATTGAAAAAAAAATAAACAAAAAAGAAAAGTGAAAAGATTGGAAAAGAGAAAGCCGGAAACCACATCCTAAACAGGGAACAAGGGATGAGCCTCTACACCTGTTCAATAGACGTAGGTGGAGTGTGAACCGGGCGATAGTTCAGACTATCTACTCTAATTGAAAAAAAAATAAACAAAAAAGAAAAGTGAAAAGATTGGAAAAGAGAAAGCCGGAAATCACATCCTAAACAGGGAACAAGGGATGAGCCTCTACACCTGTTCAATAGACGTAGATGGAGTGTGAACCGGGCGATAGTTCAGACTATCTACCGTAATTGAAAAAAAAAAAGTAAAGTGAAAAGATTGGAAAAGAAAAAGCCGGAAACCACGTCCTAAACAGGGAACAAGGGATGAGCCTCTACACCTGTTCAATAGACGTGGGTGGAGTGTGAACCGGGCGATAGTTCAGACTATCTACTCTAATTGAAAAAAAATAAACAAAAAAGAAAAGTGAAAAGATTGGAAAAGAGAAAGCCGGAAATCACATCCTAAACAGGGAACAAGGGATGAGCCTCTACACCTGTTCAATAGACGTGGATGGAGTGTGAACCGGGCGATAGTTCAGACTATCTACTGTAATTGAAAAAAAAAAAGCAAAGTGAAAAGATTGGAAAAGAAAAAGCCGGAAACCACGTCCTAAACAGGGAACAAGGGATGAGCCTCTACACCTGTTCAATAGACGTGGGTGGAGTGTGAACCGGGCGATATTTCAGACTATCTACTCTAATTGAAAAAAAATAAACAAAAAAGAAAAGTGAAAAGATTGGAAAAGAGAAAGCCGGAAACCACATTCTAAACAGGGAACAAGAGATGAGCCTCTACACCTGTTCAATAGACGAGGGTGGAGTGTGAACCGGGCAATAGTTTAGTATATCTTCTCCAATAGAAGAAAAAAAAAAAGAAAAGTGAAAAGATTGGAAAAGAGAAAGCCGGAAACCACATTCTAAACAGGGAAAAATTTGAAAATGCATTTTTATACTTTCATAGAGTTTTGGGGTTAACTATTTGCTTATAGCTTGGACCCTAACAGGTGCTACCACCCTGATTGATGATTGGATCAGGAATTACAAAAATAATTTGTAATTTATTTGTTTAAACATGCTCGTATTTGAGTAGACAATCTTTTTTTTAATAATTAAACTAGCAGTATAGCCCGGCGCTGCTCGGGTGCAATGAATGCTCCAAAACCAATCCATGGTCCTGGAGCTCAGTCAAATTTTGATTTCCCGGCATCGACATCAAACCAGTTCTTCTCGTTGTAATCTGAACAAGTCCTCTGAGCAAATGGTATCATGGCTGAGAGCAAGAACCACAACTACACCTACCTAGAGCCAAACCCGAAGCAAAAACCAAAACAAAAGGGCTGAAAAAATACAGACATACAGGCAGATAAGCAGGCACACACACAAACATCACGCCTTATATATATATATATATATATATATATATATATATATATATATATATTGTAACTAAGTTGTTGAACTTGTAGGTTTATTTACCTTTTTGTTCATGCATTTACTTTTATAAAGAGTGCTCGATACAAATGTTGAGCGTTATACTGTAATGGTTGTTACAATGTTTTTAAATTCATAGTATCACTACACAAAAAAATTCTCATGTTTCGAAGCCAGGCCATTATGTTTTGGCTTCATCCTCAGTTGATTTCTTTAGAAATGAGAATTATCCAGTTGAAAAGACCGTTTTCTCGCTAAAATTTAAGTAAACAAAAAAACAAAAAAACAAAAAAACAACTAGAACTCCCACAAAAGAAAACAAACCCTATACAATACCAACAAAAAATACTGCAGTTGCAACAGAATAGTAGATAAACAAATAAAAAAATATACTTTATATTAATAAAATGTGTTGTATAAAGGATAGATTTTATAAAAGAAATATATTTCTTAAATATTATAAAATATTATATTTTATAATATTATAAAATAGCTTAATATTATGGAATATTATAAAATATTTTTTGTGAAAGATATATTTTATAAAAAATATATTTTGCAAAAAACAAAAAAATAAAAAAAACAAGAAAAAGCACACACCCCAATACAAAATAACATACATTAAATTAAGGAGAAACCAACCCCAAAACAAAACAACACTTACCAACCCCTAAACCAAAGGCGCCAGCAGCACCAGCCCTTTCAAGATTAATAGATTAACCTATCATGAACTCTGCCAAAAACAAACACTTAACCCTAAGACCAGTAAAAAGGTCAACGGAACTCAAAATACAGACCAACCCCTCTTACACCCAAAAATAATCAATCCAACACAAATAAACGGTCTTTTCAACTGGATAATTCTCATTCCTAAAGAAATTACCTGAGGATGAAGCCAAAACATAATGGCCTGGCTTCGAAACATGAGAATTTTTTGTGTAGTGATACTATGAATTTAAAAACATTGTAACAATCATTACAGCATATATATATATATATATATATATATATATATATATAAAGAAGGCGGCGAAGAGAAAGAATGATAAGACAGACAGAAAGAATAAATATACTCGTTTCAACACAGGACAAATTTGATATACCGTAAGTTTATTAAAAAAAATAATCCACCGGAAGTTTACATGAAAGGAGGAAAAATAAGATAAAATAAGAAAGAATATTGAAAAGAGTGTTAAAAGAGAAAGTAGATTATGTTTGAAGGTTATCGTCTATACATTGATACGGAGGGTAGGGAAGAAAGTTAAAAGAAAAGAGACCGCGGATCATTGAAAAGAACTTTTAGATTACATCTGTGTTAAGAAATAAAAAAATTATGCGTATTAGAGGAAAGTAAGTGGAGGAAAAGGAAAACCGAAAAAAGCGGGAAAACGAAAACAATGGGGTATAAGATAAGAGTTAAAGGAGAGATGGCGGGGAGAAAGAAAGAAGAAAATATCACGGCAGACACCCGTCGTAAGAAATTCCAGCTAAAGGAGAATGGAAATAAAAGGATAGATACATAAAATGGAAAAAGAAAAAGGGGAAAAGGGAAACAGAGAAAAAGATAACATGTAATATTCCGCTCTGCAATTTTTTTTTCCTTTTAAAATAATAACATATATATATATATATATATATATATATATATATATATATGCAAAATATAACGAATAGATAGATAGATAGATAGATAGATAGATGCATACATACACAGATACATACATACATACATACATACATATATATATATATATATATATATATATATATATATATCCAAAAGTTAACAAAAAAATAAGCATACATTATAAAAATGCCACAAATTTAATAAAAACAAAGTTTTATCGTTAAAATCTGAAGGTTATTTTTAAGAAAAATAACATGATTTTTTATTATTAAATCATCTTCTCTAATCCTTCTATTTGTTAAATAGAAATGAAAAAGTTTATTAAAACACAGTGATTTTAAAAAGAATTTTGAAAGTTTTCGTGTGTGTATAAACGTGCCGATAGTTGTAAATACGGTCGTTCATACACATTATCAGCAATTAAGAGCGTACCTGTAGTAAATTTAAAGCCAAAGTAATCAGAAATTCAATAAAACATTAGATTACTGAAAATATTTTCCTACATTTTTAAGATTAAAGGATGTAAAAAAAAAAGTTGCTCACATTATATTCGTCAAGTAATTTTGCCGAATTGATAATAATAATAATAATAATAATAATAATAATAAGAAGAAGAAGAAGAAGAAGAAGAAGAAGAAGAATTCTATCCAGATAGATGAAAATATCTCATAAAACATCCACCTCTATGTTAAAAATGCTTTTTTAAGATATTTTAAATTTAAGTAATATTTGTTTCAATTCGGATTAATTATTCAGCTTACATTTCATAAATAAAGTTTCAGAAAATTATATTTCATTATTGAATGATTTTTTTTAAAATGTGAATTACGGTATTTTAATTGTAAATATAACTAAAATCAGCCAGTTTTAACAATTTCAAAAAGCAGATATGTTCGAATCATTTTAAATTCGTTTTGGAAGACAGCAAACTGTTTTCCTTATTGAAAATATTAAATTTGATCTATTAGTTTGGAATTAAAATTAAATAAGTAGCTTCAAGAACGATTTCTCGTTTTTTTAAATTAATTTTTAACCCGAGGAATTTCTTTTCTTTGGAGATAGATAGATAGATAGATAGATAGATAGATAGATAGATAGATAGATAGATAGATAGATAGAATAGATTTAGATAGATAGATAGATAGATAGATAGATAGATAGATAGATAGATAGATAGATAGATAGATAGATAGATAGATAATGAAGAGATTCAGATAGATAGATAGATAGATAGATAGATAGATAGATAGATAGATAGATAGATAGAATAGATGATTCAGATAGATAGATAGATAGATAGATAGATAGATAGATAGATAGATAGATAGATAGATAGATAGATAATGAAGAGATTCAGATGTATAGATAAATACATGCTTTTCTCTGTCGTAATTTTGTGGAACCAAACGGAATGTGAATGTTTTCTTTATTCAACATAGCTTGATATATGACAAGTTTGTTGTTTGTTTTTGTCGAATATGTTAGGATTATTTACACCTTTAAAAATATTGCCCGAACAATGTTTCAACCAATACAATTAGATTCAAAACAAAGACTTCTTGCTAATTTTAGCTCGTCTTTACCGAAAGGAAGAAAACGCTTTTAAAAGGAAAGACAAGACACAATTCGCTAAAAATAAAAAATAAAATTTAAAAAAACAACAAAAAAACAAGGTAATATAGTGATTTACTAAGCACAGCTTACATGTGGCACAAGGCCGAAAATCAGGAGCAACCAGTGAGGTTCGAAAAAACAAGATAATATGACTGAACTACCAGTCCCAGCGACTAACCACTTTGTATGTGTAAGTCTTTAACTCTAAGCGCGTATCTTTGTCAGTAGCAGCATATCAATTACAACGGCTTGATCGCTGTCTTCCGTAAAAAGAACTCTACCCGTGGGGATACGTCGGCGTCATGAATGTTTGATGGCCGACATGTGTCTCGCTTTGTTCTTCTGTGGGCGTGAAATAAGTTTCCCGTTAAGAGATCAGCTAGAGGTGATATCAGTTTGATCGAACAAGTTCCTGCCCATCAGCGATTTATGTTTGATCGTCCCCACGCTGAATTCCGTATCTCTGAACTTCGTGAAACACTTCTACTGCCGCTAGCACACATAATTATCATTTTATAATTATTTTTTTATTATCTTAGCTTGTGTCTATTATCGCGTTTGCTGTTATTTTAATGTGAGCAGTATCTACACACATTTACGGCCAGATACCGTTAAAAACAGCGGTTCTCGTCTGATCACCGAAGTTATTGAGATTGGCCAGTACCTGAATGGGTGACCGGTTGAGAATGCAAGATGCTGTAAACTTGAATGTGTGAATGAAGAAATAAATAACTATTCGAAATAAGAAATTGAAGAGACGATTTCGAACTTTTTAAAAAAATAATTTCACCTGAAGCAAAGCGAGATCTCCACTAATGCGCAGGGTTTGTTTTTTTTAATCATTTCACCCCAAGCAAGGCATTCCACTGCCACTATAGCGCAGCGGGTTACATAGGGGGTGCTGAGAGAGCGATTCTATCTATCGCCCGGTTCACACTCCACCCACGTCTATTGAATAGGTTAAGAGGCTCATCCCTTGTTCCCTGTTTAGGATGTGGTTTCTGGCTTTCTCTTTTCCAATCTTTTCACTCTTACGTAGCCCCCTGCACATCAGTGGCGTTACCGCCTTGCTCGGGGTGATACGATTACAAAAAAAAAAAAAATAGGAAATGTCAGAAGGAGGGTGATAGACAAGTAAGGAGGTACATAGGAAGAGTGTTTGAGAGAATGTGTGCGAGTTAGTGTGTTAGGAGGTGTCTATTGACCTTACATTTAAACTCCTGGAGATTGTAGCTGTCGGGGAAGCTATTATGTGGAAGGGAATTCCACAGGCGGGAAGTGCGAGAAAAGAAGCCGTTAGAGTAGAAATTGCGGTTACATTTTATCGGTTTCACTGTAAAAGTGTGGGACCTAGTTGCTAATCTAGTATCTCGTGCAAATTCGTACTTAGGGGGCACCAGTGATCTAAGTTCATCGGAACAGAAGCCGTGAAAGTATTTATAGAAGAGGCACAGGGAAGCCACGTCACGCCGGTGAGATAGAGACTGCAGCCGGTTTGCCAAGTCGGTATCGATCACATTACAGATTCTCCGTTGTATTTTGTCAAGAAGCCCGAGAAGAACAACAGGGGCACCCGACCATGTGTGGCAGCAGTATTCAATGCACGGTTTTAGTGAGAAAAATTCCTAGATACAGAGGATATTGAAAGGATAAAAAACGAACGGGATTCAGTAAGATAGAAGATGGCAATTAACGTTGCATTTAATTTTGGGGGATTGTAGGTATCAAGGAAACAAGTAAACGGAAGGGAGTTCCACAGGCGGAAAATGCGAGAAAAGAAACTGATGGTTTTGAAGTGGAGGTAATATTTAACTATTTCAACTGTAAAAGGGTGGGACCTAGATGCAAAACTAGTCAGTAAGTCAGTTGTGCCATACGTGATACAAGCTTGGGCGATCATGTCTCGGAAGTGACATGACTGACTGGGGAGAAGTTTTTCACGCAGTAGGTTGCCATTACTTTTTGCGGTAGACTGGTTGCCAACGAAGGCTGTAGAACCCAATTTGTCCTGCTATTTTACTCATAGCTGGAGAAAAGAGAAACGCATTAATATATTTCCCAAGGAAAGTAGTGAATGCGTATGTGAATGCAACGAATTCGACTGGAATTCGAACTCGGTTCTCCGACTTCTCGTTCCGAACAGATATCCACTGCACCACAGGACAGTAGCAGGCTTAAATTCATGTGGTCGAGGCACCAGAGAAAAAAGCTCGGCAAATCAATTACCATGAAAGTTTTTGTAGAAAAGGCAGAGCCAATAATTCTTCTCGAGTTTGTTATATTCACGCACACTTGAGAAAGGCATGAATCCATATTTTCTTTTCACAGCTACGTCTTAAATAGCAAGGTAAACTAGCTCCTAAAACTTTGGTTGGCAACCACTCGCATAGAATAAAAGAGCAACCTACTTCAGGAATTCTTCTGACAAGTCAATCATGATGCGAAAAGAGACATGATCGTCCAATTGTGTATCAAGCATGGCACCTTGAAAGAGAAATAGCTAAAGAGTACAGCGGTATTCGTGACCTAATTACATGGGTAAGTCAAAAATTTTCGCACTTTCGCTATAACATATCTTTACGTTTCTCACACTGTCTTCTACTCATGCGAGCTGTTACAGTATAAACATGGCCGCTCTACAAGCAGTGTGCAACAAGGAGAAACAACGAGCAGTGATCAAATCTGCAGAGAACGTGCTACCTCATCGATGATAACCCGCCTGTTCACCATTAGAATCTCTCAATCTGGCTGAGTTTTCTCGTCAGTAGTGGAGACGGACCGGTGTCCTGCTCATTCTTCTTGCATCACCCTTGTCCGGCTACTTTGAAACCTCTCGAGCTGCTCATACACATTTCTACACGGTAGTGCACTGTCGCCGTATTGTGTTGGAATTCGAACACGCAGCTAAAAGTCTCCGATGAATTTCAACACCTGACACACCTTCCAGCAAATCGGATCACTCGATGGGATTCGAACACGCAGTCAAAAATCTCCGATGAGTTTTGGGGACTTATAAAGCTAATGTCTCAGTAATATTTTTTTCCAGGATTCATATTACAATCTTGGTGACTGTTATTGGTTTTCTCTAGCACTCCGTATTACTGGTTCCCCTTTTGCATTCATTTCTATGCTTGGCCGGCTTCGGATATTATTGCGATCCAGCATAGGCGCTGATTCCTTAATTTTTCGTATTTTCCACTGGTTTTCTCTATCTATTATTTCAACTTCAGTCCACAGGGGACGGTGATCTCCCTTTTCCCTCTATATGTGGTCAGCTGCGCCTGGTTTTTTCTCGTGTTACAGCCTTCCGGTGTTCTTGTAGCCTTATCCTAAGGAGGCGACCCATTTCTTCTTTATATGTCTTACCTCAGCTGCATGGTGTTCGGTTCAAAATTCGAGTCACCTGAAGAAGGTCGGGGCATACAATAGCCGGAACGTCGTGAATATGACAATAAAGATGAGGGCAACACTTCGAACAATGTAAATAATGTAAATACCTCATCTCAGAAATATAAACGAATTAATAAACTTAATATTATCTACTAAAGTAATGGAGATATTAGTTATGATCTAGTCTCAATGGCTTGAGAAATTAGCTCGATGGTAAATATTCTTGACATTTACAATACCTGAAATTGAAGGAAATTGATGCTGAGCATCAGGAAGAGGCAGCTGAAGTTCCTGGGACATGCAATGAGGAAGGAGAGCCTGGAGAACCTCATACTGACTGGACAGATAGAAGGAAGGAGAGACAGAGGAAGGCAGCGGATAACATATTTGCAGGGCCTGATCAGGTGGATGACGGAACGGGGATTGCCAGGAGCAACAGGAACAAACATACTAAGAGCCACAAGGGATAGGGAGACGTGGAGAGCCATGATCGCCAACGTCCTGAAGGGACAGGGCACATAGAAGAAGAAGAAGAAGAAGAAGAAGAAGAAGAAGAAGAAGAAGAAGAATACAAGACTCAAGAACCATTCAATGTATAAGGGGCACTGAGTAAGATGCGTTATATGAATGTAAGAAGAGAAAGTAGCAAGTGAATACTTGCATATGGAGGATAGAAGACGATTGCTGCTAGACTAGATTAGGCTTCTGAGAAGAAGCTTTCAGAATTGAAAGCCCCTTTTTTTAAGGAACACTTAGAAAATTAGGATGATTCTAGTAGTGAATGTTCAAACTTGATATCAATGGCTTGCGAATTTAGAACAGGCGACAGGATTACACTTATGATTACTCAAACACAAAGCCAGATGTTTTTAAAAAATGGTGATAAGAGGGAATTGTATTGCGCCAAGCTTCTTACTGAAGGAAGTTCTAGCTTTTACAATCAACATTCTTATGGCCTATCACGTGGAATACACCAGTTCCCGCTCGATCACCGAAGTTAAGAAGCCTTGTCAGTACTTAGATGGGTGACCGCTTGGGAATACCAGGTGCTGTAAGCGTTTAGTGACGGATGTGCGTTGTGGTGCAGTGGATATCGACTCAGAAAGAGAAATCGGTAAGCCGAGTTCGAATTCCAGTTGAATACCCTGCATTCACTTAAGCACTGGTACCCTTGGGAAAGGTATTAATCCGTCCCTTCCCTCCAGTTATGGGTTAAATAACAAGGGTAGGACTTGGGGACCCTGCCCTTAAAAACAAATCCCAATGAATCTTGATACTCGAAAATAAAAAAATATTACTAGACACAAAACTTATATAAAAAAAAACAACAATAAATTGTTGAAAGAAAAAGGTATGACCAGCAATAAATAAATAAAATTTAGTTGGCAATAAATGACCCATGTTTTTATGCCATAAAAACAAAACAACCAACCAAACAATCAACATTCACAAAACCAGATTTTACTTGGATTCAAACGCCAACCAACGTAAATAAGGCGACAGGCCCGGTCAGAATGTATATATATTCTTGACGTTTACAAAACATCATTTGAGTTTTGGAGAAAATCCGAATAGAACGATTGTGGTGCATCAATCGTCCAAGAGTAAAGATGGTCGAAATTGTAACTTTTACCTAAACTCGAACTGCGAAGTTTTCTGGTGATGGTAAGAATTACTTAACAACGCAGTTTACTAAGCTTTATTGGTCAAGGTGTGTTGTGGTAATGTAATAATAATTAGATGATACCACCTGTGTGAGAAATGTACTTCCGTCTAGACCTAGACTGTATTGAGAGTTGTAAATATCCTGCGATTAAATACACAGCCATTGACAAAAGAAGCGAACGGATCGACCAAATCCTTTTATATTGAAACAGGCTTTTATCTCAGTTTTATGTTTCTCTTTTATTGGTAAGCATTATATGCCTTTACTTTGAGGAATCACCTTTAACCGCCCACTCCTTCCTTTCTTTTTTATATTCTTTATACCCTTCTATATATATATATATATATATATATATATATATATATATCTCACACACACACACACACACACACACACACACACACACACACACACACACACACACACACACACACACACACACACACACACACACACACACACGATAGATAGATAGATAGATTATAAACAAAGTTAGAAACAGATCCAGAAAGAAAAAAATGTATATTACCATTGTGATAGATTTGAACAAAGATATTTACGGGCCGGCAGATTGAGTAGCATAGATTATTATTATTATTATTATTATTATTATTATTATTATTATTATTATTATTATTAATTATTATTATAGATCTATCTATCTATCTATAATAATTATTATAGATAGATAGATAGATAGATAGATAGATAGATAGATAGATAGATAGATAGATAGATGTGAATATCTTTAAACAAGAACATAATTATATATATATAATTATTAATAAACACGACTCGGAATTTCATGCACTATTTAATAATCAGGTGCATATTATGAACTGATAGTTTCTAGATTTTAATTCTTATTCTTTGTTCTCGAGTTGTTCATGTTCGTTATGAAATATAAATCTGGGGTGTCATTTATATTTTATAACGAGCATCAACTTGAGTATATATATATATATATATATATATATATATATATATATATATATGATTAATACAAATAAAATTTGCCACTTAGCTAATTGAAATGATGCTCATCATATAAATATATATACATGTGTGTGTGTGTGTGTGTGTGTGTGTGTGAAAAGTGTATGTATATAATTATAAATATATATATATATATATATATATATATATACGTGCAATTTGTTATATATATTATATTCGTTACGTATATTGTTTACAAAAGCGTGAAACCCAGGGTTACAAACTCACACCAATCTATCTATCTATCTATCTATCTATCTATCTGTCTATCTATCTATGTATATATATATATATATATATATATATATATATATATATATATATATATTGCTGAAACACCATGGAGAATCGACGGAGCCATTACAAAAGTTAATCTACGTAATTATGAAGTCGAGGTTGATGAGCATACTATCAATCAGCTAAGTGACAAATTTTATTTGTATTAATAATATCTATATATCTATAGTTGTCCGGAAAATTCATGCCAATTTTTTAGGGAATATAAAACACAAAGCGAAATTGTGCTATAAAATATTTATTCAACTAAATATGAACAAATTTATTGAACAACCTTTCTCTATTTTCTCTATTTTTCCTTCAACTTAAAGATTCTGTCTTCCCTGAATTTCTGTGGTTTTTCTCATTAAGGTATTTTTTTATGTCATCCAAAGAATTAAATTTTTATCATTGACATTATATCACATGCATTGAATAAATAAAAATCCAAAGGAGAAATGCCTGATGAATATGGCGGTTGGGATAACACATCCTAGCCAAGCTGTAATATTTTTTGCTGGCTCACCAAAGAAACGTGAAATCTGATATTATCCTGATTAAAAACACCTTTCCTGTTCGCCATTACTTGGCATTTTTCTTAAATTGTTGTCTTTAATTCTCTCTGCTTCGAGCAGTAGTTTTCAGAATCAATTGACGAGTTACTTGTCTCTATGTTGTGGTGCACTGGATATCGGCTGGGAACAAACAATCGGAGAGCCGAGTTCGAATTCCAGTTGAATTTGCTGCATTCACATACGCGCAAATAGCCTTAGGAAAATTATTAATTCATTTCTTCTCCCTCCAGCTATGGCTTAAATAGCAGGACAGATTGGGTTTTATAGCTTTGTTTGGAAATCAGTCCACCGCAAAATGTAATGGCAACCTACTGCGAGAAAATTTTCTGCCCAGTCAGTCATGTCTCAAAAAATACATGATCACCCAAGTCAGTATCACGTATGGCCTTTAACTTTACATGGCAGAAACTCACAGTACAGAATTCTTTTGCCAATCCTACCAGACGCACAGGATGGCTTTCTTCGGAAGAAGTGCTTTGTGGCGTCTAAAGTTGATACATGTTGCCTACACTAAGATATTTTTCGCTGAATATTGTTGTAACGACCCATTTCTCATCCCCGTCACAATTTGTTTAAAAAAGGTTGTACTTTCATTGCGTTTATACAGCAAATAACAGACAGAAATGCGATTTAAAAGATTCTTTTTCACTCTGATCATGTGGTACTAAGAAATCGTAGCGATTTGAGTACCCAAGCTTCACTAAGATCTCGTCGATGGTGGGTTTTGATAATTTTAGTGACTCTACCAATTCTCACATTGTGTAATGCGGTTTATTCTCAGTCACGTCTTAAGTTCATCGTCATCTTGTAATATAATAATCTGGCCCAACACGAGAAGGTTGAGGAAGCGTGGGTGTTTCCGGTCATTGAAAGGAACGGATGTTTGTTTGACCCTATTTCCGACAGATGCGGAAGTGACTCTGAGAAATTACGTAGGCGTCGAGTAGGCGTCGCGAATCGAGGCAAAAACTTGGAAGATATATAAAGACTGCGAAAACACAGATAAGTCAGTCTCCAGAAGTCGACAGTAGAAGAGAAGTCGAACCCAGTCAGTCTTGACGGTCTCCAGAAGTAGACAAGAAGAGAAGTCGAAGAAGAAGTCAGTCAGCCTCGACAGAAGTTAGTCTTGACAGACAGACAAGTCTCGAGAAGTCGAAGAAGAAACTAGAAGAGTTAAGCAGAGAGAGGCTACACTCACGTCGAACCCCACGTCAGCCCCTGGAAGCGCTCCCTCAAATCTCTGTTCCTAGGCGACACGGTCCATCGTCGTTAATAAAAATATGATATATATTTTTATATATACCCCCGTGTTGGTCTGTTTATTGGTATATAACAATCTTTAGTTGAGGAGGATCTGCCTGATCATTCTTCATCAATAATACCTCAGTCACCAACTCTGAACTTAGCAAAACACTTCCATACATTTCTGTCAGCTAAAGCACCTTCAGTGTACACAACACATATCTTTTTTGTTGCTTGCAAGGCATTTTTTTCATCTACGGTTATAAAAAAATATATATCAAGTGTCTAAAATCCACTTTATACTCATTCATTTTCAGAGGGATGCAAAATTGACAAGAATTAAATGATTTTAAACTTTCTGTCTCAAGAGAAAGCTTGACGTGTGCTCTAATCGGAAATATAAGATGAATATGAAAGTCTAAAAACCGGCATGAACTTTCTAAACAACAATATATATATATATATATATATATATATATATATATATATATATTGTTGTTGTTGTTGTTTAGAAAGTTCATATATAGATAGATAGATAGAGAGAGAGAGAGAGAGAGAGAGGGAGGAGGGAAGGATTGAAAGGAACAGATTGTAATAGTTTTCAAGCAAGAATTATCATTTACTCACTTTCATTTATTATGCATTGTGTCACTTGGCGTCTTCCATAGCTTACCTAGACTTTTTGGATAAACCGATGAATATTTCTAAGTGTTCTCCAATTTAAAACTTTTGAGAAACAATAGCCTTTTTTGCTTTTGTATATAAATACTTGTTACAAAATAGTATTCTTGCATTTGCCTGGGTAATGTTCATCAGAGGACGAAACACGTTGGCTAAGATAAGTTTCCTTTTTTCTTCATTCCTATTGTTTTGTTTTTTTTTGTTGTTTTTTTTTTGTTTTTTTTTTTACAGATATCAATTAAGTGCTATACGTAATACACGCTTTGGGCGGTCATGTCTCATGGTGACTGGACAGTATATTATTCCGCAGTAGGTTGCCATTGTTTTCTTCGGTAGACTGTTTGCCAGCCAAGACTATAGAACCCAATCTGTACTATTATTTAACCCATAACTGGAGATAACAGTCGGATTAATACCTTTCCCAAAGGTATTTGTGTGTAAGTGAAGGCAAGGAATTAAACTGGAATTCAAACTCGGCAACCCGATTTGTCGTCCCGAATCGATATCCACTGCACCACAACGTACATACTCTATTTGAAATATTTACACACACACACAAACACACACACACACACACACACACACACACACACACACACACACACATACATACATACATACATACATACATATGTAACATTTTAGAAACAATATATCTGTAAACGAACAATATGAATAAGAAAGGAAATCTTATCTTAGCCGACGCGTTTTGTCGTCTGTCGCACATTACCTTGATAAAGTTTCATAGAAGACGAAACACGTCAGTTAAGAAAAGTTTCCGTTTGTCTTTATACATATTGGCCTTTTACAGATATATTATTTCTAAAATCTTACATATGTGTGTATATGTGTGTGCGTGATAAAAAACAAATAGGAAACTTTTATAAATCAAACATATTTCGCTTTTATTAATTCTTTATCAGAAAAAGAAATATGGAGATGTTTTATATTTTTAATTGATTAAGCAAACTTCACTATAGTTTTGGCAATCTGCGTTTCTGTGCATAAATAATGTGTGTATGTGTATCATAAATCTAGTTTGTCTATACTGGATTATAATGTAAATTTTTCGTGTGTGTGCGTGCGTGGGTCGAATGGGCGTTTTTATACATGTATTATGGTTGTCCGAAAGTTGAATTTTTTTTTTGGGGGGGAGGGGGGATATTTAAATTTTACCAATTGGTGATATAATAAATTGTGTTTAATGTAGTGTAGATAGATAGATAGATAGATAGATAGATAGATAGATAGATAGATAGATAGATAGATAGAAAAAAGACATTAACAAACTAGATAGATAGATAGATAGATAGATAGATAGATAGATAGATAGAAAAAAGACATTAACAAACTAGATAGATAGATAGATAGATAGATAGATAGATAGATAGATAGATAGATAGATAGATAGATAGATAGATAGATAATGAAGATTGAGATAGAGAGAGGGTGGAAAGAGTGTTTGACAAAAAGGACCCAAAGAAAGAGATAAAGGAAGACGGAATAAAAAAAAAAATTAATGTGTGAAAGTAATTATCCAAAAATGGTAAAGAGAATGCCAGAATAAAATTCTAAGAGAAATAGAAGCGTGAATAGAAAAGATAGAATATAAAATGAAACGTGACCGGAGAAGGAAAGAAAGAAAGAAAGAAAGAAAGAGAGAGAGAGAGAGAGAGAGAGAGAGAGAGAGAGAGAGAGAGAGAAATAGTACACGAGAAAAAAATTCCATTTTAATGATAGTCGAGACCGAACCTGTAATGTGTATTTAAATGCAGGTTTTCATATCAATATTGACTGAGGGTACACGAACCGAGTTTCATGTGCACACGCGGAAAGATCCTGATAGAGTGTAGTCAGACAGGATACTTGCAGATATATTGAAGACGGCCGGTTTTGTTTCTAAAACTGGGGTGGCACTAGATAGGCCTTCAAAAATCCTCTACTATTCACCAACCCACACCTGCTCTTCAATCAGGATTTACCACCCAGATAAAGTTACACTGTAAATTCTTTGACGACAGAGAATAAGAGAAAGAAAGGGAGTAAGTATGCAATTGATGATGTCATGACGGGAACATGGCAGGTTGGCATATTTTCACGTAATCGTTCATTTTTAGCGCGACTTAGTCGCTGTATTTTTCGTTCAGTAAATAACAGTACTGATATGTGATATCTGTCCTGCTGAATGCTGGATAATGTCCTCAGGGATAAAGGAGAGGCTCAAAGCAGCAGAAATGTGGTTCTACAGAAGGATACTGTGGATACCAACGATTGAATATGCAAGCAACAACGAGGTTTCAGAAAGGATACAAACGAAAGGAAAAATTAGCATCAAAAAGAGACAGTTGGTTCAGTAAATAATTGATTTTTTTCATGGTTTATCAATCGATTGGCTTATTTTATGAGGATTTTTTCTGAAAAGATTTGTATTTAAACATTAAAAACTTATCTAAACTTATTTATAAATGGAACTTTGTCTGTGTGTGTGTGTGTGTGTCCATTACCTATAGACTCCGAAACGGCTGAATCAATTTTCTTGAAAATTTACACAGTTGTACTATACGCATCTGCGAGTGTTCTTAGCTAGGTTTTGTGTCGAGGTACCCCTGATAAATATCGAAAATCGATAATCGAAAAAATCGGGTTATAGAAGGAATGGTCTGATTTTAATCAAATTTGATACACTCATAGACAAAGACATAAGAAACGATATTCAGAAGTTTCAAGGTTGCAGTTCCTACAATAGTGCAAAAAATTGGATATCCATACCAGGAAATCAAATGTTGACTTACATTCATTCATTTTTCTTTCAGTCTACGGTTTCGCTTGAACTGAAAAAACTATTGATTTTTAGTCTTTCGTGCCAACGTCCAAAGAGTCTGAGCTCCAGGACCATAGATTAGTTTTAAAGCTTTCATTACACCCGAGCAACGCCGGGCTAGATTGCTAGTTTTAAATAATAACACTGTTGTTTGTTACAACGCATGTCTGTTCTCTGATATTAACAACTAGTTTAATAAATAATTTATTTATTTGTTTTACGGATAATCAACAGATTGGCTTATTTTATGCTGAATTTTTTTTTTTTTTTTATCCTAAAACTGTCTTGTATTTAGTCAAAAACTTATTTTAAATAGTAACACCGCTGTTTCTCACTCCGCATGTTTGTCACATGGTAATAACAACTTGGTAAAAATAAATAATTCATTAATTTATCAACCGATTAGGTTATTTTTGCCGAATTTTTGTTCTAAAAAAAGTCTTATATTTAAACAGTTAAAACCTTATTTTAAATAGTAACACCGCTGGTTTTTCTTCTTTCTTTTTTTTTTTTTCTTTTATATATTTGTTCCCTGGTGTTAACAACTGGTCCAATTAAATAATTCATCAATTAATTCGCCATCCATTTACTCAAGCTCACTGAGTAATTACCGCAGTTTTTCACTGTCTGTATTGCTTTCAATCTACCTTGTGAATATAATATTTTCCACACCTTCTTTCCTCATTATTTTTCCCTAGAAATTTCATCTCTCTCTCTCTCTCTCTCTCTCTCTCTCTCTCTCTCTCTCTCTCTCTCTCTCTCTCTCTCTCTCTCTCAGATGCTAAGAATAAGTGTCTTTTTTGCTTCAAGTTTTTTTACTCCATGGTATCCTCAGCATCCTTCTGTAGATTCATATCTCTGTTGCTTCAAGTCTGTTCTTCATTTCTGAAGATATTTTCCGGCATTCATTGCCATATAAGAAGACTAATATCAAGTAACATTTAAGCACTCTTTTTATTGGTTTTAACAAATTATTTCTGTTTCGAAATACTCTGTTTAGTTTTTTAAATGCATCTTTGGATATCACAATGTGCCTTCGGATTACAGTGTCACACTTTCCGTACTTTGTTAAAACAATTTTCAGAGATTTCAATTTTTATACTCGTTTGATTTTGGCATCCCCAATCTGTAATTTTATCTTAAACTGTCCATTTTGCTAACAGCCATGCATTTTGTTTTCTTGCCACTGATGTTTATTCTCGATTTAATTTACTACCATCTGTAGTTTGTGTAGTTTTCTTTCCGTGCCTGCTATCAGCCCTGTATTCAGCTGCGTATCTCGTGTTGTAAAGATTGTGGTCGCCAATAATGATTCTCTGATTTTTGTATCACTAATTTGTAATTTGAATCTTAGGCTGTGCCTTTTGTTAATAACCATGTATTTGTGTACAATTCCGGATTGAATAAGAACGAAACTTCAGATCATAGGTTCACACAATATTTCATTATTTTTTTTAATCCTTTCACCCCAAGCAAGGCATGCCCACCACTAACGCACAGGAGTTTACAGTGAGAAAAAGAAACTGGATATAGGGAGTATTGAAGAAAGGATAAAAGATGAACGGGTTTCAGAAAAATAGAAGATGGGAATTGACGTTGCATTTAATGTTTTGGAAATTGTGAATCAAGTAAACGGAACGAAGTTCCACAGGCGGGAAGTGAGAGATAAGAAACTGTCAGAGTAGAAGAGGCGATTACATTTAGCTATTTCAGCATTAAGATGGTAGGACCTAGATGCCAGTCCAGTAGCACGCTTAAATTCTCGTGGACGTGGTACCAGGAAATAAAAAAGCTCAGAGTAGTTGCCATGAAAATATTTGTAAAAAAGACAGAGGGAATAATTCCTGTCGTGTTCGTTATATTCACGTACGTACAGATACCCTTGGGAAAGATATGACTCCATCTCCTCTTCTCATAACTACGGCTTAAAAAGCAAGGTAGAGTAACTCCTACAGATTTGGTTGACAACCAGTCGCATAGACCAACAGCAACCTACTTCGGGAATTCTTCTATCAAGTCAGTCATGACGCGAAATTCAAGTGAACGGTACACCATCAGAGCAGTTGCCATGAAAATAATTATAGAAGAGACGTAAGAAAGCTACATCGTGTCGGTGAGACGGTGACTGACGTCGAGATGCCAAGTCAAGACCGAATATATTGCAGTCTTTTCTTTTCTACTAGTTAAATATTAGTGCGCAAGGTCTGAAACAAATGAAAATCCTTTCTTAAAAAGTTCCCAAGTTTCCCATGATTACTCTTAAAATCTATATCACCAAAAACAAGAAAAAAGCATTTTAGTTGTTTTGGACAAACAGAATAAAAGGGTGTTATATAAATAAAAAATACTTTTCTTATTCTCATTCAGTTGCTATATCTTTTGAAGACACCGTTGATAATTAAAGTATCTGTGAAGTCAATGAAAAAGATGTCGTGGGGTTTAAAATCATTCTGGATCTGAAGTGACCATACATTTATTTATGATACCTGCCACGAGTTGATTTTCTGAACGAGAAAGATGAGAAACAATTTATTTTATTTGCTGATGCCCCTCCGTTGCATATTAAAATATTCGTCAGGGATCTTTCGAGTATAAAAATGATGAATTGTTCCTCATGGCATTGTAATGATTCGAGCAAATCCTTTCTAACTTGTCCTGACTGTGACAAAGAGGAATATGCATAAAGACTCTTGCTACAAACAGTCCAGTCGGTTGGTATCAGAGATACGTGCAAAGAATACATACATTATGAAGAGTAATAAGCAAGCATTGGACCGAGCAAGAAGTCTTTCCAAAGAAAATTCTGAAATTTGGTCGTTTGGTTAGGTTTTGGTTGATCACTACCCACGTACCAGTGGCTATGCGTTTAAGTAGTGGAGCGTCTCATTTGTAAGACATTTTGATTTTCCTACTTTTTAAAATAATGAATTCCGCCTAAACAATGTTATTTTAATTATAAGTCATTTGAATGGAATTTGCATAGAAATAACCTAAATTTCTAGCAAATTTAATAACATGAAGTTTATTCGATTAGAACGATAACTTTTTCAGCACTTCTTTTATATATATATATATATATATATATATATATATATATATATATATATAAAGTAAAGAGCTAACCTAAAGAGCCAACGAACCTACTAACGGATCTACTAACGGATCTTCAGGCAACCTTCCCTGAAGATCCGGCTAGGTGAAACTTGGTAGGTTCGTTGGCTCTTTAAATTAGCTCTTTACTTCGTTTGCTCTACTTGCGTATTGAGGGCTTTTTTGTTTTATAGGTTACTCGTCTCGGGTTTTTTTTCTTTGGGCTACGTACTTTGACTGATGTTCAAGTGCTTAGCTCGTTCTTTTTTTATTACCATTTTTCCTTCCGCATATGTACTCGGAGGGTTTTTCGAAACGTGTATAGCGATAAGTTTACATATATATATATAATGTTTATTTGGGCAGCAAATTTTGGTCATGCACGTGTTAAAGTATGAAAAAACTGTTCTTTTTACAAACATTTTAGAACATTACTACAGCTGATTCTATTAATTGACGGCTTAAGTGTTTTAATAAATATTGCCTCGAGAAATATGACCATGACATTACAGCATATAAAAAAGTTCTATTTTGGACAATTTTCTCGTCCTAATGAAAGCTAGCAATTTGTCAACCGTTATATTTGAAGCATAAAAAATGTACAGTAATTTTTAGCAACACAGTTTTGCGGTTACATTTGTTACCATAACTAACATCTCCCTGTAGATGACCTCGGAAAAAGGTTGAAATTACTTGGGTACCTTAAGAAATGAATGAAAATAACATGTCAACATTACAGCTCATTTCTGACATCTTTTGATTGTAATACGCGAAAGATCATCCGCCAGTATGAACGGATTTTATTAAAAATAAGCAAACATATTGTTTGCAATTTATTTAATCTGACATGTTTAAAAGAAAATTTGTTGCTTAAATACACAAATGTGTGTGTGTATATATATATATATATATATATATTAATGGATACTAGTATTTGAGTAGGTGTAGTGTTTTTGTTATTTTTTTTTTATTTTTTTTTTATTCTTATAATTAAGCAGTATATTTATTTACATCTACTGGCCTGAATAATCGATAAATCTTGTTAGAAAAATATACGTTTTCCTGCAGGATTTGAACCTGAGTCCCTAAGGGGAGGATCTGTAATTAGATCTGACGTGTCTTAATCTCTCGACCACGCAGGACTTAGGTTCAAACAAAGACCGAATAACGCTTTTAAACACACATTTTCCCCGATTTATCGAAACATTCATATCTGCTCTGTTTTTGTATCTTAATTTAAACAAAAATAATTTATATTCGAAGTTTTACAAAATTGATAAACATATTTCTAATTTATTTGTTTAAACATTATTTTAGGGGAAGCAAGTTCTAATCTTGCCGGAGGAAGCATATTTTCTTAACAAGATTTCTCGATTATTTAGGCCAGTAGATGTAAATAAATATACTATAAGAAAAACAGCGTCTACCCAAATACGAGTATCCATTAAAAATAATGTTTAAACATTTAAATTATATATATATATATATATATATATATATAAATTAAATGTTTAAACATTATTTATATATATATATATATATATATATATATAAATAAATTTAATTTAAATGTTTAAACATTATATATATATATATATATATATATATATAAATAATTTAAATAAATGTTTAAACATTATATATATATATATATATATATATAAATAATTTAAATGTTTAAACATTATATATATATATATATATATATATATATAATTTAAATTTGTTTAAACATTATATATATATATATATATATATATATATAATTTAAATGTTTAAACATTATATATATATATATATATATATATATATATTTAATTTAAATGTTTAAACATTATATATATATATATATATATATATATATATATATATAATTTAAATGTTTAAACATTATATATATATATATATATATATATATATATATATATATATAATTTAAATGTTTAAACATTATTTTTAATTGATACTCGTATTTGGGTAGACTCTGTTTTTCTTATAGTATATTTATAACATCCGTTAGGAAATGGATTAACCCCGATATATATATATATATATATATATATATATATATATATATATATATACATATATATATATATATCGGGGTTAATCCATTTCCTAACGGATTTTGTAAAATTACGTAAATATATATATGTGTGTATGTACATATGTGTGTATGTGCGCGCGCGTGTATGTGGGTGTGTGTGAGAGAGAGAGAGAGAAAATTAGTGTCTGTAAAAACACAATATGTATAAAGACAAAAGAAAACGTATCTTTACCGATGCGTTTCGTCCTCTGATGGACTTTATCAAGGTAAATGTAAGGTCTTTCTTTTGCCACATGTATTTATAAGCCGAAGTAAAAATGTCGTTAGTTTGGCAGAATTTCTTAAATTTAAGAACGCTCACAAGTACCCATCAATCTAACTGAAAGACAAAGTAATCCATGAATGATACTAAGTGATGTAATTTAATGTATGTATAATAAACGGAAGTGAGTAAGTATTGTTACTGTTAAATTTTTTTTTATCATACTGTAATTATTATTTAAATTATTTAGAAATTACGGACTAGAAATTATATTTTTCTTATTTTAAACAGAAATGTGCTTTTTGAATAAAATGGGGAGAGAACGTGTGAAGAACAAGGTAGTTTTAAAGAAAACAGGAACTCCAAAGAACCTTATACTTGCAATCAGAAGGAGACAGTTGAAATGTTACAGGACGCATAATGAAAAAAGAGGGTTTAAAGAATTTAGCACTCACAGGATATACTGGGGGTAAGAGAAGTGCGGTTATCGCAAGTAACCTACTTAAATGTGACTGGGTGGTAAAACAAGAACAAAGAGGATGGTAAAGAGGCAAAAGTTTTTTTTTTCTTTCTCATGCACCACATCCCTTCAGAGTAATCATGGCTCTTCACAACTTCCTAGCCTATGAAGCTCATCGTAATGTTTGGTCTTAAACTAACTTACCAACACCCTGTTCTTCAATACATTTGCACAAGCTTGTTAGATAGGTTGATCATGGCTCTTCACAACTTTCTAGCCTTTGTAGTCCTTAGTGCCGCTTGTCTTTTCACTATCCTTTCCATTCTCAGTTCTGCCATCCATTTACACAAGCTTGTTAGGTAGTTTGTTCATGGCTCTCCACAACTTCCTAGCCTTAGTAGCTCTTAGCAATATTTGTCTTTTTACTATCCTTCTCAGTCCCTACTATGCCATCCATTTACACAAGCTTGCTAGGTAGTTTGTTCATGGCTCTCCACAACTTCCTAGCCTCAGTAGCTCTTAGCAATATTTGTCTTTTTACTATCCTTCTCAGTCCCTACTATGCCATCCATTTACACAAGCTTGTTAGGTAGTTTGTTCATGGCTCTCCACAACTTCCTAGCCTTAGTAGCTCTTAGCAATATTTGTCTTTACTATCCTTCTCAGTCCCTACTATGCCATCCATTTACACAAGCTTGTCAGGTAGTTTGTTCATGGCTCTCCACAACTTCCTAGCCTTAGTAGCTCTTAGCAATATTTGTCTTTTTACTATCCTTCTCACTCCCTACTATGCCATCCATTTACACAAGCTTGTCAGGTAGTTTGTTCATGGCTCTCCACAACTTCCTAGCCTTAGTAGCTCTTAGCAATATTTGTCTTTTTACTATCCTTCTCACTCCCTACTATGCCATCCATTCACACAAGCTTGTCAGGTAGTTTGTTCATGGCTCTCCACAACTTCCTAGCCTTAGTAGCTCTTAGCAATATTTGTCTTTTTACTATCCTTCTCAGTCCCTACTATGCCATCCATTTACACAAGCTTGTCAAGTAGTTTGTTCATGGCTCTCCACAACTTCTTAGCCTTAGTAGCTCTTAGCAATATTTGTCTTTTTACTATCCTTCTCAGTCCCTTCTATGCCATCCATTCACACAAGCTTGTTAGGTAGGTTGTTCATGGCTCTCCACAACTTCCTAGCCTTAGTAGCTCTTAGCAATATTTGTCTTTTTACTATCCTTCTCAGTCCCTACTATGCCATCCATTTACACAAGCTTGTTAGGTAGGTTGTTCATGGCTCTCCACAACTTCCTAGCCTTAGTAGCTCTTAGCAATATTTGTCTTTTTACTATCCTCCTCACTCCCTACTATGCCATCCATTTACACAAGCTTGTTAGGTAGGTTGTTCATGGCTCTCCACAACTTCCTAGCCTTAGTAGCTCTTAGCAATATTTGTCTTTTTACTATCCTTCTCAGTCCCTACTATGCCATCCATTTACACAAGCTTGTCAAGTAGTTTGTTCATGGCTCTCCACAACTTCCTAGCCTTAGTAGCTCTTAGCAATATTTGTCTTTTTACTATCCTTCTCAGTCCCTACTATGCCATCCATTTACACAAGCTTGTTAGGTAGGTTGTTCATGGCTCTCCACAACTTCCTAGCCTTAGTAGCTCTTAGCAATATTTGTCTTTTTACTATCCTTCTCAGTCCCTACTATGCCATCCATTTACACAAGCTTGTTAGGTAGGTTGTTCATGGCTCTCCACAACTTCCTAGCCTTAGTAGCTCTTAGCAATATTTGTCTTTTTACTATCCTTCTCAGTCCCTACTATGCCATCCATTTACACAAGCTTGTTAGGTAGGTTGTTCATGGCTCTCCACAACTTCCTAGCCTTAGTAGCTCTTAGCAATATTTGTCTTTTTACTATCCTCCTCAGTCCCTACTATGCCATCCATTTACACAAGCTTGTTAGGTAGGTTGTTCATGGCTCTCCACAACTTCCTAGCCTTAGTAGCTCTTAGCAATATTTGTCTTTTTACTATCCTTCTCAGTCCCTACTATGCCATCCATTTACACAAGCTTGTCAAGTAGTTTGTTCATGGCACTCCACAACTTCCTAGCCTTAGTAGCTCTTAGCAATATTTGTCTTTTTACTATCCTTCTCAGTCCCTACTATGCCATCCATTTACACAAGCTTGTTAGGTAGGTTGTTCATGGCTCTCCACAACTTCCTAGCCTTAGTAGCTCTTAGCAATATTTGTTTTTTACTATCCTTCTCAGTCCCTACTATGCCATCCATTTACACAAGCTTGTCAAGTAGTTTGTTCATGGCTCTCCACAACTTCCTAGCCTTAGTAGCTCTTAGCAATATTTGTCTTTTTACTATCCTTCTCAGTCCCTTCTATGCCATGCATTTACACAAGCTTGTTAGGTAGGTTGTTCATGGCTCTCCACAACTTCCTAGCCTTAGTAGCTCTTAGCAATATTTGTCTTTTTACTATCCTCCTCACTCCCTACTATGCCATCCATTTACACAAGCTTGTTAGGTAGGTTGTTCATGGCTCTCCACAACTTCCTAGCCTTAGTAGCTCTTAGCAATATTTGTCTTTTTACTATCCTTCTCAGTCCCTACTATGCCATCCATTTACACAAGCTTGTCAAGTAGTTTGTTCATGGCTCTCCACAACTTCCTAGCCTTAGTAGCTCTTAGCAATATTTGTCTTTTTACTATCCTTCTCAGTCCCTACTATGCCATCCATTTACACAAGCTTGTTAGGTAGGTTGTTCATGGCTCTCCACAACTTCCTAGCCTTAGTAGCTCTTAGCAATATTTGTTTTTTACTATCCTTCTCAGTCCCTACTATGCCATCCATTTACACAAGCTTGTCAAGTAGTTTGTTCATGGCTCTCCACAACTTCCTAGCCTTAGTAGCTCTTAGCAATATTTGTCTTTTTACTATCCTTCTCAGTCCCTTCTATGCCATCCATTTACACAAGCTTGTCAAGTAGTTTGTTCATGGCTCTCCACAACTTCTTAGCCTTAGTAGCTCTTAGCAATATTTGTCTTTTTACTATCCTTCTCAGTCCCTTCTATGCCATCCATTTACACAAGCTTGTTAGGTAGTTTGTTCATGGCTCTCCACAACTTCCAAGCCTCAGTAGCTCTTAGCAATATTTGTCTTTTTACTATCCTTCTCAGTCCCTACTATGCCATCCATTTACACAAGCTTGTTAGGTAGGTTGTTCATGGCTCTCCACAACTTCCTAGCCTTAGTAGCTCTTAGCAATATTTGTTTTTTACTATCCTTCTCAGTCCCTACTATGCCATCCATTTACACAAGCTTGTCAAGTAGTTTGTTCATGGCTCTCCACAACTTCCTAGCCTTAGTAGCTCTTAACAATATTTGTCTTTTTACTATCCTTCTCAGTCCCTTCTATGCCATCCATTTACACAAGCTTGTCAAGTAGTTTGTTCATGGCTCTCCACAACTTCTTAGCCTTAGTAGCTCTTAGCAATATTTGTCTTTTTACTATCCTTCTCAGTCCCTTCTATGCCATCCATTTACACAAGCTTGTTAGGTAGTTTGTTCATGGCTCTCCACAACTTCCAAGCCTCAGTAGCTCTTAGCAATATTTGTCTTTTTACTATCCTTCTCAGTCCCTACTATGCCATCCATTTACACAAGCTTGTTAGGTAGGTTGTTCATGGCTCTCCACAACTTCCTAGCCTTAGTAGCTCTTAGCAATATTTGTTTTTTACTATCCTTCTCAGTCCCTACTATGCCATCCATTTACACAAGCTTGTCAAGTAGTTTGTTCATGGCTCTCCACAACTTCTTAGCCTTAGTAGCTCTTAGCAATATTTGTCTTTTTACTATCCTTCTCAGTCCCTTCTATGCCATCCATTTACACAAGCTTGTTAGGTAGGTTGTTCATGGCTCTCCACAACTTCCAAGCCTCAGTAGCTCTTAGAAATATTTGTCTTTTTACTATCCTTCTCAGTCCCTACTATGCCATCCATTTACACAAGCTTGTTAGGTAGGTTGTTCATGGCTCTCCACAACTTCCTAGCCTTAGTAGCTCTTAGCAATATTTGTTTTTTACTATCCTTCTCAGTCCCAACTATGCCATCCATTTACACAAGCTTGTTAGGTAGTTTGTTCATGGCTCTCCACAACTTCCAAGCCTCAGTAGCTCTTAGCAATATTTGTCTTTTTACTATCCTTCTCAGTCCCTACTATGCCATCCATTTACACAAGCTTGTTAGGTAGGTTGTTCATGGCTCTCCACAACTTCCTAGCCTTAGTAGCTCTTAGCAATATTTGTTTTTTACTATCCTTCTCAGTCCCTACTATGCCATCCATTTACACAAGCTTGTCAAGTAGTTTGTTCATGGCTCTCCACAACTTCCTAGCCTTAGTAGCTCTTAACAATATTTGTCTTTTTACTATCCTTCTCAGTCCCTTCTATGCCATCCATTTACACAAGCTTGTCAAGTAGTTTGTTCATGGCTCTCCACAACTTCTTAGCCTTAGTAGCTCTTAGCAATATTTGTCTTTTTACTATCCTTCTCAGTCCCTTCTATGCCATCCATTTACACAAGCTTGTTAGGTAGTTTGTTCATGGCTCTCCACAACTTCCAAGCCTCAGTAGCTCTTAGCAATATTTGTCTTTTTACTATCCTTCTCAGTCCCTACTATGCCATCCATTTACACAAGCTTGTTAGGTAGGTTGTTCATGGCTCTCCACAACTTCCTAGCCTTAGTAGCTCTTAGCAATATTTGTTTTTTACTATCCTTCTCAGTCCCTACTATGCCATCCATTTACACAAGCTTGTCAAGTAGTTTGTTCATGGCTCTCCACAACTTCTTAGCCTTAGTAGCTCTTAGCAATATTTGTCTTTTTACTATCCTTCTCAGTCCCTTCTATGCCATCCATTTACACAAGCTTGTTAGGTAGGTTGTTCATGGCTCTCCACAACTTCCAAGCCTCAGTAGCTCTTAGAAATATTTGTCTTTTTACTATCCTTCTCAGTCCCTACTATGCCATCCATTTACACAAGCTTGTTAGGTAGGTTGTTCATGGCTCTCCACAACTTCCTAGCCTTAGTAGCTCTTAGCAATATTTGTTTTTTACTATCCTTCTCAGTCCCAACTATGCCATCCATTTACACAAGCTTGTCAGGTAGGTTGATCATGGGTCTCCACAACTTCCTAGCCTTAGTAGCTCTTAGCAATATTTGTCTTTTTACTATCCTTCTCAGTCCCTACTATGCCATCCATTTACACAAGCTTGCTAGGTAGGTTGTTCGTGGCTCTCCACAACTTCCTAGCCTTAGTAGCTCTTAGCAATATTTGTCTTTTTACTATCCTTCTCAGTCCCTTCTATGCCATCCATTTACACAAGCTTGTTAGGTAGTTTGTTCATGGCTCTCCACAACTTCCTAGCCTTAGTAGCGCTTAGCAATATTTGTCTTTTTACTATCCTTCTCAGTCCCTTCTATGCCATCCATTTACACAAGCTTGTTAGGTAGTTTGTTCATGGCTCTCCACAACTTTCTAGCCTTAGTAGCTCTTTGCAGTATTTGTCTTTTTACTATCCTTCTCAGTCCCTACTATGCCATCCATTTACACAAGCTTGCTAGGTAGGTTGTTCGTGGCTCTCCACAACTTCCTAGCCTTAGTAGCTCTTAGCAATATTTGTTTTTTACTATCCTTCTCAGTCCCTACTATGCCATCCATTTACACAAGCTTCTCAGGTAAATCATTCGCTGTTTCTCTATTACCTTGACTGTAAGTTTCGAATTTCCCAAGTTCTCTTTCTTCATTATCTTCCTTATAAATTTCGACCGCCTCTTTCTGATTATAAGTCTTAGTGTCCTTATGTTTCCATGTTTCTTAAAATATCGTCATTGCTAACATATTGTTGGTCCTGGGTATGACAATAAACTGCATCCGTTTGCAAGGCCTCTGACTGGTAGGTTGTTAATTGTTGCTGCTCTCAGGACCATCTTGACCGGCGAGGGCAGAACCTGTTAGGGTCCCAGCTATGGGCAAATAGTTTATCCCCAAACTGTGCTCAAAACACTATAAAAGTATAAAAATAGGATTGGATGGTTTGTTTTTATGGCAAATCAACCTCGGTGGGTCATTTATTGCCAACTAAACTTTCTTTATTGCTGGTAATACCTTTTTCTTTCAACAATTTATTGTTTATATAAGTTTTTGTGTCTAGTAATATAAAAATAGACTTTTATTGTAAAAATTCTAGGAATACATTATTGAAGAAAAAAATATTACCAGGAATACATTTTTTAAGGAAAAAGAAGTATTTTTGAAGGAAAATAAAATATTACCAGCAATATATTTTTCGAAACAAATACATACCAACAATACATCTGATTCTCAACAAAAACCACTTTACAAAATTACGTCAAAGAAAGCTGATCTATAAACTTATTTCTTACGAAATAATTTATATTCTATTCATACAAATCTATTGTAAAAATCTTGTCGGCATTAAATAACACATTTTGGTGGATATGATGTAAAACAAATTAAACCAAACCAAACCTAACAGGCTGTATTTATGGTATTCTCGGCGTCCCAAGGAGAATACCATAAATACAGCCTGCAACTATTGCGCAGGGGGTTACATAGGGGGAAAGTGATGAGAAAGAGTGGTTAGATATAGGGAATGTCAGAAGGAGGGTGATAGACGGGTAAGGATGCCGAGGCTGAGGGTTGGGCAGATGGGGAGAGTGTTTGAGAGAATGGATGCGAGTTAGTGTGTTAGGAGGTTGTCTATTGACCTTACATTTAAACTCCTGGAGATTGGAGATTGTAGCTTGTGTCTCGGTTTCAGGCACTTTTCCACGGTCATAATTTTTTTCTTTGTGCCTTTTCTATAAATAGTTTCATGGTACCTAGACTTTATGAAATTAAGCGAAGTACTAGACTGGCGAGTAGGTTTCACCAATAGACAGTTGAGCTGGCTAGATGGAACCGTAAGTTCTAGGCTAAGAGTTTCCTATCTCGCACTTCTTGCCTGTAGAACTCTTTTCTGATTCCTTGCTCCCCATCAACATTGATCTTTAAAAATGTAAATGCAATGTTAATCGTTATGTAGTCTTTCTGATTAGTCTTCTAGTGTTCTCGCTCCTTCATTACGTTTCCTGTTTTATAATTCTTTCACACCCAGTAGGACTTTGTGTCTTAGTGACTTGATTGCCTTGATTGGGGTAAATTCGATTAAAAACGATCCTTCTGTAGAACTATATCGATGTTGCCTCAAGTGTCCTCTTCATCTGAGAGAAAATTGTCCAGCATTCAATGCCATGTAGGAGAACTGATATTATAACATTCCTTTTTAATGTTGTTGTTGTTATTTCTGACGAAATTTTTCTCTGTTTCTTAATGATTAGTTTAGCTTTTGAAATTAGCTATTTAGCTAATCCAGATCTACTTCGGGTTTCGGTATCCCTTTTTCTGTCTTCAGTTAAAACTTTTTTCAGATATTTGCATTTGTGTACTTGCTTGATTTTGATATCTCCAATTTTCAAAAAAAAAGGTTACTTAAACCACAAAAAGAGGAAATTGTGGAGAGCCATGTCGTGACGGCATGTGGTGCATTAAAGAAGATTGAAAAGAAAAGTGAAAAAAATAGAGACGAAGTTTGAGCTCGATTTCATTTACATCAATTATTTAGAATGCTATTTAACAATAAAAAATACAAAGGTCATAAAACTAATTATAAAATGAACAAAAATAAGCGTGCGTTAAAAGCCCGCTCAAATCATTAAATCATTTATGAAAGAAAAACTGAAAACCCATTCTGTTTTGAGGCAAACAACAGCTTTTAGTCGTTAAAACTGCTCTCGTTTATTAATCTGTAATCATATCATTCTCAGACTAATTTTTCCTTGCAATTATACGAGTCAGGTGAACCTTTTTGCATTAGTGGTATACTATTTGGCTTCGGTGTCAAAAGTCATATAACTTAACATCAGTATGCGTACACTGACGTGACAAAAGCCGTACAATACCGGTAAGTAAAGGTAATGGTAGATGACACCACTTTATCTTGACACCATGAAAATACCCAAACTTATGTCAGCTGAATTATTGCGAACACTGGCAAGGCTGCTCATACCAAGGCAACATTATCTGCAACGAGAAATCGGAGAGCCGAGTTCGAATTCCAGCTGGATACTTTGCATTCACTTACGAGCAAATAATCTTGGGAAAGTTATTAATCCGTCTCTTCCCCCAGCTATGGGTCAAATAAAAAGACAGATTGGGTTCTATAGCGTTAGTTGGCAACCAGTCTACCGCAGAAAGTAATGGCAACATACTGCGGGAAAATATTATGTCTAGTTAGTCATGTCTCTTTCGAGACATGATCGCCCAAGCGTGTATCATGTATGGCACTTAACTGACTGACTAAAGCATGGTGATTTTCTGAGCGTAAATGAGTTGTGGTGCAAAGCCGAAAATATGGCATACCCAGTGAGGATCGAACTCCTTATTCAGTTGTAGTTGATCTAATGAGACAAGATTGCTAAGCATTAGACCACGTCGAAGTGCTCCCAGATAGGCTTCTATACAGTCCGCCGTTTACACTCCAACTTCTACTTTTGAACAAAAGTAGAAGTTTATCTCTTGTTCCTTATTTAGGATTGGATTCCTGTTTCTTTTGAAGTTTACTCCAACTCTATACTACTAATGTCATATCCTGAACTCTGAATGTTTTTCACTATTTATTTTTCTCTCCCTCCAATAAGAATTGCTAGGTTCGCCTATCGTCAGGTCTACACATCGCCCTCGGATTTTTAAGTAGTAGTGTTTCATCTCTTGTTCCCTGTTTAAAATTGGGTTTCTGGTTCCTCCAAAACTCTACTTCTGACGTCTCCACCTAATCTCTGAAATTTTATTCAGTAATTATTATTTTGCTTCTTCTCAATAGTAAATAGGTTCGCCCATCTCCTCGTTCACACGCCTATCCATTCTCTTGAGCAGGAGTTGAGGTTTATCCCTTGTTTTCTGTTCAGGATCAGGTTTCCGTTTCCTTCTAAATTCTTTTCAATTCTCTTTCATTCTCAGCTTTAGTGGCATTGTTGCCTTGCTTAGTGTGAATTGATTTTGAAAAATTGCGAACAGAGCGTGATACTTGTTGCAAGATGAATGGGACATTCTGTTTCTGAAATTATGGAAAATTATGGCGGAATAAACGAAATCCCTGAAGAGTGAAGGCATTATAATAACGCCTTCACGAAACTTCTGAGTCGGCATGACGGAAATACAAGTCGTCAGTTAAGTGAAAAATCTCTCCACTTTAATCCCATTAACCCTCTAGGGCCATTCGTATCATATTTGATACAGTATTTCCCTATAAGGAAACATTTTGTATTTCCCTATAAGGAAACATTTGGTATTCATTGACTGAGCAGTCAGTACTGCTTTCATTTGAAATTTATAAAATATTTCTCTTAAAAAATTTTTCAGGAAAATATTTCTTTCAAGGCTTGTTTTCATACTGTATCAAATATGATACGAATGGCCCTAGAGGGTTAAGGCTTCTACTTGTCATAAAGTGGGGGATCAGTTCTATATTGTTATGAAGTAATAAACAGATCCCCCACTAATATGTTACGAATGGCCCTAGAGGGTTAATGCTCTATGTTGTTAGCGAGCACTTTATGCAAAAAATCCTGCTCACCAAAAATGCATCTCTATCAGTAAACTACTTAAAAAAAAAAAACAATTCTGACACCATTACAATTCAATAACGTAAAGTTTATATATATATATATATATAAATGTTTAAACATTATATTTAATGGATACTACTATCTGAGTGAATGTTTTTTTTTTGTTTTTTGTTTTTTTTTCTATACTTAAATAATACATTTTAATTATCCATCGTTGGAGAAATCTTGTTTGGAAAATGTCTGTCTTCCGGCCTGATTCGAACCTGCATACCCACATATAGAGAGATGCCACCATTAGATCTGGTGTGTTTTACCACTCAACCACTGCAGGATGATAGATATGTTCCAAACAAGATTGCTCGAATGTCTAGGCCGGTGGATAATTAGAATGTATTACTTAATTATAGAAAAAACAGACTATCCACTCAAATACAAGTATCCATTGAAAAATGTTAAAAAAATAAAGTTTTAATAAATATGTCGGTTAATACAATTTTCGTAAATTTCCGTATAATTTTATAATATATATATATATATATATATATATGTGTGTGTGTGTGTGTGTGTGTGTGTGTGTGTGTGTGTGTGTGTAAACTTATCACTATACTCGTTTCGAAAAACCCTGCCGCGGAAGGAAAAAATGGTTGTAAAAAAACAAAAAGTTAAGCACGTGAACATCAGTCAAAGTACGTAGCCCAAAGAAAAAACCCGAGACGAGTAATCTATAACAAAAAAGCGCCCAATGCGTAAGCAGAGCAGAAAAAGTAAATAACCTAAAGTGCCAACAAACCTACCAAAGTTTCACCTAACCGGGTACTTCAGGGAAGGTGAAGATCCTGTTAGGTGAAACCTTGGTAGGCTTGTTAGCTCTTTAGGTTATTTACTTATATATATATATATATATATATACATTAAAAAACCGAAATAGAGGTTGTTCCAACGAGAGAAATTGGTATAGAAGAAAAAAGTGCGAGAAACCATGAACGTTTTGTTTAAAATGTAGATTTATTGCTGTTATTATCAATATTACTTGCTTTTTGTATGTTATATTAAATGTCCATGATGGTATTTGTGTCGCTGCACGTGTTTCGAGTCTAAAGTTGACCCTCTTCAGGCGAATAAACTTGTGACTTCATATATCGAGATCCGTTTGTTTTTCTGATGGCCAAAGATGTTCAAGCAGGCAGTGTCTGTTGGCAAGGTCATGGCTTGTGTTTTTTTTGTTTTTTTTTTGTTTTTTTTTGGTGGGGGGAGGATTTTGAAAGCGTATTCATGAAAGGCTCCCTAGAAAAGGAAAAAACTAGTAATGCATCAGAAATGCAGACATCTAAATAAAGACATCTAAATGAAGTAATCAAGTCGAAACGCCGAGGAAAACTGAGGACAGGTGTGTTCTTGCTCCCGGATAACGCTCCTGCACAGCACAGGATGCAGTAAGTGAAGCAGACAACTTTGAATTGCTGACCTCATCCCCCTTACTCACCAGACTATGCTCCATCTGACTTCTTCCAGTTTCCTGAACTCAAATCCTACTTGCATGATCGATGTTTTAGAAACAATGATGAGATCATATGTGGTGTGGAGGAGTTTTTTTGTGGATGGGGGACCAGGACGCCACCTTTTACCGTGGTGGGATTGTAATGCCTCAGTATCTTTGGACCAAGTAGCGGAGGAGGACTATATATTCAAAAGTAATGAAAAACTGTCTTTTTTCTCCAACTTCTTCTGGGTGAGGCTTAGAACTTTCTAAACGACTCCTGTATATATCTGTTACTTACACGCGTTTGTTTAGGGTTTTTTAGTTAGGGGTGTTCATGTGTTATACGTTCGTTAATCGATTGTGCGGTTTTAATGTTTTCAAATCCGTGAGTAGAATAGTGGCATATCACAATTTCATGACCCATTAGGATCGTAGGGTCGTCACATATACTGCAGTTATAGCAATAGTGGTTCCTCAAGAGCAGGATAATCTGGGGGAGCACTTCCACCTTCAGGTTTGCTTCGACTTCATAGCCGTAGATTATTTCTCAGCTCGAGGTGAGGCAGCTCAGTCTGTCCTGCTATTTAAATCATGTCTGGGGAGATATATTCATGCCTTTTCCAAGCGTATTTGTGGGAAAGGGAACGAAATAGTTGCGACGTGAAATTGAACTCGGTACGCCGATTTCACAACGTCAATGACCCCACCCCCGGCTTTTAAAACCGGCTTGATTTTCTCTGAAGGTGTTGCTAGAAACAATCACAGTGAACGCTACTAAAAGCGTTTATCGATTGAATTAAGAAACACTTTTTATAAATAAAAGAATAATTTATGAAATAAAGGTTAGAGGCCACTTAAAAAATTATCAGACCTCTGTCAGAATGTTCAATTCTCTTGAGACAACACGGGTTAAAAGCTAAAATTGTCTTTTTTTTTTCTATTTTCTCTCTATATTTTTAAGCATTTCGTTCTTTTTCTTTCTTTCTTCATTGCTTTCTTCCTTTCTTTATTTTTTTGCGTTTTATGCCGGGAATCAAAAGCAAACCCCTATACGATTTATTAGTTAATAGAAGTTACGTTTATAACCTGAGTGTTAATTAAACATGTTCATTGCAAAAAAAAAAATTTAAATTAAATTAAAAAAAAAAATACGGAAAATGCAGTGGTGTTGAAACCACCTATAAACTTTCAGTAAAATTGGATAGGGGGTTCCAGTGCCAACCTCTCTGTAGCGCCATGGATGCAGACTGACCTTTTTAGTTGACTGCAGCACAAGAGCTGTTATATTTTAGTATTGCATATTAGTATCTCATCATATCAGCACATCTTATCTTTTAATAATATGACAAGTCTTGGGACCAATTTTTGCACTCACTCTCGACAAACGCGGAAAACAATTTAAAAATGCTGGTAAAACTAAAAAAAAAATGAATTAAATTTCTCTTCTTCTTCTTCTATGTGCCCTGTCCCTTTCCCTTGTCTGTCATATTTAACAGAACATATCCCTGTAAGCCACAACGTTTGACACATAGGCATATACACACATGCACATGCCTGCGCACACGCACACGCACACACACGCACACCCGGTTCACACTCCACCCACGTCTATTGAACAGATGAAGAGGCTCATCCATTGTTCCCTGTTTAGGATGTGGTTTCCGGCTTTCTCTTTTCCAATCTTTTCACTCATACGTAGCCCCCTGCACATCAGTGACGTTACCGCCTTGCTCGGGGTGATATGATTAAAAGCACACACACACACACACACACACTGAAGGAGGGAAAAATCAACGTAACACCAATAATTAGCGTATAAATTAATTTTTTTTAAAAATCATTTCACACCAAGCAAGGCATTTCACTGCCACTGTTGCGCAGGGGGTTACATAGGGGAAAGTGATGAGAGAGTGGTTAGGGGGTTACATAGAGGAAAGTGATAGGAAATATCAGAAGGAGGATGATATACGGGTAAGGATACCAAGGATGGGAAGAATGTTTGAGAGAATGGATGCAAGTTAGTGTGTTAGGAGGTATCTATTGACCTTACATTTAAACTCCTGAAGATTGTAGCTGTTGGGGAAGAAAGTATACGGAAGGGAATTCCACAGGCGGAAAGTGCGAGAAAAGAAGCTGTTGGAGTAGAAATCGCGGTTACATCTTATCTGTTTCACTGTAAAGGGGTGGGACCTAGTTGTTAATCTAGTATCTCGTGCAAATTCATACCTAGGGGGCACCAGTGATCTAAGTTCATTGGGGCAGAAGCCGTGAAAGTATTTATAGTAGAGGCACAAGGAAGTTACATCAAACTCATTATAAAGATAACGATAGATTGAGAAAAAATGGCAGTCAACTGTAGAAACCTACTGACGAGTGAACTGAACGTTTACAAAAGGCTTTGTCTATGTCATACCCTCGTTAGCTGGGGTTTTTATATCACACAGTTGTATATCTAGGTATTGGTATATTCAGTTAGTTACTCGTAATAAGATTGATCCACGGTAGATTCACAGTTGGTTCACTCGATAGATTCGCTATTCGCAGGACTCCGATTACTCGTTATTTGCTCAACGCTATTCTCCCAACGATCAACTCTCCAGACTTCTGTCTGGTGCTTATATAATTATTTTAGTGATCACCTGATCGCCAGTGAAATAAGCCATTTCTCTAGTATTATTCTTTAACTGGCGATCAGTGTTCATTCACACGCGTCAGCATTTATATTTTCTACATGACATTTTACAAAACTCTGGAGTCGAGGTGAAGAATATAACATCAAACAGGTAAGTGATAAATTTTGTTTGTATCAATCGTTATATATATATATATATATATATTAATTAATGTGGAGAAATTTGTCAGCTAAACTGAGAAGTGCCATGCCGACTTTGGATATCCGTAAAGGCAGCATTATGATGTCCTCACTCCTCAAGGTTTATTCTTCAATAGTAACCTTTTCCCTCCGACCTACCACTACTAACCCAACGGTCAAGCCACATGCCTCCCACTACCATAAGAGAAATTACTACTAAGATTACTCTAGCTTAACCCTATAACAGCCAACGTTCCCCCACCCTTTCCTTTACTAGCCCCTGCTTCCACCATTAGAATTTTTTCTCATTCTTTGATTAAACGGGGTTGACAATGCTTGTCTTAAACTGACATGTTGAAAATGACTATTTCCCCACTAAATGTTATCTGAATTTACATATATATATATATATATATATATATATATATATAAAACTAAATTTGTTATTGAACACGTCTCGAAAAACCCACCGAGTACAAACGCGGAGGAGAAGAAAATGGTAACAAAAAAAGAAACGAACTAAGCACTTGAACATTAGTCAAAGTACTAGTCGCAAGAAAAAAAACCCGAGACGAGTAACCTAAAACAAAAAGCGCTCAACAGACAAGTAGAGCAAACAAAGTAAATAGCTAACCTAGAGAGCCAACGAACCTACCAAGGTTTCACAAAATTGGATCTTCAGGGAAGTATATATATATATATATATATATATATATATATATATATATATATATAAATTTGTGTATTTAGGCAGCAAATGTAGACAACAACTATATTAACAGGATCTCTTGCATTACACATGTCTGATCATTTGTCCATTTCTAGACATCTACAACAACATTTCTGTCTACATTCACAATATAAAAGATAATGATCGATAACACAACCTACACAAAGAACATGACAAAAGCAAACTACAGATCCTCGAGACAATATTCATTAAAAATCTTAAGCCGTCAATTAATAGAATCAGCTATGAATACTGTAGTAATGTCCTAAAATGTTTATAAAAAGAGCAACAGGTGCATGACTATGACATTACAACAAAGTAATTTCATAGTGGATAATTTTTACTTTCTAATGAACGATATGTAAATTGTTAACAGTTATATTTGAAGCAATTAGAAGATTTAGAGTAATTTTTATCAACACAGTTGTGCAGTTATTTTTTGTTACCACAACTCACACCCCTGAAGATGATCTCGGAAGGAGATTGAAAGTACTTGGGGATATCGAGAAATGAATAATACAATCATCTGTCAACGTTACAGCTCATTCCTTACATCATTTAATTATAATACGCAAAAGATTATCCGTGAGTTTAAACGGATCTTATTAAAAATAAACACACACACACACACACACACACACACACACACACACACACACACACACACACATATATATATATATATATATATATATATATATATATAACTTTATATTATAATTATATAAAGTTGTTTAACTCAATTCAACCGTTGCTTTTTTTACTATTTTCTCTCTTCTTTTTTTTTTTTTTCAATTTTTGAATAAGTTGTTGTACATCTGGATATAAATTATGGATAAACATATTTTTCTTCTGAAAGGAAATTAAATGTTTAAGATAGTCTTGGGTACCAAGAAGTTTCTTGATTATCGGGTACAACAGATTTTTTTCTCATTATGCAATAAACGCCGAGTCTTAATAAAATAGAATCTCATGGGGTAGATTGTTCTAGTTCTACGTACCATGCCTCTTTTAGATATCACAATTTTTACTTAATTCGCATTGATAATCTCCAACATTTCTTCTCTCCACAGACACCAGTGACTGAACTCACAATTTTTGAGTCAAGACGAATTAACTACAACTGAGATATCCAAAAAAACGCATGATGCTTAAAATTAGAAGAATCTACTCCAATGGATTAAATAAAGATTTCGGCTTGAAATTCCAACGTATATCACCTGAAGAAGGCCGAAGCATACAATAGACGAAACGTCGTGAATGTGACAGAAAAGCTGAATACAACATTCGGACAATGTAATTAGTGCAAATAGTTACAATACCTCGTCTCAAAAATATAGTCAGATCCTGAAGAAATGTAATATAATAATCTGGCCCCACCCAAGAAGGCTAATGAAGCGTGGGTGTTTTCGGTCATTGAAAGCAGCGGATGTCATTTTGACCCTATTTCCGGCAGAGCGGAAATAGCTCAGAGCAAACAGACAGGTGACTCTGAGAATTACGTGGGCGTCGAGTAGGCGTTGCGGATCGAGGCAAAACCCGGAAGAAAACGAGTTCCGGTTTTGGAAGATATATAAAGACCTCGAAACACAGAAGTCGAAGAGAAGTCAGTCAGTCAGTCAGTCTCGACAGACGAGTCTGGGCAGAGAGCCAGACAAGACCAGAGTAGAGGAGAACAGATACGACACCCCCCCCCCGTCAGCTGTCAACCTTGGAAGAGCGCTCCCTCAACTCTCTGTTCACTAGACCACACGGTCCATCTTCATTAATAAAAACACAAGTCATATTTTTATATACACCCGTGTTTGTCTGTTTATTGGTATACAACAGAAGGCCAGAGCGTACAACGTCCGAAATGTCAATTTATTTGGTAATACAGATGGGAACAACAGTCCGAATAATGTAAGTACTATAAATAGTATTTACAAAACCACCTCTCGGAAATATAGACAGGTCAAGAAAACCTATAACGAAAAGGTGGACAACAAAAAAATATTATTATCATAAAGCGATAATATAAAAATAGAAAACAAATAAAAAAGAAAGCTAAACCCGTTTTAAAACAGGCGTCCTACACCGTCAATTACATACTTAAACGTATTTAAAGGACTGGAATATAAAAAATTACTATAGAAAAAGAATCCGCTTTGTTATAAAAGAAATTTTTCTGTAGTAATTTATTTGTGGCAATTTCCCTGAAGCAAATCTATTCGACACCGTTAACTTGAAGTGTCGACAATTAACGTCTAAATAGTTTTTAAACTCGACCATGAATGAACAATTCATTTGTCAGATTCAATTATAGATATAATATGGAAGACCACATTTGGCAAGGCAACGAGAAAATAACAGAGCAATAGGAAGACTAACGATAGGGTGGAGGATAGAATACGTCGATCAAGTTGAAAAATGCCGAAGAGTGTTATGATCGAGGTGAGAGCCTTTGAGTTGCGGAGCAGAAGGTTCGCGAGACAGTCCAACTGCGGAGCGTAAAATGGGCTGGACAGAGGCAGAAACCATCAAAGAAGCAGGAATTGCTTCAGGAGGATTGGAATATTACTAACAGGACACAAACCAAGATTTGATCAACTCTTAACGGATCACCCCGGCTGAAATATATATTCCAGCAATCAGACGCCAAAGTGACCCAGTAAGAGCTTATGGAATATCGCTAACAGGACACAAACCAAGGTTTGATCAACTTTTACTAGGTAATCCTGGGGTCTGATTGCGGAAATATATATTCCAGCAATCAGACGCTAGGGTCATTACATGTAATGAGGGATATGAAATACCTGATCAAATATGCAAGATGGATTCCGTGAAAAACAGTCGAATGGTGACGTTTCGTTCCTTTCACGATAGGGTTAGGGTTACATTATAATCTTCTAAAAGAAACAATGTATCAACAAGGGAATAAAAGTGTTTAATATATATACACACAGATTCTTCTTCTTCTTCTTCTTCTTCTTCTTCTTCTTCTTCTTCTTCTTCGATGTGCTCTATCCCTTCAGGACACAGGCGATCATGGCTTTCCACGTCTTCCTGTCCCTGGTGGCTCTTAACACGCCTTCTCCTGTTACACCATGCAACCCACGTTTTATCATCCACCTGATTAGGTCCTTCAAATATGTTATCCGCTGCTTTCCCCTGTCTCCTTTTCCCTCTATCTTGACTGTTATAGAGAATGAACATAGTGTGGTAGATTAACGCTGAACTGATTCATCATCTCTCGTCGCAGGGGCTTTTCTCGGGCTTTTGTTTCGCCAGGTCTACTGCTGATGTACTGACGATAATTGCGGAAGGAGTCTATTACACTCTAGAATAAAGAAGGTGAAGCCCTCGTTGTAACATTGAACATATTGCCTGTTTCACATTTCTTCCTAATCTTTTGAACAGGAATAAACGTTCATCTATTGTTTCCTGTTTAGGATTGGGTTTCTGGTTCCTTCTAAAGTCTTTTCCTTCTCTTTCACCCCCAGTGGCTCCTTGCATCTTCGTGACATTTCTAGCCTTGTTTCATTTTTTTTTCTTTTTAATAATGTTCACGCTGTACAAAGCATAAGAGCCACTCAACGTAGCATCACAATTTATGTCAATATATAGAGACGATAACGGTAAACCCTAGACTTGAACAAGTTAAGATTTTAGCGATTGGGGAAACATTTATTTCCTTTTTTTGTTTTTATGTTTTTTCCATATTTCTTTCGGTTTTTTTTTTTGGTTTTTTTTTTGGTTTTTTGTCATTTCTTCAGTGTCTTTATGTTTAAACAATTTTCTGTTTTCGTTGTTTTGTTTTTTTTATTTATATTCGTTTTCATGTTAGTTTTAACTTTGTTTTGTTCTTTCTTCGACATACGTCATTTTTCAGTTAACGTTTAGGTTCCTTTTACTCAGATTTAGTTTTCATTCATTCATTCATTCATTCATTCTTTCTTTCTTTCTTTGCCACTAGTCTCCATATTTATCTCTAACTTGTTTCTCTTTATCAAGGTTCCTATCGTTCTTGCTGGTTTTCTTCTGTTTTTCTCCTAGGTAGACGATAAATGATTACGTCCGTTTACCTCCACTTACTCGAGTGAATCACAATATTCCGTGCTTTAAGAAAGCACTTGAATGACCCACAGAAGTCAGGAACTTCCTAATCTACACTCGTTTGATATTTTAAAATAATATTCACCTCGTACAAGGCTCAAGAGCCACTCGAGGCAGTGTGTTACAGAGTAAGCGGCGGAGTTTATGAAGATATATTAACGGAAGAAAACGGTTAACCCTATACTTCAACGTGCTAAGATTGTAGTGATCGGGGAAGTATAACTCGAGATTCGGTTCCACGAAGCAGCGGTTTATGAACAGAATCTGCTCGGGTGGAAGTTACATCTCAGCAATGGAATACAAAGAGAAAACGGCTTGGGATGAAATGATTAAAGACAAAGTAGTAGTAATAGTAGAAACTGTTTTTTGTTTTCTCTTTGATAAAAAATCATTTATCAGATTACAGTTTTTGCCAGTAATTTATTGAATGAGTTTTCCTTATTATATGAGGAGTATTCTTTAGCAGTGGGTATAAGCTCGGAATGAGAAATCAGCTAGCCGAGTTCGAATCCCAGTCGAATTTTTTTCATTCACTTGCGCACAAATACCCTTGGGAAAGGTATTAATCCATCCTTTTCATTCTAGCTATGGGTTGTATAGCAAGACAGATTGGGTTCTGTGGCCTTCATTGTCAACAAGTCTACCACAGAAAGAAATGGCAACCTACTGCAGGAAAATCTTCTGTCATGTCAGTCATGTCTTGAAAGCGATAGGATCATCCAAGTGTGTATCAGTATGACGCATTAACTGACGCATTAGCACAATCTTATGTATATCAGATAAAGATGGTTCATCTAGGAATTCGTTTAACGTGTACACCCGTCTTCTTCGTAATCTTTCCGGTCGCTCTGACATCCACAGATTGCGTTTCAATAACGCCTTCTTGTAATTTCATTTACCGAATCCTGAAATCTGGAGAGATTATCAAATACTTTTGCTGAAATATTTTCTATCTGGCGCTACGATCGAGTCGATAATATTTATCGTCTTGGAAGTTTTAATTCCGTTTAATTAATTGAAGTAACGTTGACGAGTCGGAAAGAGTTCAAATTCTGGCCGACTTCGTTGCATTCACTTTCACACAAATACTCCTAGGAACATGTGTAAATCTATCTCTTCTACCCACCTGATATCTCTAAGTTAAATAATATGACAGATCTCTAGTTAAGATTGTCAACCAGTCTTCCAACCAAACACAATCTCATCAGGTTCTCTGCCGCGGGGCAGAGAGGAATTCAGACGGGGCTATGCCGAAGAGCAAAGCACACCGATAGATGAAACAAACAATGTTTTAAAAAATGACAAAAACGGATTGTCTATTCAAATACAGGTATTGAAGTAACTAAGGTTGAATATATATATGCTTGTAAATTCACCGTTGAATTACGCTATCAAAACGTGATGGCAATATTTAATTAATTTTTCACTTACGTTGTACGTGTAAAATATTGAAAAGTTTACGTTGCTCTGTGTTTTCTTGTAGATCTTGGACATTAAACTATTAGCTTTTAATCTGAAGAAGTTTTCTTAAAGAAGTATTTCTGTTTTTTCATTCGCTTATCGATTTTTAATCTAATTTTTAATCTGAAATTAACAATGACTTACCCTTCTTACATATCATGCTACATAGAACCAATAAGGATCTTCGATTAAAAGTTTTCAAGATGTCTACCAAAATACCGAAAAGTAACAAAAATAACCTCATAAACTATTACTCTCATTTTCGAAAAAGAACCATGGTCGATTTATCAGGAAAGCGATTTCTTATCGGTCTAGGGAAGCGATCCCAGTCCCGGAAAACTATAGCAGAGGTTGACCCAAAGATTTTGTGAGTGAAATTGGGTAAAAAAAAAAACTATTTGTTAATTGTCGATGGGTGTGCCAGCACGATGTTACAATCGAGACTGAGGGTTTCAACGTATTGGCATTGTTCAGACTCTTGATCACGCCATACAATGCGTTCTCTCCTAGAATCTGAAACTAATATTCCTTCATCATAGTTGTAGTAGAGGTGAGTTTAGTGGGCGTTTAAGCAAGGTGTATGCAACAAGAATTTCATTAACGACCCTAGTATACAGGCGTACTCGGATACAATACTATTATGTTTACAGAAGGATTTTATTAAAAATCATTTTCAATAATTCTTTGATGAACAAACATTCTGTTAAAATAAAGTATCTTGTTGAACAGAATTTTACATGTATAATTCTAATACTAAAATTATTTAAAATATTAAATTTTTGAATAAATAAAGAATATACAAAGAAAACAAGAAATAAAAGCTAATGTTTTTGCAAACTTGTCTTTCATTAGGGCAGCGAATGCTGGACAATGTCATCAACGATGAAGAAAAGACTTGAAGCAACCGAAATGTAGTTCTACAGAAGGATGCTGAGGATATCATGGACTGAACATGTGAGCAGCGACGAGGTTTTGGAGGGGATGGAAACGAAAAGGAAACTTATACTTAACATCTGGAAAAGACTGCTACAGATTCTACGATACGTAATGAGGAAGGAGGACTTGGAGAAGCTGATACTCACAGGACAGATAGAGAGAAAGAGAGACAAGAAAAAGCAACGCTTGAAATAATTGATGGGCTTGAACAAGTGGATGGCGGAGTAGGGTTTGCGAGGAGTAACAAGAGAAAGGGTGTTAAGAGCTACAAGGGGGAGGGAAATGTGGCGGGCCATGATCACCTACGTCCTGAAGAGACACGGCACACAGAAGAAGAAGACAAAAATCCAAGTGTAGAATCTGCATTAGCATGATAAAATGTTATAATTAAGTAGGGGATATCAGGCTTCATGAATGGTATATATATATATATATATATATATATATATGTGTGTGTGTGTGTGTGTGTGTGTGTGTGTGTGTGTGTGTGTGTGTGTGTGCATAAAGTTACACTGTATTTTGTATTATAGAATAAGCTCTAACGAATGTACACTTAAAATGTATTTAATGACTCGTGTTAAATTTAATGTCTGTGACAATATCAGACCACGTTATAACAATACATTATTTTAATTTTTTATTTTTTATTTCAGAGAGAATTAAAAAAAATAGAGCAAAATGATAAAATATTTCCGGAGAACATCTTTTGTCACAATGGCATTATTGGTTCTGCTGTAACTGAAAACGCAAGATTAGCGGTTAAAAAGAAATTGAATCTTGTTTCCTACTCAAAAACGATGCCCCCTCCCACATATATATATATATATTCAGTAAGGTAGAAACGCTAAATAACTCGGATTTAGCTAGATATTTTTTGTCAATCTGTCACAAGCAAAATCTCTTTTGGATGCTAGACCTTTATCCTTAAATGTTTTAATGTGATTTAACCTTTCTGTTAGATTTAAGTATTGAGAAAAAGGGGCATGTGTTGGACAGCTTTTCGAATAAAAACATATCGTTCGTTCGTTGCCAGAGATTAGGGAGATGTTTACTGTATATATATATATATATATATATCGAAAAGGATACGGCTTGATAGTAAAATACTAATAGAGATCTTATTAATACTAATTGTTAAAATTAAATATTAAAAATGATCAAGCTAAGAGGGCTCAATGCAAATAAAATTATTTATTAACAGAGACAATATGTATTTTCTTACATATAAAAATTTTAAAAATTATGATATATTCGCTTCTTCAGCTATCTTTAATATTAGGGAAAAAATCAAAATTCTATCTTCTTCCTTTCCCCTTCCCCTTTTCTTTTTCCTTTCTTCTGTCTTTCTTTTCCTTCGTCCTTTCACTTTCTGTTCGCTACGGTTTTCCTTTCCTTTTCTTTGAAAAGTTGACTTCCGATTTATTTACCCACACACAGACTAATGTAATTTTTTAAAATGTTTTCATAATATTAAAGATCGCTGAATAAGCAAATGCAATTCACAGAGATGATCATTTGATCATAAATTTTTAACTTTTTATATGTTAAAAATTACATAAATACATGTATATATATATATGTGTGTGTGTGTGTGTGTGTACTAGCTGTAAATGAATAGATACATATATTTACTACAGTTATATGAATAATATAAATATGCATGTGTGTGTGTGTGTGTGTGTGTGTGTGTGTGTGGATGTGTAAAATTTTATTAAGAGATCTGTTAAGGTTTGTATGAAAAATTAAAAAAATGAAACGTCGAGCACAGATTTGTATCAGTTAAATGAACTAATTTAGCATGCTGCCCAAAATTATATATATATATATATATAATTTTGGCGTGTGTATACACCACTTATATATAACACGCTAAAATTTCCCTTCTGTGATTTCATACGCCTATGGCTTAGGGGTTAGCGACTCCGTACTAATAATATATCTGTCGAGTTTCGATCCCGGCCAGAAGCAAGTGGATGTCTACCACACTGATGAGCTGTGATACAGCGAAGCAGGCATATATGTGGATGAAGAATATATATATATATATATATATATATATACTGTAATTGTTGTTACAATGTTTTTAAATTCATATTATCACTACACAAAAAATTTCTCATGTTTCGAAGCCAGCCCATTATGTTTTGGCTTCATCCTCAGGTGATTTTTTTTAGAAATGAGAATTATCCAGTTGAAAAAACCGTTTATTTGTGCTGGATTTGTTATTTTTGGGTGTTAGAGGGGTTGGTCTGTATTTTGAGTTCCATTGACCTTTTTTCTGGTCTTAGGGTCAAGTATTTGTTTTTGGCAGAGTTCATGATAGGTTAATCTATTAATCTTGAAAGGGCTGGTGGTGCTGGAGCCTAGCTTGTTTGGTTTAGGGGTTGGTAGGTGTTGTCTTGTTTTGGGGTTGGTTTCTCCTTAATTTAATGTATGTTATATATATATATATATATATATATATATATATATATATATATATATATACTGACATGAAAACTCAACATATTGAACATTCAAAATTTATTTTAGCAATTTTTACAATTACCTCGGTCAGACCGTCTGAATGTTAATTTCACTCAGGATAATTTTTAAAAAAGGCAGTTTATAACAGAAGGACATTTTAAACCGGAAATTAATTAAGAATAAATGCATCAAATCCCACATATAACACAATACAGAATAAGGAATTAAATTACACATACACAAAACAATTAATAACACAAGCAAAACAGGAGGAAAGGACATACATGCCCACAACAGCACCCAGACAGAATTAATCACACATATTATTTAGGAAAGAATATATACATTCACAAAAAAGTGGAAAGAAGGAAAAGTGTAAAGAGAAACATATGCAGTCACAAATTTTAGCTAACACAAATTTTTTTAAAAATTAAGATTTTTTTTCCAAAATTTTAATTTCAAAATTTTATTAAAATTATTTTTCTCATTTGGACCGTAGAAAAAATAAAAGTAAAAGTTAAATTTACTTAGACTATTTTAAAGACAGTTTTTGATAAGGGAAGTAAACATTATATCATTTGAACCAGACATAATAAAAAAAAAAGGTACCTCTACTTTTCAGTATAAATTTTCAATACCTAATTTTAAAATAAAATTTTTAAAATGAATAAGTTATATTTTAGGTTTAAAATTAGTTTAAAAAAAAAAATTTTTTTTGTTTACATCACGTGGTGTATTTGTTCACAAACACACCACGTGATGTAAACAAAAAAAATATTCGGACGCTATCATGAAATACGTTTCTAATTCAAATTTAAAAATCACACGTTTCTGATGAAGGACCGAGGGCGGTCTGAAATATAAAATACAATAAGAAAAAATAAACAAATACTGTCCAAAAAAGTACATTTTTAAATTCAAAACTTTTTTTATTAATATTCTTTCCTATATATATATATATATATATATATATATATATATATATATATATATATTTAATCATATCACCCCAAGCAAGGCGAAAACGCCACTGATGCGCAGGGGGCTACGTAAGAGTGAAAAGATTGGAAAAGAGTAAAACCGGAAACCACAACCTAAACAGGAAACAAGGGATGAGCCTCTTCACCTGTTCAATAGACGTGGGTGGAGTGTGAACCGGGCGATAGATTAGACTATCTACTCCAATTGAAAAAAAAATAAAGAATGAAAAGATTGAAGAGAAAAACCGGAAACCACAACCTGAACAGGAAACAAGGGATAAGCCTCTTCACCTGTTCAATAGACGTGGGTGGAGTGTATATATATATATATATATATATATATATATATATATATATGTATATAAAGTTTAAAAATGTATTTTTTGACAGTATTTATTTATTTCTATTATTATATAAATATATTTGATATTTCAGACCGACCTCGGCCTTTCAGCAGATTGGCTCTGTATTTCATTATATTGGCTCTGTATTCTGAATACACTGAGCTCTCTGCCTGCATCACTTTTAATGTTAAAATTTTTTAATATTGATTAGGATCAGGTTCTTGGAATTTACCTTCCTACTCTTCCACTTCGGATTAAAGAAAAACAAATATATATATATATATATATTAGCATCATAGCCCGGCGTTGCCGATGCAATTCAAAACATTTTAGTATTAGGAGAAGATGCCAATGAGAGGAGTAGAGGAAAATCATTTATTAAAAGTTGGAAAGAAGAGCTGAGGCTGTTAGTAACCATTTTCAGTATTAAGAAGAAGACATTGAATGCATGTTGCTGTAGTATTCGAACGGAGTGTGGTTTCCTTTCCGGTCATACTTTTGTCTCCTTCTAAGGTGGGTGGGGGTTCTGGAAATGAATAGAAAACATTTGCAGGAAGTTGAGTTAGTAATAAATAAGATAGAAGTTTACCTGTTTTAAATGTAGATAATCAAACTGAGCCCAGTTTAACAATCTCAGTGCCGCGGCAGTAACTCATGTATAAGGAGTTTGGCCAGTAGAGTTTTGGTTACAATATTGTGCATTCTGTTCCTTTCGACACCACTCCCCTACGCCTAACTGGTCTTGGCTCTAACACACAAAGTATCATCAAAAGGAGATTTCAGGTTGTAAGGCATAGTTCTGACCACAAATAGCCTTCAGCTATGGAAAATTAACCGAGCTCTTTTTTTTTTAGGAGGCATGTGAAAAAAATCTACAAAAAACTGAGCACACCTAGTGTGAGTGCCTGTATTTTAATCGAAGATGGCTGCTAAATTACTTGGAACACAATGTTTACAATACTCACACAAACATCAAATCTCGTGATGCAATAATGTTTATAATATTAAATGGATGAATTCCTTTAAAGCTCGGTTATATAAAAAAATAATTATGTAAAAAACTGTTGTTTCGAAATTGTTCAAAAATTCCATTAAAAAACTATTTTCTTTTGTTTTGCGTAAACGTGATTTGATGTTTTGTGTGACATTGTAAACAACATGGCTTTCTATCCTGGGTTAAAAGCAATCGAAGTCTAACCGTACTGATGAGCTGTGATACAGCGAAACAGATTTGTCTGCGGGTGACTATATATACATATATATATATATATATATAGTTTCAATTTAGCTTTATGAATACACTTATGGTATGAAACTGACACCCATTACATAGTGTTAATTTCTGTGTCTCTACTTTCTCTCGCACTTCCCGCCTGTGGAACTTGCTCACATATTCTTGCTTTCCTGACGGCTACAACCTCCAGAAATTTAAATGCAATGTCAATACTCATCTATTAACCACTGGACTCTAGCTCTCTCCCCCTACCTATATCCTTCCCTTTCTCTCCACCTATGTATCTGTCATCGCACCTGCATTATCAGCTATCTATTCCTCACTCTTTTCTAATTAATCTTTTTACAGTTATGTAGCCCCCAGCTCATCAGTGGCATTTCTGCCTTGCTCGGGGTGAAATGATTTTTAAAAAAATATGTGTGTGTGTGTGTGTCTGTGTCTGTGTACAAATAAAAGATTTTGATATCATTGAAGTAATTGCGATGCTTCTGGCTACTTTTTTAAAATCCAATTGAACACAAACACACACGCGCGCGTGGTGCGCGCACACCCAAACAAACAAACACTTACCTATACATAAACTGACAATAAACTGCATCCAGCAGCAAGGTCACTGATTGGGAGGTAGTGAGGAGCATGGAACCACCTCTTAATTGCTGTTGTTCCCAGGTCCACCCTGACCCAGGGTGGTAGCACCTATTAGGGTCCCAGCTAATAGCAAATAGTTTGACCTTCAAACTGATGTAAAAATTCTATGAATTAAAAATATTACCAACAATACAATTTTGAAGGAAACAGATTGTTACCATAAAACATTTTTGAAGAAAAAAAAATTTTCAAAAAATCTGACAAAATCGACCTTCTCACTATAACTGAACATTTAAAAAATATCTTAAAACCCCACCTTTTTGGCATTAAATAACCCACAGAGGTGTTGATATACCGTTAAACAAAACTCAAACTCAAACTCAATACATGCACTACAAACAAAACTTTTTGGGCCGCTCTGCATTTCATTAAAAAAAAAAACACCTTGAAAATGATATTATATTTTTGTTATTTTTTTAAATTAAAAGATAAAATTTCAGCAACGACTGTGCATTTGCTTTTATTTTCCAATCTTTCTCAAGGCTTTTTTTGCGCCCCAAATATTCAAAATGGAATTCATCTGTCCCCAACACATTTTGCTAAATTACCAATATTTTGTATGAGAAACATTATATTTTGGACCGATTACACTTCAAAATAAAGCAGCTAAGAAATTTTATTCAAAGAAGGCTGCTCTCAAAGACACATTGCCAAGAAGTTGAAGATTTCTAGACACGGAGTGCAATGTCCGTTAGAAAGAGCAACTGGTACAAATGTTGACAGACAAAAAAGTTGGAGAATGAAAAGTGACACTTGCTGCCGAAGGAAATAAATGCGATTATTTAGAGCAAAAGCAACGGAGAGAAAACTGCTCCAGAAATGAAAATTGAATTTAGTTCCGCTCGACAGCAACCAGTGTTGCTCTGAACTTTGAATACTCGACTTAAAATCACCGGGGCTCACAGTGTGCATAGCAATCATGAAACCCTTGTTATCGAATGTAAATAAGCAGAAAAAAAATTATAGATAAAAAAAGCATAAGACTTGAACATTGAAAACGTTGCAAAATTGATTGTGTCCAAATTTGAACATTATGGTAGAAAGAGGAGTGTGTATGTAAACAGAAAGCCAGAAGAAAAATTTACTGATGAATGAGTGGTTTCAACCGTTAAGCATGGAGGTGGGTCTGTTATGGTTTGAGGAAGCTTTGGAGGAGAGGGGTCTGGAAATTTGATTCAGGTCCAGAGAATCAATACGAAAAGAACAATATCATTTGATTTTGCGAAGACAGGCTTTACCATCTGATTTACACATAACTAGAAAAAGATATGTCTATATTTCTGAGATGAGTTAGTATTTGCACTATTTACATTATTCGGACTATTGTCCTCGTCTTTGTTGCCATTTGTACGATGTTTTGGCTGTTGTAGGCTCCGACCTTCTTAAGGAGACATGGCCCAGCGGATATAGACGTTAGTTAGTTCTAGTGACTTGACCCAAAGAGTTGTGAATTCAATACCAAGTTACAGCAGTGGTGAACAAGTAACTTAGAGTCAGTTTAGAGGGTGATAACTCATGACTACCAAAGAGGAATGAGAATGATATACTCCAGTGATTGTTATAAAGGGTTCAAAATTCCTAGCACCTGAAGAAGGGCGGAGTGTACAACGGCCGAAACGTCATACAAATGGCATCAAAAATAAGAACAGTAGTCCGAATAATATAAATAGTGGAAAAAATCACTTTTCAACATGACAGTCAGTAAGTTAAGCGACATACGTGATACGCACTTTGGGCGATCATGTCTCGAAAAAGACATGACTGACTAGGCAGAAGATTATTACGCAGTAGGTTGGCATTGCTTTCTGTGGTAGACTGGTTGCCAGCCAAGGCTATAGAACCCAATCTGTCTTATTATTTAACCCATAAATGGAAGGAAAATATATATATATTGCTGTCATGCGTTGTGGCGTAGTGGATATCGACTCGGAACGAGAAGTTGGGGGTGCGGAGTTCGAATTCCTGTTGAATTCCTTGCATTTATATATGTATATAAAGACTCTTCAAAATTATCTCGAATCAAAACGGTAAAAAGTTTTGAAAATTAGGACTTTGCCGCTCCATCATTTAACCTTTCTACCAGTAAATTAGTAAGGGCTGAATTTAATAGAACTTCACCAACAAAAGAAGGTGGGGTCGCATTTGCGCCCCCCCCCCCCCCCCGTAAAATATATTTTCTTTACTTAGATTCCACGAATGCGCAGTCCAATAGACGTAATATCAGTCTTTCAGTTAAGTGCTGTACGTAATTTTTCCACAGTAAGTTGGCATTACTTTCTCCGGTAGACTTGTTGCCAATATTTGAGTTTGAAATACGTACCTGATGATCGCATAACGCATGAAACTCTGAGTCGTGCTATAGACGTAGGAAAAAATATACATTTATTAATAAATATATATATAATACAAATCTGTTCATACATTGAGCACTGTTTTATTTTCACCTGAATGATAATATTATACATATGTACACCCTCCTCATATGTATATTTATCAATTTACGTCACCATATATATTGTTACATGACAACTCTTTTTCGAAGTATGGATATCTTTGACGTTAGAAATTCCAAAAGTGAAAATATGAAAAATCAGAAAACTTACTTTGTCTGATTTTCTATATACACCCGGACAAAATGACAAGAACTAACAACAACAAAAAAAAAAAAGAAGCAGCAAAACAAAACAAAACAAATAACAAACAAATAAATGCAAAATATACACCAAGGGAGGTGCTGCAGTGGACACATGAACGAAATAAAATCTATTGCCGATTTGTCAACAATGGCGCCAAGTACAACGTGTGGTTGCGGTCATTTTACGTAAAAAGAAAGATGGTGGACACCCCCAGAAGATTTTGTCGATTGCCGAACAGAAAAAGGGAAAGATGTTCCATCGGAAAGCACGGAGGCGTGTATAAATCGAAGAAAATGACAAACAGTACGAATTTGTCGGCAATAGAAAAAAAAACTAATAGGAAATAAGAGAAAAACGAATCTTTGGGTGTCAATTGAAAATGAAAGCAAACATTCCTCTTTAGAAATAAGTTTCTCACGTAGATTTGCTCTTAGTGTCGCTATTTTGTTACATTAGATTCCAAAAATATTGTTTATAACTTCCTCATTTCTCTATCTATCGCTTTTTTCCTATGAATCAATCACTTTTCTATGTCTATCACTTTTCCATATCTATCTATCTATCTATCTATCTATCTATCTATCTATCTATCTATCTATCTATCTATCTATCTAAATCTGTTCTATCTATCTGTTCTATCTATCTATCTATCTATATCTGTTCTTCTATCTATCTATCTATCTATCTATCTATCTATCTATCTAAATCTGTTCTATCTATCTGTTCTATCTATCTATCTATCTATATCTGTTCTTCTATCTATCTACCTATCTATCTATCTATCTATCTATCTATCTAAATCTGTTCTTTCTATCTATCTATCTATCTATCTATCTAGATAGATAGATAGATAGATAGATAGATAGATAGATAGATAGATAGATAGATAGATAGATTAACATTTGTGTTGGGCTAAATGAAGAACCTTTTTTGCTTTGAAAAAAGAATTAAAAATTCTGTCGTTAACATGAACTCAAATGAATCACTGGGAAATATGTAAATATGCAACATTTAGTTTATAAAACCTACCCTCTCTCTCTCTCTTTCTCTCTCTCTCTCTCTCTCTCTCTCTCTATATATATATATATATATATACATGGCAAGCTTTCGAGAAAATATTCTGATAAAAGAGGGTGTGTTTTAATAGGGGAATCGTTCTGCGTGACCAGTAAAGTCATGAAGTTTTTCAGGTGTTTCCGCCTAGAAAGGTGGCTGCAGTTTTGATTCCTCTCGTGAAATAGTTTTTTTTTTTGTTTTGTTTTTTTTGGTGGAAGGGGAGAAGGGCTTTTTTCTTGTTTTTTATTATTGTTATGATTTACTGAATGCGCAGTCCAGTAGACAATATATGATAGATGTAATGATAATGATTGTTTAAACTATCCTATATTAATGGGTAAAGGGTTGACACTAAGTTTAACACCGATTAATGACAATCTCTTTTCCGTAGTCGTCACTCTGTGGGATGTAATTTTTTTTTTTTTTTTTTTTTATAAGCGTTTCACCCCGAGCAAGGCATGTCACTGCCACTACTGCGCAGGGGGCTACGTAGAGTGGAGAAAGGATAATTAAATATAGGAAACGTCAGAGGGTGGGTGATAGGCGGGTAAGGATACCGAGAATGAGGGTTGGGTAGATGAGAGTGTTTTGAGAATAATTGGGAGTTAGTGTGATAGGAGGTGTCTATTGACCCTACATTTAAACACCTAATTGTAAAACATTATGATTATCGATTTTAACCCTTCGAATTAATGCTCTCTACTGAGACGTCTGGAAAGTTCATGCCGACTTTTAGTCGTTCATGTTTTATTATGGGATGCATTTTAGTCACTTGAGGTTTTTTTAATACAGTAAATGCAAAATGCATTGCAATCAACAAAAATATGTATTGTGTATGTTGGAGTTGCTTTAGATAAGAAAATTGTACTGTTCGCTAAGTTTATAGTTGGTGCCTGTAGCCTTGTTGATGAACAACGCTCAGGCAGAACGCCCGCCACTACAGACGACGACCAAATCAAGTCATTTATTGAGAACAAACCGCAATACACAACGCGGGAATTTGCAAAACAGTCGGCATGAATTTTACCGACAATTCCATAAACAGTCTACGTACAGTTCTCAGGAAAATTTCACTAGAAACAAAGAAAAGAGTGCTGGATTGCTATGTGATGTCAGTTCTTCAATACGGCAGTAAATGCTGGACAATATCATCAAAAATGAGGACAAAAATTGAAGCAGCGGAAATGTGGTTCTACAGAAGGATGCTGCGAATATCGTGGACTGAGCATGCAAGCAATGATGAGGTTGGCAACAAAATGGAAACAAAAAGGAAATTAATACTGAGCATCAGGAAGAGACAACCTGAAGTTCCTGGGACATACAATAAGGAAGGAGAGCTTTGGAGAACCTGATACTGACAGGCCAGATAGAAAGAAAAAGAAACAGAGGAAGGCAGCGGATAACATATTTTCAGGGCCTGATCAGGTGGATGACGGAATGGGGTTGCGAGGTGTAACAGAAGCAAACATGCTAAGAGCCACAAGGGATAGGGAGACGTGGAGAACCATGATCGCCTACGTCCTGAAGAGACAGAGCACATAGAAGAAGACAGTTTTGGTTTCAAAGTTTTTCTTCTCTTAGACCGGTCGCCAACCTAAGCTATAGAACCCAGTATGTTCTGCTAGTTACCCATATTTTTTTCCAATATACGCTAGCGTACATAATTATGAAATATCACAATTGCTATCCAAATAAATTTGGTGCAATTAGAGGTTACAATTCCTAATAAATTTTGCAGTGTCTCATTTTTTAGAGACTATATCTGCTTGCCGTCGACAGTGACATTCATCCACCAAACAGATGTAAGGCGCGATCTGGGATTAGTTTATCGTTGTACATAAAACCATCTTTTTTCACCTTCCCATATTCCAAAAACTTTTTTGTCAAACTTTATTCCTTAATGCCGACAAAACCTGATGTTCATTGCTTTCAGAATGATTTGACCGTAAACTATGTGTATTTACCTCTGTCTGTCTGTCTGTCTGTCTGTCTGTCTCTCTCTCTCTCTCTCTCTCTCTCTCTCGTTCTCTCCCTATTCACTATCTTCCACACTTCCACTTTCTCTCTTCAACTCTCTCTCTCTCTCTCTCTATATATATATATATATAACTCGTATATTCACTCATTCACGCAATCTATCTATCTATCTATCTATCTATCTATCTATCTATCTATCTATCTATCTATTAACCCGAGAACACTAACCAAGGGTAGAAAGTACCCAGCGCAAATGACGCCATTTTACTTACAATTTAATTAAATTTTCAGTACCTGATTTTCTTCCCTAAATAATATGTCTTTCAGTTCCTATTAATGTTAACTCAAAGTACAAATTTTGAAGTGCCTGCATGTAAAATATTTCAAATAAAGATTTATATTTAATATTTTTTGATATTTTCAAAATCGAGTATGATATACCAATGTTTAGTATTGGTGCAATTTTAATTGATGGTTAGTGTTCCAGAATTAATGTACATTTGATCAGAGATCAAAGACAATTTATAATATTTTTTCTAAATTTAATTTCTCTTTGTGTACAAAGGAGATGAAACGTAATGACATAATGGATATCATCATGGAAAATGAATTAAGTTTGCCGAGTTCAATTATTGATCTTCTGTTTCATTGAATTTCACCCTGATGGAAAAGGCATGAATTTATCTTCCTCTTGCTATGGGTTAAACAGCAAGGTAAACAGGATTCTATAGCCTTAAGGGAGTAACTTCTCTAAATTCAGAACCAGCCTGAAGAGGGTTGGGCTCCGTGTGTCTAATATGACTTAGACAGACCACTGCTGCTACGACCAGAATGGGTTACAAGAAAACACACACACACACACACACACACACACACACACACACACACACACACACACACAGAAGAAAAAATAGAGCAAAACTTGATAAAATATATGTATGAATGTTACCTAGATGTTCCAAATATCCATGATATAGCATTATCAATCATTCTTCTGTCCGTTCTGAAGATCAAGGGAGCACAGTAGATGTTATTGACTTTTCAATTTTCTATAACTTGTCTATCATCTTAATCAAATTTCTGTTAAAAGACTGTTGCCTCTCTCTCTCTCTCTCTCTATATATATATATATATATATATATATATATGTAGATGGATGGATGGATGGATGGGTGGGTGGGCGGAGCTAAGTAAATAAGGTATTTTATACCTAACGGATATTGCTACATTGAGATACATCACCGCTGGTTTCAATGATTGGCTAGTCTGTTTACTCAGAAAATGACATCGAAAAAATCTCAATGTAACTCTATAACGGAAGCCAATATGGACGATGGGTAGCGGCCATATATGAAATACATTGCGTAGCCTCATGAGTAAAAGATGAATAAAGTGAATAAGTCTGAGGCATAACCGAACGATTACAATAATAAACTTGTCGACAACCAGGCATTTTATTGTTTTTTTTGTTTGTTTGTTTTTGTTTTTTTTTGTTTGTTTTTTGTTGTTTTTTTTGCTTTTTCTCTTGTTTTCTTTGCTTTTTTTTTTTTCTTGTTTTCTTTTATTCTTTAGGATACGTGAAGAAAACCTCCATGGGGAAGAAATAAGCAGTCAAATCTCGCACGATCACGCGTATGACGAGATTTGTAGAAAGCAATCTTGAATTGTGTTGAAAGCAAAAAAAAAAAAAAAATAATAATAATAATAATAATAATAATAATAATAATAATAATAATAATAATAATACTGACAAGCGCTTCATACAAAGTGTTTTAGCGTTCTTTCAACCGGACACAAAAGGTCAGTCCCTTGGTAAGTGGTTATTTTATGATAGGAGTCACACACACACACACACACACACACACACACACACACACACACACACACACACACACACACACACACACACACACATATATATATATAGGGGGGGGGGGGCTTATATATCTTAAGCCTAGTATGTTTAGGCAGAAATCCTTCGTTTAAACATGTTCTATTAAAGAGAGAGAAGGAAGAATATATGTTCATCTCTTTTGATAGTTTGATGTTAGAACATAACACAGTTAATTCACTAATTTTTTACAAGTTTACATTTAGTATCACCAAATGACTTACTGATATATATATATATATATATATATATATATATATATATATATATATATGTACCAACAAATAAAGACGATACTACGGTTTGAAATTAATTCTCAAAAATCTTTCTTGGAGCAAATTTTTTCGTTGCAATTAAAATTTGATAAATTAACTTCAATATTTCAAATGGTGCATTTCAAACAAATATAATATAATTTTTGTTTAAAATAGGATAGAAAAATATTTTTAAGACGAAAGTGTGTATTTTATTAAGGTTTTGAAAAGTATCTCAATAGATCTATGTTTAGAAACTTTTTTCTACGGTGGTCATATCTGTAAAATCGAATCCAACATGAGCGCCTTTTTTACAAAAAACAATTGGTGATTTAATTTTTGCAACAGTTTTTGCTTATAAATAATATAAGCATTATGGCCCACAAATATGATTTTCTCATAATTTCATAAAATTAATTTGTGGGGAGTAAGAGATATAAAGAAAAATTACCAAGATTTTCTAAAATTGAAATGTTTTTAAAATAGTTTCATTAAAATTTAACAATTATTTGATTTTTGAAAGAATTTCTATATCATTGTTTTTTTTTTCCTATACTTATTTGTAGTCACTCACTGACGGAAAGAAAAAAATTGAAGGTTCTAAACAGATTAAAACGTATAATTTAACAATAAAAAATCCTTAATAATATTACGTTATTATTCTGATATGTTATAATGGAAGAAACTAGCACCAACGACAACTGACTAGCCGAAGGAAATAAGAAGTAAGGAAGACGAGACGATGCGACTTCCGCTTCCTTTCCGTCTTGACGTATATATATATATATATATATATATATATATATATACCAACGGGATGTGGCTTCCCTCTGTCTATTCTACAAATATTTTCATGGCTTCTGCTTTGACTAGCTTATCTCACTAATGCCCACCTTCATAAGAATTTACTCGTGCTACCAGGCTGGCAACAAGGTCTCAACCTTTTACAGTTAAATCATCTAAATCCAGTCGCACTTCCCGCCTGTGGAACTCCCTTCCGTATACTTGCTTCCATGACGGCTACAATCTCCAAGAATGTAAATGCAACGTCAATTCCCATCTCTTGTCCACTTGAATCCAGTCCTTCTCTCGTTCTTTCCACATCACCTCATGTATCTTGTTCTATTACTTTCTCACTTTACCCTGGCAATTGTCTTTACACCGGTATTCCCATCCTTCTCTTGTTTGTTCTCTGATACCCACAGTAACTGGTTTCTTCTTTCTCTTCGCACTCTCCCTGCTTAAACTTTCACTCTTCTCTTTTGTAACCCCCCCCTGCGCACCAGTGGCGGTACTGTCTTGCTTGGGGCGAAACGATTATATATATATATATATATATATATATATATATATATATATATATATATATATATATTGTTACGAACCCGTTTGGGTCAGCAACACATAAAAATACAATTTTAGTTGAAATAATGCTGAAGGAAGTGAATTAAACTATAACGCAAGATAATTTTATACAGAAAAGACACACCCAAAATATTCATTAAAAACACAGGAATAAGGTGACAGAACTACAATATAGCGGAACTAGAGCAGGTTTAAATTCGTACTTGTTTTACCCAATATTCACTGGAAAATAAGAGGTGAGTCTAACGAGGAAGATATTTGGAGGAAGTTTAGGCGGAATGGAAAGAGGTAATTCAACTCGGCTAAAGTTTATATATATATATATAGCTAGGATTTGGTCAGAATGATTAACACAACAATCTTTACGTTTCACGGCAGCACGTGGTGTATTCACTGGATGTTGGGGAAGGTGTTCGTGTGAAGAATTTCAGCTGGTAGATTGATATGAAAGGTTCTTTCGACGTCTTGAACGAATCGCCGGAGAGAGGTCTACGCCTGGCCGGTAGCCCAACAACTCTACGGTTTTCTACTATTTCTTCCCTTTTATATAGAAATAGGGCCTATATTCATTGGCCCTCTCTTTCTCTGGTCTTTTCCTTCTTTTCACTGTAACCATAGTTACGACGCTTTTTAATCTCTTTTTGGGAAGGGTAGAACCTGACCCAGTGGCCTAATTCATACTACTCTCCTTTCTGGAGTGGTAGAACTGTGACCGAATGACCAGTTACTACTACTTTTATGGGATTGGTGACAACCTGACTAAATAACCTAGTTGCTACTATTCATGCTAAGGTGGCTATTTTTAGTCATGACCCAAGGCTTTTGAAGCGAAAAAAACGCTTCTAACTTCATCGTTACAGTATATATACTGGCTACTGGCGTATGATACATTATAAGCTAAAAGTCTACCTCCTTCAGCCAAGCGCCTATAGCTCAGAGGTAGAATCGCCGACTGACGCCATTTCCGTCGGGTTTCAATCCTGGGTTAAAAAGCAATCGGATGTCTAACCGTACTGATGACCTGTGATACAGCGAAAGAGATCTGTATGCGGATGACTATATATATATATATATATATGTTCAAAGAAATTCATAATTTGTAATCAACAGCCGATTTACAAATTATTTGGGTGACTACCACATTATACTTTTTTTTCAAAACAATAAACACACGAATAAAAACAATAACATTAATATTTTCTACATAAACCAAATACATAACAATTATAAACAAAATTATTCTTCACTTCGAGACACTACCCGAAAATACGCAACTCCCGTCGATTTACACAAAAAAATAAAATGAATCATCTATTATACAAAATTTAAAACGGCTAACCTCATCGTAAAAAATATCATTTCATCTGCAAGGTCCAAGCTACAGAGAACCAATATTATTTACGAATTTACATGTCATTTGAATAACTGTGTTCTTGATCCTACTAAATTCCTAAATAGTTATATTGGCCATACAACTACTAAACTGACTCGAAGGCTCATGCTGCATCTCTCAGAACGGAGCTCAATTCGATCTCATTTAAACACACACGGGAACCTACAAAACCCTATCTGTGACCTGTTGACAACACAAATATCATCATCCACCTGCAAGAAAAGGCTATAAATAATGGAAGCATTATTAATAAAGAAGAAAATCCCGACACTCAGCAATATCAACTATGAACACACTAACAACGTGCTTACCGGGTTCGGAACATAAAACATACACACTACTCTACAAACATACATAACACTACATAAATTCTGTTACACGTAAAATAAAATCCACCCGCGAATAATGGGTAAAAGTATAACCTAAAGCGCTCGGATAGACAAAACATTTGAACAATGTTTATATAATTTATGTCCCCCAAAAAAAAAAAAATCATAAGATCACAAGAGAAATTATATAACAATTAGTATCTTGTCCGTTAATTTTAATGAAACCTGAATAAAAGAGAGATTGCAAACCATATATATACATATATATATTAAAATAAATTCCGAACAATTCATATCTCGTAATTACAACATATGTAATTTTCGGAGTTTTATTTGAAAATATGCATATTTGGCTCTGTAATTTATATTTGAAAATATAAATATTTGGCTTTGTACATAGATAATACTATTTGCATCGAGCCCACTCCCTGGATTATTTTTAAAATTCATAACATTAATATTATTAGGATCTACTTTGGGTCTTTTACCTACATGCCATATTCGTTCCGTATATATATATATATATATCAACATGAATAGACATATACACACGTACACGTACATATACATACATGGACATAAATATAGATTTTTTGGGGTCAATGTTATATTAAGTACATATTCATATTAATTATCAGGTGTATATTAACTATATATAATATGCAACCAATGAATGCATAATGCATGAAACTTCGAGTTGTGATGTAGACGTAGGGTAATATATAATTTTATTGACACACACAACCTCCCCACACACACATATCTATCTAAACTTGGAACTTTTTTGTGTGTATGTGTGTGTGTGTCTGTGTGTGGCCGTTACCTATAGACTCCGAAACGGCTGAACAGATTTTCTTGAAAATTTACACAGTTGTACTATAAGCATCTGCGAATGTTCGTCCCTAGGTTTTGTATCGAGGAACCCCCGATAAATATCGAAAATCGATAATCGAAAAAATCGGGTTATAGAAGGAGTGGTCCGATTTTAATCAAATTTGATACACTGATAGACAAAGACATAAGAAACGATATTCCGAAGTTTCAAGGTTGGAGTTCTTACAATAGTGCAGAAAATCGATAATATATATATATGAAAGGCAAGATGTTTGTGTGTGTGTGTGTGTGTGTGTGTGTGTGTGTGTGTGTGTGTGTGTGTGCCTGATTATCTGCCTGTCTGTCTGAATTTTTTTCAGCCCTATTATTTTAGTTTTTGTTTCGGGTTTGGCTCTAAGTAGGTTTAAATGTAATTCTTAGTCTCAGCCATGATACCATTTACTCAGAGAACTTATTTAGCCTTCAAAATTCAGTTTACGAAGAAAAAAACTTATTTGATATCGATACCAGGAAATGAAAATTTGACTTAAATCCATTCATTTTCTTTCAGTCTACGATTTCACTTTAACAGGAAACAACTATTGCTTTTTAGTCTTTCGTGCCAACGTCCAAAAAGTCTGAGCTCCTGGACCATGGATTAGTTTTAAAGCTTTCATTACACCCGAGCAACGCCGGGCTATACTGCTAGTATATATATATATATATATATATTGAGATACCTCGATTTCGATCACGGCCAGAAGCAAGGGGATGTGTCTAGCCACACTGATGAGCTGTGATACAGCGAAACAGGCTTGTATGTGGATGACTAATATATATATATAGGAATGAACATATTTTATTTATAATTCGCTATTATTTATCATTGCTCATAATTATTATCAGATTAAAATTTATACTTATTATTGATACATACAGAGACCGCAAAAAAATACACACCATTCAGGAAAGGTGAAAATAGTCTTCATAGTTGTATCAAATTGCGAAAACAATTTTACTGAACTATTTTCTCGACACATAGCATTACCCTCATGTCTGCAGTATCAACAATTCCTGAAGGATGTTTAGGAGAAAACCGACTACATTGACGGCCCTTAGACATAAAATTGAAAATACATGTGCAGCAATCTCACTGGACAGTACTTCGCCGTACTAATAAATGTCTGAAAGCTAAAGGCTACCATTTTTGAGCATCTCTTGTGATTGTAGATTCCAATGGTTAATCTCGTAATGCCTGAATAAATTTAGTATCGTAATATCTGCTAAAGTTTTTTTATTTGCTGAAGTTTGTGTAAATGTTTGGCTGATTCTTTATATATATATATATATATATATATATATATATATATATATATATATATATATATTAAAATTTTCTATATTCATGGTTTAGAATGCTCAACGTCAGGGAGAGAGTGTTTATGGGTGGTCTGAGATCACTTCAGGCATGAAATTACAAGTCACTATCAATTGCTGATTTATATTTCGACATTCTCTCTCTCTCTCTCTCTCTCTCTCTCTTTCTCTCTCTCTTTATGTATATATATTAATGCAGGTTTTATTAAAAATGACAGACAAGGTATTATTATTATAAAGTTTTTAAATAATGTTTCATGTGTTTTTACGTTTTTTCTTTTCAGAACTTAAATTATATATATATATATATATATATATCAACTAGATCTCACCCTTTTACTGTGAAACCATTAAAATGTAAACGCAAATTCTACTCCACCAGCTTCTTTTCTCGCACTTCCTGCCTGTAGAATTCCCTTCCATTCACTTGCTTCCCTGACAGCTACAATCTCCAAGAATTAAAAACTAAAGTCAATAGTCATCTCCTATCTCACTAACCTGCATCCTCTCTCTCATGCTCCTTTCTTCGTCTACTCCACTCTCATCAGGATCCTCACCCTTCTCTTATCCACTTCCTGACACTGTCCTATAACCTGTCACTCTTTCTCATAACTTTCCTCCCGTGTAACCCCCTGCAAAACAGTGGCAGTAAAATGCTTTGCTTGAGGCGATATAATTATTTTAAAAAATTGTCCAAAGGTTTTGTATTTTCGAACGCTTTTGGCTATATTTTTAGACATGACCTAGAATTAATTTTGTTATTCTTGTAAATAAATATATGTAAAGTTTATGTATATAGAGTCATGTGTATGTTATGTTCTTCACTCTATGAACAAGACTCAAATTTTGTAAGAATTGTCCAAAAGTTTTGTTTCTTTCGAGCGATTTTGTTTTACTTGTAAATAAATCTGTGTAAAGTTTATGTATATAATGTCATGTGCACACTAAGTTCCGTACACAGGTATCACATTGTTACTGTGATGTTATTAAGTGTAGGATTTCTCTTTTGTATTAGTAAAGCCTACAGTATTTTTATTGTTTTACTTGTAAATAAATGTGTAAAGTTTATGCATATAGAGTCATGTGTATGTTGAGTTCATGTAAGCGTACGTACATGCATATATATTTTTTTTTTCTGACCAATGTTATATTAAGCATATATATATATATATATATATATATATATATATATATATATATATATATGCGATTTACGCATTACTCTTCAGCCATAAATTGAGTTCTCTTTGCTACCGGCGTGTGTATACACCGCATATATAAAACTCGTTAAAAAGTAATCGGATGTTTAGCTACACTAATGATCTATGATACAGCGAAACAGGCTTGTATATATATATATATATATATATATATATATATATATATATATATATATTTGTTTAATCATTATTTTTTATTTAAATATGTCGGTTGTTAATTCCATTTCGTTAATCTCCGGAACTTTTCGTACATTATATATAGCAAGTTTTATTAAATGAAACCGACAAGGTCTGTATGTTTATTTTTTATTGTATTTTCCGAATTTTCAAATCAGATGTTGAGTATTATGATCGGAATTGTAGGTGAACTGTCCGAAGTTCTTGTTTGTTTTCTTATTTTTGTTCAAGTAATGTCGACTACTACTTTATCAAGAACCATGTGCTGTCAGTGTGATAGGAAAGATTCCGTTAGCTACATCCTGGTATTTTTTACAGAAGTCAAAGTGACGCCATATGTGATGTTTATGTATATCTGTGTCAGTCAGTTAAGTGCCATACGTGATACACGCTTGGGCGATTATGTCTCGAAAGAGACATAACTGACTGGGCAGAAAATTATCCCGCGGTAGGTTGCCATTGCTTTCTGCGGTAGACTGGTTGCCAACCAAGGCTATAGAACCCAATCTGTCCTGCTATTTAACCCATAACTGGAAGCAAGAGACGTATTAATACCTTTCCCAAGGGTATTTGCGCGTTAAGTGAATGCAATGGATTCAACTGGAATTCGAACTCGGCTCCCCGGTTTCTCGTTCTGAGCCGATATCCACTGGACCACAACGCACATTAGTTATATTAAATAACAAAAAACTTGAAGACTTCTAATGGCAAAGACAAAAATAATAAGAAAGACAAGAAACTAGAAGAGAAAATATTAAGACTTTTCTACACTACATTAAACAAAAGAATTGGAAGGAAACTCTCATTGGCTGATAACAGTTTGTTCCGTGAATTTTTTTTTTTTTTTTTTTAGATTCTATAAATTTAATTCAAAATGTCAAGATGTAGGCATTTCAAGAACAAAATCCTGGGTATTTACGACACTTAACTTTTTTTCTCCTACCCCTTTTCATTTACTCCTACTCTTCCGGTGTTTCTATATTTGGAGGTAGCATCTATTTATCTGCCTTTTCTTGATGTTAATTATTTGTTTTCTTTTAGTGTCCATCCTCTCAAAAACCTCGTCATTGCTCGTGTGCTTCGTCAATACTGTATTCTCAGCATCCTTCTGCAGAACCACATTTCGGTTGCTTCAAGTCTTTCCTTCATCTTTGATGCAATTGTTCAGCATTCGCTGCCATATTGAAGGACAGACATCACATAACAATCCAGTACTTCTTTGTTTTCAGCACAATTCTCTTGTCTTAAAACTCTACTCAGCTTTGGCCATACCAATACGCCTTCGTATAACCACATTTCGGTTGCTTCAAGTCTTTCCTTCATCTTTGGTGCAAATGTCCAGCGTTCCCTGACATATTGAAGAACAGACATCACATAACAATCCAGTACTTTCTTCTTTGTTTTCAGCAAAATTCTCCTGTCTCTTAAAACTCTACTCAGCTTTGGCTACGCCAATACGTCTTCGCATCGCACTTTCCGTCCTCTGTGAGAAGACTCCCCAGGTATTTGAATTTCTGCACCTGCTAGAATTTAGTATCACCAACTTGTAATTGGAATTTTGGTTTCCTCTTTTTACTAATTACCATGCATTCAGTTTTCTTGTAGTTTATAGATAGTCTTTTTTTCTGTTTTCATTTCCTGTAGGATGTCTTGTAGCTTCTTTCCTGTATCTGCTATCAGCACTGTATCATCTGCGTATCTTATATTGTTCAGACTGCGGCCACTAATGACGAATCCTGGCATGATTTCTAGAGCTCTCAGAATTATCTGGCTGTATAGGTTGAATAGATCTGGCGAGAAGACACATATTTGTCTTACTACCCTTTCTATCTTGATGTATCTGCTGAATTTGTTTCCAGTCCGTATAGAGGCAGTTTGCTGTCAGTACAGGTTCTTGATTACTCTAAGGTATTTCCCGAATATGTCAAGGTTGCCTAGCGTCTCTATCAAGTCTTTGTGGCGTACTTTGTCGAATGCCTTTGCCTAGTCAATAAAACACGTCCCTCTGCGTTTCTATTACCCGTTCTAATAAAATTCTAAGTATAAATATTGCGTTCCTTGTTCCAGTCTCCTTGACGAAACTGCACTGTTCTTGTCCTGTTTCTAGTCAGACTTTTTGCGCGCTCTGTTCATCAGAATTCGGATAATGAGTTTTGTTATGCGACTCATTAATCTGATCGTTAGGTGGAGTTGACATTCATTTCCACTTGGCTTCATAGGTTTCTTCATGAGTGCTGTGTCCCTTCAGGGCGTAGGCGATCATGAACTTCCGCTTGGCTCTGTCTCTTAACGCTCTCAATATTTTACCTCTTGATATCACTCCCAAACTTCGCTCCGCGAATCATTTGCTCAGGCTGATCAAGTAGATCTCACGTTGCTTTTCTCTGTCTCTCTTTCCTTCTATCCGTCCTGTGAGTATTAAATTCTCCAGGCCCTCATTCCTCATTTCGTGTCCCAGGAACCTCATCTGTCTCTTCCTGGTGTTAAGTATGAGTTTTCTTCTCGTTTGCATCCTCTCCAATACCTCATCGTTAGTCACGTGCTCCGTCCATGGTATCCTCATCATCCTTCTGTAAAACAACATTTCTGCTGCCTGAAGCCCCTTCTTCATCCTTGATGAGATCGTCCAACATTCACTTCCATAAAGAAGGACAGATATCACATAGCAATCCAGCACTGTCTCTAATGAGATTTTTCTGTCTCTCAGTACTCTAGTTATGTTTTGAAATGAGTCCTTGGCCATGTTAATGCGTCTTCGGATTTCAGTTGTGCACTTTCCATCCTCTATCAGAATACTTCCCAGTTATTCAAATTTCTTTACTTGTTTTATTTTAGTTTCTCCGACCTGTAGTTAGCATTTTGGGGTCTTCTTTTTGCTGTTGACTATATATTCAGTTTTCTTGCAGTTTATGCTTAGTCCTTTCTTCTCGTTTTTTCTTGCTACCTTCTGTAGAAGGTCCTGCATTTTCCTTTATGTGTCATTCATCTACTGAGCTCTTCCGGGATTTCGCCACTGTTGTATACTTCATTTATAAGTTCTGTGATTTTGTCTACGCCGAAGTCGTCTAAGCCATCCAACATCTCTATTACAATGTCGTCTGCTTTTAGTTTGGCCAGTGCAGCTTCTACTTCAGATTTAATATTTCTGGTCCGTCGGTATTCCTGTGTATTGTCGGTTGCTCTCTCGTGTCGTGGAGATCTCTCATATATTTTTCCCACTGCTGAAGTATTCCTCTTTCTCTAACACGAGTGTTCCTTCCTTGGATCTTATGCATCCCGTTGAGGAACATATTTTTTTTGTCCAGTTAGTGCCATTATTTGTTGTGCATGTCTCATTTAATGGTCATGCTCAATCTCTCTATTTCTGCGCATTTGTCGTTAAGCCATGCCTATTTCGCCTGTCTGCATTTGTTCTTTATTTCATTGTGTACTTTCCTGTATTCCGTTCCATATCTTGGTATTATTTTCTGTCTCCTTTTCATCATGTTTAGAATCTCATCTGTGATCCACTCATTTTTCCTTTTATGCCTATTTTCCTTCGGGGCTAACGCTTTGAATAAAATGATGAACATATTGTCCGGTAGTGTCGCTACATGTTTTATATAAGAGAAAAACCTTCATTTTTTTTTCGTATTCCGTTGGTGAGATCTAAGTTCTACTCGAGAAGCTTCTACCCACGAACCACTGTTTTGTGGAAGCGACTCCCATAAAGATGCCTCCCTAATCACTACAATCATAGCATGTTGAAGTTTAGGGTTAATCCGTTATCTTCCCCACATATTCGAATGAACTGTATCTCTTACACTGTGACCCTTTTACCTCGAGTGGCTCTTGGGTCTTGTAAAGGGTGAATATTATTGTAAAATGAACTATCAAACGAGTGTGAATTAGGAAGTTCCTGACTTCTGTGAGACATTTTAATGCTTTTTGAAGCACAGAATATTGTGACTCAGTCGAGTAAAAGTAGGTAAATAGGCGTAATCATTTATCGTCTGCCTAGTAAAAAACCAGAAAAAAGGCGGGAAGGAATGATAGGAACCTTGATAAAGAGAAACGGGTTAGAGATAAATCTAGAGAGCAGTGCCAAAGAAAGAAAGAAAGAATGAATGAAAAAAAAATAAATCCGAGCAAAAGACATTCAAACGTTGACAGTGAAAAAATGACACATCGAAAGAAGAGCAAAACAGAAGGAGGACGAAAATGAAAAGAAAAACAGAAAAAAGAATTAAAAAAAAAGAACGAAAAGAGAAAAATGCTTAAACGTAAAGACAAGGAAGAAATGACTAACGTCAACGAAAGAAAGAAAAAAGAGAAATATAGAAAAAAATAAAATAAAACTAATGGGCAAAGTTTAACAAATGTGTCTGCAAAAAATGCTGTGTCAAAAGAATCGTTTTTCTTTTGATATCGCGATTGCAGTATACACCTTCGTCATTTTTTTTTCATTATATTTTAAAAAGCTACTTTTAGAATCTTAATAAAACCCAAAAACGTTAAACTGGCTTTATACATTTTCTGTATGTGGACAAAATAATGGAAACACCTAGAATCATAATAGCATAATTTGGAAAATTTGATTAAACTGTCAAAAGTTTTTCTATTTACATGTTTGTTGATTTAATATTAATAGTACTTCATTTTCTTGCAAATTTTGCTTTTTTACAGATATTATTTAAATAAGTTTATTAAAATTAACAGTCTCTTTAAGAATTTTCAGGAACTTTTTCCGGAGGGAAATGCCATCTTTCAGGATAATAATGCACACATTCATACTGCTAAAGTTGTCATTGAATAGCACGAGGAACATTCTATGGAAGTAGAATATCTTGTCTGACCACCACACTCCCTCAACGTCATTGAACATTTATGGCTCATTTTAGAAAAACAAGTGAGGATTCAATAACCTCTACCATCGTCATTGAAAAAATCGGAGACTGTTTTTTGATGAAGAATGGATAAAAATTCCTCTGGAAACAATTCAAACTTTATACAAGTCGATCCTAAGCAGAATTCAAGCTGTAATTATTGCCAAAGGCAGTCCTACTTCATATTAAAATGAATTTGCTTGGAATTTCAATGTGTTTCCATTATTTTGCCCACCTCTGTATTTTAAAAAAAATTGAAGCAATAAAATCTTCTGAGAAAATATATAATTATAAAGGTTCCAAAGGAAGCTTTGGCGCTTGCTGTCTTCATTTTTTTTTTTTCGGGTACGTTTGTTACCCTTTACCAATCGATTAACGATAAAAAAAAATACCTTTAAAATTTAAAATCACGAATAATAAAACAGATCTCAAAAAATCAATCTAGAAAGACAAAGAAAGGTGGCGGCTTGTCAAAGGTTGTTTATTGGGAAAATCTTGTTCTCCTTCCATCTTCTCGAAAAGTAAATAGTGCTCCTCACTGGTTGTTCCATATCTGTAGCCTTAGGCAAGACTAAGATATCACAGCTTTATGGTTGAGATAGTTGCGTGTTTAAAAAGTTGTCTCCAGTTTAAAACTAATGGGTACGAATTCTGATTTTCAAGGTAGATCCTCTTTACTTGGAATATTAGAAAAAAGAAAGAATTTGAAAAAAGAAAGCAAAGAAATACATATCACTGTAGTGATAGATATTAACAGATTAAAACATTTATGTGCAGGGTGATAAAGAAGGAAATAAAAAATTGAAAAATACAAATTATTATTATTATTATTATTATTATTATTATTATTATTATTATTATTATTATTATTATTATACCTAGCGAGATATACAGATATTAATAGACTTAGACAATTACAGAATATATATATCCTGGCTAAAAGCAAAAGCAATCGGATGTCTAACCGTACTGATGAGCTGTGATACAGCAAAACAAATCTGTCTACGGATGACTATATATATATATATATATATATATATATATATATATAATAACTATAATAATTATAACAATATTAACAAAAATAATTCTGCTAATACTAGTAATAGTTATACTATATTTAAGATCGTCTTGAAAACCCACCGAGAACAAACTCGGAGGGAAAAGGAGGGGAAGTAAAAAAAGAAACAAACGAAGTACATGAACAACAGTCAAATACTCGTTGGAAAGAAAAAAAACCCAAGACGAAAACCCTAACACTAAAGCGCTCAATACGAAAGTAGCGCAATAAAGACAGAAAATCTATGCAAGAGCCAACAAACCTACCTAGGTTTCACCCTGACGAGCCGAAGGGTGAAACCTAGGTAGGTTTGTTGGCTCTTGCATAGATTTTCTGTATATATATATATATATATATATATATATATTATGGATTCTCCCGTCGATTTCGACTTATGAGTGTCTAACCTCAGTTAGACTGCCACACAAAGAATTGTTTAGAGTGGTGAACGCTTGTGTAGCACCATCCACACTTTTTGGAACTTCTGATAACAAACAATCGGTGCAGAAGTTTGCCACGGATCGCATGAACAGCAGACCTCAGATATTTAACCCATAACTGGAGGGAAGAGACGGATTAATACCTTTCCCAAGGGTACCAGTGTTTTACTGGAAATCGAACTCGGCTCACCGATTTCTCTTTCCGAGCCGATATCCACTGTACCACAACACACATCTGTCAATAATCGCTTACAGCACCTGGTATTCCCAAACAGTCACCCATCTAGTACTGACCAGGCTCAACGTTGCTTAACTTCGGTGATCGAGCGAGAACCGGTGTATTCAACCGTGATATGACCGTAACCGTAATTATATATGGAGAGGTTTGTGACTTGACTGAGCAGAGCCATGGTGACTTCTAAGTTTCCTAGAGACACCACTATGATGTCCTCACTCCTTAGAGCATTTTTTCATTGTGGTGTCTTTACGAAACTTCGAAGTTGACATGACTCTGCTCAGTTCAGTGACAAACTTCTCCACATTAATCCCATTAACGCTCTATCTCTATCGCGATATCGTGCACTTTGCGACAAAACTTGCTAGACAAAATATTTTTTTATAATTAAACCACTGAAAAACAATTATTTTGGTACTACTCATCATTGCATCGCAAATCAACACTATATATATATATATAAAGAGAGAGAGAGAGAGAGAGAAAGAAAGAAAAAGAGAGAGATGAACAAATTATGGTAGTTTTGAGCCGATTGTAAAAGAAATTTTAAATTAATGTTTTAAACGTTGCAATTATTTTCTTCGTTCTTTATTCATTTGTATATATATATATATATATATATATATATATATATATATATATATATATATATATATATATAATCATGGGAGAAAAAATCGGGGTGAAAAGGTTAGATTTACAGTCTTAGTTATTATTGGAGTTTATATTTTTATCCCAAGCGATAAGACGACTTTGGCTTGATCTTTAGTTGGCCATTCTTAAATACATGGTAGTAAATTTAGAGGTCGTATTTTCATTAGAAGAATTGAATTGTCAGCCTTTTCTGTTACTTCTAACGGTAATAATAATATCTTCATTTTGTACGTACTAATTTTTTATCGTTTTGGTTATGACAATAATACTTTTATCGTGTATCATAAGGATGTTACAAAAAAAATACGCGGGGAAAAGTGCTAATTATTATTCTTAAAGATACCAATAGTACTATTTCATAAAGCATAATAATAATAATAATAATAATAATAATAATAATAATAAAATAACAATAATCATGATAACAATAATTGATGAAAATTACAATAATAAAGATAGTTAAGTAATAAAAACAAATAAATTAAAAGATATAATGTCTTTAACGGGATTTTTTTCCGAATCAAACTTTTAAGTTTAACTTCCATTTTGTTATGGAATCTTATATCTATTTTTGTGTCTGCGTTTGAAAATGAGTTCATTCCTCTGGTTTAATAGTTCACTGAGATTTTTATATTTGATTATTATAATTTTTCCTCCAAGCATAGATTGCATCTGTCCCTAAAATTGTTGGGAGTTTGTGCATGTCTGATGATCCTTCATTTAATTTGTGGGGTGAGTTTTTAGTTTCCAATATATTTTCGATAGGGTGGTTTGGTGTTTTAAGGAGGCGTTGGAAAATGAGTGTCGGTGGTTGTAAAATCTTTGTTGACAACTTGCTGCAGATATCCCTATGTATGTTTTTTTTTTTTTTTTTGTGGGGGAACTTCTTCTGAAAAAATGGTGGCTTCATGTATTGTTTTATCGAATTTACGCTTGCTTTCAACAGGGAAGTTGGTTTTGTTAATGCAGTTACAAGGAGGTTTATGTTCTTGTGATTGATTGTGGAAATTTTTAGTAACTGATTATTGTTGTGTGTGTGTGTGTGTGTGTGTGTGTCCGCGCGCACTTACTGCGATCAGTTAAGTGCTATACGTGAAACACGCTTAGGCGATCATGTCTTGAAAGAGACATGACTGACTGGGCAGAAGATTATCCCGCAGTAGGTTGCCATTGCTTTTTGCTGTAGACTGGTTGCCAACCAAGGCTATAGAACCCAATCTGTCCTGTTATTTAACCCATAATCGGAGGGAAGAGACGGATTAATACCTTTCCCAAGGGTAATTGCGCTTAAGTGAATGCAATGAATTCAACTAGAATTCGAACTCGGCTCCCCGATTCCACGTTCCGAGTTCGATATCCACTGCACCACAACGCACATCCGCACCATCGCTTACTGCGATATGCTGCCTAAAATGGAATGAGAAAAATGAAACACCGGGAGTTCCTGCCTTCCTTGATAGCCATCATCTGATTTCTAGCTCTCACTTATTAAAACATCTGGCTTATGCGCAATTTAAAAAATAATAATGATAATCCATTACTAATCTATAAATTAAAAACTGTACATAGTTATGCGCATGCGTGTGTGTATTTTATGCATGTGTGTATGTATTTGAGTCGGTATTGTGTGTGTGTGTGTGTGTGTGTGTGTGTGTGTGTGTGTGTGTGTGTGCGCGCGAAGAGATAAATTCCGCCATACTAGTTAGATTCAAATTGTGCAGAACACTCCCCGTGGATTAGAGGATTTGATACTTCGCCTGAACCGCTCAGCTATAACCTGCTCAAAACCTGCTCACTGCAATTGATTCGCCGGTCTTTGGTTTCAATTCAATGTTCAACATGACGTCGACACTCTCCTCGAATTGGTACTCGCGTCGTAAATAAAAATTCCATACGGGGCCGATCTGTAACAGATTATGGAATGAAATTGCTTCCGATTGTAGTCAATTTTAGATACTGATATGGTCACGTTCTACTGTTTCGAATATCATTATTCGACCGCTAAGCAAAACGTTCTGCGATAAGCGGTTTTGGATTGGATAGCATTTATCCGAATTCGATTTGATGATCACGTTCGAATACAGCCGTACGCATCCTGTAGATGTGTTCTCTATCTGAATACGCACACATGCCTTAAAATCTACACAAATTACCACATCCAAGTAAATGATACACAGAAACACTAACATCTCTCGTTTTAAATAAAAGTAGGCAGAAAAATGTGACACTGAAATCCGAAGGTATATTTGAATAGTCAAAGATGCATTCCAAAAGCTAAGAAAAGAAATTTCAAAAGCTATAAAGAAATTCCAAAAGCAAACAAAAAATTCCAAGAGCTGAAAAAATATTTTAAAGGCTAAGGAGAAACTTCAAAATCTAAGCAGAAATTCAAAAAGTTAAGCAGAAATTCCAAGAAGTTTCAAAAGCTAAGCAGAAATTTCAAAAGCTAAGCAGAAATTTCAAAAGCTAAGAAGAAATTTCAAAAGCTAAGACGAAATTCCAAAAGCTAAGACAAAACTTCAAAAGCTAAGAAGAAATTTCAAAAGCTAAGACAAAATTCTAAAAGTTGAGAAGAAATTTGAAAAGCTGAGCAAGAATTTCAAAAGCTAACAAACAGAGATAACTTTCGTTATTAATGAAAGAATACTGAAATGTTATGTAATATCAGTCCTCCAATATAATAGTGAACGCTAAAAAATCTCAAAGAAAAGACTTAAAGCAACAGAAATGTAATCCTACAGGTAGATACTGAGGATAATATGAACCGGACAGGTGAGAAACTGCTTCCGTTCATACAACGATCGTTTGTTGCAATGTAAGCAATTTTCGTAAAAAAAATCTATTAATAATGTAATTTTTTATGTTGTGGTTCCTTGTGATATATTGATGAACATGTGTACGTAAGCGATCGGGGATACCAAAATCAAACAAGTGACGAAATCTAAATATCTGGGGAAGTTTTTTAAGAGTAGGCAGAAAGTCTGACACTAAAATCCGGGTGTGTATTGGGATAGCCAAGGAAGTATTGTATAAAAAGCTAAGCAGAATATTAAGAAATACAAAAACTTCACTAAATACAAGGAAAAGTGTACTGAATTGTAACGTGATATCTGTCCTCTTGCATGGCAATGAGTGTTGAGCAATCTTAGACTTGATGCAACAGAAATATGGTTCTACAGAAAGATGCTGAGGATACCATGGATTGAACTTGTGAGCAACGACAAAGTTTTAGAGAAAAAGGAAACACAAAAAGGAAACTTATACTTAACATCATGACGTGTCAATTGAAATTTCTAGGGCGCATAATGAGGGAAGAGTGATTGGAAAATCTGACACTCATAAGATAGATTGAGGACAAGTGGGGCAGAGAGAAACAACGCCTAACCTACTTAAGGATAATAATGGCAGAGTAGAGTTTAAGAGAAACAACAAAAATACCAAATTTATTAGGGATACAAAGGGCAGGAATTTGTAAAAATCCATAACTGTCTTGAAGAAGACTGCTGTCTTGTCAAAAAGATACACAAACTTTTATCCAGAACGTCAGCTATTTTACGATTCTGACCAATTATTTAACTCTTGATATAACAAATCTTTGAATTTCTTTATGGCTAAAGGAAGAGCCACATGTCTTCGATCAAGAACTGCCTTTCCTACATTAATCACTAACATAAATTCACTCATAGAAAAACAAGAAATATTTATGAAGTAGAATTATTAAAAATACATAATTCTTTACGTATAGCCTTAAACCAAACATGTATTTTTTTAATCATTTCACCCCAAGCCAGGGGAGATCGCTATAAGTGCGCAGGAACACTAAAACAGGAACAAAGGGAATTGAAAAAAAAATGACCGAAATTCAAGAAGATAGAAGATGGCAACTAACGTTACATGTACATTTTTGTAGATTGTAGCTATCAGGGAAACAAGCAAACGAAAGGGGGTTCTACAAGCGGAAGTAGAAGCGGCCATTACATTTAACTATTTCAACGGTAAAAGAGTGGGACCTAGATGCCAATCTAGTAGTACGCTTAAATTCATGTAGACGGGGTACCAAAACAGTTGCTTTGAAAATATTTGTAGAAAAGACAAAAGGAAGCGACATCACGTCGATGAGAATGTAACTAAAAGTCGAGATGACAAGTTAGGACCAATTACATTGCAGATTTTTTTTTAAATCATATCACTTCGAGCAAAGCAGTAACGCCACTGATGTGCAGGGGGCTACATAAGAGAAAAAGATTAGGAGATTGAAGAGAAGGGCGAACCAGTTAGAAGGGAGCAAGAGAAGGATGGGAATACAGGTGTGATGACAGTGACAAAGGTGGAGAGAAAGGAAAGGATCTACAGGGCGGTGTGGAAAGAATTAGGGTCAAGTAGTTAAGAGATGAGTATTGACCTTGCATTTAAATTCCTGGAGGTTGTAGCCACCAGGAAAGCAAGAATAAGGAAGTGAGTTCCACAGGCGGGAAGTGCGAGAAAAGAAGGAGCAGAATTGTCGTCTGCTTTGGATTTTGTTGAGAACCTCGAATTGAATAGTAGGAGCACCCGACCAGATTTAGCAACAATACACGGACGAAGGGTAGATTTATCAATGTTCAAGATGGATTCTAACGAGAAAAACTTTCTGGCCCGACACATGGATTCAATTTACCTATCAGCAGATGCAGCTATAGATCTGAAATATTCGTGTGTGTATGCGGGGGGAGTGAATTTTGTATTTGTTACTTACTATGATACTGTTGTAACTCTAAAAAGTTACTGTGTGAGTAATCACCAAAACGGAGGTTGGGAATAATAGTATAGCAACAAGTACAAGACTCGCACGCTGCGTGATGTAAATCCACTGCCAGTGAACTGCTATTCACTCTGCAGTTACCACCTTCCCACAGGGACAGATACCCAAGGCGAATGCGACACAAGGTCAATTAAAGTAAGGCTTTCAATCCCTTAAGCTCAGCCAAAAATACCCCATAGACTCTGCTTAAGGTCTGATCAGGCTCTTGTATATTCACCTCAAACGAAACACTTATTTTTCGGCAGAGCCTCGTCTGTGTTCCTCTCCGCCCGAAAGAAGAGAGACGACCTAGAGAGAGTTTGGATTAAATATGATCTCTTTGTATTTACCACCTCTCCACTATGGCAGATGCCTAAGGCGGATGTGACATAAAGTCAATTAAAGTGGGGATTGTGAGCCCTTAAGCTCAGTCAAAAATATTCCGTAGACCCGGCTCTTTTCTATTCATCCCAGATGAGATTCTACCCTTCGGCAGAACCTCGTCTTGGTTCCTCTCCGCCCGAAAGCAGAGAGTCGACCAAAAGAGACTTTGGGTCAAGTATGATCCTTCTAATCTATCCCAATAATGTCCATGTATTTAAGAGGAGAGGAATATTCCATTCCTATATATATAGGTAAGTATACAACAGATATACTGCCTATAATGGAATTATTTAAACGAAATTGGGTACTAATGTCACAAATCGGAAGCTTCTTTTCTGAAAACCAGAATCCAACACCAAGCTTTCAGTTTTTCAAACTGAAAACTCGAGTTATGTACTTAAATAGCATCGTCAAATCAAGACTTTTATATGGATGTAATGCATGGTGCGAAACGCAGCCCAAAATATATAAACTGCCAGTTTTATACAGCTTCTTTCTCAGATCAATGGTTACAAATGGCTTTTTAGCGAACGAAACCAGTTACCCTTTGTTGAAGATTGTGGACTTGTGCTACAGAAGCACAAACAAAGAACCGTAGAAAATCGCATAAACCAACAGGACTACCAACAGCGGCAAACAACTAAAATGTATAAAACTCAAAGAGAAAATAATGACGTAATTAGGATGTTGACTTTTCACACTACTTCAAATAAGCCTTTTACCATTGAAATAGTTAAATGTAACCGCCTCTTTTACTCTTGTGGGGCTCCCTTCCATTTTACTTGCTTCCCTGACAGCTACAATCTCTAAAAGTTTAAATGCAATGTCAACTGTCATCTTCTATCTCCTTGAATCCCATCCAACTTTTATCCTTTCTTCGACACCCCACCGTACACAAGTTTTTTCTTTCATTGCATCCCCTTGCGTATTCGTAGTGATCCCACTTTGCTTCGGATGAAATTATCAAAAAGCTTTTTCAAAGTAAATGTTTCAGAAGAAAGCCCCCATCAATATTGTAAAGACCGATAACAGCTACTAAACTTCAAAAATCTATTTTTTTAAATTTCAATAAATTTCAACCGAAAGCAGTATTGGTTACTTGGCCAATGAATGCTAAATGTGTCCTGTGCAGAAAAAAGCTAATATTGTTCTATATCAACTTGATATATGTACCAATTCAATATATGTGGTACACTGATGCGACGTATCCTGTATGACCTGCAAACCAATGTTGATGGCCGGCTTGAAATATAACGAAATATATTCAGTTTATTCTCTGCAATGTGACGATTGTATGTAGAGGGGTAATAAGAGGAAGCCCGCACAGACGAGGGAGTGACGGCTGGAGTTGTCTATCCTTGAGTTCTCTACGTGTCCCGAGCTTATCTGCTTTCTACTCTGTCCTCTGTCACTTTTGATCATGGAAAACCTGGTCTTATATATAAGTTCACGCTCTGTTGAGCTTCACCCGATTACGTCATTCCCAGATAGGCCTAATCACCAATTGTTGTCATTGACCAGTTACATTTTGACGTTACAGTTACATTTTCACATTATCGTTTATTTCATTGTTCAATTTTTTCCACCTTTGATACGCTGGCGCAATGCCTGTTTATTTCATTGTTTCTGGCAACCAAAACATATTTCTCTATTCATTGTTTTATAACCCGAAATAATTTAATGTAAATTATATTCGCATCTGGCTTAATAATTTTATTAAATTGTATTTTACTGTTTATACTTCGTGACCTCGAAAACCGACGTTGTTGTCACAATCAGTCAGTTAAGTGCCATACGTGATACACGCTTAAGGGCGATCATGTCTCTTTCGAGACATGACTGACTGGGCAGAAGATTATCCCGCAGGTTTCCATTGCTTTCTGCCGACCAAGGCTATAGAACCCAATCTGTCCTGCTATTTAACCCATAACTGGAAGGAAGAGACGGATTAATACCTTTCCCAAGGGTATTTGCGCGTAAGTGAATACAATGGATTCAAATAGAATTCGAACTCGGCTCTCCGGTTTCTCGTTCCGAGCCGATATCCACTGGACCACAACGCACATCTGCATTCCAGCTTCGACTGAAACCATCACGTGTTCTTTCGCATAAATTCTTTACAAGTTCAATTATATTCTGTTGGTCGCCAGAATATATAACAATATTAATATTTATTAATGTTACCGTTACCATATATTCTGTACAGCACAGAGAAATAAGGACTGCTTTGTAGCTGAGAGTAACAGCTGACTATTACTGATTCTGCTAGGGTGTTTAACCAAACTCTATCACAGTCTGCTTTATCGTTTAAAGTGCGACTAGGTTCGCAATAGTAGTAGATAGGTTCTCTTATCGCTGGTTTCACACTCCTCGCCGTTATTTTGAAAGGTAGAGATTTATATCTTACTCTCTGTGTAGCGTTGTGTTTTCGGTTCCTTGTAAAGACTGCTTCAATTCCATACACCCAATTCTTTTCTTTTGTACACTATTATATGTTCATACAATAACCCTCTACCCTCAGTGTTTCTTGGGCCTTGGGTAAACTTTAGTAAAAAAAAATTATGTCTGACAAAAAACTGATCCCAAAAACTGAGCTCCATAAAAGAAAGGTTAATATTGGTATTTATATCTAAACTTCTTCAAACACAATGAAACCTAAAACGCACGTTTAACCATCCAGCAACCGCAACGTGTCTATAAAGTTTGATTGAAAAGCACCCTTGTATCCATACATGGATAGACAGCAAAATAATATTTATATCTTATCCGCTTTTAAATTTAACTATTTCCCAATACGGTCATCGCTATTTCTCATTCAAATCGCGTCAAGCGTACGTTAATATTATCTAACAGAATGTTAATTAAGAAATAATTTGAGGTTAAATATTAGCCGTTCACTGAGCTGAAGAACTCATATAAAGAGCTGGTGAGTTATCTACGTAATTTAAAAGTCAATCATATTCTAACCATCGGGTTTATCACCAACAATAATAGAAAGAATCATTACGATGTTGCAATCGTGTCATGTCTTCGGCGATTCCCATATAATGCACAATAGAGACTCAAGTATATGCTTCTCTGAAATAATTATATTACCAAATTCGATATATTCGGTAAAGTCATTAATAGGACAACTGAAACCTCTATGCCTTAGCGACCCACTTTTTTAATATTTACTGGACAAATAGTACAAATATGGCACAAGGCCGAAAATGGAGATGCGGAAGGCTGGTCTTCATCTGTCTTAAACTTAAATTTTACCTAACCACAATCATTGACCCTAGCACATCACAATGATCCTTGCACTAAAATGCGAAATTTTAATTTACCATTCGTACTACATCCATAATAATACCTATAAGATTCTATAAAGACTATATATATAATATATATAATTTTTCTTCTATGAATGGCAGGGAAAAATAACAACTTATAAAAAGTTATTTCCTCAGTAAATATGTTATATACTCAATAACAAACAAGCATGTATATATAAAAATATATTAATATTTTTATTAATAAACGCTGGACCGTGTCGCCTAGTGGACAGAGAGTTGAGGGAGCGCTTTTCTAATGGGTTGACGAATACTTCTAAGGGTCGACGTTGACGAATGGACGAATGACGAATGCGTACCCCCCAATAGCATGTATGCTATTGGGGGCAGCTGTGAACTGCTTCACTACTGCAGACCAGACTCTTCTTCTCTTCTACTGTCGACTTCTGGAGACTTGTCTGTCTGTCAAGACTAACTTCTGTCGAGGCTGACTGACTCTTCTTCGACTTCTCTTCTCTGACTCTGTCTTTGTCAAGACTGCCTGGCTTCGACTTCTCTTCTACGGTCGACTTCTGGAGACTCGTCTGTGACTTCTTGTTTCGAGGCCTTTATATATCTTCCAAGTTTTGCCTCGATTCGCGACGCCTACTCGACGCCTACGTAATTTCTCAGAGTCACTTCCGCATCTGTCGGAAATAGGGTCAAACAAACATCCGTTCCTTTCAATGACCGGAAACACCCACGCTTCATCGCCTTCTTCGGTCGGGCCAGATTATTATATTACAAATATATACAACAGAAAGAAAGGGCATATACGCGAAACAACACAGAGTCGAGTTTGTAATCCCCCCCCAATCCTTAATAATGCGGGACTACAAAATATTCTAAAAATCATTCAACCAAAACACTCACTCATCTAAACACAACAACAAAAACGAAAAACACACTCGAAAGAACGAAAAGCATCTTATATAAACCAAGGAACTAATGTTTCTGGTCACCTAATATCGATTCGAAACGATAAATCGGTGAGCCGAGTTCAAATTCCAGTTGAATTTCTTGCATTCACTTACGCGCAGATACCTCTGGGAAAGGTATTAATCCGTCTATTCCTTCCAGTTATGGGTTAAATAATAGGACAGATTGGGTTCTATAGCCTTCGTTGGCAACCAGTCTACCGCTGAAAGCAATAGCAACCAACTGTGAGATAATCTTCTACCCAGTTAGTCATGTGCCTTTCGAGACATGATCGCCCAAAGCGTGTATCACGTATGACACTTAAGTCAATTGGGGAGAGGATGTAGAATTAAACTAAAGAAAATGGAGACAGAAAAGTAAAGGTTCTACTGAGCTAAGTTAACTTGGATTAAGAGATAAATAAATAAAAGGAGCCCAAACTAATCTATTTTGCGTGGGGTTACTAATGTTTCTTTAAGGAAAACTCAATATCCTGATGCCTAACTGGAATCAAATATCCATTCTAGGTCAGTTCCTCTTACTCGATATATACGCGCAAGACTCACCCACATTTTGCCAAATTCTGATGAAGGGAGTCATCTCCTTTCTGTCCTAATCTTGACTTTAAGTTGATACCTAAAGAACAAGATTAATAGGGAAGAAGTTAACTTCGCGTCCCCATAGGATTCCTTCTGTTGCGTCGTCCAAATCACGACTCGCATAACACCTAGTAAGCAAAAGAACACAGTGATCAGCTTTAGTAAAGGGCAGTACGATATAGCTACAATTAGAAATGGCCTCGAGGACAAAAAACTTTCCGCATAGTACGCAAACAATGATGTCTTAAACAATTTGGCCCAACGGGACAACAAATCTGTAGTGAAAAATCTGATAGACGGTCGCCACCTGTAAGCCCACCACACAGTTTCTTGCCTACCCAGTGGAACTTTCGAATCAGCAGCCCGGTGAATGATTTACTAAGACTAGTGATGCATTTCAAGCCGGGCGCCAAGGCCATTTGAAGTGAACCTCTTGCTTCGTCTGACTGAGCTCGCCCATTAGATCATCTTAAACGCCCCCGCCTAACACGCGATATAACGCCTTACGGGATAATGCTTGGACATCGGAGAGGCCATCTGTTGCCCATAAAAGAAATTTGAGAGCTAACTGGCATTCGTGATAGGGGCACTCGCCTCGGAGTGAATGGCGAGCCTCTATCCTCGTATAAGTGCGCACTTCTCAAAGATGGAACATTTATATATGCGTCTTTCTTCCAGAATTCGCCATTCTCATCCAATAGCTAACAAATCCGGTGTAGGAGAGCGATGCAGAGCGTATGTTGACAAATCTCAACGCTAGGCATACCCATACCTCATTCAGAAGGGTAGAGGTAAAAGATCTCCCGACATACTTTGCGACCTTTGCCTTCCCATAAAAAGGAGAACAAGAGCCTTACTAAGCAGAATAGAGTGGCACACGGAAGTGGAAGTACAGAGAGTCGGTAAAGTAAAATCGGGTCCCAGTCCTCAGACGAACTGCGACCTCGGCCTTCTTACGCACCTTCGACCAATTCATTTTCAATAAGAGATCAAGACTGAACCAGACTCCGAGATCTTGATAGCCCGTCCGTCCAGAGTAAAGATCCGGGAAGAGAAACTCCCTTCTACGCACCTAACCGCAGGCGAACAGATTTATGGTGGTTGGGCCACTATCACTGATTCGTAACTTCTGATCTCTGTGCAGACTTCGTCAATCTCGGTTCTGCTAAACACAAGAACTGTTAGTATAGGCGGACTACCTGACCGAGAAGGTAGCACCAGGTAGGGAAATTCCGTGTAGAACCTGATTCGCCATGAAGGAAATGTACTAACGCAAGAACGCAAAGCAAAAGGCGAAAGTGGACCACCTTAACGAATAAAGCGAGGTAATATGAAAAACTTCCATCAGTGCACCGGACGATGCATACAGCAGTCGGATCCAGATGCAAAAATACAGCCCGACACGTGCGGCGGAATGGACAGCCTCCAGAAATCTATGGTCAACCCTATCGAATGCCTTGGACTGATCTAAACTGAGGCATCACTGTCAACTTTCTCAACGATCAAGCATACCAAATGAAGGTTGTCCTGAATAGTCCTGGTGTTCACAGTAGAAGTCTCCTCGGGGCCTATCAGACTAGACAGGAAAGCCTGCAAACGGCCGGTTAAGATCTTGGCTAAAATCTTCAACTCTATTTAACATCGTCAAAGGTCTATAATTAACTATCCCATAAAAAGCAGTCATTGGGTTGCCGCCTGAACGAATTATTACTTATATCACTGAAAAAGATGAAAAATATAGTATTAGGTTGAGTTACAAATATTTTCAACTTTATTCTTCAAAATATAAAGTACAATTACATCTTATTCAACATATATTCACCATTATTTGCATTATTAAACAGTTCTTAGATAATTTTTTAGTAAAAATTGGATTCAACCATGAGTTTTTAATTTTCCTTCCGCATACAACTAAAACAACTTCACGAGATATTACTTACCAAATATCAGGCAAAATGGCGAACATAAACTAGAGTTATAACAGAAAATAACATGTATCCAATACTTATGCGTATCACTGTATATACTCTTAACTGACACGTATGGTTGCTAGTTAGGACGATACTTTCGTCATTGATTCTTCATTGACTCAACCATATCTATCTATCTATCTATCTATCTATCTATCTATCTATCTATCTATCTATCTATCTATCTATCACATATTAGTCTACTCAATTTAACGACCAGGTATGATTACTAGTTAGGATGATATATTTGTCATTACAATTTGACTTATCTATCTATCTATCTATCTATCTATCTATCTATCTATCTATCTATCTATCACATATTAGTCTACTCAATTTAACGACCACGTATGATTACTAGTTAAGATGATATATTTGTCATTACAATTTGACTTATCTATCTATCTATCTATCTATCTATCTATCTATCTATCTATCTATCACACATTAGTCTACTCAATTTAACGACCAGGTATGATTACTAGTTAGGATGATATATTTGTCATTACAATTTGACTTATCTATCTATCTATCTATCTATCTATCTATCTATCTATCTATCTATCACACATTAGTCTACTCAATTTAACGACCACGTATGATTACTAGTTAGGATGATATATTTGTCATTACAAATGGTTTACCAAAATGAAAATTACTTTTGACTTAGTATGATACATCCGTTATTAAAATTGCTTCTCAAAAATAGAGTGACTCGATAGAATTATAAGTACGAATAATGTTGTGGGCTGCGCTGAAATCATTTACCTCGCTAAATTGATTGATTGATTTTTTTTTTCTACGGTTTAACATCTCTTTGATTGTTATTTAATGCCAGAAAATATTTTCCGATTTGTAAGAATCATTTTTGTTTAAAAGGAGGGGATAAATGGATCCATACCGTTTCTAAGGCTATTTACGCGTAAGTGTATGTAGCGAACACAAATGAAATCGAAACACAGATCTCTGATTATCAATTCCGAGACATTATTCATTACACCTCCCGCACATCCAAACTTACAGCTCCAGTATACCAGTATTATAAAGCGGCGAACCCTCGTGGAATATCTTCTAATTAACCCATAGCTAGGGTGGAAGATCGACTCATACCTTTGCCATAACGACCACAACTGGAATTGGAATTCAGCTCTTCAATGAACATTTCCGAGCCGTTATCCATTACACCACCAGCTTACAGCACGTGGTATTCCCAAACTGTCACCAATCTAGGTTCTGACTAGGCTCGATGTTGCTTAACTTAATGGATCATGTTGCTTAACAGAATGGATCAGGCTAGTCTCCCTGAAAGCAAAACACTGTGCCTCATAGGCTTAAATCTATCAGCTGACCTCACGTGGAATGACTACATTGAATCCATAGCTAAATCTACTGTTAGGAAGATTGGTTCCCTTTGTAGGGCTAGGAAGTTTTTCACGTCTAAATCCATCTTACACATATATAAATCTACTATCCGCCCGTCTACTGAATACTGCTGTCACATCTGGTCGGGTGCCCCTGCTATTCATCTCGGGTTTCTTGACAAAGTTCAACGAAGAATCGTAATGTAATTGATCCGGACCTGGTAGCTCAACTTCAGTCACTTTCGCGCCGACGTAATATGGCTTCTCTATGTCTCTTCTACAAATACTTTCACGGCTTCTGCTCTGACGAGCTTAGATCCCTGTTGCCCCCTCTGCACGAATTTACTCGATCTACTAGACTAGCAACTAGGTCCCATCCTTTTATAGTGAACCCAATCAAATGTAACCTCAACTTCTACTCTACAGTTTCTTTCTTGCACTTCCCGCCTGTGGAATTCCCTTCCGTATACTTGCTTCCCTGAAAACTACAATCTCCAAGAACTTAAATGCAAAGTCAATTGCCATCTCTTATCTTCTTGACTCACACCCTTTCCATGACAACCCTTGTATCATGTTCTTCTTTACACTCCACCCCACTCTCATGCAGCCCGCTTCACACCTGTATTCTCATCCTGTTCTTACATATTCTTTGACTCCCCTCTAACTTGTTCCTCTTTCTCATCACTCATCTCTTCTGTAACCCCCTGCGCACCAGTGGCAGTTCTACCTTGCTTGGGGTGAAATGATTTTAAAAAAAACCTTCTTTGATCGTACGGGAACCGGTGTTTTCAACGTGATATGGCCGTAAGCCTCACTAAACTGAGTATACAGAAGAAGCATACAGAAAGTAAAATACTTAAGAAACGGATAAAGTTATAATAAAGTAATCAAAGAAATTTTTCTTATATGAAATAACGGCGGACCTGTACGACATTACGACCACCTGTAGATTTGGTGATTATTTTTTTTAAACTTTTTTCTGTGTATTCTTATCGATTAGTACATAAAGTTTCCCATTTTCGAAAAAAAAAATCGAAAAATTCAATATTTAATGACTTTTAGGGGGTGCTCAGTTTTTCATACAACGTTATAGTAAATCGATCCTCCATTTTGGAAACACTCGCTTTGAGTTGTTGCCCTTAATTTTTTTTCTAAAATTTGTAGGAAATTAATGAAAAAATTCGGAAATATGGTTTTATTCAAGTTTTTTTTAGAATAGGAATTATTTTAAAAATTCTGTCAAATTTTTTTTAATGCTTTACATGTCATGTTTTTCATTCCAATTTTTTTTATAACAAGAATTATTTTTCTTTTATAATTGTCAGAAAGAGGGTAAGAGAAGGATGAGAATACTGATGAGGGTGAGGTGAAGGTAGAATGGAGCATGAGAGAGAGGATGCAAGTTAGTAAGTTGGTTTGTCAATCTTCAAATTGTAATCCTCTCTATACATGGTCTCAGCGACATCAAAGCGACCCAAACGCGAATGTTTACAAAATGGAAGATCGATTTACTATAAGGTTGTATGAGAAAATGAGCACCCCATAAAAATCTTATATAATTAATTTTTTCCAAATTTTTTTGATAATCGGAAAGTTTAGGGTCTAATCGATGATATTGCACTGAAAAAAGTAAACAAAAAATGATAATCAACAAATTTACGGGTGGTCGTAATGTCGTACAGGTCCGCCGAAATAACAAATATGGTCAATAATTTTTAAAAAGTAATGAAAAAATTATAGTAAAATTCTGAAGTAAGATATAGCCTGTCTTCCTTGGGTGTCATGTATGAGGCAGTAGACTGGCTGTTAACCAAGACTATAGCACCCTGTCCCTTCTGCTATTTAACCCGTACTTTTGGGAAAGAAGAGATGGATTCATACCTTTCCCAAGAGTATCTGCGCCTAAGTGAATGAACCAAACTCAGAATTCGAACTCGGCTCTCCGAGCCGTTATCTATCACACCAACTTCACTCTCAAGACTTGCAGCAACTGGCACTCCCAAGCGGTTACCCAACGTTGAACCTGACCAATTTGTTAACTTTAATGACTATACGAGAAATGGCGTTTCAATGTGATAGAACCGTAAGGTGTGTAGTTAACACAATGTTTATAATAAGAATTATTGCTTTCAATCTTAAATTATAACGAACATACCTATATAATTTAAATATACAACCTCAAACGCATATACAATATGCAAAACACTCATATCTATATCATTTATACACAACGTTTCCACCCAACCGTTCAGCAAAGAAGAACATCATTGGCTTTTCAAGTTTTATTTGACAATAGCTTGTGCTGACGTCAATCACGCGATAAAGACACGATCTTTAGTTTTATATTCTTTCCGTTCATCCAACAAAATGGCGGGTCTTACTAAATTCAAACCTATTGCTTCTCAAAGTCGGTGTGGCTAAGGCGTTCGTCATCAACGAATGCCACTAACACGAACGATCATAAGAGTAATAAATCAGAATGAGAAAGAGGTGGGTGTCGTTCGAGTTGGTTGAGGAAAAGGCAGTGTGTGTTTGTTGTCGTAGATCTTTGTCTGCGTTGTCACCAAACTCACAATGTTACAGCGTCCACTTCCGGTCAAAGAGTGTGATCATTGACGAACGATTGCCCGGGCGGCGGGAAATTGAATTATTATATATCACTTGTTGACATCCGGGCTATCTCATGCGAGACGGTGATAAAACAAACGTGCATGTCCAGCTGTTGTATGGATACGCACAGACACACAATGCGCGCCAGCATTATATATATATATATATATATATATATATATATATAGTCATCCGCAGACATATCGCTGTATCCCAGCTCATCAGTACAGTTAGACTTCGATTGCTTTTTAACCCAGGAATGAAACCCGACCGAATTGGCGTCAGTCGGCGTTTCTACATCTGAGCTATGGGCGCTCGATAGAAGGAGGCAGACTTTTTAGCATGTATATTATCATTATTCACTCCCCCAATAGCTGAGAGTGTTCTAATTCATTGCTGAATGAATGATGCGTATATGCTAAAGTAGCTACTTTTTTTCAAAGTCTACTATTCTTATATATATATATATATATATATATATATATATATATATATATATATATATATACACGTTCTCACACCCTGATTGAGCACTCTGGAAGAATGGGAGACTTTGAAAAACAGTAGCTACTCTGGCATGTACGCATCGCTCATTCACTAATGAATTAGAGTACTCTGGCTATTGGGCGTATATAATGACGATATACATGCTAAAAAGTCCGCCGCCTTCTACCATGCGCCCATGGCCCAGAGGTAGAACTGCCGACTGACACCACTTCGGTCATGTTTCAATCCTGGGTTAAAAGCAATCGGAGTCTAACCGTACTGATGAGCTGTGATACAGCGAAACAGATCTGTCTGTGGATGACTATATATATATATATATATATATATATATATATATATATATATATATTTTAAATCATATCACCCCGAGCAAGGCGGTAACGCCACTGATGTGCAGGGGGCTACGTAAGAGTGAAAAGATTTGGAAAAGAGAAAGCCGGAAACCACATCCTAAACAGAGAACAAGGGATGAGCCTCTACACCTGTACAATAGACGTGGGTGGAGTGTAAACCGGGCGATATATATATAACTATCCTTGTCTATATTTTATACAAACGTTGATCCAATATAAATTTCAATAATTAACATTTTCTTTGTATTTTCTTTGCCATTATTGTCCTCACCATCGTTCGTTTATTTGCTTATTCATTTTATTGCTTGGTACTAATCGCTGTCAAGTGACAACAAGACTACTTGAGATATTTTACTCGCCGCGTTTGTAGAAGTTATAGTTTTTAAATTTTAACTTTATACTTATAATTTCAAATTGAATTTTTATATGTATAACTTTAAATTTAGTTTTTTACATTTGTAATTTAAAATTTAATTATTTACACTCATTATTTCCAATTTTATTTTTATGGTTATAATTTCAAATTTTATTTTATACTTATAATTTCAAATTTAATTTTTTACACTTATATTTTGAAATTTAATTTTTTATTGTTATAATTTCAAATTTTTTTTATGGTTATAATTTCAAATTTCATTTTTATAGTTGTAATTTCAAATTTAATTTTGTACACTTACAATTTCAAATGTAATTTTTTTACACTTATAATATAAAATTTAATTTTTCTCACTTATAATTTCCAATTTCATTTTTTATGGTTATAATTTCAAATTTCATTTTACTGTTATAATTTCAAATTTCATTTTTTACATTTGCAATATGAAATTTCATTTTTTATGGTTATAATTTTGAATTTCATTTTTATTGTTATAATTTCAAATTTAATTTTGTACACTTACAATTTCAAATGTAATTTATTTGCACTTATAATTTCCAATTTCATTTTTATGGTTATAATTTCAAATTTCATTTTATAGATGTAATTTCAAATGTAATTTTGTAAACTTACAATTTCAAATGTAATTTTTTTGCACTTATAATTCCAAATTTCATTTTTTATAGTTATAGTTTCAAATTTAATTATAATTTAATATTTAATATTTTACACTTGTAAGTTTCAATTTCATTTTTTGAGGTTATAATTACAAATTTCATTTTCATAATTTAATTAGATTTGAAAATATTTCAAATCTAATTTTTTACGCTTATAATTTAAAATTTAATTTTTTACAGTAACAATTTAAAATTAATTTTTACACTTATAATTTAAAATTTAATTTTTGATATTTTTTATTTTCAAATTTTATTTATTTGTTATTTCAAATATTTTCTACACTTGTAATTTTAAATTTAATATTTTACGCTTAAAATTTTAAATTTTAAATTTTACGCTTAAAATTTTAAATTTTATTTTTATAGTTATAATGTTAATTTTAATGTTTATATTTATATTTATAATATATGTTACGAGGATGCATTTATATAGAAAAAAATAATATTAATTATGTCTAAAAAAAAGGTTTCAATTTATAGACAGGGATTCTATTGAGTCCTACTTGTTATTACAAAAAAGTTTTAATTAATGAAGTAGTTGTAAAACATAGGGAAATAAGAAATAGAAGGTTTGGAAAATCCTAGAATGTTCGAGAAAAATCTAGAGAATTCGAGATGATTTGAGAAATATGCAAATTAGGTGTTAGCTCCTATAAGAATAGGTTTTTGGAAGAGAGTAGTTAGTTGTTGAAAGGATTTGGTGTTGCCGACACTCTGTGATCTACGTGTCATAATATTACCCAAATTTTCTAACTTATACCTATGAGTACGTCAGTTTGTTTAACCATTGTTGTATTTGTCTTTGTCGCCCATTTTATTTAAGGATTTTATCAATGAAAAAGAATTGCTACCGATTCCGGAAGCGGTGAATATTGTGGCAGCTAAAACTCCTCTCTGCTGACTTCCGATATTAAAACTCATAAATTTATTGGAGTCAGCAGAGAGACTATGGAGGAAGCGCTCAAAAGTTTGAAAATTGTACAGAAAATTCTAGCCAGAAGATCCCGAGCAATGTGGGACTTGGAAGAAGCCACAGGAAGTACCCTGCAGACAAAAAATATGACTTCAAACCGAATACATGGGGACTCGACGGACTTGTGTTGTGCTCTATGGAATACCCCTCGATATAACTGAGGATCATGTGGGCGCATTTTTTGCACAATTTGATGCGGTGGAGGAGGTGTCGAGAATTGCTAGCAGAGCAGGAGTGGCGACAGAGGATTTTTCGATCCAGGTAACACTGGATCGAAATAACTTCACGAATATTCCTGACATTTTGTTATGTCGTTCAAGGATCCTATTCGTTGCAGTGGAAGGCAGGAGGCCTCATTGTTCTACCTGTGGTACGGCGGGTCACGTATCGAAAATGTGCCCCACTAGGAATGCTCAAACACCAGCAACACAGAAGCAGTCAGGTGTAGAGAAGGGGGTGGTGGCGGATGAAAAAACTAGCCCAAAACCAGTTCAGGAATGGACCGAGGTGGTGAGAAGAGGGAAAAATCAGCTACTCCTTCTCCAAAACAGGATATTCCACCAAAAAGAAAGTCAGCTGAAGGGGAAAATAAATCACCCCTGGAAGAGGAACAACAACAACAAAACAAAGATGGACACCTCAAAAATGCCTCCACCTCGTTTAGCGTCGCTAAAACGAGGGAGGGAGGAGGAAGAGGAGGAGGTAGTTAACAAAAAGGAAAAGAAAACGGATCAGAGTAGAGCGGAAAAGACTCGGGTGGCTGCCAAGGCACAGTCCACCCCTACATCACCAGTTAAAACTGAAACTGTGAAGGGGAGAAGTCAGTCCGCCTCCCCAGTCAGACGTACATCATCTTCTTCCCCCAACCCCTCACAATCAGTAACTCCCGTTTCCCAACCCGCTTCCCTTCTAGAAAATCCTCCTATTCAACTGGAATTACCCTCCTCCCAGAGTAAAACACCTTTCCCTGCCCCCAGTAATATTAAACCCACCACAAAGAAAACAATGGGAAAAAAAGATGAACCCGTATAAAAATTAAAATATCTGCCGTGTAGATAGACAGACTCTAGAGAAGAACCTTTCTTCTCAGAAGAGGACTCTCCTAAGGCCCCTTTTCAAATTAACCAGTATTGATGGAAAATCAGTTGAAGACCCAACAAATTTCCCAGATGCCCCCGGGGGTTTTACATTAATTAGAAATACCGGAGGAAACTTAAAAGCCTGGGAATTTGTACAGGGTGCCGTAGAGGCATTTCCATCCATAAAAATGGCCCAAACGGGCACCAAATATCTACAAAGACTTGCACATTTTTGTTCGAGTAGGTTCCCTGTAATTCTCCACCCCTCTCTTTACAGGGCCTTAAAACTAACGTTCACCACGGACGTCGGCGGGATTGTCCAGGACGGACGTATTACGTCCGATATTGGTTCTGGAAGTCTTGGACAAACCGTCGGGGTCCCTACTGCCATAGATTTCCGTCCGGTATGTGACCAGGAGTAATTTTTTGCTTTCTCTTTTCAGGTCTAAAAGATGTCACTTAAGTTAGCCAGTTTGAATGCGAAGGGCCTTAGGAATCGGAGTAAGTCTGTCCGCCTGCATCGGGACCTCTTGTCCTTCGGTGTGGATGTCGCCGCGGCCCAAGAGACTCACTTTGTTTGCAAGACCGATGCCTGTGTGCTGTCTAACGACTTTGTCGTCTATTCAGCATATGGGAACCGGCTGGCCAGAGGAGTTTCTTTGCTGGTTAAGCGTACCCTGGACGCGAGGGTTAATCTTGTCCATGTCGGTGCCGAGGGCCGGCTGATCGTGGCCGATATTGTAGTGAAAAGCAATGCGTTTTGACTGGTTGCGGTTTATGCGCCCAACGACCGGGAGGGGCACGTCTCGTTTTTTCGGTGGTTGAGCCCTACTGGTGGATTCAACGCGACTCTTCTTAGCTGGAATGCCATCCTGGACCCCAAGCTGGATAGAGGGTGGGGAGCTAGCGGGAAGACACGTGGTCGTAGTTTGGTCGATCTCATCGAGGATTTCGGTCTTGTCGATAGATACCGGGTCGATCACAATGGTGGGAAGCTGTGGACGTGGGCTAATAGTTGGCCTTCTACCAAGGTAGCTAGCTACCTGGATAGAATTTTAGATTGTCCCACGTTTCACTAGTTAGGCTACTCGAACCACAAACTCGTTTGTGCACGCGTAGATTTAGAAAATAGGCCTAGAATGGCTGGTTACTGGAAGTTCAACGTGTCCTTACTGGACAGGCGGGACTTCCGGTGCCAGCTAATTAACTTGGTGCAGCGGGCGTTAACTGGGGGAGTCATTGGGAATAATTCATGGGAAAATCTTAAGAATAGTATTAGGTCTTTCACCACCAAGTTCAGCAAACAGCTCAAACTAGATAAGACTGACAAGGTGAAGACATTTCGAGCTAATTACTCCCGGGCGGAGACTGGTGGGGATCCCCTAGAGATAGCCATAGCTAAGGAGGACCTGGAGCGGTCGACTAGCGATCGTTACATGGGTCAGGTAATTAGACATAGGTTAAGCAAGATGTCTTCCGAAGCTGTGAACATGGGCGCAGAACTGTGCAAGGAAGAGATTCGCCGAGGCGGCGACCAGTACATTCGAGAGGTTGGCAACCCAGAGGGACATACTCTCCGGTCAACTGACAACATATGCGAGGCGTTTCGGCGGCATTTCGAGCCTGGTCTCCGTGATGAGGAGTTTCGCAGCTTTTTGGCTGACTTCTCCCGGTCTTTGCCGGCTGATGCAGCTAGCTGCGAGGGAGAGATTATGGAGGGCGACGTCTAAGCGGCTTTGAAGAAGGTCGGCAGAGGCAAATCGACGGGTTTCGATGGTTTGCTCTATGAATTGTACTTGAGGTTGTTGCACATCTTTGTCCCGATTTTGACTGTTGTGTTCAACAACTGGTTCCGGCAGGGGTCCATCCCCAACCAGTTCACCAGGGGTGCGATCACGCTGTTGAGAAAAGGCAAGGATGTGGGGAAGGTGTTAGAGGGTTACCGGCCCATAACTCTGCTAAACCCAGAGCTAAAGATTTTGGCCAAGATTTTACAAAATCGTTTGCAATTAGTTGCCGAGTCTCTGTTTGGACCTGAGCAGACTTGAGCTGTGAAGGGCCGAACAATTCAGAGTAACCTGCATATAATACGCACGGTCATAGAGGGGATAAGAGTCGACGAAAAAGCCGCGCTGATCAATTTGGATCAGTCCAAGGCATTTGATAGTGTTGACCATCGTTACCTGGCGGATTCGAAACCAACTTCCGCCGCTAGATTAGCCTCCTGTATCAATCCCCCACGGCTGTGGTACAGGTGAACGGAAAGTTGTCGGGCGTCCTGGCGCTGTCTAGGTCGGTCGCCCCTACTTTATGATTTGGCGTTGGAGCCCTTCCTTCGCCGGCTAAGGGACAGGGCGTGCAGTCTGGCCCTACGTGGAATCTCTGTCCCTGGTTGTGCTCGAGCCAGGTTTTCCGCGAACGCCGATGATGTCACTAAATTCGTGTCCTCCCAGAGTGACACTGAGTTGGTTCAGTAGGCGCTTGAACGGTGTGAACAGTTGACAGGGGCCAAGATTAACCGCAACAAGTCGTCCGGCTTGCGGTTAGGTGCCTGGAAGGGTGTTACTCTCCCAGGGCCATTCTTGGAGTGTGGTTTGGGCCCGACCTGCAGTTGGAAAAAAATTGGTCAGAAGTGCTGGCAAAGGTTGGCCCGTTGGTCGAGACTTGGCGTCGAAGGAATTTGTCCTTAAAGGGTTTGGCTGAGGCGTGTGTTACATACGTCTTTCCCATTATCCTTTAGCGGTTGACAGTACTTCCACTTTATAAACGAAATAGGGAGGTGATTGAGCGTTTGCGATTCTCCATTCTGTGGAGAGGACGCAAACACTACGTCGACAAACGTGTCTGTTAAAAACGTCCGTGTCATGGGGGTCTGGGAATGCCGTACCTGATTGGCCACAAGGTTGCGTCAAGGTTAATTTTTCTCAGGCGAGCGATTTTGGAAGACTCGTTGATGGCAGGGATAGTGAGTGACATGTTCTCTAGCCTTACTATCACTCCTCCCGTAAGACCCGAGGGTGATCGAGTTTTCTCCTTGAATGTCTGGCGGCCTTGCGGGTCATTCCACGGTCCAGTGACCTTTCACATCCTAGGAGAGTCTCCTATCGTGGGTTAGTGGTGAGCGTTGGGAACGATTCATTACGTGATGTTCTCCGCTTGTCGGAGGATGAGTTTCGCTCGTTCTGATCTTGGGCCTCAGGTACCGATTATCTCAGCAACGCTGAGTTTTCGCTCACCTGGCGATTGGCTCGGAATCGGTTGCCTCAATGACATGGCATTCATATGGGTTCTGGCGTATTTGCCAGATTGTGAACGCTGAAACCTTGGCTTGGAAGAAACGGCTTCGCACGCCTTCTACCATTGTTCGCGGGTTCGCCCTCTATGGGACCGTGTCTGCAAGTTGACTGTTCGTATCACGCCACGAAAGCTTGTGCTCATTGATCGTGCATTTTCCTGCGACAATGTGTCGCCCCGTTTTCTGGGATAAAGCATTTGGTGTTTCTGTCGCTGCTAGCCAAGACTCGAATGGTGATTTGGACGACGCGAAGTCTTGCGAGGTCAGCGGCTTTCACATCAGGATCTGATCCGATATTTTGAGCTGATGCTCAAAATAAGGATTAGAACTGATTGGAAACGTTTGACTTCGATAGACTTCAGCGAAAGGTGGGTAAATGTGGCGAGCCTGGTTCGCGCGAACGGTGCTAGTCTTGATATTCTCTTTTAGATCTGCTGGTTACATGGGGGTGGATACCTTTGGAACCCTCCCCTAGTTAAGGTAGTTTTCTTTTGTGTGCCTACTTAATGTGAATGAATGTGTTCCTAGCCTGTACCCGGCTTTCTCTTTTGTTATGATCCAAGTCGAGATTCCCAACCTCCCCAGTTTGTTTTGGCCTCCTTTTACCTCGGCTGGTTTAGCCTTTGGTTGTCCCATTCCATTAATTATTTTACCCACCCCACTCCCTTAGAGAGTGTGCTTCTTGATTTCGCCGTTTGGCAGAATGCAGCGGCTACTATTTTTCTGGGATGGACAGATCTTACTAACATTGTTTATTATTTTGTTTTAAAAAATTTGTTGTATTTTTAGTTTGTTTTGGGTTCATCTCCCTCCCATCATTTCATGTTTCATTAAATGTTTTAAATTATATATTATATTGTATATAAATGCATTTTTATTGTCACGACCCCCCCTTTTTAGGTGCCCCTTCTAAATTTGTGGTATTGTGGTGTATGAAGGATTGGGAACTGATGGATGGGTTCTTGTGGTGAATGTGTAAATTGTAATGTGTGATTGGGTGATGATAGTGTTTAGCTAGGTATAGGATAGTTCAGTGAGTGCCACCCTCTACCCCTCTCCTTTTCGGCCTTGTGCCATAATTTGTATTAAAATACAAATAAATATTGTTGCTAAAGGGATTTGCTGACATTATCAACTCCGGCTCGATTCAGGATTTGTATAACCAGCTGAAAGAATCTCTACTAAAATTTGCCGACCAACTAAAACTTGAAAGAGAACCTCATGGAACTAAATGCGTAAATAGAATTTTTTGACACTTTCATTGACTAAACAAAAAGTTATTCTTTATATACACATTTGAGGATTTCCAAAAATTGTACTTAGAATACTCACTAGCGTAACATGTAAAAATTACTTCAGCTACTCCTTACCTCTCCCTTCGTAACACTTCGCCTGCAAGTAGTAAACTCTATGTTTTCAAGTTGAATGCAAAAAATTGTATATTTGTAAATATTTTTATTTTGTGTTTTGTGTAAATTAAATAATTTGTCTGTAATTTAGCTCTGTATTTTGGTAAATCATTTTTTTTTCTTTTGTTACAATTTATAAAACGTCACATATATTTTAGTTATTCGTACACTAAATCTCAGGTTTATATTTATTTCCTGATATGTGAATATTCAACTAACCGGGTCTATGTCAAAAATTATAAAGAGTCATATGATTCGTGCATTTAACTGCTTCCGTCCCGTCGAGGACCCTTAGGTGCACCAGACCAGATATAGCAGCAGTATTCAATGCAAGGGCGGATGGTAGATTTATATATGTGCAGAATGGTTTCAAACGGGAAATATTTAAAAAATGAGAAAACCAAATTTCAAAGACAAGCAATTTTAAAAGTAGAGAACCAAAGAAATCAAGAAGAATTTGAAAGCTCAGGCAATCAAATTTAAACAGAAAATAAAAGCAACTTTTAAAATTTAAAAACGTAATTTAACCAAATTTAAAAAGTAGCTCAAATGCATTTAAAAGAGAGAGAAGTACATTTAGGAATATATATATATATATATATTCAGTTGGGTTGGTGTGGGTTTGTGACTCTGGGTTTCACACTTTTGCGGTCGTCAGAGTTTGCCATAATTTCTAATTTTTCTTCTTAGCACAGTCTACATATCTACCTTACAACGGTGGATAAATATGTAGACTGTGCCAAGAAGAAAAATTAGAAATTATGATATTCTCAAATAAAGACGAACTGTTAAACGAAAGAACAGAAATTATAACTAAATGCACCGACACTAAGAAATATATATATATATATATATATATATATATATATATATATATATTATAAATTATATTTTAGAACATGTACAGAATTTTTCTATATATATCCACAACAAAGATACATTTGTTTCGACATTGAAACTTCAATGTCTCATCAGGCGGTATGTAAAGGAATGGAAAGCCTCTTTTTTATATATTTTGGTCAGTTGTGTTTGAGGTGTTGGTGGGGGTTAATGATCGGGGAATAAGTCTTTGACCGTTGGAATTTTGGAGAGAGTGTTGTCAAAGTGGTTGAGTAATGAGAGTCTTCAGATCTGGTGGGGTTATTCCTATCGTACAATCTCACTGCGCATAAAGAAATCGACACGAACAATATCGGACTATATAGAGATGACGGTCTCATGATAATAAATGAATCTATTGGAGGTAAGATTGATAGAACTAGAAAATTAATTCATAAAGTCTTTAAATCCTTTGCTCTTAACGTAGTGATTAACCCCAATATCAAGCAAGTAGACTTCTTAAACATAAGATCAGACTTAGTATCGAACACTTTCCAACCTTACATGAAAAACAATGTAAACCCAATATATATAAACCCCAACTCTAATCACCCACCATCCATTATCAAACATATTCCATCATCGGTAGAACGCCGCATCAACACACACTCATCCAGTAAAGAAATATTTGATAAACACAAGGTAATTTACGATAAAATCCTTAAAGATAGAGGATATCAATAATCAAAAATTAGCTTTGTGGAAAAATTCAGGAGTTCAAAAAGCAAAAATAGGAACCGGAAAATCATATGGTATAACTCTCCTTTTAATCAACCAGTTAACTTCAAGCTGGGACATAAATTTCTTAAACCCTAAAAATAACCCTCTTAGCAAAATCTTCAAAAAAATACAATTAAACTAAGCTATAGCTGCTCCAATAATCTAGAAAAATTAATTAAAGTACATAACAGCAAAATATTAAAAGCACTCAACAAAAATAACTCCAACACTAATAACAGTCCGCCCCATAATAACAAACTCTGTAACTGTAGAAACCCTAACCAATGCCCCATGACCAATAAATGTCTAACGAAATCCCGGATATATATGTGTTTGATTTCATCCATTGAAAATCCTAAGGATGAAAAAAGGTATATCGGAAATAACATGAACGTATTTAAAAAGCAATTTTACAATCACCTCTCATCCTTCAATAACAAAGAAAAACAAAACATGACATCTCTCTCCAAATACTTTTGGAAGTTAAAAGACGAAAATAAACGCCTAAAGTTAAATGGAAAATCCTTAAACAAGCAAGAACAGCTAAATCTATAAAGGAACCATGTTTCCTCTGTCTTCAAGAAAAAATTGAAATCCTTAAATATATGAATAGTAACAAGCTTTTAAAGCACATTAGAGAACTAACATTACAATAATGCTAAAAATACTACAATAGCCAGAGCAAGGACCCCATATATAAAAAAAATTATAAAAATTTTTTAAAATTCTATAGAAAAAATCGAATTACTAAATTCTAAAGTAAGGTTTAATATTCATAATTAAATTAGAAATTTTTCTCAAAAAAATTAAAATTTTATAGAAGAAATCGATTTATTAATTCTAAAAGAAGGTTTAATAGCCATAATTAGATTAATTATATATAGTGTCCTTAATACACACAAAACTTCAACTATTACCTTAAATACAAACACACCTATTACCTATTCACTTATTACCTTAAATACGAACATTCAATCTTTCCTCCTCCATAAAATTCTACTTATTACGCACTTATTACCTGCGTTTATCTAGTACCTAAATAACCCTAACATTAAAATTTACCCCTTACATTAAATTTTACCACAAACGGTGATATAATTAAAATTTGAAATTTAATAAAAAAAATCGGTTTCCAAACTGTGATCTAATTAAGATTTCAAATTTAATTGAAAAAATAGACTTCCTAAATCCAAAATTATGATTAAATATACAAATTTAGATCATTTACAAAAACCCTATTTAATTACAAAAAATATTCTGTACTGAATACGCATCTCACCCCTAACCTGTTCCTCTGAGAAATCCTAAAGGATAGTCTAGCCACTAGATATATAAATAAAACTTACACTCTAGCTACTAATGGTAAATCTGTCTAGAATTCAAAGACACTCAACACCACATGCACAAGTGACTAAGTATAAGAATAGAAATTTAAAATTTAAAATTTATTAGAAAAAACGGCTTCCAAACTGTGATCGAATTAATAATTTTAAATTTTAAATTTAATAGAAAATATATATTTCCTAAATCCAAAGTTAAGATTAAATATACAAATTTACATTAATTATAAAGACTCTGCTTAAATACAAAAAATATCCGACTCCACCCCCTACCGGCTCTTCTAAGAAATCCAAAGGATATAGACTAGTCAGAAGATAATAAAAACTTAGATTCTAACTGCTAAGGTTAAATCTGTCTGGAGGTCAAAGACTCTCATTAATCAACCACTTTGACAACACTCTCTCCAAAATTCCAACGGTCAGAAACTTATTCCCCTATCACTAACCCCCACCAACACCCCAAACGCAACTGACCAAATATATAAAAAAGAGGCTTTCCATTCCTTTACATACCGCCTGATGAGACATTGAAGTTTCAATGTCGAAACAAATGTACCTTTGTCGTGGATATATATAGAAAAATTCTGTACATGTTCTAAAATATAATTTATAATAAATATTCACAGCTCTATATATTATATATCGAGCACTGTTTTAAATTAATGTTTTTGACGTTGTAAGAATTCTTTCTTCGTTCTGTATTCACTCGGGTATATATATATATATATATATATATATATATATATATATATATATATATATAAAATCAAGGAAGCAAACCCACTAAGACACTACTGGGCGTTAAAAGAATAAGAAAAAAGAGGAACATTTTTAAGGAACAAGAACTATAGAAGAGTAATCAAGATGACAGTAGATAACAATTGACATTTCTTTTTACACTTTTGAAAACCAAACCTGAATGGAAAAAAAAAAGCCAGATAAGATTTTCACAAGCGAAAAGCGAAAGCAGAAATTGTTGGCATAGAACATACGGTTGCATCAAGCTAATTCAAGTGTAAATTGATGAGACCTTACCGCCAATCCAGTACGGCACTTAAACTCATAAAGGTTAGGTGCCATATCAAAGAGTTAATTCAAACAATTACCATAAAAAATATTTATAGAAAATGTGCTGGGATATTACAATACGTTGGGGTGAAAGTGACTGAAGCCGAGATGTCATTACAGGACCAATGATATTGCAGTTTCTTTTTAAAATTTTTCACGAATTTCTATATATACAGCAGGAGCCTCGGACTATATGTGCTAGCAATATTCAAAGCATGGACGTATGTAAAATAGATTGTGTTGAAAAATTGTCTAGCACGACACAGTGAACCAATTTTTTAGTAGCAAACCTAGCAATGGATTCAATATAATCTTTCCACTTCATGTCAGCTGATGATGTATATACGAGAAGGGGCAATGAGTCCCTCTTATGGAGGTTAGTATCAGCAATGATTATGGGAGGCAGGAAGGGGTATTTCAGGGGATTGACAGGAAGTTTCGTTTTAGAAGCGTTAAAATTAAGCTATTCCTTGTCGTAATTAACAACAAACGGAGAAGAAGAAGAAGAAGAAGAAGAAGAAGAAGAAGAAGAAGAAGAAGAAGAAGAGTTCAAATAAATGCATGCAAAATTTCACAGCTCAAGCATCACGCCTTTATAGCCAGGCTATTAACTTTTAAGCCCGCCATCATATTGCAATAAGTTTAGCAAACGTCACTGGCATATTTTTCTTTTTTTGGTTCTTGACTTTTCTCTTCTGCATATCAATGCATTTATAGTGTATCTGTGTCGGAGATTTTTAACGAAAAAATCACAAGAGGAAAGGAAACAATGCTAATAAGAATGAGAAAAGAATCAGAAAGAAAAGACGATTACGGCGTAGGAATATTTCTTGGGTTATTAACTGTGAATAGAAACACCAGATTAAGTCTTTGTTCGTGAGAATTAAAAATGGAGGCGAAAAGAAACAAAAACGAATGCATCCGATCTGTTGCAATAATGAATAAGTTATTAAATGCTCTCTGATAAAAACGAAGTTGATAAGGAAACATTGTACGACAAATTTACCCATCAGATTTTTGTTGTCATTGTTTTTTTTGTTTTTTTTCTTCTTCTTTTTTGGTGGGGAACTAATTTGATATCACGAAAAGTATCGAGATAAACGTGGAAGTATATGACAAACTGTCACAAAAGGTAGACGCTTTAATGAAACAGCTATCTTTTAGAACAGTTATTTTTCCTATAACAGTTTTTTTCTGTAAAAGTTCTTTACTCCAAAAAAATGTTATTCTTTTTTCTTCTAATTTATTTTTCTTTTCTTTTCTTTTCTTGTTTTGTTTGTTTTTATTTTCATCTCCTTTTTTTACTTTTTCATTTCTGCGATTGCCTATATTTCTGAGATGAGATATTCTTGTTGGAGCCTCTTATGCAAGGTTAATTTAGGTTTGAATTTCACGTCGCACAAGGCCATTTCCCAAGAACTTTCTAACTAAATTCCTGCAAAACAACAATTATTTTTATACGGCTGAAATCATTCATTAAATTAGCAAATGGAAAGTTGATAGAAATGGTCAAATCATTAATTGTAATTATATAAAATGTCTTAACTATAACAAGAAATACTTTGTACAGACGTTGAAAGTGTCTGATTAAAATGTCTTTCATTTTTTGCATAAGACTGTGTTAACGCTTTTGAGGTAAGTTGTAATGTTCTTTGTCGCTGGAAGATTTATCAGTGTCATAGGTAATTTGTGTGAAGAATAATATTAATATAAGATTGGTGAAAATGTCTGAGTTCGTGAGTACGTTCATCTTTTAGAATTCAGAAGAATGATTTTGTAAGAGAAGGTGAGTTGGACTTAATGTTTTACATGTTATGCGTGTGAAGATACTTGTGCCAACTGTAATAATTTGTACAAGTGTTATTTAAAGAAATAAAAGGCATCTACTTGCGTTTTGCAATTAGTGCTTGTGTGTGAGAGAATTACTTGATATTGAAGTACGCAAACCCCGCAATAGCATGCGGGCAACTGTGACTGCCTTGCTTGGTGTCGCTCGTGAACTGCTGCCAATTGTCTGTGGGTGTACCACGTGTCTGCTATATATAGATCCCGTAACAAAGCGGGAAAACAAGATTATCACGTGATTGTCGCGTGTGTATATGTACAATGAGTGAATGTAGCTGTGTGGAAATACACGTGACTCTCATTCTAACTATTTAAATTGTTCGAACTGTTGATCTCAGCATTGCCATATTCACAACATTTTAACCTTTGTATGTTCCGGCCGTCTTCAGATGATATTTATATAAATATAAATTATATAAATATAAATATCCCCTGAAGGAGGACGGAGCGTACAATGGCCGAAATGTCGTGAATATGGAAATACAAACAGAACAATATTTCGAACAATATAAATGGTGTAAACTACTTTCTTTTCTGTATTTTTGGGTGGAGGAGGAATAGTGTTAACTATTTTTCTCTCTATTTTTATCTGCTTTCGAATTTCTGTCAAATACTTCCTTTTTTCCTCTTTTGCTTTTTTTATTTTATTTCATTAACTTTTCTTTTTCTTTCTACTGTTTCTCTCATTTTTTTTATTACTTTTTTATTCTAACTTGTTTTTATGTTGCCTTTTCTTTCGTTTTTTTTTTTTTTTACCCACGTTTTTACGCTCTTTATCTTTCTTTCTTTCTTCTGTTTCTTTTTTTATTTCTTTTTATTTCTCTTCTATTTCGTTTCTTTTCTTTTTCCTTCATTTTTTTCTTTTGTTTTTATAGTTTTCTCTTTTTCTTTTTCATTTCTTTTTGTTTCTGTCAATTTTCTTTTTACCTTGACTTTTTTCAATTTTTAATCATTTTTCTTCTTTTATTTTTTTTTTCTTTTCTTGCCTCTTTTTTCTTTTCTTTTTCATTTTTTTCCCTTCCTTCTCCAAAAATATGACTCATTCTAAACTGGCGATGCATAATCTAAAAAAAAATCTTACAAGGATTCAAGCATCAGTTTATTATGACATTTACGAAATATGTACTAGCGTCACTTGCCACAAGGTCACAATCGTAGAGCACTCCTGATGCTCGAACTCATTATGGTGAAGTTAGTTTTCTAACCATTGTAATAAGTTCGTCACCTTTATCAACTTAGCGGGCCGACCAAATTAGCTTTCTCTTGCTTTCTTTCTACTTTAATATATATATATATATATTCATTTCACCCCAAGCAAGGCAGAAATGGCGCTGGTGCACAAAGTGTTACAGTGTGTGAACAAAAAGGGTGAGTGTTATTATGCAGCTAACGTACGTGTTGTGTTTAAAACTAGATCTCCTTCCAACTATGCATAAAAACGTTCAACACCTCCTTCCCATATTAATTCTCTTATTTACCATTTTAAATGTATCTGTGAAGTCGACTACATAGGGTTTGGATGGCAAGACCAAATAATTAGCCTCCTAATATACTCAATAAGAATTTTTCGTCTGGTGATACCATTCGAAATACATACGGGTCTTCGATTTGGGATCATTTATTAAATAACCCGAGTTGTGCTGCGGACTTTAGTGTGGACTGGTTCTCTGTTTTGGCGAGATCACACTTATTCCTCTAAAGGTGCTGGAGACACTGTTTATCAGGTCTAGGCGGCCCTCTCTTTGTAATCAAAAGGAGTGTTTGATTGGGCTTACTCTTTAGAGTCTCTAGCATCTTCAGATGTAATAACTTTTATCAGACGAACTTAAGTCACTGATGCCTCCTCAACAGGTGTTTACTCGTGCAACCAGACTGGCAACTGGGTCCCACCCATTCACAGTCAGGTTAGCCAAATGCAGACGACAATTCTACTCCTGCAGCTTCTTCTCTCGCACTTCCCGCCTGTGGAACTTGCTCCCGTATTCTTGCTTTCCTGACGGCTACAACCTCCAGAAATTTAAATGCAAAGTCAATACTCATCTACTAACCACTGGACTCTAGCTCTCTCCCCACCCCTATATAACCCTCCCTTTCTCTCCATCTATGTATCTGTCATCGCACCTGCTTTCTCAGCTTTCTATTGCTCCTTTCTAACTAGTTTGTACTCTTCACTCTTTTCTAATTAATCTTTTTACATTTATGTAACCCCCTACACATCAGTGGCGTTTCCGCCTTGCTCGGGGTGAAATGATTAAAAAAAATAAAATAAAATCAAAAATAAAATCAAAATTTCCCTCTTCCGTTCATTCATATCACCCATAACAGATTTGTGTTTCATAATTTTTTTCCCGTTTACAATTCTGATGGCGGGGGACGAAACCGGTCGTCTGGTGTTTTTGTTTTAGATTTGGCATGACCGATCATAGTAAAACTTCTCGTCTTTAACGTCATAATATATATATATAGTAAATAGTGTTATATATATATATATATATATATATATATATATATATATCAAGCCTTCGATCTGGATCATTTTTAATATTGATAAAATTAATATTAATAGGATCTGGTTTTGGGGATTCTACCCATATACACTTCCATTTTTTATTTAAAGTATATATATATATATATATATATATATATATATATATTCCGTTTATTTTTATTTTTATTCTCTCATATTCGCGGATTAACTTTTTCGTTTTACAATTACAATCATCAAGGAAGGCGCCGTAATTTTCCTCATTTTTTTATTTTCCCAAGTTCTTTTAATCTTATCCAAGATCATCTTCAGGAGTGAATTACAAAGACAAAAATTTAATGTAGTTGATAGTTGTAAATAGTTCTGATTTTTTTCTGCGCATACACATGAAACGCGACCGTTAATTAAAAAATCAACATTATTAAGGGAGCTAACTTTATTTGTATTTCTAAAAACCTTTCAATGCGTTACAATTTGCGTTAACCCACCCCTAAAAGAGGATGCTTCCCCGTTCAGGACAATCTTAACCCATTCAAATCTGGGATTAACAGTTATCTTCCCCAAATAAACTGTGCCTCATAATCTGTAACCATTTACGTCAATCGACTAGGGGGCCTTGTATAGGGTAAATGTCAATATTTAAAAAATTATTTCTTCCATATTTCATTGGTTAGGAAGAAGTTCCACACACTTTTTTTTCACTTGAACTGTTTTTTTGTGGAACAGACTCCCGAAACAATGTCTTCTAAGTCACTACAATCTTAACTTCTTCAAATCTAGTGTGGACCGTCATCTATCCTACGTATCCACAGAAGATAAATTTCTTACACTCATACAACTTACCTGGCACATTTTTGTGTCTGGTAGGGACCAAACATCATCTCGCAGTTGCGTCTCTGTCCTCGAAGACAGAGTGCAGCTCAGTTGTAACTCCGTCTTCGAGGGCAGAGGTGCTTCTGAAAAAAATTACGCTGAGTAGATACCGGCTGTTCAAGAGACTGGGGAATTTTTGTTACTTCGACCGTCTGTACGCGGTCGGGCACCCCACATTAAAAAAGACCTTCTGTCACATCTCGCTCCAGTGGGGAAGTAGGGTAAATATTCATACAATAACCTCATTTAGTAACGCCCTAGCTTGAGTGGCTCTTTGGCTTTTTATTGGAGAAACGATAATATTTTTTAATTATCAGAAAGTGTGCTAACTGAGTCCTGCTAGACAATTTGTCACTTCTGAAACTATCTTGCATATCTATACATCTACCATTCGACCATGTTTAGAATATTGCTGTCATATATATATATATATATATATATATATATATATATGTGTGTGTGTGTGTGTGTGTGTGTGTGTGTGTGTGTGTGTGTGTATATATCCAAGTGAATAAAGATCGAAGAAAGTATTAACAACGTTCAAAACATTAACTTAAAACAGTGAAATTATAAAACAGCGTTCAAAAATTATAACTTAAAACAGTTAAATTATATAAAAATAGTGCTATGGATATTTATTATAAGTTATATTTTAACATATGTGCAAATTATAACTTACTACAAAAGTATAAATTTTGTTTCGACATCGAAAAAACAATGAGACATTGTTTTTTCGATGTCGAAACAAAATGTACACTTTTGTAGTAAATTATAATTTGTACATGTTCTAAATTGTAACTTATAACTTATAATATATATATATATATATATATATATATATATATATTATGTTACGGAAATTAACGAAGATTAACGAAACTTGGTTATAAACAATCGACAATTTGAAATGATTTGTTTGAACATTATTTTTAATCAATACTCATATTTAAGTAGATATCCTGTTTTTAATTAAACAGTATTGTATATTTAGATATTTATATCTACTGGCCTGATTATTTACGATAAATTTTTTAAATTAAAAATTTATCGTAAATAATCAGGCCAGTAGATATAAATATATAATAGTCTAATTAAAAACAGAATATCTACTTAGATATGAGTATCGATCAAAAATAATGTTCAAACAAATAATTTCATATATATATATATATATATATATATATATATATATATATATATATCCAAATAAATAAGGAACGAAGAAACATTAATTTAAAACAGTGATCAATATAACAATCGAGCAACGAATATTTATTATTAAAGTTTAGTTTAGAATTTATATATATATATAGAGAGAGAGAGAGTGAGAGAGAGAGAGAAAGAGAGAGACAGAGAAAAAGAGATAGACAGAGAGATAAAGAAACTTGATAAAATCCAAAGAAGAATCAGTCATTTTATTGACCTGTCGTGTCTGCTTCAGTTACTTTCCAATCGCCGTAAAGTTGCCTCGCTATGCTTTCCTATAAATTTTTACTTGGCAATTATTCGAATGAGCTCTTCGCCAGAGTACCTGGATTTCATGAATTTAAGCACAGTACTATGGTACAATGGTTATCGATTCGGAACGAGGAACCAGGGAGCCGAGTTTGAGTTCCAGTTGAATTCCTTGCATTCACTTACGCGCAAATACCCTTGGAAAAGCTATTAATCTTTCTCTTCCCTCCAGTTATGGGTTAAATAGCAGGACAGATTGGGTTCTATAGCCTTGGCTGGCAACCAGTCTACCGCAGAAAGTAATGACAATTTACTGCGGGATAATCTTCTGCCCAGTCAGTCATGTCTCTTTCGAGACATGATCGCCCAAGCGTGTATCACGTATGTCACTTAACTGACTGACTGACTGACTGACTAGACATCAATTACGTCTCAATCGTGTTGGCTATATGTAACCGTAAGTTCTATGATAACAGTTTCTTCTATCACACTTCTCGTTTGTGTAACTCTCTTCCGGTTCCATGCTTTCGGGTCAACTTTAATCTCCAAAAAATTAAATGCAATGTCAATCACATTTTACAGTCCTCCTCATTACTCTTCTTTTGTTTTTGCTTCATAGTAAAGTTTACGTTTTCTAATTATTTCACACCCAGTAAAGCATTGCATCCTAGTGGCTTTACTTCCTTGCTTTGGGTGAAATCGATAAGCAAAAAAAACTCAAATGGTAAAAAAGCAATTCAAACAATGAATATTTATTTTTCAACATAATCTTCTTTGTCAATGCACTTAATCCAGTGGGAAATATTAATCATATAGATTAATTAGTATACAGTGAACGTTTCAGACTAAAATCCAGCTAAAAACTATGTATAGGTGACGGACTTATTGATAACTTTACTATCAACTTCATAATTTAAGCGACTAGAATTATCCTTAATTTTGTTTAACATATGATAAATATTCTTAGAAAATATTGTTTTAATGTTACTGTATTTATGCCCATAAATTAAGTAGATCTAATACACACACACACACACACACACACACACACACATATATATATATATATATATATATATATATATTAATTATATAATAATTAATAATAATATTAATTAAAAAACAGAATATCTACTTAAATACGAGTATAGATAAAAAATAATGTTCAAACAATTCATTTCAAATTGTCGGTGGTTTATAACCAAGTTTCGTTAAAATTCGTTAATTTCCAATATATATATTATAGTAATCCGCAGACAGATCTGTTTCGCTGTATCACAGCTCATCAGTACGATTAGACATCCGATTGCTTATATATATACTCCTCTGCATGAAAGACTGTTTCGCTGTATCACAGCTAGGATCGAAATCCGACTAATTTGTCATTAGACGAACACGAAAAAAAGAAAGCAGGAAAGGAAGAAAGTGAAAGTTGAATTCTACAAGAGAGTAAAAAAAAAACTGCAATCCAATGGATGTAAAGGCCTCAAGCGTGAAAGGCGAGGAAGTGGGGAAAGCTAAATATGGCGACTTTTGCATATTTCAGCCGCGAGGTAGCAATGATAACATCAAGGCTCTTAAGCGAATACGGCCACTGACGAGATAATGATAACATAACAGTCCGTAAAATATCCAGTAATTAGTTTTTACGATTGTTTATCAATTTCGAGGCCTGTGAATCAACAAGGGTGCCGCTTTTTCATAGATCATAAAGAAATGGTTGTTTAAAAACAAAATTCGAAAGAATAAGATAGATAGATAGATAGATAGATAGATAGATAGATAGATAGATAGATAGATAGATGAAATGAATAGAGATAGATAGATAGATAGATAGATATATAGATAGATAGATAGATAGATAGATAGATAGAAATGAATAGAGATAGATAGATAGATAGATAGATAGATAGATAGATAGATAGAAATAAGAATGAGATAGATAGATAGATAGATAGATAGATAGATAGAAATGAATAGAGATAGATAGATAGATAGATAGATAGATAGATAGATAGATAGAAATGAATAGAGATAGATAGATAGATAGATAGATAGATAGATAGATAGATAGAAATGAATAGAGATAGATAGATAGATAGATAGATAGATAGATAGATAGATAGATAGATAGATAGATAGATAGATAGATAGATAGATAGAGTGAAATCAATTGATTCCTTGAATTTCGCAAATATATGGAAGTACGCCTTATATAACAACATTTCACATATAGAGAAGCTATTTAGAAAAAGGTTTGTCGTTAATTTTCATTGTTAGGTTTTATCACAATTATCAGATCGTTTTTATTTTATAAAATTTTTAAGAATGCGCAAAATGTATACACTTTTGAATTATGAATGAGGTCAAATCAATAAATTTGTAGCCTGACACATTGTTATTATTTTTGATCATATTTTTTCACTGTATATTGTTCAATCAGTCCTTAATATTCACCACTGAATTAAGTGTATTGACAAAAAATATTCATTTTTTTCTTCGTCTAATATAATCGGAGAATTTTCTGTTTTAATCATTTGACTCCAAACAAAGCGATAATGTCATTAGTCTTGATTGGAGTGAAAGTGAAAGAGAATGAGAATTTATCGAGTAGAAAGGACAGTAATCTTTTATTATCAGGTTTCACGAAATTTTTGAAGACTGTAGGTGGCAGGGAACCCAGAAACCGGAAGAGTGTTCAACAGGCGTGAAGTGCGATGAAATAAACTATTAGAAAATAACTTACGGTTAAATCTAACGAGTTCAAGAGTAAAAAGTGAGACCTAGTTGCCAATCTAGTAACGTGCGCTTAAATTTAGATTGCCGAGGAACGAAGGAGGAAAGCTAATCAGAAAAATAGACATGGGAATATTCATAGAAAAGTCAGAGGCAAACCACATTACAGCGGTTGGAAAGTGACTGGTGCCGAAATGCTAGGTCGAGACTGCTTACATTGCAGAAACTATTTTCGTTTTTGTCAAAAATCAGGAAACATATAGCAGCATCAGATCAAATATTGTAGCAATATTCATTGCACGAACGTATAAATGTGTAAGATAGATTGTGACGTGAAAAAATTTCTGGCACTACACAGTGAATCAGCTTTCCTAATAGTTGACTTAACAACTGATTCAATATAATCACTCCACTTCCTGTCAGTGGAGACTTGAGCCTGAGAAGGCACAAAGACTTACTAGCAAAATTATTTTTTTTAAAATAATTGATCTAGAAAGTTCAGACACTTGAAAAACTATTTACCGCGTCCCTTCAAGACGCTGGTGATCATGGCTCACCACAATTCCCTGTCCTTTGTAGCTCTTAAAGAATTTTGTCTTTTTACCATCTCTCCCAAACTCTGCTATGCCATCTATTTACTCAAACTCACCAGGCAAGTTATTCGCTGTTTTCCTCTGTACCTCTTGCCTTCAATCTGGCTTGTGAGTATCAGATTTTACAAGCCCACTTTTCTCTTTCCTAAAAATTTCAACGGTCATTAATGGTCTTAAGTAATAGTGTTTTTTTGTTCCTATATTCTCTAAAACTTCGTCCTTGCTCACATGTTCGGTCCATGTTATCCTCAGCATCCTTCTGTAGAGTCACATTTCTGCTCCCTCAAGTCTCTTCTTCATATGTGAGAAGATTGTCCAGCATTCACAGCCATACAGAAGGATTGATATTAGATAACAGTTCAGTACTGTTTTCTTTGTTTCTAACGATTATTTTTCTCTTTCTTAGTGCTTAACTTTTGGAAGGCATAATTCGCTATCTGTTGTAGGACCGATACTTACCTACATCATGGACTCTTCCAGTACTATATTACTATGTAAATGGTAGTATTATGGGAGAAGCACCAGTAGTGTTACTATTGACACTGTCGGCTCTCTGCCTTCGGGCGGAGGGCGCACTTTGTCTTCGGGCAGACAGCACTGGCCCGGTCGTGGCCTCGCCGAGGGGTGGAGTCACGACTGGGGAATAACAGACAAAGAATTTTGACCGGGCTATATTACCCGGAAGACCCACATATAACTGACCTTGTGTCACATGTTGCCTTAAGTGGGAGGGCCAACTAAATATTGAAGCACCAGTAGTGCGCATTGGACACCACTGGCTAGTAAGCTCCGCTTACTCTTACGCTATTTTTTGTAACCTCTCTGTTTAATATATCTTTCTTTACCTCTAACCCGTGTTCCGTGTTTTCCTTCCGTAGCCCCCACTTTGGGTCTACATCACTATCTTAGTGCTTGATGTAAGTTAAATCCTGACAAAAACGGATTACAGATTATCCAAGTTAAATCCATCACGACAGATTAAGCGAATTCTTCGGCTAATTTATATAAATTGAAATGATTTAAATATGCGTGTAAAGAAGAAAATGCGACATTTTATAAAGCAGTTCATTTTATCTATCTATCTATCTATCTATCTATCTATCTATCTATCTATCTATCTATCTATCTATCTATCTTAGTCTGTTCATTATCTATCTATCTATCTATCTATCTATCTATCTATCTATCTATCAATCTAAATCTGTTCATATCTATCAATCTATTTCAGCTTTGACATTTCACTTTTGTAAGAGAATTACCAATGCATTCGGTGTGAAAGCTGCAATTTGATGTGATAATGATTGACATTAAGACTTAGTTTCATAGATTTTAGCAATTTTTGAGCATTTTGTTGTAAAGATCATCTGAGATGTACAGAAAAATATCATTTTTTGCATAAACACTGACTTCAACATTTTAGTATTTCAAGAATAAATCCAAATGTATTTTTGTATTAGAGATAGTGAATAGAAAATATATTCAAACAAAATTCTAATTGTGAATCACAACAAGCAACATATGCAATTGTTACTGTATTCGATATGTGAAAACTAAAAATTGTAAAAGATTACCAAAAAAGACTAATCATTGAATATGATCTTACACCATTTGCGATATAAGCCTCAATGTTTTAAATTTGTATTGTTTATTGAAAATCATACTAAAACTATTGCAATATATAACATATTCCATCAAAATATAGCTAAATTGTTCAGTATAATTTCACTTTGAAGTAAACGGTCTTATTTGATGGCACAATAATTTAGTAATAATGTGCTTGTGCATTGCTTCTTATCTAGAAAGGATTTGTGAAGATTCGGTAATTAAACTTCTCTTTCCACTCCTTGTAAATATACAGGCAGATTCCAGCATCGTTGCATTTATTAAAACCTCTTTTAATTCATAATTTGAAGAACCCTTAGTAAGCGCAGGTTCACAAACTTCATTTTCTGAAAGGTTAATCACATGTGACTAATATATCGATTCAGTGTTGACAAATGTACTTTTTAATATTTCTTCTTTAGTAGCTCGCTACTTTTGAAACAAAATATATTTTTATTGGAACACTTAGCAATACTTAGCTGTATTCTTGAGATGTTATTTGAATGAAATTTTAAAATTCGTTTTGTAAATTAATATAATTAATGAAGTATTAATAACTGTTTACATATCTAATAAAGAGATTATTTTAGAGACACTTTCCTGACCACAAATTCATCTGACATTAAGAAAAAAAAAAGAATTATCCGAAAAAAAAATTATCCGAAAAAAAAATTATCCGAAAAAAAATTATCCGAAAAAAAAAATTATCCGAAAAAAAAATTATCCGAAAAAAAAATTACCCGAAAGCAAGGTGAAAGCATTGTACTCTAATTTTTTAATGCATCATTCAGTATTTTAGCCGACTGTTGCTTTATTATCAGGATCATGTTCACTATGTCGGGCCAGGAAGTTTTTTTCTTGTCAGAATCCACTTACAAAACTACCATTCCTCCGTGCATTGAATACTGTTGCCATATCTGGTTGGGTGCTCTTGCTATTCATCTCTAGGTTCTCAACAAAATTCAAAGGAAGATATGCAATATAATTGATCCGGACTTAGTAGCTCACCCTCAGTGACTTTCTCACCGACATGATGTGGCTTCCCTCTGTCTTTTCTACAAGTATTTCATGGCAACTGCTCTGACGAGCTTATTTCCCTGGTACCCCGACCGCATGTATTTACTCGTGTCACTATATTTACATCAAGTCCCCACCCTTTTACCGGCAAAGTAGTTAAATGCAACCGCCTCTTCTACTCTAACAGTTTCTTTTCTCGAACTTCCCGTTTGTGGGACTCCCTACCATTTTGCCTGCTTCTCAGACAGCTCTAATCTCCAAAAATGTAAATTCAACGTCAATAGTCATATTCAATCTCCTTGATTCCCATTCATCTTTTATCATTTCTCCAAAATCCCCAGTACCTCTTTTATTCTCTTACAGTAACCACCTACGCACCAGTGGCGGTCCTGCCTTGGTTGGGGAGAAAGGATTATAAAAAAAGAAAGATCTACAGATGTTCGTTATTGAATGTATTATCCTTTTCCATTTCAAAGCAAAAAACTGCATATATTTCAATTATAAATTTTATAATTCCGTAATATTTTTACTAATCAACAGAATGAAATTAATTCCAATTCTTTAAGATCGTTTCTTCAAAAATGATATCTATCTATCTATCTATCTATCTATCTATCTATCTATCTATCTTTGTCTGTTCGTATCTATCTATCTATCTATCTATCTATCTATCTATCTATCTATCTATCTATCTATCGATGTAGTACAGTTTGGTCACTATCTATCTATCTATCTATCTATCTATCTATCTATCTATCTATCTATCTATCTATTACAGTTTGGTCACATCTATCTATCTATCTATCTATTTTTGTCTGTTCGTATCTATCTATAACTATCTATCTATTTTGTTTATATATTTTTTCATCTATCTATCTATCTATCTATCTATCTATCTATCTATCTATCTATCTATCACAGTTTGGTCACATCTATCTATCTATCTATCTATCTATCTATCTATCTATCTATCTATCTATCTATCTATCTACACTACATTAAACACAATTTATTATATTACCAATTGGTTAAATTTAAATACCCCCCCAAAAAAATTCAACTTTCGGACAACCATAATACATGCATAAAAACGCCCATTCGACACACGCACGCACACACACGAAAAATTTACATTATAATCCAGTATAGACAAACTAGATTTATGATACACATACACACATTATTTATGCACAGAAACGCAGATTGCCAAAACTATAATGAAGTTTGCTTAATCAATTAAAAATATAAAACATCTCCATATTTCTTTTTCTGATAAAGAATTAATAAAAGCGAAATATGTTTGATTTATAAAAGTTTCCTATTTGTTTTTTATCACGCACACACATATACACACATATGTAAGATTTTAGAAATAATATATCTGTAAAAGGCCAATATGTATAAAGACAAAAGGAAACTTTTCTTAACTGACGTGTTTCGTCTTCTATGAAACTTTATCAAGGTAATGTGCGACAGACGACAAAACGCGTCGGCTAAGATAAGATTTCCTTTCTTATTTATATTGTTCATTTACAGATATATTGTTTCTAAAATATTACATATCTATCTATCTATCTATCTATCTAACTATCTATCTATCTATCTATCTATCTCGTTTGTTAATATCTTTTTTTCATCTATCTATCTATCTATCTATCTATCTATCTATCTATCTAGTTTGTTTATATCTATCTATCTATCTATCTATCTATCTATCTATCTATCTATCTATCTATCTATCTATCTATCTATGTGAAGTTGCAAACAACTCAAAACTAATCCGAAACCTTTGTTTTTCTTTCATGCGCCTCTTTAAATGTTTTCTGTTTTGTTTTAATTCCAAATTGTTATTGTTTGCGTTTGCCTAGCTTTGTTTTATTTCAAATTGCAAACGCCATATTGCCGTTCAAGTGTTTACTCGGCATTCGCTGTTTGGAAAGCAAAAAACAACAATACAATGCTCTCAATACCTGGAATATGCTTGACAAAATTTCATTATATAATTTAGGAAGTAAGTATTCAAAACACACCAAAAAAGAAATTTTTATTGTATTAATTACGTAGACGAATATCTACATTAAACTTACTCAACTGATAAGTCTCATATTTACTATAATTGTTTTTGTTTTTTTTCTATTTTTGTATGATGCATTCCAGAAGTTGAGTAGAGTATTGAGAAACAGGAAAATTTCACTTTAAACAAAGAAGTACTGGGTTGCTATGTGACGTATGCTCTTCACTATAGCAGCAAATGCTGGACGATCTCCTCAAAGATGAAGGAGAGACTTTCAGCAACCGAAATGTGGTTCTACAGAAGGATGCTGCGGATACCATGGACCGAGCATGTGAGCAATGGTGAGGTTTTGAAAAAGATGGAAACGAAAAGGAAACTAATATTTAACATCAAGAAAAGGCAATTGAAGTTCCTGGGACACGCAATAAGGAAGGAGGGCTTGGAGAATCTGATACTAACATGTCAGATAGAGGGAAAGAGAGACAGGGGAAAGCAGTGCGTGACATGCTTTACGGAATTGAGCATGTAGCAGAGCAAGGTTTGGTTGGGGTAACAGGAGAAATCGTGCTAAGAGGCTCTAAGAACAGGGATATGCGGAGGGCTACGATCACCTATATCCTGAAGGGACATGGCATATAGAAGAAGAAGAAGAAGAAGAAGAAGAAGAAGAAGAAGAAGAAGTTATTTTATTGTACCCTGTTGGCAGGTTTTGAATATACTGACTAAATTCCATGCAGAAGATTAATATCTTTTGGAAGAATATTCACCGAGTCGTGTAAAAATGTCTACTCTTTAACTCTTAATTATAAAAAAGAAATTACAGCAGAGAGATCCAAATTTGACAGCAAGGATTCAGCATTGTTTATATTTCTGAAATTAGGTAGTATTTACATTATTCGGACTATTGTTCTCATCTTTGTTGCCATTTGTACGATGTTTCGGCCGTTGTACGCTCCGACCTTCGTCAAGACTAGAAATTTCGAACCGAACCCTTTATTACAATCACTGGGATATATCTTTCGTATTCCTTGCCTAGAGCCTCTTCTGGTAGTTATGAGTTATCTCCCTCTAACCCTGTAACTTACTTCTTCACCACTGAATCACAGTGGGTATAGACGTTGGTTAGTTCCAGTAACTTGACCCAAAGAGTTGTGGGTTCAATACCAGGCTACAGCAGTGGTGAAGAGTAACTTATAGGGTTAGAGGGAGCTAACTCATCGCTACTAGAAGAGGCTCTAGGCAAGGAATAAGAATTATATACCCCAGTGATTGTAGTAAAGGTTCGGTTCGAAATTCCTAGCACCTGAAGAAGGCCGGAGTGTATAACCGCCGAAATACCGTACAAATCTCAAAAAAGATGAGGACAACAGTCCGAATAATGTAAATATTAGGTTGTCCCAAAAGTTCGTAAACACTTGTAAAAAATTAAAATTTTACTCGCAAAAACAACGAAAATTATTGCTCAAAATAAAGACCATTATTTTCTAAGACTTTCTGCCATCAATCTGCAAGCTTTCGGATCTGGTCAAAGTATCATTCAGCCGGATTCAAATCAAAGAATTCTTGATACGCTTCCTCGACTTCATAAAATGAGTCGAATCTGCGGCCCTTCAGAAAGTGTTGCATTGAGCGGAAAAGGCCGTAATCTGATGGAGCATAGTCAAGACATGGATGTGGCAGAACCTCAACGCCGTCCAGCTGTTCAAACTTGTCTTTGGTCTTCCTGGCGGTGTGTGGCTTGGCATTGTCCTGCAGTATCAAAGCGCGCTTTCGGTTGATCAGAGCCGGGTACTTTTGCTTCAACTTTTCGTGGATCCGCTCAAGTTGCTAACAGTAAAGTTCGGCACTGATGGCACGACCATTCAGAAGAAATTCAAAATGCACGATTCCTTCAAGGTTCCAACAAACGCACAACATGATTTTCTTGCCGAATCGATCTTGTTTTGGAACCGACGGTGTCTCTTGCCCTTTCTGAACCCATCGCATATCTCGATTGTGCCGTATCAGATAGACCCATTTCTCGTCAGATGTCACAATGCGCTTCCAAAAACGCTCGTTCAATGGATTGCTGAGCAATTGACGGCAAATTTCAACTCGTCTGTTGGCTTGTGCTTCGGTGAGTTCGTGCGGATCTTGGCGCGACATTTTGTGAACAAAATCAAGTTGCTTCAAATGTCGGTGAATTGTAGATTTGCCAACTCCAAGCTCATCTCCAATTCGCGAGTGCTCGATGAAGGCGCAATGTTCAACTCGGTTTGCAAGTCTCCATCATCCAACTTTAAGGGCCGTCCTGAACGAGGCTTATCTTCAAGACTCATGTCACCAGAATCGAAACGCTTGTACCACTTTGAGATCGCCGCATATGCAATTATTCCTTCGCCTTCGGCAGCACAAATCTCTTCTGCAGCTTTTCTGGTTGAAAGACATCGCTTCCAGCAGAAACGGATCAAAACTCGCAGCTCAGTTTTATCAATTGCCATCTGGAATACAAAGATGAAAATCACTATAACAATATAAAAGCAAAATTGCATAAAAATTCAATTTTTCGCAAGTGTTTACGAACATTTGGGACAACCTAATACTGTAAGGCTTCAGCAGTAGAAAAAAAATGCATAAAGTATATTTTCAATTTTCAATACAGTTTCAATCTACGAGTTCTTAATTCAGGATTGCTCCACAGGAGATACAGCTGTAAAGACAGCACATAGGCGACTGTGTGATGGAATTGTTGGCTAAGCCAATATTAAACCATTTAAAGTCGATGAAGGAGTTAATCTGATCAGTGCGTACTATTGCAATTTCATGGGCAGAACTTTCTTTGAATTGTATAAGACTCAGTCTCGCAATTTCAAAATGAATTATATATTTATACAGAACACTGTTCCTTTTCATTTAGCTAAGGTTACCGGTGAATTGTTTACAGGAGATAAGATAATGAAATGACCACTATCAAGTCCCGATTTGAATCCGAACGAATAGCTATTATCATTTGTGAAAATGAAATTATATGAAGGTGGCAAACATTATGACAATAAAGCAGAACTATTGGAAGCAATTAAGACCGCCATTACGGAAATTCAAACTGCTAAAGTAAAAAAATTTAACAAAACATATGAATAATATAATTACTTCAAACAGACGTTAGGGTTTTTTTATTCTCTTAATTAATAATTTTGCATGTTAATGATGAAAAATCATGCTTATTTTACACAATAAGTATTTATTTTTCAATATAATCTTGTTCCTTGTTAAAACGGTTGATTCAATGTGGAATATTGGTCACATGAACCAAACATGAAAGCCCATGAGATCGATACATACAAGCACACGAGATCAATACAGGTGTTTCCCAAACTCTCTTCTCGGGGTTGGGGGGGTACACCCGTCCTGATTTTTATAAACGATCTGCCTAAGAACATCTTCAGATCGTGAGTAAATATATATGGAGATGATTTAGTTTAAGGACGCACCTCAAAAATTCAGATGACAAGAATCTGGTAACTGATCGCGACTCTGACCTAGCTCTAACAGCCCAACTGGATTGTTACTTTCAATATCTCAAAAACCAAACAAGTCATCAACGAGCTGATCGTGAACTCCCCCATTTACGATAAATAGTTGAACTTTCAAAGATGCTGCTTCTTTTAAGCGTCTAATGGGCCTGAGAGTCACCCTAGCCCTTAAGAATTTGCCACCGATAAAAAAAGCTAGAAAAATAATCAGCTCCTTATACTGCGCGAAAAAGTATCTGACTTAACCTGTAAAAAGAATCAGATCAGACCAAAGAAGTGTTTCTGCTATATCTGGACTGAAGCTGTACAATCTTCACTCTCCAGCATCGACAGAGTTCGAAAGCTTTTATTTGACCTTGTAGTTAATCAATTAATTTCCACACAAAATCTTATTCCCACGGTCAACGTTGCAACCTGTGATTGCTCTATCGCTTTTTCCATAACCTTCACATGCCAGGTACACATAGGTGGGCCATCCACATTTCCCTCATATTCCGTTGGTAAGGAGGAAGTTCTATTCGATCAGCTTCTTTTCTAGAGCTGCTGTTTTATGGAACAGGTTCCCGAGAAGAAGCACCCTCACCACGACAAATCTTAACCTCTTCAATTTTAAAGATACCCGTTATCGATCCTAAATACCCTCATAATATACTATTCTTATGTCCTTTATGCAAATCTGTATACTGAGTGTCCCTGAACGTATTTGATAAACAATAACGTAAAAAAAGAAAAATGTATTATACATATTCAACCAGTCTGCAGATTTATTGGAACACTTTTTGTACTTAATACATATAGGCAGTGAATGCTAGGCAACTTCCTCACAAATTAAGAAGAGACTTGAAGCAACAGAAATGTGGTTCTACAGAAGGTTGCTGAGAATACCATGGATCCAACCTGTGAGCAATGACGAAGTTTTAAAAAGAATGAAAAAGAAGACACATCTATTTACATCAGCAGTCTATTTACATCAGCAGAAAGGGACGGTTAGAATTTCTGGGGCACTTAATAAAGAAAGAGGGCTTAGAAAATTTGGTACTCACAGGCAAGACTCTTGAAGGCAAGAGAAGCAAAGGAAAACAGCGTTTAACCTATCTAGCGAGCTTGAGTAAATGGATGGAAGAACAAGATTTAGAAGATATAACAAAAAGACAAAATGAAGTGCTGCAAAGGAGGGGAAATTGTGGAGAGCCATGATCGAACACGTCCTGAAGGAATACGGCACATAGAAGAAAAACGAACTTCTGTAAACGGATAGTATAACAGGTATTAGGAAATATAGTGGAATGACAAAGCTACAACGAATAGGAAATTGTGGAGAGTCTTGGTCGAAAACGTCTTCATAGAAAAAGGAGAACGATTTTGTGTAAATAACGGAACAGGGATTATGAGAAATCTCAATAGGATAAGATTTACTAAGAGATCTGATTGTTAGTGTTTAAGATACGGTCTTCCAAACGACATCAGTTTTTACATACGTTAGATTTTTTTTCTAAGATTTATATTGGATGTTTTCTTAGTGTTTCTGTACTTACTTGATTTTGGTTTCTTCAATTATTAGTTCGTACCTTGGACGGTTCTTACTAATGACAATGATCCATTCTGTCACACAATTAACAGTTAGTTCTTTCTTTAAGCTTTCTTTTACTACATTGTTTAGGAGTTCCTGTAATTTTCATTGTTTTCCTTTAATACTAACTAATTTACAAGAAGAAAACTCCTTATTAATTCTTAGTATAAACAGAAGAAGCAAAGAACAAGAACAAAAATGAGCTTGAGTAATTGTATATTGGGACAAGGTTTACGAGAGATAACACAAAGACAAAATTTATTAAGATTTACAAAGGATTGTAAATTGTGGTGAGCCAATTTTGTCAACGTCTTGAAGGGGCATAGCACATAGACCCTCGGACCCATCCAACTATCACCTTATCAGTCTTCTACCGATATTCGGGAAAGTATTCGAGGCCATAATCAATGCTGAAATAGTTCAACATCACACTGCCCACAAACTCTTCTCTGACAGGCAATATTGCTTCCGCTTTGCCAGGTCCACGGCCGACTTGCTAACAACCGTAACGGAGTATATGCTCCAGGCCTTGATGAGTCTGACGAGGCTTGCGCGGTTGCTCTGGACATCTCCAAGGCTTTCGACAGGGTTTGGCACTCTGGCCTCCTATGCAAGCTACGGGGTTACGGTATTACCGGTTGCCTGCTTGACCTAATCTAATATTTTTTAAATAACCGCAAAATGAAGGTCGTTTTGAATGGGCGTGCCTCTTCATCCTACAGCACGAATGCTGGTGTCCCACAGGGCTCTATTCTGGGCCCGACGCTCATCCTTATTTTCATCAACGACCTCCCAGATGAGATCAAGTTCCAAGTAGGCATCTACGCAGATGACACTACAATATACTCCCGCACCAGTAAGAAACCTCTCGTGGCGGACAGACATAATCTCGCTGCTGACCTTAAACGGGATCTACACTCTGTGGTGCATTGGGGCAAGAAGTGGCTTGTTAACTTCAATGCGTCTAAGATCAAGCTGTTGTCTGTCAACCATCACAGGCAACTTCTCCTGCCTCCCATAAGCATGGACCAAGCGAGTCTCCCTGAGAGCAACACACTACGCCTCCTTGGCCTTACCCTCTCCTCAGACCTCAAATGGAACTACTATGTTGAATCCATAGCTAAATCTACTGCTAAGAAGGTTGGGTCACTATGTCGATCCAGGATGTTTTTTCCGCCTGAATCCACCCTGCATATATACAAGTCAACCATCCGTCCGTGCATGAAATACTGCTGCCATTTATGGTCAGGCGTTCTCCTCAGTGTTCTCGACAGGCTCCAAAGGAGAGTCTGTAATGTGATAGGTACTGATCTGGCGGCTCAACTGCAGCCACTTCCCCACCGTCGAAATGTAGCCTCCCTTTGTCTGTTCTATAAATACTTTCATGGCTTCTGCTCGGACGAACTTAAGTCACTGATGCCTCCTCAACAGGTGTTTACTCGTGCAACCAGACTGGCAACTGGGTCCCACCCATTCACAGTCAGGTTAGCCAAATGCAGACGACAATTCTACTCCTTCAGCTTCTTCTCTCGCACTTCCCGCCTGTGAAACTCGCTCCCATATTCTTGCTTTCCTGACGGCTACAACCTCCAGAAATGTAAATGCAATGTCAATACTCATCTACTAACCACTGGACTCTAGCTCTCTCCCCACCCCCGTATATCCTTCCCTTTCTCTCCACCTATGTATCTGTCATCGCACCTGCATTCTCAGCTTTCTATTGCTCCTTTCTAACTAGTTTGTACTCCTCACTCTTTTCTAATTAATCTTTTTACAGTTATGTAACCCCCCCCCCCCCGCTTATCAGTGGCATTTCTGCCTTGCTCGGGGTGAAAGGATTTTTTAAAAAAAGAAGCTTTTACCAACATTATTCAAGTTTTTATTTCACTTCACTTTATTATTTTAAACACAAAATACACAAAAAATGTAATTAAATAGTTGTTTTTTCTTTGTTTTTGTTTTTTTGTTTTTTTTTTGTTTTTTTGTTGTTTTTTGTTTTTTTGTTTTTTTTGTTTTTTTGTTTTTTTGTTTTTTGTTTTTTTTTTGTTTTTTTGTTTTTTTAGAGGGGTTCTATTTACAATGCAACAGTTTAATCTCTGGAATGATTCAGTAAATGCAACATTTACTTACCTGATCACTCCTGGCTCTGTTATGCTCAGAACATTTGCCTATACACGATTTTATTTTTTTTCTTTCATTAGGCGCGAAAACTCAACGGTTCTACGTTAAAGCAAATCTCTCTCAGCTGTTTCAGAGTTATATAGCCCCACATTTGTGCCATACGTGATACACGCTTGGGCGATCATGCCTCGAAAGAGACAGAACTGACAGGGCAGAAGATTTTCCTCAGTAGGTTTCCATTACTTTCTGCTTTCAGGGAGACTAGCCTGATCCATGCTGATAGGGGGTATAAAACCGATTTTCTATGGTGGTTAAAGGATAGTAGCTTCGTTGGGAAGCATTAAAATTTACGAAACATTTCTTAACCCAGTCCACCACAGATTGGAGGTCCTTTTCAAGATCAGCAGCGAGGTTTGCTTCGTCAACCTCGGTAGACGGGAGTAAATGGTGGTGTCGTCAGCGTAGATGCCTACTTGGGATCTTGTTACATCAGGGAGATCGGTGATGAAGATCAGAAAAAACGTAGGACCTAGAATAGAGCCTTGAGGAACACCCGTGTACGTATGATAGTAGCTGGAAGCATGCCCATTCAATACTACCTTCATTACACGATTTGAAAGGAACGACTGGATTAGATCAAACAAGCATCCAGTTATATCATAGCCCAGTAGCTTGCGTAGAAGGCCAGCATGCCAGAATCTGTCATATGCTTTGGAGATATCTAGTGCATCATCTCGAGATTCTCCGTCCTTCTTGTGAGCCTGATACTCTCTGATGGCCGTTAGCATATCAGTAGTAGACCTAGTGAAGCGGAAACCATACTGTTTGTCGGAGAAGAGGCCGTGGGCTGAGATGTTGAACTACCAGCATTGACAGTAGCCTCGAACACATTGTCAAAAATCGGTAGGAGGCTGATAGGGCAATAATTAGAGGGGTCTGTGGATTCTCCAGAGTTCTTAAATACAGGAACGACAGAAATAAATTCCAGCAGACAGGAAGAAAGCAAGAAACAGAGAGGCAGTAGTTGTAGTTTGGAGAGGACAGAGGCAAGTTCAGAGGCACATTTCTTCAGGACAATGATTGGGATTCCGTCATTTTTGCTCGACTTATGGGGTCAAGCTTGGAAATTATGTTAGATACCAGCTAGGAGGGTATGTAAATGTCACTCAGTTCACCTCAGTTCTAGGTGGGAAGTTGCGTGCGAATAGCCCAGACGAATCAAATTTTGAGTTGATGGAGATTCTGCGAGCAAAGCACTCGGCCTTGTCCACTGAAAATGTGAGGGCCTCAAATTTATTGATTAAAATGGGGATTGAGGGATTGCTGTTATTTAACACATTTTTACGGAGCCCCGCCAGTTGTCTTTGGAGCCGAACTTGCGAGATACTATACGCTGTTTCATTCTTTCGCCAAACAAGAGCTTAGCATCATTTAGGATCCTCTTGCGCTCATTACGAGAAGAGACAAAAATGTACCTGTTACGATCAGAGGCGTGATTCCGATAAAGTCGAAAGATTGTGGGCAATAGCGGCCGAGCAAGCAGGAGAGAGCCAGGGAGACGAATGGGGTTTAGGTCATAACTTCCTGGCTGGGATAAAAGCATTGATGCCAGAGGAGACATCGGATCCATAGTCTTCAACGGGAAGAGTAAAAACTAAAAACTATTGTAGATTCGGGCAGCAAGTTTTTATATAATTTTTCATGTAATCTAAGTTTTTTTTTTCTTTTCAAAACGTAAGTTATATAAAAATTGTTCAAATGTTTTGTTTTTCCGATATTTCTGGTGGAGTGAACTCTGCCGTTGGTCAAAACAAACAACGCGCAAACGAGAAATGAAAAATATGAAATTTACCCATCGCATTGTGTGTAGGGAAATGTGTGTGTATATATATATATATATATATATATATATATATATATATATATATATATAAAAATTTATCTATATAAATTTATTAGTTAGAACATTATTTTTAAATCGATACTCATATTTGAGGTCCTGGGCATGACGGTAAACTGCATCCAGCACCAAGGCCTCTGATTGGGAGGTTGTGAGGAGCATGGAACCACCTCTTAATTGCTGTTGTTCTCATGTCCACCCTGTTAGGGTCCCAGCTATGGTCAAATAGTTATCCCCACCAAACTGGGGTCAAAACACTATGAAAGCATAAAAATAGACTTTTATAGAAATATATACATAAAAATAGACTTTTATAGAAAAATATACTTTAAATTAATACTATAGCACATTTTAAAGGAAAAAATTTATTCTCAGAAAAACATTTTTAAATACAAAACTAGAAGACGTTTTCAGTTTTCTAAAATCAAAAAGACTAAAAACAAAAAATTTCATTAAAATATAACCTTCTCATTATAATTGAACATTAAAAAATCCTGAAACCTACGTTTTCGGCATCAGAGGTTTATTGCCGTTAAACAAAACTCAAACTCAAACTCATATTTGAATAGATAAAATGTGGGTCATTCGGCAGGATTCGAACCTGAAAACGCCACACATTTTCGTAACAAAATTTCTCGTAAATAATCAGGCCGGTAGAAATAAATATATAAATATACTGTTTGATTAAAAACAGAATATCTGCTCAAATATGAGTATCGATTAAAAACAGATGCCTCCACTCATTATCGATATCTAAATTTAAATTGAATGTTTAATAATAAAATCGTTTTCTTGATGTTTTAATTTTAGCTTTAATTGAAAGCCAAGAGATTAAATTTACTAATTCCAGTAAGCAAAATATTCTGATATATTTCAAACCGAAATTATATTGATTGGAATTTAACATTTTTTTTTATTTTAAAAAAAATTATTTTTTCAGCTATTTTTAATCGCTTGGCACATTTTGTAAACAGTAGCCAATTCTCGGTTTTAAAAAATCTTGCAAAAATAAAATATACCTCGCTGAAACATTATTTTATTAAAATTAGCAAATTTAAACTTACCCTTATCTGATTTGAAACAAGTATTACTTAGGTACCTTCACTCAAATTTTCGATAACTCAATTTAAATTGAATTTTTAAGAATAAAAAAGTTTTCTTGAAGCTGTAATTTTAGCTTTAATTGAAAGCCAAGAGATTAAATTTACTAATTACAGTAAACAAAATACTATGATCTATTTGAAACTAAAATTATATCGATCGGAATTTTAAAAAATTTGAAGTAAAAAAAAGGTTTTTAAATTCCAATTTTTCATCAGTTGTAAACAGTAGCCAATTCACGGTTTTTAAAAATCTTCCAAAAATACAATACATCTGTCTGACACATTATTTTATTCAAATTACCGAATTTAAACTTACCTGAAATTCCCTTGAAACAAGAATTACTAGAATACTGCCTGAATGTTTTCAAAAAAGCATTTCTAAATTACGGTAGCCTTGTTATCACAACTGTCATCACCTTATCAGAGGCGTAAATGGATGATTTACAGTAGCTGGCCAAAAGTATGGAAGACTAATTTGGTATAAACAGGTTTATATACGGATCCTTTTTCATGTAAGAGAGGACAACCCTTGAACCACTTGACCTTTTAATGATAAAGGTCGCGTACGGCCACCCGTACAAACAAAATACGGGTAATCAACATGCAGAAAATTAAAATGTTTTAATTATTTAACAAAAAATGAGCACCCTTATTTATAGTAAGCTTTTAGATTTTTTG